>CM028137.1:325300000-325947500 GCA_016271365.2 Neoceratodus forsteri
GACACAGGTCACTTTTGGGAGTATTTATGCTTCTGCTGTGTTTGAGCCCTCGTACTATCGGAACATTCTAGATCTGCTTATAAGAGAACAGTTTCAGGGGCTGATAAGGGGGACTTTAACCTGCACTCCGGACCCAATCATGGATCACCGGGAGGTAGGGGTTGGAGGGAAGCTGCATGAAACAATGGAGGGAAGGCTTAGTGATTTAGATTTACTAGCTGCATGAAGAATGGCCAATCCCACACTTAAGGAATATACCTTTACCCAACCCACAAGACATGGTCCAGGTTGGACCACATTTACATTGACGGAGACTGGTACCACAAGACGGCAGATGTTAGACATGGGCCCATACACATTTTGGACCATGCCATGGTGATTATGGCACTAGAATTTGAGGCCAATAGGCCAAAGCCTGCCTCATGGAGATTCCCACTGTACCTGATGGGAAAGGAGGAGTTTTGGACCTTTTGAAAGAACAGCTGGGGAGGTATGTGGAGCTTGATAAAGAGATGGCACCATTCAGACAGGTGTTTTGGGATGCAGGAAGGCCTACTTAAGAGGGGCTATTTTTTATTTTTATTTATTTATTTTTTATTTTAGCTTTTGTTGACGGGTAAGTGACTAGACAAATCCTGCCTATTTTCAGGCGACCGGGAGGAGATACAGATGAATGCCAACTGACTTTGAACCAGATTAAGCTATTATAGGATATGTGGTAGGACATAAGAAGGAGCAGCAGCTTAAAGAGGAAGCTGCACCGGCAGGTTAAAGAGCTGGAGCGAGCAGCTGGGGGATGAGGAGGTTATACAGATGCTGGCAACGGCAAGAGGGACACTTAATATGCTGGCTGAGCAGGCAAGAAATCAGACATGGTTTGTAAAACAAAAGTTTTATGAATGGGGTAATAAACCAGGGCCCATGCTGGTGGAACCTTATTAGAGGTAGAAGTGGGATAGCGAGAATCCAGGAGTACAGGAGAAGGAGGAATCCTAATCAGAGAGCCCCAAGCTATATGGGATAGGTTTAGGAAGTTCTACCAGGACCTATATAAGGCCGAATGTGAAGGTACATTGGATAGAGCAAGAGAATTTCTAGATAGGGTCCAAATTCAGGAATTACTGAGAAGCAGAGGGAAGAGCTGGACAGAGAAATTTCTAAGGAAGAGATCAGAATGGCCATACAGCGCATGAAGTCAGGTAAGGCGTCTGGGCCAGATGGCCTCCCAGCCGAGTTTTATAAAGGAATGGGACAGGAAGTGATGGACTTGCTTTGGGAAGTATTCCAGGAGCCCAGGAGGAACCCACTGCCACCTACCATGGAGGTGGCGACTATCTGTGTCATACCGAACCCTGAAGGAACCCCCAGGATTGTGCCGCATATCGCCTATATCCTTGTTGAATGTAGATGCTAAGATTTACGTTAAGGTTCTAGCTGCCCATCTGGATGTGTTGCTACTGCAGATAGTACATCCAGACCAAACAGGTTTCATACAGGGTAGGCACTCCTACCATAATGTGAGGAAGGTTTTAAACGTAGGCATTATTTTCTCAAGGCCCAGGAGTGACAGCGGTTTTGTCCCTGGACACGAGAAGGCTTTTGACTGAATTGAATGGGGATACCTCTTTGAGGTGCTGAACAGATTTGGACTGGGTGAAAGATTTATTGCAATGGTGAGGGCTCTGTATGGATTCCACAGGTCATGTGCTGGTCAACGGGTGCTTCTGAGCAGTTTGTCTTGTTTAGGAGGTAGGGGTGTCCGCTTTCCCACTATTATTTGATTTGGCAATTGAACCTTTGGCCATAGCCATAAGGCAAAATCCAAATATCAAAGGAATAGGGGTTTGGCAGACAAACAACATAAAATTGTCGCTTATGCAGATGACATAATCTTGTATCTAAGTGATCCAGAGAACTCCATGCCCCTTCTATTAGAACTTATAGAGGAGTTCTCTACCTTCTCAGGATACAAGGTAAACCTAGATAAGTCAGAGCTAATGTATCTGGGGAAGAGGATGGTAAGAGGGAAGGAGTCATAGGGGTTGAGGGAAGTCAGTTCATCTTTTAAATATCTGGGGTAAATATTGGAAGACTATCCCAGAACTCTATGGCTTGAATTATACTCCACTGATTGGGGCATTGTAGCAGAAATGAAGAGGTGGAGAGCATTGCAGCTGTCTTGGATAAGTATATGAATCTCATAAAGATGAATATTTTACCAAGGATCCTCTACCTGCTGCAGATGCTCCCAATGGCCTGAATAAGAGATATCAAGAAACTGGAAAGGGGCTCTCTGAATTTCTATGGCAGGGAAAAGGGCTAGAATCATCTTGGGCAGGCTAAAGCCAAATACAAAGGGGGTTAAATTTTCCTCACATGAAGAGCTATTATCTGGCTACGTAAATGAGAATTGTCAAAGACTGGTTTTGCAAACCCGACAGCCAGCTGGATGGATCTGGAAGGAATGGAGGCCCAGGTAGGCTCTTGGCATACTTAGCTAGGGGAGGAAAAGAAAGCATATGTAGCTCAGGCTCAGATAAACCCCTAGTGCTAATGGTATTGGAGAGCTGGCAGAACAAGAAAGCTTTGGGAAGTCCAGAGGTAGAAACGATGCTCCTGCCGTTATGTGGGAACTCCTTCTTTCATCTGGGACTGGAAGACCCAGGATTTGGGGAATGGAACACTAGGGGGTGCAATGTATAGGTGACCTCCTGGGGAAGGACATATGCTCATTTCAGGAGCTTAAGGAGAACAGAGGGTACCAAACAATCATTTGTCTAGATTCTTCCAGGCCAGGGATTATTGTAAACAGATAAGGAAGCAGGGGCCACAGTCATCTTCACTGGAACAGGCAGGGCCCTGATTTGCAAACCAGGAGGACCCCAAGGGTATGGTGAGGGCAATGGTCCATATAATCCAAGACAATCTACGAGACAGGACAAGTAACACCAGGGGTCAATGAGAAAGGATCTAGGACTCTCAATCTCCGATCACAACTGGGGAATCATGTTAGAAACACATATGGGCCTTTTGTTGTCAAATAAATATAAGGAATCAGCTTATAAATTTATACATAGGCTCTTCTGCCCCTGGTGGTAATAAACGATACCAGCCGGAAGTGTCTGATATTTGCAGCAGGTGCAAAGAAAAGAGAGGTACATACCTCCACTGCTTCTGGCTTGCCCCAGATTACAAATATTTTGGAAAAGATAGTACAGACTATGAATGGGAATATGGGTCGGACATACCCTTCAATCCAATTGACCTTCTGTTTGGCATAGAGACGGGAGGAAGAGGAGTGGGCCCACATAGAAAATGGGTTAGGGTTCTTTTTACAGGCCAGACAAGTCATCTTGAACACCTGGGTGTCAGCAAGTGGCCCTTCCATTGAGCAATAAGCGCTCTGACTACAGGGGCTTTGGTAATGGAAAGAGTCCTATCAGAGTAGAGGTAGAATAGAGACTTTCATGTTTCTGTGAGCCCCTTCCCGACTATACTATCTGGGAAGAAGCAGTGATCTTACAAATGGGGACCTAAGACATAAATGGAGGGATCATAGTGAATAGCCTAAAGTGAAAAAGGGTATATGTGGCATATATGAATTTAAACTTAAATGTAAGCTTATGAAATGGACAAAGCTATGGAGTAATTGGAATGGACTAGAGAACATGATTTATTTGGTATATGTGGACCTATGTAAATAGTTAGTAGAGTTTTAGAGCACATAGTCTGTGTGTTTTACAATGTCTGTAACTGTTTTTACCTGTACAAAATCTTAATAAAAGATTTAAACAAAAAAAAAGCAAAACAAAGATAAGGTCTTCTTGAAAGCCTCCCAGGTGATACTGTGAACATAAGGCAGTCCAAAACCAGGTGCTGCCACCACAAGGGCCCTGTCACTGAAGGTTATATGGTGGGGCTGGGGACCATAACAGATTCTCACCAGCATACTGAAGAAGGTGAGATGGAGTCTATGGGTGCAGGATGACTCTTTTTATAATTCACAGTTTTACCCACCTTGACCTCCCAGAGGTTGGACCCAGCCTCATCCCACTGTGTCCCTGCCACTTACCTGTGAAGACTTACAACCACATGAGCATGCCCTCTGCTAGGGGTCCAGACAAGCTGGAATCAAGCCTCCCCTCCTACAGTGCTACAGAGGCAAAGGTTCCCTGGGTGTCCCCTGTAGTGCACAGTGGCTGGGTTGGGGCCTGAATGCATCAAAGATCCTGGTACTTGGGTCTGTTTTCCTACAACCCCACCCATGGGATATCGGTGTTCTAGGGAGCTCAATCAGACACACACAAGCATGCTTCCACAAGCTCTGGCCAACATTGAAGTTGTTTCCCTCTGTACAGACAGCTGGTGAGACCCCATCTGAGTACTGTGTGCAGTTCTGAGACCCAATCTATGCAAGGACATAGACAAGATGGAAGCTGTCCAGAGGAGGGCATCTAAAATGGTGCAGGGTCTGCACGGAAGACATAAGAAGAGAGACTAAAGGAGCTTAATATGTATAGCCTCGAGGAAAGGAGGGAAAGGGGGACATGATAGAAACATTCAAGTACCTCAAGGAATCAAAAGTCCAAGAGGGTAGCATCTTTCAAAAAGAGGTGTGCAAGAACAAGGGACACAATTTGAAGATAGAGGGGCGGCTCAGAGGTAATGTAAGGAAGTATTTTTTCACAGAGAGGGTTGTGGATGCATGGAACGGCCTTCCGGAGGAGATGTGGAGTCAAAACAGTGGTTGAATTCAAGCATGCATGGGACCAGCCATAAGGCAATTCTAGGGGTGGGGGTAGAAAGAAGTAGGCTGCTGGTTAACTAGGATCTGCAGCTTATCCATTAGGTAGGAAATGGGCAGACTGGGTGGGCCAGCGGTCCTTATCTGCCGTCAAATTCTATGTTTCTATGTAACATTCCCTTTCCTCCATCAGTACGTGAACTGCACTGCCACCTGTGGTCACCTAGGTGGAAGTCTTGTATTAGCAGTGACAGCCTTCCCCTACCTGGAAGAAGAGAGCATCATGTAAGATACTCTATCTTCCTACCCCTGGCCAGCCCTTGGCAACTCGAGTGTACTTCTAAATCTGTGTCACAGGTGTCACAAGCAGTAGTAGTACTGTTGCACCAATGGCGCCTGGGTGCAGGAGGCCTTTAATGTAGCCAAAACTCAGATTGTGCAGTGCCCTGAAGACCACCAAGCAAATCTTGAAGATGGTTTCCACCTGACTGGATGTGAGTGAAGATTATGCAACACAGGCATGATATGATGAAACGTGCTTGTACCCAATATCACCCAGGCATGATATAAAAAAGTGCTCTACCCAATATCACTCAGGTGTGATATGATGAAAAGTGCTTGCACACAATATCACACAGGCATGATATGTTGAAAAGTTCTTGTACCCAATATCACTCAGGTGTGATATGATGAAAAGTGCTTGTACCCAATATCATCCTGAACACAGCTTTCTGCCTGAGCTGGAGGCAATGCACCAAACCCCCAGAAAGTCTCAAATAAAAAGTGTTACTATAGTCCAGTCAAGAAATCATGAAGGCATGCAGCACAGTCTCATCAAGCCCTCTTACTGAAGAGGGTTCAGCTGGATGATATTTCTGAGATGGAAAATCCAGAGTGGACAACAACTGCCATCTGAACTTCAAGTAGAGTCTGTTGCCCACTATGACCCCCGGTTTTTTAGCCCTATCCATAGCTGTGAGGAAGTTGCCTCCTAACAAGGACATGATGATATTGTTCTCTTCTTTTGCCATTTTCTGGGATCTTGGTTCTCTGAGCACCAGCTCTGTCTTACGTGGATAAAGACCCAGCCAGCTGAAGGTTGAAAAGAAACTGCGCTGAAATCACCAGAATAAGTTGACAAGTGTCTAGTGTTCATGAATCAAGGAAAACCTCATGGTCTGAATGGTACCTCCCAAGGGTGATGGTGGAAGGAGCTCTGGGAAGGAGATCTGGCTGGTCCTCTTGCTGATACCTTATGGACAGGGATAGTGTTAGAGGACTGGAAAACACTCAATGTTTCTCCCTAGTTACAAAGAGGGTGAGGTTAGACCCAGGTAACTATTAACCTGTGAACTTTGGTGCTTGGCAGTGTTTGAATCCGTCATAAAAGATGTACCAGTTCAACACATGGAAGAAATAGCACACAAATGGCTTCAAAAGGTAGATACAGCCAAATCTACTGATTGCCTTCCTTCAGGAGGTAACTAGGAGGTGGATGGTGACCATGCAATAGTGCAATAAGGAGTACAGGAGTGGATAGCAAATAGGTCAACAGGAGAGAAGCAGAGAGTGGAGGTGCTACATGGCCTCCATTTAGAGTAAATGGCATGCTTTAAGTAGAGTACCTCAGTGGTTATAACTACAGTAGATCCACTGCTCTTTAACCTATTTATTAATAACCTGGAAGAAGGAGTCAGCAGAAGGTTGCTGAAATTTATTGATAATACTAAATTAGCAAGAAGACAGGAAATAGCAAACAGGGAGGGGACACTACTGCAGGATCTGTAGACATCTGGTGTGTGAAGAAAGGAATGGAGGGCTTAGATTTAATGGAGAAGTACAAGAGTACTTTACCTAGGGCAAGCAATCTGGGTCACACGTACACCCTGTATGGTGCAGTATAGTGGATGGCATAAATGAGGTAAAGGATCTAGGGTAGTCTACTGATAAACTTGGATACGTGTCCATATTTAAGTATGAGTTTAATCAGGAGCAGATCCAGCAGCCTATAAGGAAGGACCATACAGATCATTTATAATAAAACTAGTGAATCATCATCATGATACCTCCAGTAATTTGCATATTAGCTCCATAAAGATAGTTTAGGCAAACTACATATGGCTGGGTGACAGCCCGTTTTGTCACATGATGACCCCTCTAGTTTTTAACATATACGATCTCTAGGGAAGAAGGTGCTTACAACAGTTTCAGCTGTGGAACTACAACTAAGGCCTATTTTAGCTGTTGAAATCACGAATCATGGCAAATATCACTTTATTAGCATGTTTTGTACCACAGTAGCTGTGGTCCTGAGTTGGTGGTCATTTAACATGGGAAGCCTCATGGATTACTTGTTGAAGCTTCTACCCAGGCTGACTTCTTTAAACCTAAGCCTGGACAGCATGAAGTTGATGGAATGATTGCAATGGTGGCAAGTGGAGCAGACTCGAAGACACTGCCGATATTAAAAAGTCCTTGCAAGAGATGTGTAAGGCACTTATCGATCTAGAAAGAACATTTGATGTATTTAATGAAATTATTCTATCTGTGAAGACTCAGGTAGGAGCAACGGAGCCAAAGTTGAAGACATGTCCGAAATGCAGAATCTACTCTTAGTGCTATGACCTCCCTGAAACTCTTGAGAATTCATTCAGAGAATAGAATTTGCAATTTGTGGGAATCCTAGAGGTACAGTAATAGAAAGACTTGACATTGTGAGATTTGTGGAGGAACAGATTTCCAATTTGCTGCAATGGGATGAAGCCACAGAAGGCCATGGTGGATCATGCTTCCAGATTTCTCCTTGCAAACCCTCAAGTGGCCCTCTTCCACTCAGGACTGTTTGGTCATTTTTCATCACTTCAGGTCTGGGACAATGCATTTTGTAAGGCAAAGCAGGCAGGTGAATGTATACTTTCTGATGTACTCATTCACATTTTCCCACATTTAAACTTCACCACTCGCAGAAACCCAAACATTTTGATAGACTCAAACACCCGCTTAGGAAGCTAGGGATATCTTTCACACTAATGATGACTACAAGGCTTTGATATACGGTAGGAGCAAGATTTTTTTTTACCAGATGTGAAGGAGGCTGTGAGTCAGATGGCCAAGATGCAGGTGGAATGGGAGCAAGAGGAACTAGGCAATGCAAGAAATGAAGATTCAACCTGAACCATCATTATTTTTATTATACATATCACTACTCAATATGGACTGACATACAATGTAAACTTGATATGTAAACAGAATAAGTTTCTTTCCCCACAGTGCATAGCTGGCGACTTGCTTTGCAGTGAAATTATATGTGAACTCTAATTTATGTTAGTTATGCATACCCAGTGAAGGAGGCCACAGGGTTGTTTGAATGTGTAGCCGTGAAGGTGATATGGATGGGAGGTGTAGGATTCTATTGGTCTACTCTCCAGGCAAGGAACAGGAGTTCCTATGGGAATCTGAAGAGTTCATCATCGACCTATCGCTGAATGCCCCGCTAATTGTGTTGAGGTACTTCCATGTTTGTGTGTATGATGAAACATCAGCATTTGCTCAACAATTCTTCCAGTTGATGGATTCACTGGGCGTCATACAGGTTGTTTCCGCTACCCATGAGCATGGCCACACCTTGGACTTCATTCTTCACTCTGGGGCTGAACATTTCTGATGTCAGGGTGGATCCAGTAGGGTGGTCGGATAACTATTCTGTTAGCTTTCTGGCAGGGGTCTCCCAGAAACCATTTCCTGTGTGGTGATAATCCAATACCATCCTAGATGTACTCTGGTAACAGAAAAGCTTTTGGTGGCTTTGGACAGCTCAAGTATGGAGAGCCATAGCCATTAATGGCTATAATTTGGTGATTACAATGTGTTTGATTCCATCACAGTAATTCATGTCCACAAACTGACCTTCACTACAGCTCACTGTGGTAAATGACGAATTAAGGTGGTCAAGGCAACAGGGCTGATGTTAATGTGTTCCTGGAAGACATGTGGCTTAATGGATAACAGGGTGGCACTGAGGTCCCACTATAAGGGCTAACAGAGGGCCAACCCTGAAAAGGCAGTGTTCCTGTCACAGGTTTTACCTCTAGAGGAAATAGGCCTGCTTAACTCTTCCACATTATTGAGAGGTTGCCCCATCCTTGCTATCTGTAGTCCAGGAGTTTTGTCTCAAGAAAATGTGAGGAGTTTTAGTCTTTCTTCCAAGGTGGAGTTTTCTCCATTCATGTTGGGATCTCAACAGTTGGCCTGTCGAGGGGCAGCAGTGATGAAGGGATGGTACCAAGGACTCTGGTGGTCTGGAGTGAGTTCCAGACAATTATGGAGGAGGTGCTCAAGGTAATTGTAGCACAGCATCCACCTGCTATATGTCAGATCCAGGGCCCACTCGGCTTTTGATGGACTGCTGAGAGGCCCTGGGTCCACTATTTGCCAGTACTGTCCAGGGCTGTTTAGTGGAGGGCTGCTTCCCATCAGCTCTTAAAAAGCCATTGTGTTGGCTGGCCCTGTGGTGCTGAGGGTTGAGGCACTGGATGCCACACCACGGTGTGCTGGTGACCCGTGTTCAGGAAAGAGAACGGGCCACCGTGGATCGACAGGGAGGAGATGGATCAAGAGTCTGATGAACTGCTCTCCATCTCCGGGAGGGGGACCAGTGGCTGGTGCACACCTGACCCCTAGCAGAGCTAGAGCTTGGTGACATGGAGCTGCAATAGCGTGGGAGCAGGGCACGGCAGACGGTTGACATGGGCGCACAGCAGTGCGTGCAACCTCGTCGTAGGGCGTCATTGCATGCTGCGTGGCTTGCAAGGAGCATGAAAATGAGAAAAAGACAGTGTGGTAGGATGAAGAAGGACGCTTTGCAGACCCCGGCCTCCGCCAGCCACAGCACTGGCCACACTGGATCTGGTCTCTGGCAGGGGTTGGGGAATCTGCTGGCCCTGCCGGGGTGGCAAGCCCTGGGGTAAGTGCTGGCACCAGCTGGTGGATGCCTGGGGACGGGCTGAAGGTGCCTCCAGATGGGGACCGCACTGAGAAGCAGGAAAAAATTATAGTAAAAAAAGGCCGCTGTGAGACCATCTCAAAGAAAACCATCTTTGCACTCCTGGAGGTGCTGGCAAACTACAGGCCTGTCTGAAAAACCATCCTTTTAGGGAAAGTTATCGAGAAGGTGGTGGCAGCATAGCTGGAAGCTCTCCTTGAGAGTTTTGACATCTATTAACCTTTCCAATTGGGTTTCAGGCCTCATACAGTGCAGAGACTACACTCATCAAGGGTTTGATGATCTGCTCTTAGCAAAAGATGGGGTAGCACTCCATTGTTGCTCTTGATCTCTCATCTGCATTTAACACCGTGAACCACATGGGGTTTTGATGGGCTCTTGAAGAATATGAAGGAATTACTAGGACAACTCCACAGGGTTTGAGTTATTCCTTTCTAACAGAATGCAGCGTGTTGTGATGGGAACTTTCTCACCATAGCTGTCAGCTGTGGGGTTCCCTATAGTTCGTGTCTGGCCCCCATGCTGTTCATGGTGTACATGCTGCCACTAGGACAGTTCAATCACCAATACTGGTTGCAGGATGTTTGGAATTTTGAGTATAGTTAGTCGTTAGTATAGTACTTGAGGGTTTTTCGAACACTCTGCACTGCTGTCATCTTGAAGTTCAGTGATGGTTTCTTTTTGTTCAGTATAACTGGAGACTGCTGGTTGGTCATCATCCCTAGCAAGTGAGGCGCTGTTGCTTTCTTCATCCTCAATAAGTCAGTAAGGGTGGATGTCATGTCACCTTCTTTGGTATGGATGAAGATGATATTCGCTTCTCGCTTTCAGTAAGGAGACAGATTATTTCTTTATCTTCATCATCAGTGATGACATTACTTCCTTCAGCTTCTGAACTGCAACTGATGCTTGCATATTGTGATGATAATTCTGACTTCCAGTGGCCTCTTTTTTCCTGTAGAACAAGTATTCAGATATTAATGCAACCATCAACATAAACGCCATGGTTTTTCACAGCATTCCTGAATGAATGTGATTATACTGTAATTATCAATATACAGCAAGATACGTTGCTTTTGTGTTACAAGGTCAAGCAACAAGGTTTACTTACAAGTATTCACAGTACATTTGAGGTATGCAACCCAGACAAACCAAAATAAATAAATAAATTACGTTTACCCAGTGACATAATATGCACTGGCAAATAAATATCATTGAGTATATGCATGCATTTTATAAAGTAGAAGTGAAGACAGAATTTACCTCTATAATTCTGTAAATCGTGGTGTTGTGACATTGCCCTTCAGAAGTCTTCTCAGGTATTCATATAATGTCCATAGCGAAAGTTCTTCTCAAACTCACTTGTGAAATATGCTGTGATTTGTGAGTGACATGCCTTATTTTTTTATTCGCATTGCAGAATTGAAGACTACAAGGCCAATATTGCTTTGTCAGTAATTAATTTTTGTTTAAACTAATACCATCGCAGATGTAACACTATTCAGAAGCTATTCAGTAAAGAATATTTCCCAAATCGGGTGGTATGTGGGCATGTTAATGAGTGGAAGAAAAGTAACTTGACAGTGGTATGGCATCACAGTGCAAAGCTGCCATCCCTCACCCCCAACTCAGTATACCAGGCATCCCGCTTGGAAAAATCTGTGACACAGTTCTTGGTTCAATACCAGGCACCCTACTTGTTGCCCCCTATTCCCATTCCCCAGTGTAGTAGGCATGTAAGGAGTGAGGAAAAGGTAGCTTGATATTGGTGTGGCATCCCAGATCAAAGTTACCATCTCCAACCCACCTCAATGCCTATCCCCCAACTCGTATACTAGGCACCCCACTTGAAAATAAATCTGTTACACAATTTTCAGTTCCATATCGGGCACACCTCTTGTTGCCTCCCCAATTCCCCAATGTGGTTGGCATGTAAGGACTGAGGGAAAAGAAAACTTAAGATTGGTGTGGCATCCCAGAGCAAAGTTACTGTCTCCAACCCACCCCAATTCCCCACCTCAGTATACTGGGCACTCCTCTTGGAAAGAAATCTGTTACACAATTCTTGGTTCAATACGCACCCTACTTGTTCCTCCCTGCTCCCCAATGTGACAGACATGTAAAGGAGTGAAGGCAACGGTAACTTGACAGTGGTGTGGCATTCCAGTGTGAAGCTCCAACCCACCCCCGATGCCTACCCCACCTCAGTATACTGGGCACACCACTTTGAAAAATCTGTGCACAAAATTCTTGGTTCAATACCAGGCACCTCACTTGTTGCCCCTCCTGTTCCCCAATGTGGTAGGCACGGCAAACGGAATAAGGGAAAAGGTGAATTGACAGTGGCAGGGCGTTACAGTGCAAAGTTGCCATCTTCCCAATGCCTACACTCACCCCCACTATTCCCAGGATACTTAACACATCAATAATGGAAAACATCTTTGCAGGCACAGAC
Source organism: Neoceratodus forsteri (assembly GCA_016271365.2). NCBI lineage: Eukaryota > Metazoa > Chordata > Ceratodontiformes > Ceratodontidae > Neoceratodus > Neoceratodus forsteri. The sequence continues at coordinate 325,312,202 of CM028137.1, forward strand.
CACTTGCTGCCCCTCCACTTTCCCACAAATAGTGGGTATGTTCGTAACACTGAGCTGCGCAACAAACGCTGCTCTGACCACTGAGACGCAGCCAGATAAAAGCAATCAGCTTTAATCTGACACAACTGAGCAACAAACTCTGCACCACAACCAGTTGGCAAAACTCAAATGCTTTTAACAGATATCAAACCATAACATACTACAAGGCAGTAAACAGATCCAAAGAATCCCCAACTGGTTAAATCACAGCATCATCAAGTGGTCCTCCCTCCCTGATGCGCTGAAATTGTGAAACCGGGTCGGTTTCTTCAGACCCAGTCACTGCCTGGCAGTATGTTACAGCTACTAATTGAAAGTGTTGCATTTGCTAGCTGAGTGTGGCGAGATTGTTCTTCTCAGGTGTTTCATAACAGCCCACCTGATTGTAAATGTGGAGGCGTGGTGGTGGGTGAGGTGGTAACTTTCCAGTGATGCCACACCACTGAAAAGTTACTGTACTAATCCAGTGTTCATTTCAGAGAGGGTCACAGAGACATGCCACTAACTTTTTCAATTTTGACCCACCTTTCCTTCTCCCTTGGGGACAACTGCTTACTTATACAGTACAATGGTTTTTAAACTGATGTCTTATAAATCTGAACTCAGTTGAAGCAATATGATCCATTATTCTTGACTCTTATCTTCCTTTTACAAGGTCAGCAGCCCATATGGATGGCAGGGTTACACAAATAAGGAGACACAGAAGAAGAGTAGGTGGCAATAAGGGGTGGGGTGGGTTAGAAACAGCTACAAGACTATCTGCCAGACAAGTCAACATCGGCAGGAGGAGGAGAATGCCACTTGGTTCACTCAAGAGGTGAGAGAAAGAGTGAGGTAAAGAGAACAGCTTTTAGACAATACAAAGCAATGCAGGAGGAGGATAGGAGAATTTACTAGGAGAGCCAACGGGAGGCAGTTAAGGAAGTAAGGAGGGCAAAAGCGGTAACAGAGGAAAGGATAGCTAAGTCAGTCAAGAAGGAGGACAAAACATTTTATAGATATATCGGGATAGGAGGAAGGCTGGGGAGGGTAATCAGGCTAGTGGAGGAAGGAGGGGCCTCCGTGAAGGAAGATGGCCAAAAGGCCAACATACTGAACAAATACTTTCTTTCTGTCTTCAAGGAAGATGGGGTAGAAAATGGGCCTGAATCAAAACAAGGGCATGAGGGAAAGTTTTTTTAATCTTATTCTTGGTACCCTGGTAAGGCCCACTAGTCACAGGTGCCTGTTTTAGGAGCAACCCGGGAGCACTGGGAGGTTAAGTGAGTTGCTCAGAGTCACAAAGTATGCAAGTGGAGGTTGTGGAAATCAAATCCAGGTCTGTCTGCTGGATATACCCAGCTCATTCAGAGCTTGTTGCTCTAAACTCTGAGCTATAGTGCCACCCCTCATTCACTGCAGACAGGGTTCTAAGGGAATTGCCCACATTAAGAGTGGACAAGGCCACGGGCCTGAATGCAGTGCATCCCAGGCTGCTGAGGGAACTCAGAGAGGTACAGGCTGAGCCCCTGGCTGCCCTGTTCAACCGGGTCTCTGGAAACTGAAGAGGTGCCAGAGGACTAGGGGGCTGATTTTGTCCCGCCCACAAGGGAGGGAAGTAAGGAGGTGGCAGGAAATTATAGGCTGGTCAACCTGACTTCAGCAGTTGGCAAGGTAATGGAATTGCTCCTAAAGGAAAGAACTGGAGAATACCTCGAGACCAGTGGACTGCAGGACCAGAGACAGCTTGGGTTCACGGGGAAGTCCTGTCAGACCAACCATTATAGAGTTCTTCGACAGGCAACCAGGCTAGTGGACCAGGGCGGGCAATTGAACGTGATCTATCTAGTTTAAGTAAGGCCTTCGACACCATCCTGCATAAAAGGTTGGTAATGAAACTGAGCAGCCTGGAGGATGGGCCTAAATCATAAATGGGTGGAAAACTGGCTTGGGATAGGAGCCAGAGTGGTGGTAAATGGGTACACTCCAGGAGGGAAGGTGACTAGCAGGGTATCACAGGGATCTGTGTTGGGCCTGGTGCCTTCAATATATACGTGAATGATATGGCGTAAGGGCCTGGAAGGGAAGGTATGCCTGTTTGTAGTTGACACCTAGATCTGCAACAGAGTGGACACACTGGGGGTGGAAAGGATGAGGGAGGCCTAGACAAGTTAGAGGACTGATCAGGAATGTGGAAACTGATTCAACATGAAGTGCAAGGTTATGCACTTGGGACTCAAAAACCTGGGGGCAGCGTACACACTTGGGAGAGAGGTACTAGATGTCACAAGACAAGAGAGAGACCTGGGGTCATCATTACCAATGATCTGAAGGTGATGAAACAGTGTGGAAAGGCAGAGGGAAAGACAAACGAAATGTTTGGCTGCATAGGAAGGGTATCACCAGCAGAAGGAGGGAGGTAATAGTTCACCTGTATATGTTGATTGTGAGGCAGCACCTCGAGTACTTTGTGCAGTTCTGAGGCCCCATCTTCGAAAGGACAGGGACAGGATGGAGATGGTGCAGAGGAGAGCAACCAAACAGTGCAGGGCTTGCATCAGAAGACCAATGAGAAGAGGCTAAAGGACATACAAACATACTAAAATGCCAGCAGAAGCAGGCCTTATGGTTTATCAAGTATGCTCTGACTGTGCAGCTAGCCCCACCCTCCCACCCTTCTTCATCACAACCCCCAACCCTGTCTTAAAGCGCCCACCATTCTACAGGATACCACCTCCTCAGGCAGAGCATTCCACCTGTCCACCACCTGTTTGGTGAAAAATGTCTCCTGATTTCCCTCTTAAATCTACCCCTTCAATCTCAGCTGATGCCCTCTCATATCCCTCCTCTTCTAAGCTGGAAAATCCCTTCTGTAGTAGCCTTATTTATCTCCTTAAGGTATTTAAAGGTTTCAATCATATCCCCCATCCCTCCTCTCTCCTCCAGGGAGTACATGTTCAGCTTGACCAATCTATGCCGCAGGACTTTCCCTCCAATCCCTGGATCATTTTGGTCACCCTACGCTGCACCCCAACAATTTGATGTCCTTCTTCAGGAATGGGTGCCAGTACTGTATGCAGTACTCCAGGTGTGGCCTGACCAGAGATCTGTACAAGGGAAGGATCACCTCCCTATTTCTGGAGGAGACTCTCGCTATACACCCAGCATCCTATTGGCTTTGCAGCCACCTTCCGCACTGAGCTGAGCTGTTCATGCGCCGCTATAAGCACCCCCAGATCCTTTTCTTCATGGTGCTTTCCAGCTGCACCCCTCCCAGCTGCTAGATCCTCCCTTAGTTCCTAGTTCAAATGCAGTACCTTGTATCTTGACACTGAAGCACAGCTGCCATGTTTCCACCACTCCTGTAGTTTGTCAGGTCCTCCTGCAGCCCCTTCAACCTCTTCAGTGTTATATACCACAGCTCCCATCTTCGTATCATCAGCCAACAGACTGATCCTACTCTGGATCCTGTGTGAGATATCAGCTATGTATATCCCAAACAGCACTGGTCCCAGTACCAATCCCTGTGGCAACCCGCTCATCATTTCCCTCGATGATGAGAGTTCCTCACCACCATCACCCTCTGCTGCCTTCCATTCAACCAGTTGATGATCCAGCTGACCATTTTAGTTCCCACCCCTATGTATTCCAGCCCCCCCAGCCTCCCATGCAGCATCAATCAAAGGCCTTGCTGAAGTCCAAACACAGGACATCCACCGCATGGCCCCTGTCCACCTCCCTGGTCACCCAGTCGAATACATAATTAGATTCATCTGATAGGATCTGCCCAGAAAAACCTGTGTTGTTGGCCGTCCTGAAAACCACTGTCCTCCAAAAGGTCACTAGTGTCTCTTTCAGGATTGTCTCCATGAGCTTCCCTACAATTGATGTGAGGCTCACTGGTCTGTAGTTGCCTGGTTCATCCCTAGGGCCACTTTTGTGAATGGGCACCACATAGGCCATCCTCCAGTCTTGTGGTATGCATCCTGTGTCCAGGGAGTTATTGAACAGGTCAGCCAGTGGTCCTGCCAGGATCTCCACCAGCTCCCTGTGTACCCTACGGTGAATGCTGTCTGGTCCAGGTGCCTTGTCCACCCTCAGTGCCCTTAATCCTTCCAGAACCCTGTCCTCTGCAACTTACGTCAGTCACCACCTCCCTCCACTACCCACTCCACCCCTCCCTTGGGGTATCCACACCCTTTTCCTCTTGAACAGAGCAGAAGTATTCATTTAATGCCTCTGCCTGATCTCTCTCCCATTCTCCACCCGCCTCCGTCCTTCCTAATCCTCATAGTCTGGTCCTTGTTCTTCCTTCTTTCTCTATTGTATTTGAAGAAGTCCTTTCTCCTTCCTTAATACCCTATGCCAGTCTCAGCTTTCTTGAAGCCTTGGCCACTCTGTCTAGCCTGGTAACCTCCTGGACTTCTTTGTATACTCATCCTTGTCAACCCTCTTCCCGATGTCTTAAGTTTTTGAAATGCCTTCCTCTTGGCTCTCACCCTCCATAACCTCTTGAGTCAACCAACTGGGTTTCTTGCTCTTCCCTTCTTACTCCATGTCTTTGTACAAGTCCTAGTGGCCTCTGTCAGACCTTTTTAATAACATTCCATTTCTGACTAGCATCCATGTCTGGTTGAATTCCTGCCAGATACCTACCCAAAATTTCCCACATCCTTTTAAAGTCCGCCCTTTAAAGTCAATCACTCTGGTCCTCGGACTCGCTTTTCCTACATATGAGCATGAACCACACCGAGTGGTGGTCACTCCCAGCCAGAGGGTCCTCCACCCCAGTTCTCTTACTGCTCTCCATTTGAAAGTACCAGGTCCAGTGTCCTCTCCAATCTAGTCGCCTCATGTACCAACTGCACCAGGAAGCTGTCCTGAAATGCATCTAGTATGACCTGTTCTTTGTGACTCGCTGGTGGCTGGAGTGCTCCAATCCACCCTGGGTAGGTTGAAGTCCCCACCACCACTGTGTTCCCTTTCCCACAGACCCTTTTGATTTGCTCAGCTAGCTCTCTATTCAGGTCATCTCCTTGTGCTGGTGGTCTGTATACTACCCCTCCTCAGTGTCCTACCTTTCAAGTCCTGAAACTGCATCCATAGGGCCTCTGTTCTGTCTTCCTCCCTTCCTTCCTTATACACCTTATCCCTTCCCATACACAGAATGCCACCCCTTCCCTTACTAGTCCTATCCTTCCTGAATATTCTATACCCTGGGATCATCACATGGCCCACGTTTCCATGATGGCTTAATGTCCACCTTCCCCACTGCCAGGAGAGCCTGCAACTCCAGCTGACTTATTACCTAGGCTCCTTGCATTCAGCGTGACCACCCTCCACCCCATTTCCTTCTTTACCCCTTCCCTGGTCCCCCATGCCTCTACCCCGACTCCTACCCTGTCAACATGGCTTTGGGATCCTGCATACCAGCTGTCCACTTGCCACCCCCACCTAGCTTAAGCCCATCTTTGCTGCTGTGTACCCCTCATCCCCTGCTTTAATACTCCCTTCCTCCCTGCTCAAGTGTAGCCTCTCCTGCATATAGATCATTATTGTCCCAGGTTCTGCCCCAGCCACCCACTAACCCATATCCCTTGGATCGACACCATTCCCCCAGCCATGTGTTAAACTCTGTAATCCTCCCTTTCCTCACCGTACCGCCCAGGGCACTGGATGCACCTCTGAGAATGCCACGGATTCCCCAGCTCCTCACACAACCTTCCCAGTTCCCAACCTCTCCTCACACCTTCCACTATCTTCCCTGCCAGGTCATTCATACCCATGTGCACCACAAGATGCGTTTCCTCCTACCATTCCTTGTGCACTTCAATTGATTGCCCCACCCACCTGCCATTAACTCAGGTATGGACTCTACCCATACGACTATGCCTTTCCCCTTACTGCCCCATCTTATCCCTTTTAGTATGGAACTCTCAGCACTATTGTTCCTCGTCCCTGCCCCCATTATTACCAAGGTACCTATCTCTAGAGACCGCCACATTTGTAGCGCTGCTCCTTCCCCCACCCCTGACCTGTCCCTCCCTCACTGTGCCTTCTCTATCCTCCACATCTCTCCCAACCTCCCTGGACCCCACTTTCTGCTCTTTCTGTCCTCCCAACCAGCATTGCTCCTCTCCCTTCCCCTTGCTCCCTTTGACCATCCCTCCAGCTGTGCTCCTCCCTTACCCATGTCTCCCTCCTCTGACCAACTACTGTCCCCTGTGCATTCCCTCCCTATCCTCTCCTGCCCCTCCTGGAGATCCTTCCTCCTCCTACTCCTCCACCAATGTTGCCAGCACCTATCTGATAGGGCCACCTCTTTTCAATTGTTCTGCGCCTCCTTCATGCTCGCCTGCGCTTCCCTGTGTGCTCTTCAGCTCTCTTCTTGATCTTCCTCCCATTTAGCGCCCTAGTGAGGCAAATCTATTCTCTGTTCAAAGCCCACTGCCTGTACCCTCTGGTTGATAGTCCTCCCTTGTTCCCTCCTCCCTTGTCCTCTGTGCAAGCTTTGTACCTTTATACTGTATCACCCGCCATTCCCCAGGATTCTCTTGTGCCCATTGCTGCCCTTATCTGGGATTCCTGTATCTCCTCTGGTGCTTTCCCACACCCTTCCCTCACATTCATGCTCCCCAACTTTCCTCCAGTCCCCATCCCATCTTCCCTTCCACCGCTGAGTTTGCTTCTTGTCCCCCACAGTCCCCTCTAGCTGCTGTAGCTCCTTGGTGGACCCCTCATGTCATTCCATCGACCTCTCCCTTTCCCAGCTTAGTGCCCATATCAGCCATCCCATCTCTCCTTAGCTGTGCAATCTGCCTACATATCATACATCCCCCATTTTCCAAGCTATATTCAGTACCATGGCTGATCCACAACCAGTACACTCTACCAGCCTCCCAGAGATACCCCAGCCCTTGAGACATTGGGACCCTGCCCTGATCTGTCCTCACCCTGCTCCATTTGCCTCCAATGTGGATTCCCATATTCTTCTCTTGCCTATTGTGTGCTTTGATTTAGGCACAAGGGTGAAATTTCCCTGTTTAAAAGCTATGTGTTTGCATGCCCTGTAGCATTTATATTTCTGGTCAGGGAATGAAATGGGCTGCATCTGGCAGTCCTGTACACCAATTGTAGGGTGGCTCCTCCTCATAAATGTGCAGTAGTCTGGTGGGAGGGATGGAGGAGGTGGGATTTAGGCCTCACCCGATTCTCGTGAGAGTCAATCAGCCCTGACCCTTTCCCCACCAAGACCTCTCAATCCCCACACAAAGGTATCGAGGTCAATTTGCAGCTTCCTGTCTGAGTTCCACACCTGAGTGAATCTCACACACTGACAGCTCCAAAAATTCAGACAGCACAGTCTAAATATCACAGCCCAGAATTTCGCCAGTAACAGTTATAACTGATTTAAATCCCCACCACCTTATCCCCTGACAGCACAAACAATCCAAATACCAAAATTAAACAGAAAAAGAAATAACCCAGCACTTCCCTGAACAGCTCTCTTGTTTCAATTAAACTTGTACACCCTGGAGGATAGGCAGAGGAGGAGGAGGTGGGGGATATGATAGAGACATTCAAATATTTCAAGGAAATAAACAGGGTACAGGAGGCAAGTATATTCCAGAGAAAAGGAAGTTCTAAGACTAGGGTCATGATATGAAGTTGGAGGGGTAGGATCAGGGTAACGTGGAGGAAATTCTTGTTCACGAAAAGGTGGTAAACAACTGGAATAGCCTGCCAGCAGAGGTGGTGGGGCAAATACAGTCACAAGATTTAAGTGTGCATGGGATAGGCACATGGGTATACTGGATAGCGGAGGTGGGATGGCAGCCCCATTAGTGGCTTGGGTAGCACTATTAGGGATTTTACAGGCAGACTTGTGGCCAAGAATCTATGAATATTGTGTACCGCTGGCCCATGCCTATCATGCACTTTCATTTTAACACATGCAGTGCCACATTCCTAGCTCAAGACATCAGACAATTAAAATGGGACCTGTTAGCACCTCAAAGAGCCCCACACCCAAAGGAGCTTGTTTTTTCCCAAATTGCAGGTTTTACACTGATGGCCTCAGATGTGAGGGCTTAACTATAAGAAAAATTACTCACAGTAGTAATCTACTTTCTTCCAAGGGGTCCTTTAGCATCAGTAACTATAGCAGTTAGCTGGCTAGGTACAACTGCCCCGGAGGTATGCCTTTAAGATAATTAGGATAATGAGTTTAGGGCATCAGACAATCAGAAAAGAGTAGGGAGTGTTGAGGGACAGCAGCCTGAAGGGCTTCAGAATTTTTCAAAGATAAATGGGCGATGCCCTAAAAGTGAACCAACAGGATTCAAAAACATGCAATGTTCAAAACTAGAAAACAGATATCAACAACCTGAGCAAGAAACTTTAATCAGAGACAAATTTTGGTAATAAACTGAGAACAGAGCCCTGCTCCTAAAAGGTGAACTGGGAGGAAGGTAGCTTACTGATGCTAAAGGACCCTTTGAAGAAAGAAGATCACTACAGTGAGTAATTTTTCTTCTCACCCCAGGAGTTTTTAGCATCAGTAACTAGCAGATTACCGAGCAGTACACAGTGGGAGGTGGGCAGAGAACCTACTTAGGAAAGAGGCTCTGCAGAACCGCCTGCCAAATTTAGCATCAGACCTGGACTGCACATTCAAGCTGTAATGTTTAATGAAAGTGTGTACAGATTTCCAGGTAGCTGCTTTGCAGACGTCCAGAAGGGTATGTCTCTTGCAGCTGCCACAGAAGCTGCAGTGCCCCGTAGAGTGGGCTCTGAGCCCCACAGGAGGTTGATGACCAGCTTTTTCATAGCAGAATCTAATGCAAGAGACCAACCAGTGGGAAACAGTTCTTTGGTAGCTGGTTTTCTCCCTGCCTACTGTACTTCCCATAGGTGAGGAACAGCTGAGTGGAAGAACCTTTAAACTGCCTAGTATGCTCTAGGTAGTAAAGAGGGCTCTTTAAACTTCCAGACTGTGGAACTTTGTTCACCAGGAGGGATGTCTCAGTAAAGAAAACAGGTAGTGTAACAGACTGGTTAAGGTGAAACTCAGAAACCTCCTTAGGCAGGAACCTCCTATTTGTCTTGAGCTTAATTTTGTCTCTGTGAGGAAAGATGTAATTAGGCTCAGTGCACAGGGCCTGTCACTGTGAAATCCTCCTGGCAGAGGTAATGGCCACTAGAAAACAGATTTCCAAGTTACAAACTTGAGATGGGCAGCGCCATAGACTCAAAGGGTGGTTCCATGAGCCTGGCAATGCAGAGATTCAGGCTCCAAGGAGGAACCGCTCTCTGACTGAGGCTGGAGGTGCAAGAGACCTTTGAAAACTACTTAAACACAGAATGGGAACAAAACTTACTTTTTCTTCCCCACCAAAGGTAGGCCAAAATTGTAGCCAGTTGTAGCTTGAGAGAGGAGGGTTTCAAGCCTGAGGCCTGCAGATGTCAGGTAATCCAGCAGCTGAGAGTCTGAAGCTGCAGGATGATTGATCTTTTGCTCTTGGACCAGAGGAACACCTTTTCCATTTGGCTGCATAGGTTTTTTTGTATTAGGCTTGTTAGCAATTCTCAGGATCTTAAGGACCTGTTCAGAGTACTGAGTGGTTGGGAACTCTAGCTCCTCAAGAGCCAGGCCTTGGGGTGAAGAGAGTATAAGTGTGGATAATTCACTCCTTTCTGGGGAAGGGTCAGCAGAGAGTGAGTTGGTGGCAGGCTAATGGGTCTGCTTCAAGACAATGAGAGAAGGAAAGGTATCAGGCTTGCCTGGGCCAATCCGAGCCACCAGAATCATCGATGCAGGCTGTTGTCTGAGTTTCAGCAATACCCTGAGTATTAGAGGAAAGGAGGGAATGCATATAGGAACCTCCCTGACCAGTCCAGAATCAAAGCATCCAGTGGAAGTGTTCCTGGGACTGGCGAGTCTGCAACAGTACTGAGGAAGCTGGAAGTTGAGGGGAAGCAAACAGATCCACTTGGTGTGCTTCACCGCCTGAACACTGTGGCTAGTACTTGGTTGTTCAGAGTCCACTCACTGTGACCCTGACTGATGCGACTTAGAGCATCTGTCAGGTATTGTGCTTGCCTGGGAGGTGGACAGCTGAAAGACTGACCACCAGGAGTAGGCGAGAGACCAAATTGTCAGAGCCTCCGAACAGTGTGTCCCTGATCTGGTACCATCCTACTTGTTTATGTAAAACTTTGCAGTGGTGTTGTCCGTTCTTATCTGTACACTCTGCCCTTGTATGACAGGAGCAAATGCCTTGAGTGCTAGGAAGATTGTTCTGCACTCCAGAAGGTTTATAACTGTGACTCTTGAGGAGTCCAGGTACCACTTACTGAGACACTGTCCAGATGAGCCCCAACCCAGGAGGGGGGCATCTGTGGTAATCACCTTTGTGGGAAGAGGAGCTGGAAGGGATCCCTACTACCAGATTTGCAGGGTCCTTCCACCAAAGCAGAGCCTGAAGAAACTGTTCTGTTACAGGTATCAACTTTGAAAGTTGTTGTTTCTTTGGGACCAGCGAGCTCTGAGATAGGCTTGCAGGTCTTGCATTCTGTACCTGACCTCTGGGACCACTGCAGTCATCGATACCATATGTCCCAAAGCCTGAGAAAATGCCTGGCTGGTCTTGGATGTCCCTGGATGAAAGAATCTGCCACTGAAAGGAAACTGAATTTTCTCTGGTGGGAGGGAGGCATATCCTTTCTGGGTGTCCAGCTGACCTCCTATGAAAATGAGTAACTGAGTGGGCTCCAGGTGAGATTTCTTTAGATTTACCAGGAAGCCCAGAGATTCCAAACTGTGCTCTGTGAGGGAAAGGGACTCCTGGACCTGACAAAGAGATTTTGCTGCTATGAGCCAATTCTCCAAATAGGGGTAGATTGAAACTTCCAGCTTCCTGAGGTGTGCTGCTACCACTGCTAGGCACTTGGTAAAACTCTAGAGCCAAGGACAGGCTAAAGGGTATCGCGAGCTAACTGATAGTGGCCTGAAGGAAGTTTGAATCTGAGAAACTTCCTGTGAGACTTCCTTATGGGTATGTGAAAGTAAGCAACCTTTAGGTCCAGGAAGGCTAGCCAGTCTCCCTGCTGTAAGGACTGAGTGACCATGTTGAATTTGGATTTTAGCAGATGTTTGTTCAGATATCTGAGATCCAAAATAGGTCGCCACTCCCCAGTTTTCTTTTGTGTCAGAAGGTACCTGGAGTAGAGGCCTTTGCCCTTTTGTGGGCAGGAACCCTCTTCACTGCTCATAAAGCTAGAAGTATTTTTTTACCTCCAGCTCCAACAAGAGTACCTGTGTTGGGGTTAGGAGCTTTGACACCTGGGCACGCTTGAGGTCTGGCATCTGAATGAATTGTAGTGGCAGACTTTTCCACTATCTCCAGAACCCACTTGTCTGAGGTAATGAGGGACCAGTTCTGAAGATAGTTGGAGAGTCTGCCTCCTACTGACAGAGGGGAGGCATCATGGCTTAGACTGAGAGGCTTCTGGCTGGGCAGAGGTGTCTCTTCTTTGGCCACTTCTGCCTCTCCTTTGAAAACACCTCTGTACTGAGAGAAGTCAGGCTGAGGTAGGGAGTATAAGGTCTGGGAAAATAACCTCTGCCCTGTTTCCCCTCAGGTGGGATTTTTATGGGCAGGAGGCTTAGGTTTAGAGGAATGACTCTACCAAGAGGCCTTATACTGTACTCATCAACCTTTTCATGTAGTCTGTTGTCCTGGAATAAAATAATATGTTTTAATCACAGGAAAATCCATGGCTTTAGACTGGGTGTCTGGGGTTAGAGTAGTAGTTCTAAGCCAGGCAAAACACCTCAAAGAAATGGCGTGCATGGCTCTAGAGGGGCATCACTGTTGTCATCTGCCATGTGGAACTGATATTTCATAGCTTCTAGGGCAGTTTTTGCAGTGTCAACCAGTTCCTGCACCATTGTGTCTGACCCATTGTGGGCAATAGCCAGGACAGAGCTCCACAGTGCTTTTTGATACTTGGCTATGAAGGCCACATAGGAAGAAAGTCTGATAAGCAGAGAAGCTGTGGTGAACATCTTCTTTGCGATAAAATCTATTTTTGGAGTCATCAAGAGGTAAGGAAGATAAGGAGACTCAGCTTTCTCACATGCTGCTTGCTGTACTATATTCTCATGGCTGGGATGTACAGACAGGAAATCAGTGTCATTTTAGACAATTGGTATTTTTGTCACCACGCTTGTCAACCCCTGCCAAAGAAGTGGGAGTCTGAAGCAATTTCATGGTGTTTTTCTGAAAGCATTACAGTCAGGCATGACCAATCTCTTAGGGGTGGAAGACCTTTCATCTCCTATAATCTTTGTCCTCATCCTCATCCTGGTTAGACTCCTGAGTAGGGAGGTCCAGGGTGTCTAGCATATTTTGAATAAACGTAACTCATAGAGGAGGGATCCTCCCGGTCAGCAGGGATGCCCCAAAATGAGGGTCGGAGACACATCAGGTTCTAGGCCTTCTAAATCCATGTCAGGCATCATAATAGTGTTCTTCCTTATCTACATCACCTCACAGACTCTGAAGAGAGAACTGTGGAAGAGTGTTTACCAGCAGAAGAACTAGAAAACATGGACCCCATCTTTTGAAGGGTTTAAAAGATGTGCCATGCTTTTGCCATGTCTTGCACAGATAGAAGCTTCTGTTCAGACTGTGGCCATGTATGTTTAGTTTTCTCTTATGCTTTAAACTGCATGTTATCTCACCACTGGCTTTCCCAGGAGGAACAGGATTAATTTTGTCTTTGCAAATAATCTTTTAGCCACTTCATCAGCATCTTGATCATGCTTCCTTTTTAATACTGACACTTCATCAGTACCCTTATTATGTTTCGATTTTGAGGAACGCCTTCAGCCCCTTTGGAAGCTTTACTCTTAGGCTGGAACTTGGATACTTCATCAGCACCTCTGAATTTTATTGCTAGTATTTTTGATAGCCCTCATCAGTGGTCTTTGATTTTCCTCAGCCATAATTTTTTCAAGTCTTTTGCTCTGTTTCGCAAAAGTTTTCTTACAAAATTTGGTGCAAAGAAAGTAAGTATGATCTGGACCTAAACACCTAAGGCACTGGTTATGAAAATCTGCTATGGCCAAAATGTTGTGATAGTTGACACACATTTTAAAACCTGTAGGTCCAGTTTTCTTTTAGTTTTGGGATCTCTGACATGCCAATCCACAGAGAACCCAGAAATAACTGTCAAAATGCAGAACGATTGGTTCCTCACGAGCGTGGAACCGTGATTACTGAGGTACAAAATTAGAGAAAACCTTCAAAGTCACGGTTTCCTTAAGTAAAGGGAACTATGATAAAAATACCAAAGGAAACGCTTAAAATACTAGATGCGATTAAAATAAAACAAATATAAATCAGAGGGAACCGCAGGGGAATCAGAGAACCAATCAAAATAGCGGTTCCCAGGAACCACTGAAAACCCCAGAAAATATACTCAGCACACTCTAAAAATAAGTTTGTGAGGAAAACTTTACAAGAGAAAGCAGAAAAGTCTGTCAACAAGGAAAGTTGAGAGACACCTCTAGGGCAGTGTTGTTCAGTCAGCGGACATAAAATTCTGAAGCCCTTCAGGCTGCTGTCCCTCAACACCCCCACTCTTTTCTAATTGGCTGATGCCCTAAGCTCATTATCCTAATTATCTTAAAGGCATACCTCCAGGGCAGTTGCACCTATCCTGCTAACTGCTATAGTTACTGATGCTAAAGGACTCCTGGGGTGAGAAACAGCCAGTACCGTGAAATAATAAGGTACACTTAGAATTACTGTCTTATAACAAAAAAACTGTGTCTCCACACACAGTGACACAGAACCAGTTCTGATCTCAAATTACAGAGATTATCTACACATATTGGTTATGTGGCTTACTGGTGGTATTCAATGTTCAGGGTTCAGTGTTATATGTCCCTTATTACATTTAATTATATGTTTTATGTATTTTGTATTGTATATACCTTTGAGTGCATATTATGCTATGTAACTATGTAATATTTGCTCTATGTTTCTTGTAACTTGAAATACTATAGGACCTGACTGAAAATGAACCACTGGTTCAATTGACTTTTATCCCTGTTCATATTTTTGATACGTAATAAAAATCTTCCTACTGCTATTTCACAAAATATTACTGGCACAAATCATTACTGTAAAAACTGAGAAATTTACATTTACTGCCACAATGCATTTTTGCAGAGATGTCTTGGTCACTTCAGGTGGCCACATCGTAGTTGAGGGCAGTCAGTATGCTGCATAAATGTTTACTTATTTTATTTTTAATCACAGAGTTCATTTTGCACAAGTCTGCATCAACAGCCTTGTGCTTATTGTTTTTTCTGACTCACTGTAGGGTCTGAGGTGACAGCAGTCTGCCCCTCCCTGGAACAGCTCCTCGCCCAACTGCGGCTTTATAGGCCTCTCAACTTTAATAGGGACATACTCAATGGTGGCCAGCAAAATTTACGGTTGGTGACCTGAAGTAGGTTATAAGCCAACATCCTCCTGTACTAGTTCTTTTTTGGAAAGTCTTCTGGAGACATCATCTCTGAGTTGGCTGCCACATTCCTCCATCCTCTTTGGTCTAATACTGGCACAGTTGTGAATACTGGCAGCCGGAGTTCTGTATTATGTTCCCGCTAATATCCTAATGTGAGCTCCAATTTGCAAATGATTGGGGGGATCACTATGGGGCAACAGCACATTTGAATGCACTGAGGAGCTGATTGGACGGGGCATGTGAAGCAGGAAGGCACTGTGGAGCTGAGCACGTATGCTAAGTGCACTAAGAATTTTTAAAGGGACAGTAAAAAGAGTCCTAAAGAAAAAAGAGGGGATGTTAAAAATAGAGGGGGTTCGCTTTGAACCTGACTGAACCCCAGCTGGCAGGAGTGCCAAGGCTCTGCTCTATGCAGATGATGCAGTACTACACATAAGCCACTCAGATCCTGATTTAATTGAATTAGGCCTCAAAGCCAACTTCCAGCTACTAAATATGTTGTTTAAGGCAAACAAGCTATTGTTAAATGACAAAAAACAAAGTCCGTCCTCTTTGGCCCTCACCGCCTTGGACCTGATGAGAGCAATTGGTAAAATAGGCTCACTAAATGATGACCCCATTGAGACCGTAGCCTCTCTCAAATGCCTGGGTGATATACTGCACCAGGAAATCTTATTTAAACCTCATGCTGATCAAGTGACCAAACTCCTAAACCAAAACTATGGCTCCTATATTGCTTAAACCCCACCTCACCTCTGAAGGCCAAAACATCCATTGCTAACAGTATTTTACTGCCTTCCATCCTATACAGTGCCTCTGTCCTATCTTCACTCAAGGATACTGAGCTGACTAAACTTAAAACCTTATATCACCAGGTGTCCCATTTTGCTGTTGCTGCTAGTAACAAGGAGCATCACTGCAAGACATTATCCATGCTAAACTCCTCCCCCAGAAAGTAGAATTCACTATTCTATACTCTGCCTCATGTTAAGTTGTACACACCCCTCCTGTAACCTTACCTCACTCCTGGATTTTAAACCTCATGGGAGAGTCCTCTGGTCCTCCTCTCAATTGCTCCTCATTGTTCCTAGAACTGCTACAGCTGCCAGAAAAAGGTCATTTGCCTCTGTGACTCCTAGACCATGGAATGACCTTCCAGCTGTTGTCCAGGCTAGCGTCAATCACAGATCCTTCAAATCCTCCCTCAGGGGCATACTGCTTGTGTGCTGCTGGTATACTTGTCCTGGCAGAGTCGACCTGTGACCCTAGTGGTCACTGGTATAACATGTATTACACAGGTTATTGATTTTACTGCTACCCTGTTACTAAACTTTCTTAATTTCACATGTTAATGTCTGTATAGTTAAAACTTGTAGGTATATGCTGGCCCAGTGGTGCTGAGGGCTGAGGCATTGGGCCTTACCTCCGCTATGCGGTGACCCAGGTTCGGGAACAACCTTGGGTTATCAGGGTGCCATCACAGAGGAAGGGTAGGAGCAGGATTAAGCATTGGCTCTCCTTTTTCAGGTGGGAGGGTCACCCATCCATAGTCCGCCATCACCAGATGACAGTCTGGTGGTAGAGGCGTAGGTGTGTCAGATGACTGGTAGGATGGGACATCCCATAGGGCATAATGCATGCCTCCCACACATGTGTGTCACATTGGGGATGCATGGATTAGGACGGGAGAAAAACGATAAAACTACCTATGAAAAAAAAATCTTGTCAGTATGCCTTGACTGTGAAAAGATTACAAATTATTTTCTAATTATTGTTTGTATACTTATTTTTCATTACTGTCTACAGCGCTGTCTTGCTATACGAACCCCAGTATAATGAAAACTCAGATATTACGAATGGTGGTCTGATCAGCTGAAAGATGCCATTTGAGGAGTCTGAAGTGTTGGCAGGATGAGTGTGTTTTGCTGTTTTGGCGTAACCACTCCACTCTCACTGCACTGGTCGAATACACCACTCAGCTCTATGGCACCCCAGACAATGGGATGGCAGTGGGGTCTGTCTTCATAGACCTCATTAAGGCTTTTGACACTGTCAACCACCCCTCCAGCAAAGCCTACTTGCTACAGGGTTGTCCACTGACACTGTTGCTTGGTTGAACAGCTACCTGTCTCATAGGTTGCAAAGTGTTAGAATTGGTGTTACTATCTCTGAGCCTAGGGAGGTGAGCCTAGGAGTCCCCAAGGATCTATCCTTGGCCCCTCCTCTTCAACCTCTTCATCAACACCCGACCCACTGCCTGCCCAGTGTACATCATGCTATATGCAGATGATGCCATCTTTCTGTCTCCGCAAAGAGCTGACACTAAACAATTTTGAATTACATGACAACTTTCAAACTCTGAATCATGGTTCCTTCGAACAAACTACTACCCAACTCTAAAAGACCAAGAGCATGCTCTTCAGTACTCCATGAGCAAGATGAGAGGTGCACCCTGAGGACACTCAAGCCTCAAAGGTGACCCACTTGATCAAGTTGACACATTTAAATATCTAGGGTTCACCTGGATGACACCTCACCTTCTTCAGCAACACTAAGCAACTGATCAAATCACTAATATGAAACTAGGTATTCTCTACTGCCGTAAGCATCCATGGCCAGGCGCCTAAAACTCATTACTTGCAGCTCAATTCTGTCCACAGTGGACTATGTTCTAGTGATCTATGGGGCTGGCTCCAACACAGCACTAAAGAGGGTCAAAACCCTTCTGAACAAGGCTTGCCAGCTGGTCCTGGGAGCTCACCACCTGATGCATACATGTGCACTATACAAAGACACTGCCTGGATCCCTCCATCTCAGGATTCAATGCCAGGCCTGCTTACTAGCAAAATCTATGTTGGGGCTCACACGGAGTCTACCTCCGCCCTCTTTGTTGCTGCACTACCCACCATCAGTACAGCAGTGCAACCAAGGGAGGCTGCAAGTACCCTTTAAGCGAACAACACTGGCTCAGAGATCCCTTTCTTATAGCAGACCAAAGTGGTACAATGACCTGCCTGCGCCCTATTCAAATGTAATAGGCTCAGCCAATTCAAAACAGGGCTATGGTCACCAAGCTAACAAAATGCCTGCCATTGCCATATCTAACTAATGATGACTACTGAACAATAGTCCTGCCCTATCCTACCCCTTCCCCATCCCTATACCCTCCTCCCTATATCCCACCCTGCCCACCTCCTCCCTCCTCTCCCTTTCCACCCATGTTTCCTCCTCCCCTTTCACTTACCTCCCTCCTCCTCTCACTCTGTCCTAAGAACCCCATATCTCTGCCCCTTCCCTACCTCCCTTACTTCACCCCATGTTTCCCTCCTCCTCCTTCCCCCATCTCTCCTCCTCTCACCCCTGCCCTCTAAATCCCACCCCTCACCCCCAGCACCACCTCCTTACTTCACCCCTCCTCCCACCTCCTGAAGGACAATGCCATGTTTGGCTGCTCCTTTTCGTATCACTTCCAGCAGCTTGGGACACTCTTGTCTCTGGCTGCTTACTGTCTCTCCAAAGATCTGGACCGCACTCCTGTAGTGTCTATATACAATGAGTAATTCTGCAAGTGTAGCCAGATACTAACACTTGCTGACCTTTTACTCATGAACACATTGTAGCAGCACTTGTAACCATGATATTAATTTGTTTTTACAGGTATGTACCCATACTCCTGAGCGCATTGTAACTGCACTAGTAACTACGATATTAATATGCATTTTACCTTTATGTACCCATGCTGTCATGTTATGTTATGTATTTTCCTGCCAACTTGAGCCTTTGTAAATGAGTCCATGGCTCAAATGTATTAATCCCAAACTGAAATAAATGAATAAAAATAAAAATGTCACACCAAAAGTGTGTATGTTTATGTGTTTAAAACATGGAAAACCGTTACAAAATGAGTGTGTCTGGGAGGGGTGCTGGCAGATAGTACTGTATAACAAGCGTCCTCGTGTAACAAACACAAAGCTATAATGAACATGCATTATGGCTCCTTTTAGTTTGTTATAGTGAGGGAGCACTCTATCTATCTATCTATCTATCTATCTATCTATCTATCTATCTATCTATCTATCTATCTATTTAACAGGCAAGTCCAGTACAAGATCCACCTCCTGTATTCCTTGGCCACTTTCCCAGCTTAGAAAGAGCTGGTTTACTAGCCGCCTGGTGGTGCTGAGGACTGAGGGCTGAGGCAATAGACACCTTACCTCATGCACGCCAGTGACCCATGTTCAGGAATGAGCACGGGCCACTGGGGTCGGCAGGGAGGAGAAGGATCAAGCGTCCGAGGACTGCTCTTCTTCCAGGAGTGGGGGGCCACCAGCAGTCATGTCAGCTGGCCTCAGCGGTGGCTGGGAGACAGCACACTGACACTTAGAAAGGGAGGAGGAGGCAGGCGCTTGGAGGAGCATGTGCGGATGCATCGCGCTCTCTCCTTAGGGCGTCATTGTATGCCTCCTCTCCTAAGGGAGAAAAGTGAAAAGAGTCCTGGGTGTGGCACAATGACAGCTGATCCCTGAGGCCCGCTCCTGCAAATAAGCGGTAACCTCTGCACCGGATCCATTCTGGTGGGTTGAGGTTCCCCGCCACCCTGCCATGGGGGCTAGCCATGGAGGACAGCGGAAGGTAGGCTAGCGGGGATGGGGCAGGGGATCAGGTTTGAAGGTGTGCTGACCGGGAAGAGAGTAAGAAATTAACTGCAAAAAAAAAGAGCAAGCTGGGTCATTGGCACTGAGATCACCAGATCATCACACCTCTAATTCTGGAAAGCTGGACGGATAGGATCTGTTCCTTGTGAATTAAATCCTGTTTTACATTGAAATAGAGGCCCCAGTGTGTCTCAATCCCTGGGTTACCATCCCATTTACTAACAAAGGGTGCATGAGTGCAGTGGTGTGAGTGGGAACTGCACTCTGGGTACAAGTTAGCCACTAGCTGCTGGAAGCTTCCAGAGCTAACCCTTCCAGCTGCAATCACCCTTTTAGCTATATTTTTGGCAGTCATACAGCAGGTGTTCTAGTTTTTGGCAGATACAGCACCTCGTGCTCCCTGACTCCTTACTTTTTAAACCATTACACTTTCCTTTTGTTTAGGCACAAGCTGTTTTCTCTAGGTTGCCTCCCTCAGTGTCCCTTAAAACCACTTGATGTCCTACTCCATTTTTTTTTACTGAAAGTATAATCGGCTGGACACAAACTAATCAACCCTCTCGGCTGCCTCCTTCGTGGAGCTTGGAGTACTATCCAGCAACCATATCTCTTTTTTTTGTAAATCTCATTTTTATTTGGATTTCCAAATACGACAGACAAACATACATAACACAATGACAGGATTATTGGTCAATAATAAGTTGATTTGAGAATAATACACAGATAACTGATCTCATTAAGATTTGTTAGTTAATTCATAAGGGGAATCGCATCTCATTTTCTGCAGCATACTCCTGGATATCCCTTTCCCGGAGCCACCTCGCCTATGAATATCCCTCCCATATAAGGCCTACACATCAATCAGCCCTCCCCATCTCTGTATAACAATCAGTCCTTTGGACTGCAGAGACAGGTATTGGCTTTAGGTACTCCAGCTGTTATCCATTCTCATTTCAGGGAGGGGTCATATCCATCTTATGTGAGAAATTACCTTCCGATCTGTTCAACTACCTCAAGGAATGAAGGTGTCATCGTATCTCATATAGTATATTAACCAGCAGGACCACTTATCAGTGAACTTCTCTTTTAGCTGATTTAGTCCATGAGTAATCTGCTCCATCTGATAAATCTGCCTAGTGACCTCCCACCATTGTTGGATTGTGGGCTGGTTGTCTGTAGCCATAGCTTGGTAATCACTTTTTGGCCGCAGTAACAAATGTAGGAGATATCTAATGTTCGGGTTTCTGTATTCCCTAGAGTGTCAAGGAAAAGATACATCCTCCCTGTGAGCTGTAACTGCGGGTCAAATATTCTCTCAGGTGGTCTTGCAGGTGATCTATGAAGGATTTGAGGTTCGAACAGGACCACATAATGTGGGAGTGTGTAGCTCTGCTCTCTCCACATAGTCTCCAGCACTCTGCGAGGCAGACTGAGAGTCATACCTCTCAACTGTCCCTGATTTTCAGGGATGTCCCTGATTTTGCCTCAAAATTTTACTCTGTCCCTCCTAGAAATTGTTTCTGTGACCAAACAGTGGGGTTATAAGCACAAACTAATGTCAAACATTAAAGTTACAGACTTATTCTTACTTAGAAAATGCATTTTACACTAAGCCATTTACTCTACCAGCTTCCTGAGTGGATATTCCAGTTTTGAAGAAGTGTCCTGATTTTGGTCCTTTGTCCCTGATTTTTAAGCCTTGTCCCTGATTTATAAGGCAAGAGGTTGAGAGGTATGCTGAGGTAATGACTAGTCATTACTGGAGTTCTGAAGTATCTGACTAGATTCTTCCATGCAAATTCCGCCACTGATGGGAACTAGCGAGCCTAGAAGAGTGTTCTAACTCTTTGCCAGTCCTCCAGTGTGAGTGGAGAACCCAGTTCTTCCTGCCACTGAACTCGAATGGACCCAGCGTGTGCCTCCCTTGAGAATTGAGGGCCTTGTAATAACGGGGAGATTAAGTGAAGCCTATCTGACCTGTGTTTAGTAGGGATTGTACTACTATCAGGTCCGGTACTTCTCCGGATTCTGGGTATTCTTGGGGAGCCCACGGTAATAATGCCTTAACTGTAGGTATCTGTAAAAGTCCCGATTCGGGATATTAAACTTACTTTGCACTCTATTAAAGGGCCATAGTTCCCAAGGACATTATCTGTGTAATGTATCTTAGCCCATACCTCTCCCAGGTCTGGAAGCGTGGTCAGTCGATTAGGAGGAAATCTCCCAGCCTTGAAATAGGGCAGATCAGAGCTAAATAAGGAGACAATGATTGACAC
Source organism: Neoceratodus forsteri (assembly GCA_016271365.2). Classification (NCBI taxonomy): domain Eukaryota; kingdom Metazoa; phylum Chordata; order Ceratodontiformes; family Ceratodontidae; genus Neoceratodus; species Neoceratodus forsteri. Next base: position 325,333,696 of record CM028137.1, read on the forward strand.
TTTTTAATTTGTTGCCATGTCTTACTTTGCTCTAAGCCACGGATCTGAAGGGAGCCCAGATTCAAGCCTGAGGCTAGAAGTGTATAAGTTCTGATAGTAGTCTTTATCAGGCACAAGGGCTTGTTCTATTTGTAACCAGTGTGGCTCCCCACTACGTTCTGTCTAGCCATAATATGGGTCATCATTGCGGCCCTGTAATATTGTTGCAGATCTGGTAACGCCAGGCCTCCCTCCCCTAGGCAGGCAAAGCAACCTCAATCGGACACCAGGCTTTCTGCCCCCAGACAAACTTAGAGATAAGGCGGCTCCATTCCACAAATGTTTTTTTCTATACAGAGTGGGACATTTTGAAACAGGTACAAGGCCCTAGGCAAAGTTACCATCCTTACCAGGTCTATTCTACGGCTCAATGTAGGTGGCAGCGTAGCCCAGGCCCTTAAATCCACCCTGAGCTGAGCAGTAAAGGGGTCATAGTTATTTTGAAAGGATTCCTCAGAGTTCTTAGTGATAAATACCCCAAATATTTTAACTTTGTTAAATTCCAATTGCACGGAAAAATGGAGATTACCTGTGGTGAGGGAAGATAGTGGAATGACAAAATTTCCGTTTCGATAGGTTCAACTTATATCCTGAAACTTGGCTATACTGGTCCAGGAGCACCCTTTTGCTGGCAGGGATTGTTCTGGATTTGAAAGGTATAGCAAGACATCGCTCTATGATAACGCTATTCGATGTTCCTGTACCACCCATGTCCATACCAAGACCCCGGCGCTTCTCTAATGCACTGGGCCAAGGGCTCTATAAAGGCTGCAAACAAAAGTGGGGATAATGGACACCCTGCCTGGTTCCTCTTCTAAGTGGGAAGTACTCTGAGTGATGGCCTCCCACCTTAACGCAAGCCAGCGGGTCAGTGTACATGTTTTGTATGACCCCCACAATGCTGCTGGGGATGCCTAATTTCTCCAGGACTTTGTATAGAAAGGCACTGCCACTCTGTCGAACGCTTTTTCAGCATCCAGACTAATGAGAACTGCTGGAGCATTACCAGATTGCATACTGTGTACAATATGCATCGTCACGCTAATATTATCTGTTGTGGAGCGCATTCTAACAAAGCCTGTCTGATCCTGGTCTATTAACATGGGCATAATTCTGTCCAACCGACTTGCTAAGATATGCATGAACATTTTATAATCTGAGTTTAAGACCGAGATAGGCCTATATGAGCTGCAGTGCTGTGGGTTCTTCCCCAGTTTCGGGATCACAGAGATCGTTCGACGCCCATGATGGGGAGGAGTTCACCGCCAGAATGGAATTAAACAAATTGAGGAGTTGGGTGGAGATTTGTTGCCTCATAGTTCCATAAAATTCACTCCCGAGCCATCGGGCCCTGGAGATTTTAGTTTTGCTGAAGAGATTGCTTCAGCTATCTCTTGCTCTGTTATTATTGTGGTAAGGGATTCTGCCTGGACTCGATCCAGTTGAGGCAGAGTTATTTTTCTAAGGTACTCAGTAATTTGAGTCTCTGTAGGAGACTGTTCTGGGGTATAAAGATCCGAGTAATACTCTGCTAATGCTGCTGCCATATCATTTATCTTAGATAGGGACTGGCCTCCCACCGGTGCTTAAGGAAATGATTGTTGATGTTTTCCTTTGTCTTCGGGCTTGATATGCTAGCAGTCTAGTGGCACGGGCCCCACCTCATAGTATCTCTGCTCAGGAAGGTCAACGCTAGCTCAGTCTGTTGGATGGCCAGCAGATCCAACTCTGCCCTAACCTCCCGAAGCCAGGGTAGCACGGAAGTGTCCCGCATTTATGTGCATGTTGGAGAAAGTGTGGGTTCTCCTCTAACGCGCCCTATGAGCCTTTCTCCTACGGTTTAGTTCTACAGTATGTTGTATAATGTGGCCTCTTAGGACAGCTTTAACAGTATCCCAGTGCATTGCGGGAGTCGTGTCTGCCAAGGGTTAAGCTCCTGTATCTCAGCTAATTTATCCGCTAGAAATTCCTAAACTTTTCTGACCGCAGGTGATAGGGGTTGAGTCTCCATCGGAATTCTTGGGCTGTAGCCCCAACTCCCAGGTTGTACACAGGAGCGTGGTCTGAAAGGGAAATATCCCTATTTGAGCCTCTCACATCCGAACCAGAAACTCAGCTTGCGGTATGTGTGGTCTATTCGGGAATATGTCCTATGTACTGCTGAGTAATGTGTATAGTCCCTGGTTCGGGATGCGAATGCCTCCAAACGTCTATCCATCCCACCTCCTTAACATATCTCCTAAAAACTTTTGCCCTGGCATTTGCTTGGGCACCTTGGGGTTGGAGGAATCTAGCGCAGCATTCTGTGTCAAATTAAAGTCCCCTGCTAACAGGAGCATGCCCTTTGTATTTTGCAGGATTTTATCCATCAGGGTTTCAGTTGCGGGACCGAGTCCCAGGGGAAGTAGGCGTTAGCCAGAGTGACCAAGATCCATTCAGGGACCCTGAACTATTATCAACTGCCCTCTGTATCCGTATTAGTACGCTGGTGTTGAAATGGGGTACCTGTAGGAATTATTATCGCCACCCCCTTCGCCGGCCCAATCTACTTGAGGAGCTATATAATGTCTCTCGCTGAGCCTGGCGAGCTTAAGATGTTCCCCGGAACTCAGATGTGTTTCCTGGAGATATATCAAGTCCGCCTGACTCCTACGGAGATATGCCAACACTCGTGACCTTTTAATCGGAGAGGTAATCCCATTAATGTTCAGGGACAATAACTTAACCTGCATTGGTCATTGTGGCTTATAGGTGGCCCCGCTGGTCGAGAAAGATTCTCCCTTTCCTTCGTTCTGTGTCCCATCAGTATCCATCAGCTCAATACCTGTCGTTATTAACTGATTACAATCACACCAACACGTGGAATTGAAAATACAAACAAACAAGTTATTAACAAGAGATAGGAAAACCCTGTACTTCCAACAGTAGGAAACTGGAACAGATTCCTGGCATGGAGTTACCCATACCCTGAGGCTTCATCACTAAGCGTGATGCCCCTGACACCTAGAGTGCCTGTTCTGAGAGTAGAATACGAAAAGTGGTGACACCAGATTGAAGAGTCAAATCCATCTGTTTCATCTGGTGCACTGTAACGATGAGCTGTGTATGTAATATTTTATCTATATTATCCGCCAGACCTCCAAATGCCCCTTCCGGGATTCCACTAGAGGAGGATTAATTCAGCATAGTAGATCAAAGGTCTACTCCAAATTTGCACCCGCCCTAGGGGGGTACTTGTGCATTGTCCCACCCTGTGTCCCCTCAGTAAGTCTGTTTCCCAACCCCCAGTATCTTGGGTGGGGATTCACTGTAGACTCTGTCATGGATTGCCCCTCTCAGCGCCTTCCCTTCCCAAAATGGCCGGTCTAAAGCTGCTTAGTGATTGGATTATTAGGTGGAATTATCCAACCTTCCAGAATCCATCCTGGTCCTTTAAGCGATAGCTGCCCTAATAGGGTGATATCTCATCTGCGGCAACCACCAGTCCAAGGTCTGCCTCAACAGGCCCCTCCTTCTGCCTCTTCGAACTCCTCTGAGTAAGGGAGAACCCAGTTATTTAGCAGACCTACATCTACCCCGAGCCTCCCTCAACGCAGCTGCTGCTTCTTCCGAGAACTTTAATAAGAAACCCCTTGAAGGTGTTAGATCGCTGCCCCAGAGAGGATGTACTATGAGAGCTATGCCCCACTCCAAGAAACCCCTTCCCACAGATACCTGCTCTCTATCTGCCCTTAGCGCTCGCCTGAACACTCCTGTTTGTTAGAGCTGAAGGCGACTGCCATCTCCCAACCCACCCCAGACTCCTGACTGAACCCCCCAATCAGTCCACCCTCGCCTCCGTGGTAAGGCCGAGCAGCTAATGGACAGCCGACAGTCCCATCCCTCCAATATGCCGCCACTTTAACCCGCCTCACAAGGCCACAGGCCCGTCGACTTCGAGATCAGAGAGAAACCAGAGGTGAGCCCTCGGGATGGCCAAAACCATTCACCAAGCCATCAGATCCCCGGGCTCTCCCTGCCCCCACCCCTCAGCCAATAACATCCCAGCCCATCGCTCTGCCAGCATTCTTGGGGGAGGTGAAATCAGAGAGGAGACACTATAACATGGCTCTGCTGAGTACTCTGGTCGCAGCCCCAGCACCACATGCTGTCTCAACAGTGCTTCCTCTAACTAACAACACGTGCCCCTAGATACTACAGGAGCCTCATTCTTAATTTGGTGCGCCTTCCAGACAGGGCGAGCGTTGCTCTGTCCCCCCTTTACCCTTCTCCCCTTTTCCATAGTGACTTAATCTTGACCCCCCTTTCCCACGGCAGAGCGCGACCCGAGGCTACCCTATGGGCCCATACCGTCAGCCGATCCTTATTGCTGGTCCCAGTACTCGGCCTCCACGACTTACCTTCTGTCATAGATTCCTGCTGGGAAGGACCCACAAGTAGCATTCCGCCCGCCAGCTACCTTTGCCTCTACCCCCGGTACCAGCTTATACTTGTGGAGTAAAGTTTGTGAGGATGAGTGTCTCTTCCCTCCCCACTCATTCATTGGTCAGTGTCCAGACAGGTCCAAAAGCAGTTCTGAAGTCGTTACGCATAGGGATATTTCCTGCGAGCAGCTACACTAGTCCAGAGATGCGCCCATGTTTTCATCCTTCAGCTCCTCGGTTTCTCGATCCTCCAGAGCCACAGGGTTAAGCTTGTTCAGCGTTGCCACGATATTCTGGATGCTTCAGCACCCTGTCGCCTTCTCGCCTCTCTCTGATTGTTGTTCCAGGCTTTAAGGGCCAATTTAGAGGCTATTGAGGGTTCGAGATCTGCCCGCTGCATCTGCACTTGATCCTCGCTTCTGCAGCTCCTGCGTGGCTGAGGCGCATTATCAAGCGTCTGAGGCCGTCCCGAACATAGCGGTGAGCTTAGCTGGATAGAGAGTTCTGAATCGAGTATTCCTTTCTGCTTCAAGGCCGCATTAAAGGGACGTAGGCCCTACGTCTGGCCATAATTTCTGGTGCATAATCATTCTCGAAGTAAGCCTGATTCCACCCAGCAATACCTCTCCCGCCTTCCAAGCTGTATGCAGTACTGTTTCTTTGTCTTAAAATCTGAGGAATCTCACTAGGATCGTTCTGGGCGAGCTCCGGCTGTGGCTTCGGCCCTAAGGTACGGTGTGCTCTTTCAATCTCTAAGGACACTGTCGAGGGAAGTGGGAGCAGCTCTTTTAAAGTTTTTGCAGAAACTCTATCATTTCCCTCCTTCAGCCCCTTCCGGGATCCCAGAAATTCTAATATTATTTCTCACGTTTCTGCTTTCCATCTTGACTCTGTCTTTAAGAGTTTTACTGAGTTGTGTAGCTGGACTATGGCCCTTTCTGTTTCGATCACCACGGATTCCGTTTCTTGCACCTGAGCTTGATTCATCTTGCCGTTTCTCCAATTTGCTTATATCTGTATCGCAGAGCTGCCATGGTAGATCTGATTTCTTTGAAATCCCTCAGTTCATTCAGTACAAGGATATTTGCCGCTGTACCATGCTCAGCGAAATCTGGCCACAGTCAGTAATTTCCGGGATGAGCTACTCGAGGCCTGTGAGCCCTGCTTCGGATTCATCTTCCTGCAATCTTTCTCCATCCGGCGGTCTCACCGCTTATTTTCATTCGATCATTTTCTTTGGCATAGTATACCTCCGCTGCCACTGACTTGTGATTTTCATAATGGTGAGATTTGGAGGTTTGGTTTGTGGATTTTGACGGAGCTCCTAGTTCAGGCTGCCGTCTCATGCATGCGTCACTGGAAGTCCCCAGCAACCATATTCTCAACTTCTGTGGGTCACTCTTTCAGAACTGTTTCATGAGGAAGAAATCTTTTATCTGTTCCACAAACCCTAGTCTCTGCACCTCTAACCATTGCTCTAACAGAGTGCCTAGTTGTACCACATTTCAGAAAAGCTGATTCCCAGTGCCTTACACAAACCTCCAAGTGTGTTTTCTACAGGCCTCGGAGTCAATTCAAATGCTTTAACACAGCATTTTTTGCACCTTGTTACAGTCCTCGTTGTCCATTGTGACAAAGAATTCTAATGCCCTGCCTATAAGGAATAGCAAAAGGTGAGTTGCCCAATGAGTCCTGTCCAATTGAAATTGCCCATGAATTCTTTCACAAGAGTTTAAAATAAATCAATATAATCTCCCTAATATTTGGAAACATTTTGAATTAACTGTGGCTTCTTGGTTCAAATACCTGAAGCCAGTACTTATGGTTTGTGGTGGTGCCTCTGCACAGAATCTTCATCTCCTTCTTGTGTTTAAGCTCTCACTCCTCTCTCATCTGCATCTCATGCTCTCTCAGCTTGAGCTGGTGTTGGTCTCTCTCTCTCTCTCTCACTCTTCAGCTTGAGCTTTGTCCTATGCAGGTGTGCATCTGCCTTTAACCTCTCAGCCTCTGCCTACACTTTAACCAGGGCAAGCTCAGAGCTGCATAATTTCTATCCAATCTGTTTGCATAGCATCCCCATTTACAAGCTCTGGCTCATTTGCATTCTCCCTGCCTCCATCTCACGACATTGACTAGCTGAGACCACTTTTGCACTGCTTCCTGATCACTTTTCTCAAGGAGATCTATGAGATATACCCATGGCTGGCCTTCCTCAAAGACAAGCCCTCTCCTTTAGCACAGCTCCTCAAGGTGTGCTAACCTTAATTTTTTCATACGCAACGACATACTGTCTTCTATCTATCTACTCTTATTTACAACAAAATAATGTGACAGGGTTGAATAGCACCCTGTCCCAGTTGTTATGGAGAGTCTGAATGCAGGGATCTGTGCTGTTCTTTTCCTTTCCTGTCTCTTGTCTATCTGTTTACACAACCAAATGTTCTGGTGAGATCCTGGATTTGATCACCCCAACAGTCTCGCAGTTCTTTGTCTCTCACTCTTCCCTTGCTGTTTCTGTCTTTTCCTCCTTTGCATATCTGCTGGTATAAAATATGTATGCAAATCATTATGTGGAAATGTAACTGATATTGGGATCCTTTGTTTAGAAATTATATAGTGTTACTATTGAAATGTATATAATTATAGTTTGAAATGATTGCAAAAAGCTATTGGGCACTCAAGGGGTTAACCTGAGAGCAGTTTTAAGCCCTTTTTCAGAAGCTGTGGAGAAGGGCCTCAGTTCTGGGACATTGTGTTCTTGCTGCACCTGCCTGAAACATACAAAACATTTTAGAAAAAAAACAGGATGCTTGTTAAGAAGGGGGCTGCAAAGACTTATAAGGCAGAGCTGCAATTTCTTGCAAGAGACACACAGAGATTGAAGGAAAACTCAGATGGCTCTTCTCTGTTTATTCTGTCTTTGTAAATAGTTATACTGAACAAGCTTATATTTTTATGTTACTGCTAGTACTAATACACACTTTTGCAATTCTACAACTGCTCCTGTTTTTTCCTGTGCTTCCTGACCTGTGCCTTGATGACAAATAAAATGGCTGTATGTACAGTATTCCTTTTGTATATTCTGTTTTGTGACTGGACAGATGACCTTTTTATTGACAATCTGTTTCAGGTTTGACTGCTGCCAACCAATTTGTCATGGACTGATTCACTCCAAAACTCAGTCTACACTGCTACCAGTTTTCACAACCTTTCAGATGCCTGAATGGTTACCTTGGCATCTCCCACCATCCAGCTGCAGTCTCACTCAGGGCATCTCTTGGTCCGAATCCCACAAGAGTCACTGCTCACACAGTACAGTGCTCTTTACCAAAGGGCAAATGAGCTACCCTTTCATCACAGATGAGAACACTTTGCTTTAGGTATGGTAACTTTGCAGCCTACCTCTTTGGAAGCAGACCACAGACTTGCCAATTTACCTCTGGTTATCTATCCTGAAAGGACTAAGTCACAAAAGCATGAAATATATAAAACAATATTTAATACTCTATGATATTAACATATGTTGGAGAATAATATACACTAAAGACTACAGAGAATATAGTATGTCTACAGAGATAAAAATAAACATATTGGAAAAAGATAGCAGTCACACAGAAAAACAAACTCAGTGCTATCTATATCTACAAGCAGAATGAAAGATGCTTACCCCCAATTGGGCAATGGTTAGTTATGGCAGACTCAAATTAGTGATGTTACTAGTTCAATATCCCAAAGCATACCTGAACTCTTACTACAAATATACAACAGCAATACCTTCAGCTGGCCAGTCTGCTATCCCCTCATCACTGGACTGGCCTCTCTGACATCCACACTGCCTTTGTTTTTGATCTCTGGGGACCACCTGTTTCTCAGACTGGTCCAAACCAGAGTTGTTATTTAGAGATTGCCCTGTTGTTATCATCACCATCTGCCTAGCTGGAAACATCTGGCCTTACCTAGGCCCTCTTTACATTTAAAACATGTCTTTTCTTTGTGAAGGGAATCAGCCATTTGAAGTTTAACCACAAATGAAAATTATATTCCTACCATAATTCTTGATCTTCCTGTGTATCTTCACCATTCATCACTGGTGGGTGTCTGGCCAGAGACAGGCACCCCATGCAACTTTTGTTTTGTATGAGGGAGGAGCCTGTGCCATTGGTGCCACCACCACAAGGCTGACACACTGCGTGGCACTCATGGGTTGCCAGTAATTGCCTTTGGCTCCTCTCCACCTCAGTTCTGCATGCTGGGAGACAGAAGAAACAGGATATAGAAAAAATACGGGTGGGGCAAGGAGCCCAAGAGACAGCAAAAGGAAAAGATGTAAACTGAAAAGAAATAGGCTGACCAGAGGACAGAGTAGGAGGGGGACCTGGGAGGTTATGGGCTGAAAAAGGCCCCAGTCCTGGATGGTCAAAGGGCAGGAGAGAGGAAGAGAAAGAGATACAGAGAAAAATTAAGGGAGAGGAAGGAGAGGCGCAAGACCCATCAAGGAATTAAGCTGACAAAGGCAGATCCTCCAAGGGATATCGTTCAACAGGGAGATTCTGAGGAACTCTGAAGAATCCCATAAGATGTGTAAGGCCCCCTTGAATCTCAACTCCCAGGAGGATTTCCCTCCTCCTGTTACCGTAATCAAGAGAACCCATAGGGTTCTGGGGGAGGAGAAGGAACCCTGATATTAAAAGTCCCTCCCCAGAGGAGGGTATAACAAAGAGTAGAATAACAAGGGCAGAGGGAGTTTGATCAGCCGAGAACCCCCTCATCCCAGAAGACTCCAGGTTAGCGAACCAAGGGGATAGCCAACCCGTAGATCAGACTCAGGATAATGAGGGCCCACCAGAAGACCCTGGAAGCCCAGACAGAGGCCCTACTTGCCTCGTCTGACACTCTCCCCAAGAGGCCTCTTAGTGGGCCTGCCAGGAAGGAGGGAAAAAATCCCAAAAGAGAAGGGGGGTGAGCAGCTCAGGGACTGAGGCCTTGTGAGGAAGGTGGGTGGGATTCAGTGATGAATGGTGAAGAAACACAGGAAGATCAAGAATTATGGTAGATACGTAATTTTCATATCTTCCTGTGTTCAATCTTCACCATTCATCACTGGTGGGTGGTACCAGCCCCGAAAGGTGCCCAGGAATCCTTGAGAGAATAGTGTGGTGCCCTGAAGGTGGTAAAATGGATGTTAACGTCAGCTGGGTTTCCACATCAATATAAAAGGGGTAAATAAAGCAACTGTATTGAAGACACCATTAACTTGCACACAAATTACTAACACAGGTCTCAAATAGGTGGATGGTAGCACCTGACAAAGAGAGGCAGAGTCAGAAATAGATTCCAAATACTGCTCAGGATTTTATTCATACAAAATGGGGGAGAGAACACGGTCACAGGAACACTTATCCCTACTCTCCTGTCGAGGAGAACTCTAAATCCAACAGCTGTAACAGCTCTGGTTTTACGAGCGGTTCATACTTTGTACCCTATAATGCAGGGTGATTCTATGCACACTTGCAATAATCCACTGTAATAGCTCCACTTTATGAGTGGTCTATACCTAAGATCAGCAACTTCACTATGCAGTTTCCTAATACTACCCTGAGGTGCACCTCTACCTAGGGCATATTATTTGAGTACTACACTCTAATGAACTCTAAAACATATTGATTTCTTATTTATTTATTTATTTATTTCAATCTTGGGTTACAATACCTTACTATTACAATATTACAATAAGATTCTACATTAGTCGTAAAGGCAATTCACGAGATGAGCTTTCTCTGTCGTTGAGAAGAAACTGGGTTGCAGTTATGAAACACAAGGGAACACTTGGCTGACTGGGCTAACAACAAAGGACTGCAGAGAGGATTTTGAACAAGCCATGAGTCTCGGCCACATCCCATCTCGCTAGGGTTGCGGATTTTGGAACAATGCAAAGATTTCTTCAGCTCAGAACCCACTGAGGGCTGTCGGAATTGAAGCATAACAACTCCGCCACAGCCCACTTCTGGACTGCCGGGAGAAGAAGAAGAAGATACTGAACACCCATCCACAGCCCTCTTCTGGACTGTCGGACATGAAGAAGATACTGAACACCAGCCACAGCCCTCTTCTGGACTGTTGGGACATGAAGAAGATGCTGAACACCAGCCACAGCCCTCTTCTGGACTGTCTGGGCACAAAGAAAATACTGAAGAAGGAAGTCTGTGAAATGTGAGAAGCAATGGGTTCTGGGCACCAAGGCTGGACCAACCAAGGACTACATAAAATAAGAAACAGGATGATGATGCGGATACTGTGGCAGAATATCTGGACAGAACTTCGACAGGAATGATAAAACAAGAAAACAGATGGTACCTTTATACTGGGCCAGGCCGTACACTGGGAAACTTGAGGGCAGAAAATAATAAACAGGACGTTGCAACAGAGATGACTGCAGCATGGTTCTTCAAAGATCTGCTGCTTGCTGCTGAGAGATGCACTGAAAGTGATTCCTAGAGTACTTAAAGAAAATTGATTTGATACACAATGGTGAAAGGATTCCAGAAACTTGCTGAGGACTGATTCAACACCTTGCAACACTGAAATGCTGGCAACAAAGCAATACTTTCTGGCACTTTCACTGTTTGTAGTAATAATAGCAATGCAAATAAAGTCTCAGTTCTTGTTGCAGAGGTCAATTATACAGTCTCTGTGTCCAGATCACAGTAAATATACAGGCAATTCACGTTTCTGGGTGAACCCTAGCTCTGGTGGACCTAACAGGGTCCCTCTGACTAGATCATGTTCTTCCTGTTACTGCGGTTCTGTATGGTTAGCTAGACTCCTTAAACATCCGGGGTCACTAATGCTGCTGAGCCCTATAACACCTGGGAATCTAAATATGGCTAGCAGTGGGCCTAGCTTGCCCCTTTAATGTAGCAGTGGGTCTAACTTGCCCCTTTAATGTAGCAGTAGGCCCAACATGCCCTGTAGATCCTGGGCTTCCTATTGCCATGGAACAGTTAGGCCTGTACTGCCCCTTTAAATACTGGGCCTGCCTTATCTGGGCTTCTTTCAGATCGCTGGATCTTTCCTGGGTTAGCCCTTTTAAATACACTGGGCCTCCTTTCTAGACAGGGTTCCTTTAAATACTTGGGCCTCCTTAAGCTGTGCCCTTCAAATACACAGGGCCTCTTTTAAGCTGTGCCTTTCAAATACACTGGACCGCTCTTCTGGACAGGGACCCTTAAATCGCTGAGCCTGGCTTTCCCTTTTCAATATCTGGGCCTGTCCTAGGCCTTCCTGTCAGTCTCCCACAACAACCATGCCTCCCTAATGAATATGTGTGGGCCTACTGAAGCCTTTCCTCACAAACCCTCCCTGTGGGCATCGCTGCACTGCAGGCTTAGTTTATTAAATTTAGAGCCCTGGCCCGCCTCTCACGGCATTCAGCCATTCTCCTTTGCGCCTAGCACAAACTTAAAAAAAACTTTTCTTTTCTTTGGAGGCGGACAGCATGTTGTGATGTGCTGCCACCAACTCTAAAGCTACCAATAGTCCCTATTTTCCCAGGACAGTCCTTATTTTAGGCCGCATGTCCCAGGTGTCCCACAAGTTTTGCAAAATGTCACTTTTGTCCTGGTTTTTGCATATTTGTCCCAGTTTTGTCCCTTTTTTTTGCTGACTGCTAATCCGTGAGTGAGTTACTTCAGCACCACTGTGGCACTGCTCGGGCTGGACAGCAGTTTGCAATTCAACCCTTTGCCTGTGTTGTACCGCAAACATGTCAGTGGAGCACAGTAAGTGAAGTTTGCTCAACAACTGGGTGAGTGTGGGCCCTACTACACTACCCTTGAAAACTCTCTCTGTAATGTTACAGAGTGCCCAAATCATTACCGTAACGGTTTATGCTTACACTGGTAAATTACAAATAGCGTTAAAATGGTTACAGAAACCTGTTATGAGGTTGTTTTAACAATGGTTTCTGTAACAGTTTCAAACTCTTTTTGACCTATCTACACTACATAAATAAAATCCTATAATATTTTCAAAACATTTTCAAACATTTTCAGTGGTAGAGTGGATGCACGTAACGCTTTTCAGTCCGTAATGGTTTCAAAACGTTACAGATTTTCAGTGCAGTGTAGACAGGCCCTAAGTGGATTGGGTGGGACTGTCGGGAGGAACAATACATGCAGCTCGAATGTCTGATCACAATTTAACACAGGTTTGCTTCTAATGAACTTTCTGTACATCATGATTTGGAGCGTATGCGGCAGAATGATGTATTGTTTTAATCTGGATGTTTGCTACTGGTGTTACAGTGGGGCAGCATGGCCAGAACAAGCAGAAAAATGTAATTGATTGTGTGCAGCGTTGTCTGCAGCGGTGCCCATGGGAGTGACATGGTGGGGTGGTCATGGTCAGGATGGACTGTCCCAATTTTAGGCCTCAGAGGTTGGTAGCTTTAACCAACTCACCACACCACTGGGAGGCAAAATGTAGATGGGAGGTGGGAGGTGCTGCTCGAGGAGAGATCTGCAGGCAGTTGCAGAACAGCAAGGACCTTGCAAAGGTCCTGGGACAGCACAACATGATGCAGCAGCGATCACCACCACTGGGGACTGAAACATGAATTTTCAACAAAATAACAAAATGGGGCACCAAGACCTACAGGGGGATAACAGGATGTCTCTTCACTTCCGGCACCTCACAGTGGCACCACGGACTGAACACTCGATGGTGAGGCTTCTCTTCAGTGACTGGAGGCAGAGGGCACACAGCAAAGCCCTCAGGGACAGCTTCAGCCCTCCTGGCAAGCCCTTTTGTCCCTCCTCGCTTTCTGTGTCCTCTCTCCTCCACAGTCACCATGATTCTCTTAACAGATAATTATTTTTCAAACTGCAACACTCTGGGTTCTAATTCTGGAAGGTATGGCAGGTGCCACACAGTGGGCATTCCATCTGCTCAGCCTGGCATTCTATTTGCTGCAGCATGGCATTGCACTTAACGTTGCATTATTTCTGAACTATTTACAATATTTTAGGCAGGATTTGTAACAGGTTTTGATGCTGGCATCCTAAACTAGGCACTTTGGCATTTCTTGAGCACCTTATAAAGCAGCATTTTCTATTTTTCTAGTTCTGTGGTGTCTCCAACTCTGGGGCACTACAGCAGCATCCTCAACCCCCATGGGGAGAAAACAAGGAGGGTGGAAGCCCTCCACTGGCCAGTTAGGCCTGGGACTGGTCAGGACAGGAAGAGGCTCCTGCAACTCCTGTATGTCGCCCTGCGGGAAAATATAGAGGTCCCCGGAAAGAAGGCCCGTAACCTATGCCAGGCCAAAGGTGACAACCTCAGAGGGAAAAGCCACACCATCCACCTAATGCAGATCCTTGTCCTGCAAGCAAGCTCTCATTGTGTCAACATGCCCCTTGGACTGGTGCCTTGCCAGCTCCAGACCCATAGCAGAGGGCTATGGCTTGCAGGGTAGCCTCCAAATTGGGCAGCGATGCTGCAGCCTTGCAGCATTGCCCACAGATGCCTGTTATAGGCAGCGTGGTACTTGATATGAAACAATGGCTAGAATCATCTGCACAGAGGAGAAACTCTCACCCCAGACATTCGAACTCCGTAGAGTCAGAATCCTGGGTCAGTTGCGAACCGATGTCTATGCCCGGAAGGAGTGTCCAGATGCATCAGTCCCTAAGTGTGATGAAGCAGAGAGCCTGGAGACCCTCAGGTTGCACAATACTGCCTCTGGCAGTCCATGGGGGTTGGAACTGAGGTATATGGAAGCTGCTAGGTGTTGTCCTGACGCCTCCTGGAAGGGAACTGTCCAGGAGGGACCACAAAATGATGGCTCCAAAATCGCCTAAGAAGGCTTAGTGCTGCATGCTCGGCATTGTGACAGGTGAAGGGGTAATGCAAGTCCCGACCAGCCTTGCTAGGAAGCGCCATTACTGAGCTTGATCAGTGTCTGAGGACACTTGGACAGAGGGCTCCCTTCCTCTGTGGAGGAAGATAGGGGCCGAGGATTTTGCAGAGTCAGACTGAGGCTGCAGAGGGGAACTGGTCAAAAGATCTGTTCAGTCCATAGCCCTAACATACTGGGGAAATCCGTGAGCCCAGGTTCTGAACTGTTCCCAGGTCAAAGGTCCCAAGGGACCAACATGGCCTGGAAGAAGGGGAGCTGGATGCAGAGCATGGGCAAACCTATCACTGTACAAGACGGTCTCTGCCAGGTCTGGAAGACTCTACAGGTGAAGCTGGCATTAGTGGGAATCCACAGGTCTGAACTCTTTGCCACAGCACAATAGTCTTGTCCTCATGGTTGCATCATTGTAGCAGCTTGCTACTTCTGCTGGTGTGTGTGTGCATGGTTTTCTAGTTTCTGTCTTACGCTGTTACTACCTGCAGTATGGCTCCTAGTTGAGTGGCTCTGTCTACACACTTAGGGATCACATTGTCATGCATGCTCCAACTCATCTGGCTCAGCAGGATGGTCTAGTGCCCATCGTGGCTCGTCAAGGAATTAAAAAAATCAGTCTCCTGCAGCAAACTGAGTGGGTCCCGTGTCCAGCCTGGCTTATCAGGTAATAAAAACAATCTGCCCCCTCCCCAACTACTTAACTGGTCCAGTGCACAACATGATCTGACATGTCCCTCCTAATTCCCTCCTCAAGCCCTGGACAAACCCTACCCCTCTTACAGCATCTTCATTTTACCTGTACCACCCCGGAAATTTATAGCTCTCTCCCTTCCCCCAAATTGCTCCTCCTTACTGGCCTCCCTTGATCTCTCACAGAATATAAGGGACCCTGAATGCTCTCCATGGGTTCCTCTCCTAACCCCAAGGGCTTGTATCTCTCATTTACTCAATTCCCCCACCATCCTCCTTTCTCTCTAGATCTGCAGTAATCTTGCAGGGTTCTCAGAATCCTGAAGGGTCCTACTACATCTAGGCTTGACTACCTCGTCCCTCCCCATCTACCTGTCTCCCTAGCCTTTGCAGTCCCTTGCAGGATTCTCAGCATCCTGAAGGGGCCCTACTGCACCTAGGCATGTCTCTTCTCCTTCCCATCCCCATTCTACCTTTCTTCCCAGTTTTGCAGTCCTTGCAGGGTTCTTAGCATCCTGAAGGGGTCCTACTGGGCCTAGGCTTGTTTCTTTCCTTCCTCCTCCCCATCTACCTTTCTCCCTAGTCTTTGCAGTTCCCCTTACAGGGTTCTCAGCATCCTGAAGGGGTCCAACAGAGCCTAAGCATATCTCCCTCTTCTATCTAGCCACTATCTTGGCTTTCCATGACTACTTGAAGGGTCCAATGCATCCTCATGGACTATTGATTAGGCCCCATCCCTCCAAAGATGTGAATTCTCTTCCCTCAAGGGTTCAATTCTCCATCCTCCCTCTCCCTCCTTTCACTCTCTTAATCCCTATCTCCTGACCTTCCCAACCCCTTGCAGGGTACTCCATATCCTGAAGGGACCTCTCTTGGGTTAGGTTCTATTCTCCCTCCTAGCATTAAGTCACACCTCCTCCTTCTCTCTTCTCCTCTTTAATCCCTACAGCCTTATCCCCTTTCTATCTAACCACAGCCCCTTGCAGGGTTCCCCACATCCTGAAGGGGTCTCTCTGGGACAGTGCCTTATCCCTTCTCTCTGGTCCACCCCAGTCCCCTTGCAGGGTTCCTCGCATCCTGAAGGGGTCTCCAGGGACACAACTCTTCCCCCACCTCACCCCTCCCTCTCCTTTTCTCCCTTTTCTTTCACGTGAGCACTTGTTTTTTATTTTATTTATTTGTACAAATTGGAATTACAATCTTTGAGTCAAGGACTCGTTTCCAAATGCTCCTCATCAGACAAAGTACTGATTACATACAAACAGAGTCACCGCTCGAGGTTGGATCGTGAGGGTGGGGTTGTGGCCATCTTTTTAAGACCGAACTGGGCCTTGTGGATGTTCCAGTGGGGACCACTAGATCCTTTGAGTGTGTCATGGGTGAGGGTGCAGGTTGTGGATACTCCTCATTTACCGTCCACCAGGTGATGAGGATTTATCCTGCAGGAGATTGTGAACTTCATCATTGACATGGTGTTGGAGTCCCCAGATAGATAATTGTGGGGACTTCAATGCCTGGGTCGACGATGAACTCTCACAGTTTGGTCAAAATCTCCTCCAGCTAATAACAATGCTGGGACTTACACAGGTAATTACCTCCTCTACCCATATAGGAGGTCACCACTGGATCTGCTGTTCCTCCTGGGGATGGAGATCAATGACTTGGGGTGGAACCAGTCAGTTGGTCTGATCATCACACCATAGAGTTCAGTTTCAGGGCCCCCAAATGGACCTATCCTTCAAAGATGGTCCGTACTTTATAAGGGAGTTACTCGGATGGTCTGTCGGCGGTGCTGGACCTATCAGGATTGCTGGGTGAAAGCACAGGTCCTGGGGATCTCGTTCTAGCCTATAATAAGGCAGTGGAGATGCCATGGATTTGATTGCCCTGTTCGTGTTCGACCACTCCTCTTCACTCAAGGTCCCTCTGGTATGATGGGGCCTTGAAGGAGATGAGATAGGTTGGTCAAGGCTGGAGACAGCATGGCAGAGGTCCGTCCTGGATGCTGACAGGCTTAGATTGATGGAACATTATAAAGGCTATCAATCAGAAATCACCCGTAAGAAGGCAGAGTTCCAGTCCAGGGAGATTTCTGCTGTGCAGAACTGACCAGCTTAGCTTTTTCAAACTGTTGACAGATTGTACAAGCCAATCTGCCTCCAGTCCAGAAGAGCTTTTCACAAATTAAGTGTTATGAGCTAGCTCAGTTTTTGCAGATAAGGTTGCCAGCATCAGGTCCAGAATCGGCCTGGCTCTCTCCATGAGGGACTGGGAGGTCAATGGAGGTGATGGTCACCCGTCTATCTGGACAGATTTCAGCTGACCGGAATTCATGGACATTGTAAGATTGTCCAGACTTTGCGCCCAACCTGTTGTAGTTTGGATCTGGGCCCTACCTCCCTTTTAGTAGGATGTGTAGATGCTATCTGCCCAACCCTAGCTGAAATTGGAGATCCTTGGAGAGGGAATATTTCCAGATTCCTAAAGGGGTGGTCATTCGACCACTCCTTAAAAACCTCCATGGATGCTGACAAACCAGCTAACTGTTGACCTGTCACTAACCTTCCCTTTGTGGGAAGGCTATTGAGAAGGTGGTTGTGTTGCAACTGGACAATCATCTTGTAACTCACAATGTCTATGAAGCTCTCCAGTCTGGATTTAGGAAGAGGCATAGCATGGAGACTGCCCTTGTTTGGGTATTAAATGACCTCCCAATGGCAAGAGATCGAAGGCTGATACCATCTTGGTCCTTCTTGATCTCTCAGCAGCCTTTGACACTGTGGACCATAGGTGCTTTTGGAGACCCTCTGGTTCCTTTGTGGACTGTCAGGTACAGTCCTCGAATGGTGTTCGATCTTCCCTCATAGGCAGGTCTCAGAGGGTGGTCACTGGAATTTATTCCTCTGATGCCCTCCCCTGTCCTGCGAGGTGCTAGGGCTCCATAATGGCGCCCATGTTGTTACTTGATATATGTGCTGCCACTAGGAGATATCATCAGGTGATACTGCTTGAGTTTTCACTGCTATGCAGATGATACTCGGCTGTATATGTCCTTTGTGCCCAGATAGGTTGATGCGATCTCTGTGCTAAATAGTTGCCTCTCCAAGATCAAAGACTGGATGAGCTTGAGTTGGTTGAGACTGAATCGGATAAGACTGAGGTGTTGGTTGTGGATCCGGGTTGCCCAAGGGTGGGTTTTGGGGCTGGGCACATGTCGGGCCTGTGGCTTGATGGTGTCCAGCTCATTACCTTAGATCGGGTATGTAACCTGGGAGTTATTTTGATGATGGCTTGACCTTGAAGTCTCAGGTGTCAGCTATGGTTAAATCCTCATTTTACCATCTGAGGAATATTGCCCGGTGAAATATCTGATTCTACAGGCGACCTTCAACATTGGTCCACACCTTCATTACCCCGAGTCTTGACTACTGCAATGCCCTCTACCTAGGGCTGTCTGGGGTTGATATCCACCACTTGCAGCTGGTGCAGGCAGCTGCAGCAGGCTGTTGACTGGTACTTTAGGACCAGTCATGTATGCCTGTGCTCGTGAACTGCACTGGCTGCCAGTTCAGTGGCGATCACCTATAAAGTAGGCTTGCTTACCTTTAAAGCCCTACATGAACAGGGACCTGACTACCTGAAAGATCTCCTGACTCCCTACTCTCCCAATTGCCTCTCCAATCTGCCAACGAGGGACTGCTAGAGATTCCCAGGGTTCATCTTAAAACATCTGGAACACGTGCTTTCTCATTTGCAGCATCAACCCTGTGGAATTCTCTACCTCATCGGTTAAGAGAATGCCTGACCATTAGTAGTCTTAAATCCATGTTAAAACGTATTTATTTTCTTTGGCCTTCCTGTTTAATTAGTTAATTATTTGACTTGTTTTAAATAATGTATAACAGTATTCATTTTATTATGCTTTTGTTATATAAAGCACCTTGATTTTGAAAGGCACTATATAAAGTTTTGCTTGCTTGCATATAGTTACAGAGGAATATAATAACATAGTTTCATACAGGTACATGAGTAGGCAATTACAGAGGAATATAATAACATAGCTTCATATGGTTACATAGGTACATGAGCAGGCAACGTAGAAAGGGTATGGCAGATTGCTATATAAAGTGACTGAGGTGCAGTCCAGAGGGGAAGCAACAGAGGGCAGACAGGTAGGGCACTTGGTAAAACAGTCGATTAACCCGCACTTATTGTGTCACTCTTTTCTACCTATTGTGCACAACCCTCTTGTAACACTGTTTGTAACACCTGCCTTACAACTGTATGTTAATGTTGATCATGTAATGTAAATGTTTAATGTCTCATTCCTCTTGTACCCCTTTCCCAGGTCTCACGGAGACGAGTGACTTGTCACTCAGTGTGCCTTCCTGGTGAAACATTTTAATAAATAAAAAAATCTGTTGGTGATTAAAATAATCTGTCCCTACTCCTCCACCCAACTACCTAATGAGTCCCTGACCATGACCAAACCGGGCCATCAGGAAATAAAATATGTGTCTCCCTCCTCAAACTATCTGACCATTCTGATGCTCAACCTAGCCCAGCAGGGAATAAAAATATCTGTCCTCTCCCCAACTAACTGACATGTCTGGAACTCAAACTGGTCCAAGAGGGAATAAAAAAATCTGTCTCTCTCCCCAACTGAAGGTCTGGTGACAACCTGTACCATTAGTAAATTTAAAAATGGTGATATGGAGAGGGGTTATAAGTGAGTTTTGTGCTGGAGGGGCGAAACTAATTGCCTGGTGTTGGGTGGTCTTGAACCACTGTGTACAGTGAAAGAGCATTACTAAAAAGCAGTGATACTGCATCAAAGCCCTCCTGTGAGCACTGTATACAAACAATTCTGTAACACTGATGTTGGATGTGGTCCTTACATAACTACAGTTATAACAATGATACTGGTGAGACAGTATGGCCTGCTACAAGATAAACAAAGATAACATAAAAAACAAGACCAACCTAGTTGGCACCAGTGAAATCTTGTTTTTTCTTTTATAATACTTCACCCTGAACTGAAATAATGGGTACCATTTTGAAGCTTTTAAAAGTAACTGCTTTCAGGTCATGTTCACTGAGACTGAATTAAGCATTTTGGTGTGCTGCTCTGCTGTTTACCATCAGTCATCTGTGCCAGCACCCTCTAATACATCCATAATATGAATAGTTTTTTTATTTAAATTTTATTGAGTTTCATAACAATATTACATATGAGTAGAATTGAATACATAATAAAATATCACCTATATATAAGAGTATTAGTATCCTGTTGCCAACATTGTGGAACAAAGTACAAAATTTATTTAAATTAAGCTGCCTCCGCAGTATGAATGCCTTAAATCTCTATATGCTCAGTATGGTGAGCCATGCAATTGTTAGCCCATCCCCAATTTATTTGTCCAAAGCATCAGGTTGCTGCCCTCTGAACATAGTTGAATTTATGATCGTTTGTAACCTTTGGTGACCTTAGCTCTGTGAGCGTCTTTGTACCTTAAATGTTTTTCCCTCTAGAAATCCCTGTAGGATTATTATCTCTTCATGGCTTGCTGGCTGCTACACCTTACTCACCCTGCTGTCTTTATATATTGCTTAATCTGGCTCTTATTCCCCTACCCTGTACCTTTAACTGCCCTATTTCATCTTTCTATTCCATTTCAACTGCATTCCACTCTTACTATCTCTTTCCTCTGTCCCCTAAATCTCTTCCTGCCATAGACTAGCCCTTCAGGGGCTCCCTGCTCCTCAGGTGGGAGAAATGCA
The DNA here is from genome assembly GCA_016271365.2 of Neoceratodus forsteri. Lineage (NCBI taxonomy): Eukaryota > Metazoa > Chordata > Ceratodontiformes > Ceratodontidae > Neoceratodus > Neoceratodus forsteri. Next base: position 325,354,540 of record CM028137.1, read on the forward strand.
GATACTGGGCAGTTGTTGCTTCCATAGCTGCTGCCTGGACACCTAGACTGGACTCCTTACTAGAGGGTGCAGCATTGCGATACCCAATCAGAATGTGGCGCTTTTCTGCTCTGGCATCTGATTGGCTCCTGCAATCTGCTCCTGTGTCTCCCTCAATACTAAGCTAAAGTCTGATATTCAGTCTAAAACTCGCACAAAAAGAGCTGTACTTACTTACTGCCTAACAGTTATGACCTTTTTTTTTCTGTTTAGAGTGTCAAGAGTTGGGACTCTGTTTGATTACACTCCTTTCTGAATTTCTGTGGTTGGGCCAGTCTTTAGGCATCAAGTAATACCCAATTCTGTTGTCCTGCTGTTTTGGTCCTCCCACTGGTTCAGCTGTTCCATTGTCCGTGGCCCAGTACTTAATATCGGCCCCTTCCTCCATACCCTGCCAAGGATATGTTCTCCACGGACTCCTGCCCATAGGCATGGGAAACCCGTGGCACGGCGGTCGGCACTGCCTCTACTGCCACCTGAGAACCTAAGCTCGAGTCCCCATTAGCAAAGCATGGCATTAGCTGCCATCCAATTGGTAACATGAGCGTTCTTCAGTGTTGACTTCCAATTGGTTCCTGCAGTCTGCTTCTGTGTCCATTCTAAACCAAGCATAAATCTGATTTCCATGCCGAAATTTGCCAAAAAGAACTGTAATTACTTTTCTCCTTGACTGTTAAGACCCTTATCCTTCTGTTTAGAGTGTTACATTTAGTGATGCTGTGTGATTACACTACTTTTGAAATTCTGTGCTTTAGTCAGCTCCCTACACAAGTGGCGATCACTTCTTCCTACTGAAGTTCCTACTCAGCCTCATCTTATGTCCTCCTTAAATATTACAGAAGCACTTTGAACTGATGTAACATTGAGTACTTACTTGCATTAATTGTTTTTACTTGTGTTATTTGGTGCTATTGTAAATATCTCTGTATGCATTGTACCATTTGACCCGGAGCTAACCAAGTCCATCTTGTAAATGAGCTTGCTCTATGATGTTCAACTGGATAAATAAAGATATTGATTGATTGATTATCTAAAGTCATCCAATACAATGTTATTAGTCCTATAGATCTTTTAAATGCTAATAAATAAAAGCATAACATTTAACAACACTTATTACTGGTAGCTGGACTAATAGAAACAACATTATAACAACAATAAGGATTTAGACACAAAGGCTAGAAACAGTCCCCACATACCTTCAAATAACTCCCATTCTTATTTAGCAAGGAGTGACTAATCCTTTTATTATTGGCTATCCCCAAGGGACTCTAACCATTGTTGAGCTAATGGAACCCTAATATTTTTCCATTTTTGTAGGAGAAGCCTTTTGAAGGCTAATGACACTGCTAAAATCCATAATTTTCCTAGCCTGGGTATATCTGAAATACTAGAGAGATCTCCAAGGATAAAAATCAAGGGTGATAAGGGAAAAGAAATGCTGAAAATAGATAGGCAAATAACATGTACAGTATTTGCCTCCAACATGAAAGGACCTCTTTACAGTGCCAAAGTAGATGCGCTAGACCTGCACTGACTTCTCCACACCTCCAAGACTGGTCACTAGGAACTAGACCAAGGCTAAATAACTGCCATGGGGAATAGAAGTAATGGAGATTCTTAAACTGTATCAATTTACCTTGAATTTTTCTGGAGGCTTTGCTAGCATTGTCCCATAGTTTATTCCAAGTGTCTACCAGAATATTTAAGCCCAAATCCAGTTGCCATTTAACCCTGCCATGGTCTGTTAAGCCTTCCTCAACTCGTTTAGAAATTTGTATATCGGACTGAAGCTCTTGGGAGGTAAGCCAATTTAAAAAGAGTTCCATGCTGTTGAAGACAAAATGGTAACGTTCCCATCCAGAAACTTGCTAGCGAGGAAACTCCTAATTTGCAAACAGAACCAGAAAATTTTAAGTGGAATTTAGTTTGAAGATCTTCAAATGAAAGTATGCCATTATGTTTGTCTACTAGATCCCCCAAATATGTATACCCTTTCTTTTCCAACCTATATCTTTAAGGCCTTTATTATCAAGTGTCAATAAAGAATTCCCCAAATAGGCATGGATTTCAGTGGAAAAAATTCAGTCTTTTGAGACAATTGAATCTTTTCAGGCCATAATGGAAATCTAAAGGGTTGGACTTGTTAAAGGAAATGGTGCATTTATAAAGAACAGGTCTGGCAAGCTCATGGGGGCAACAAGTTCTCTTCTACCTGACCCAAAGATGAGTGGTATCAGTATCCTGTTTTAAAAACAGTTGTCCGCTTGTTTAATTTTATAAGCCCAAAAATAACCCTGCCACTGTGGAAGGGCAAATCCACCCTTTTGTCGGGCCTCGGTTTAGATTTGGACAACCTAGGAGATTTACCTTCCCATAGGAATGAAGATAGGATTCTCTCAATTCTGTTACACCAAAACCGGGGATGTCAGTGGCAAAATTGTTCATGAAGTAAAATAGTTTAGGGGCTAGGATCATCTGGAATGGAATGGATATTATTAACTGCAGGCACTGCGGGACACTTTTCAAAGGGCAGCTATACAGGATTTAGGACACTGTCCTACATGCTGGACCACTGGAGATCTAAGGGCTCAGCTCCAGGCAGATTGGGCAGAGATTGTACACCTCAAATCACATATTCAGGAGGAATCTATTATAAGAACCACCTGCTGTTTCCCAACATCCAACTGAAGCACCACGACCACAGAGGGTAGTTGGTCCGGGAGGCTGGCAGGTGGTTAGGAGGGACAAATCGGTGCTAGTGGGGAACCTGGTGGCTCACCCAAGGAAACCTACTTGGAGGGGATGGGACCACACGTCATTAGGGGCCGGCATCTTAGGGAGGATGGTGAGGTGCACAGGGTGTGGAGCAGCCATGATACTGGTCTGGGCTTGGAAGTTTGGTGGTTGCCCAGTGTGCTACCAGCTGGCACAGGTTAGGGAGGAGGTTGGGGATTAGGAGACAGCTGGGGGAAGGGGAGGTATGGTTGGGAAGGGGTCAGGGGATCTCCCAGGTTGCACCAAGCACTAGGGGTGGGGCATAGGAAAGGAGTGCAGGAGAATACTTGGGGTCACATAGAGACCCTGGCAGAGGGGCCCAAAGGAGGACACTACCAAGGAAGCAGGCAGGTAACTGGGGACGCTCACAAAGGGGCCAGAGGACAACATTCTCAGGAAGTAGGCACATGGCCGGGGCTGGACAGAAGGAAGCAAGGCAGGGATGTGGATCAGACCTTACGCCAGTAACTGCTTCAATTCTTCTTCTGCTTGAGGATGAGGGGGTGATGTAGCCATGACAGGGGTGGTTAGAGATGGAAAGGGAGTGGGGGCAGGAGGCAGGGGCCAGATAGCAGGAGGAATGGGGGAACCTGAATGCAGGAAATGGGGGAGCAGTGAATCAGAGCAGGAGGGCAGGGGAAGAGGGAGGAAAGCAAAGGAGAAGGACCAGTTGGGAGGAAAGGGAAAGGAGAAGGACCAGAAGTACAAGGAGGATACAGTAAAGGGAGCCAAGGGTTTAGGCCAGCAGAGCACGACAAGCAAGGAGGGACTAAACGAGACAGGAAGGAAGGGAGGGAGGAAGAGCCAGGCTAGTTTAGAGGATGGGGTAGAAGGACCAGTCATGAGCAGTGAGGGGGAGTTAGCGGTACAGAAGGATACCGGGAGGAGGAGAGGCATAGGATCAGAGGAGGGGTGGCCAGGTAAATAAGGAGGGGGCGGCATGTGGCACCCAGATAGGGGAGGAACAAGGAGCTGGCTGGGTGGAGGGGCCGGTAGAAAGGATGAGGGATATGGAAGGGAAATGGAGGAAAAGGTGGTCAGAGGTGCTCCTGTTGGGGATTCTATGATCAGGGTATCAAAGGGAGGGAGAAGCCTGGCAAGTTAGAACAAAATGCTTCCCTGGACTAATGGTGCACAGAGCCAAGCACAAGGTATATCAGCTGGCAAAGGCTTGTGGGGTTCCCGGACATACTGGTCCACCTGGGTACAAATGACTTGAGGGAAATAGCAAGCCAGAGATACAGCCAAGATTCAGGGAGCTTGCCAGGGTCTGTCATGACATAGGATGCACAGTTTCCTTCTCAGAAATCCTGCCGGTGCCAAGAGCTAGTGGGGAACACAAAGGAAGATTAGGAGATAAACCAGTGGCTCAGGGAGTGGTGTGAGGCCAGAGGGCATGGGTTGATGGGGGATTGGGGGAGACCTGGGAGGATAAGGAGCTGTGTGCTAGAGATAGGCTCCATCTCAATTTGGAGGAGGGAATCCTTAAGTTGAAAATAGAGGGTTCATTGGTGAAAAGTGGGGTTTAAATTTGTGAAGGGGAGGATGGGAGAAAAGGCTGTCAAGGGGTGCCGATAAGGAGGAACTCTGTCTCCACCCCTGGGAAGCTGGAGGAATGCAGGAAAGGCCAACTGGTAAAGTGCAAACCAGGGAAAACAGAATCCCCATGGGAACATGAGCAGGGAAATGGAAGTACAGGGAAAGGGTGGAAGGTAGTCCTGTAAATGCCAGGAGCTTGGGCAATAAAATGCCTGAGCTCCAGGTGATGCTAACTGAGGGAGTGGATGTGGCAGTGGTCACTGAGACCTGGGCCACCGTAGGACACGACTGGGACCTGAACCTGAGGGTTACACTATGTTCAGGAAGGACGGGGGAGTAGCAATGATAGTTAAAACTGCATTGGCATAGGGGAATAGAGGAGGCGAAGGGAACGTGGAGGTGGTTTGGGTCACCTGATAACAAGGGGGGCAAGAGAGTAAAATAGGAGTGGTGTATAGACCCCTGCACTGGCGGAGGAGCTGGAGGAGAGTCTGTGGCAGATGTTGGGAGACACTGCAGATTGGGCTGGGGAAGGGTGGTGGTGTTGGGGACTTAAACATGCCAGGAACAGACTGGGAGACTATGACATCCTCGGTACAAGGAACAGAGGTTGTTGGATGTCTTTCAAGACGCTGCCCTAACTCAGCAGGTGGGGAACCAACCAGGAGGCATGGGTACTGGATGGTCCTGGCAGACAGTGACCAGATTGGGGCCTGAGGTAAGGGACCTGTTGGTGGGGAGTGACCATGCCATGGTCTGGTTCTGCCTGGACCCAGAGGGGCAGAAGGCCGCACAAAGATGGAGGTAACTGGCTTCAGGGGGCGGATTTTAAGGAAATGAGAAGGATCCTTATGAGCATTTGGATGGGATTGGGTCAGACATGGACGCTGATAGTAGGTGGGAAATCATCAGAGAGGGGGCAGGATGCTACCAGCACCTGTGCAAGAGTAAGACGAAAATGTGGTAGGGCCCGAAAACCCTGCTGGTGGACCAGGGAGGTCCAGGAGGTGGTGTGGGAAAGATGGCAGCCTATAGGCAATTCAAGTGCTCAAGGAGTGAAAGGGATCGAGAGGAGTATGAGCTGATGGCTAGAAAGGCCACTAGGTGGTGAGGCTGGCTAAGGCAAGGAAGGAGCAGAACCTGGCCAGGGAAATTAGGAGAGGGAACAAGGGTTCTTTAGATACACTGGGGAAAAATGAAGGGTTAAGGGGCAGATTAGCAAGATTAAAACAGGGAGAAATGGGCACAAGACCGAGGGAGCAGGCTGAGGTACTAAATGAGTACTTCACCTCAGTTTTCACTAAGGAAAATGGGGTGCTGCATCATACATGGGAGGAGGCGGTGATACTGAGGAGGAGGGACTCTTACCGATCGGTGGGTCTGGGGAGAGGGGAGGCATCACTGGCAGGAGGGGAAGGCTAAGCAGGAGAAGAGGTGGAGAGTGGAAATCTCAGCAGAGAGAGTGAGGGAAGCCTCAGGTCCCTTAAGACGGAGAAAGCACTGGGCTGGATAAATGACATCCCAGAATGCTGAAGGAACTTGAGGATGTCCTGGCGAAACCCCTGGTGGAAATTTTCACCATCTCTCTGAGGACAGGGTGGGTGCCCCAGGACTGGAAGGTGGCACATAGTGCCTATCCACAAGGGGGACTCAGTGGAGGTGGCAGAGAACTACAGGCCTGTCAGCCTGACATCAGTGGTGGGCAAGGTGAAGGAGGCATTGTCAAGGAGAGGCTAGGGGGACCTGGAAAAGTCAGGGTGCCTGGACGATAGACAGCATGGATTCATCCGGAAATCGTGTCAGACAAACCTTGCAGAGTTCTATGACTGGGTGACAAGTGCCTTGGACCTGGGTAGACCAGTGGATGTCCTCTTTCTAGGCTTCAGCAAGGCATTTGACTCTGTTCCTCACGTGGGCCTGTTGGATAAGCTGGGAGAAATGGGGGTGGGAACCAGATGATCAGATGGATAGAGCAATTGGCTCCAGGACCGGACCCAGAGGGTCATAGTTGGCAGGATAGTCTCATCCCCAAGGAGGGTCATTAGTGGGGTCCCACAGGGATCAGTCCTTGGGCCCCTCCTGTTCAACGCCTTCATCTCTGACATAAGGACAGGTATCAGGAGTGAGATGAGTCTCTTATGGATGACTCAAAACTGGTGGTGGTGGATGGGGAGGAGGGAGGGTGGCCTCACAGGGGACCTGGAGGCTCTGGAAAGATGGTCTAGAAAGTGGAAGCTGAGGTTCAATGCAGGAAATGCAAGGTACTGCACCTGGGGGCCAGAAACCCGGGACAAGTGTACACCCTGGGAATGCTACAAGTCTCAATGGCTGAGAGGGACCTGGGGGTGGTGGTGGATGTCAAGATGAACAACTCTGAGACTTGTAGGAGGGCAGCAGCCAAGGCCAACAGGATGCTGGGATGCATCGCTAGGGGATCACCTCCAGAAGGAGGAAGTGATACTCCTCTGCATAACTGCTTGGTGAGGCCGTACCTTGAGTACTGCGTGCAGTTTTGGAGGCCACACTTAAAGAAGGACATTAAACTCCTGGAGAGGGTCCAGAGAGGGCAACCAAAATGATTTGGGGCTTGGGGACAGGACCTATGAGGAGAGGCTCAAGAGCTAAATATGTACACATTGAAGAGAGAAGGGACCAGGAGGACATGATAGAGGTCTTCAGGTACATGAAGGGGGTAAATAGGGGTGGAACAGTCAGGGTGCTTGAAGGAAGAGGAGGGGCCACTAGAGGGCATGGATGGAAGCTGGAGGGGAAGATTCAGGGAGAAAGGAGGAGGTGCTACTTCACTGAGAGGGTGGTGGAGCCATGGAATGTGCTGCCTAGGGGGCTGGTGGAGGCAAGATGGTGGAGGGGTTCAAGAGGGGTGGGACAGGTACAGGGAAAGGTTCTGGAAGCAAAATCCAATGCAGCAAGAATATCCGGAACTGGGAAGGAGAAGCCAGAGAAGGCGAGGGGGCAAGGTCAGCTCCAGGGTGGGGCTGACCAAACCAGCAGACGCCGTTAACCGTAGGCCTATTCTGCTGGCATTTTAGTATGTTAGTAACACACTACTGTTAGAAGATATACAAAACATGACAGCTAAAGGGAGGTTCTGATAATGGGAGACTTCAACATGCCAGATACAGATTGGTCAATACCAGCAGGAACATCCACCAGAATTAGACACATAGTGGATTCCTGTTGGGGAAGGGCCTCAAACAACTGGTACAACAACCCACAAGAGACAGGGCTATCCTAGATCTAGCAATGACTAATGGGAAAGGATCACAAAATTCCAGGTAGAAGGTTACCTGAGGGCCAGTGACCATCACATGGTATGGTTCAATTTGGCCACTAGAACTAAATCATCCCATTCCAACGCAGAAATATGGGACTTCAGAGGATCTGACTTTGATAAGCTCGCCAACAGAGTTAAGCTAGCCCTGGCAAGAAGAAATATAGGTGATGGGGTACAGGCAAAGTGGGTAAGCATTAAGGATGCAATACTTGAAGCAACATCCCACTGTGTTAGGGAGAAAGGCAAGAGCAAAAGAAGGAGGAAACTACTTTGGTTCTCAAAAACAGTAGCAGAAAAGGTCAAAGACAAAAGACTGGCCTTCAGGAAATATAAGGGAACGAGCAGGTCAAAGATAGAGAGATATACCAAACTTCCCTAAGGGGAGCAGGAAGGCAGTAAGGCAGGCAAAGGCCCAAACCGAGGAACACTAGCATGAACGGGTAAAAGAAGGGACAAGACTTTCTATAGATATATTAGTGAAGACTTTCTATAGATATATTAGTGAAAGGAGAAAGTCCAGAGGGGTATTGCTAAGATGAAAGGGATAAGGGAAGTGTGTGGAGGAGGACCAAGGAAAAGCATCTATCCTAAATAGATACTTCTGCTCAGTATTTACTGAAGAGAGAGGTAGGTCAGGGCCCACGGCTCAGCACCATGGACACAGGAGGAAGGGAGGTGTGCTCAAGTCCTCATGCAGAGAGGGTCCTACAAGAGCTTGCTAAGCTCAGGGTGGACAAGGCAATGGGACTGGATGGCATACATCCCAGGGTACTAAAGGAGCTAAGGTGGAACTAGCAGAGCCATTATCAGAACTGTTTAGTGAGTCTCTGAGCCCAGGAGAGGTCCCAGAAGACTGGAGAAGGGCTCATGTGATCCCACTCCGCAAGAGTGGTAGCAGGAGGAGGCAGGGAACTTGTAACAGAGTGCCTCTGTGAAAAGTCAGGAACCCTGGAATTATATATGTATCTTCTCTATTTAGGAATCTGGAAGTAATAAAGGTATCGATAGAGATTTAGATAGTCTACAAATGGTGTAAGACTGTGATTGGGGGTCTTTTGTTTATTATCCGAGTGTTTACTCGGATTGCCTGAGTATAAACATCCTACTGGCTGCGACCGGTATGTTACTGTGCTTTGCACATTGCCACAGTCATGCTGTATATTCAGCTATGTTAATTTTCTAGTTACTGCATATTAAGTGCTTTGTTGGTTTAGTTTAATAAGGGAAGTTAGTAGCTGAGCCTTAGCTTGTATAAACCTTACAGCTTAGTGTTTCAAAAAGTAAAATAATGAGTGAAGGATTTATGGGTAGAAATGGTTAAACAAACCCAAAACGCTTCTGTGTCATTATCTGATGCCTTGAAAATGTTTAAATAAGCATCGTATTGAATAAAAAAAATAGAATGGCATTTCTTATTGGTTTGCGTAGCTCAGAACACCCCGCATTAAAAAGTAAAAGTAAGTGCTTAGAAAAGAAATGAGCACTTTGTTTAATTGTTGCATTCAAAGTAATTTAAAGAAGTAGAAAGTGACCTGGAAGGGAATAAATAAATAAAAATACTGTGAGGCTACAAATGAAATATATACTGTCGGGTTGAAATATCAGCCGTTGGGATATGGGCTCGCTTAGATATGGTAGGTTATACAGTAATGAATAGAACCTCCCTGTTTTGTCCTCTTATTAAAAGTATGTATAGAGCTGTTTCCAGTCTCGCAGGCTTCCTCCATGAAATTAATTGCAGGGCGCTGTGTAAATGTTTAATTTAAACCCTGTTTGTCGGCTGTACTTCGAGGCTTGTTTGTGCCCTGTACAGTTTAAAGATATTAGAGGACCTACTGGTTCTCTCTCCTATTCCGTTTTCCTTCTTAAAAGCGAGCTCTCACAGTTAAAGCAGCTTTTCTATATATAATTGCCATTTGAGCTCTAAGCAACTCATAGTTTATGGTGACTGTTTCTGCTGTCAGTCACTTCATCGTGAAGAGCATTTAGCCTTCAGTGCTATAAAATACAACATTATCTTTTGGACAACTTTGAGGATAGTTTATATACCCTCTAGAGATGAATTTCTCTGGTTTAGTGTTGTTACTGAGCCTGTTATAAGCGAGGGTTTTTGGTGTCTTTGAGCGTTCTAAAAGCTTAGAGTTTCTTCTTTTTCAGCTGAAGCCTGCTCTTAAGAGCCGGTTGGCGTTTTCCTAATCTTTTATGTTGTGCTAAAAGGGTGGTGCTTTCTGGGGCTAGAACATGTCTCATATGGCCAGAATCCTCTATGTTGCTCCTTTACACCCACTGTCTCCCAAAGTGGGACACTGCACTAGTGGGGCACTGGCTCTATAAACACCTCTGCATACCCCAAGGATCAACAGGAATAGATATGCTCTCCTCTCATGTTCTCTAGGGCTCCGCTTCTCAGTCCTCCTCCTGCTTGCCTGTGCAGGTGACATTAGAAACCACCCTGTACCTACTGTCTTACTCCACCCCCACACATTACACTGTCTATACCTCAGATGAAGGGACTAAAAATTGCTCATATTAACATCCAAAGTATTTGCCCCAAAATGGCGGAACTAGAGGTCTGGTTCACACAAATGGCACCAGATGTTCTTTGTATTACTGAATCCTGGCTTAAGACAGCCATAAAGCAGCACGAGGTGGCCATACAGGGCTACAGCTGTCTCAGAAAAGACAGGATAGAGAAAAGGGTGGTGGCGCCCTACTATACTTCAGGTCTAATCTGGATGTCATTGAACTCCCTAATCCAAATGGGGATATGCCCACAGCTGACCTACTCTTTGCCTCGCTAATGCTTGGAAATGTCAAAAGCTGACCATTGATGTGACTACATACCCCTAGTACAGCCTCTGCCAGTCCACCTCCTTCCTAGATTCCATAGATAAGCTTCCTGGCCATGACCTTATACTCTGTGGAGATTTTAACCAGGATTGGCTACACACACAGGCCACGAAATTGCATGCTGCACTGGCTGACTCAAGCCTTCACCCAGCTCATACAAACCCCCACCAGCGCCAACACTAATCGGAAATATGCATTACTGACTGGATAGTTACAAACTGCCCACCAAGGATAAAAGCAGCTGAAATACTCCTGACTGCCTAAGTGACCACTCATCTACCTTTTGTGTGTGGAGAAACAACTACCCTAACTCCTCTCCCAAGATATCCTTGGTCCGTGACATGTTTAAATTTGACACAGGCAGCTTTGTCACCCCATCACTAACATGGACTGGACACCCATTAATGCCCTTCCGACATAAATCATGCCCTAGACTTCTTCATCACAACTTTACACACATAGTTAACCAAATGCACCCTGAAAAAATGTAGATCAAGGGTATCAAGCGCCATGGCTCACAAGGAAATTAAGATGCTTATGTCTCATAGGGACAAAGCATGGAGGGCCTACAAAAAGAGATCTTCCCTCGGACTGGCAAACCTACCGGCATCTCAGGAACAAATGCAAACAGTCCCTTCACAAGGCCAAGCGCCCACTTAAATCGCCCAAACGGAAAACCTCTGTAACCTCTAAAGAAGTTCAAGGCCAAATTGACTCACTGTTGAAAGGGACAACTGCTACCTCCCCAGCACAGTCCTCGCCAGTGACTCTACCCTCACTGACTCTGCATCCATAGCTACAGATTTAACACCTCTTCACAGACATTGACAAATATACTTCACTTTTCAATAATTTCCCACCCTCAATTCAGCCACCTTATAAAGTGGCCCTTGATAGGCTCGGAGTTCCACCTGAAACTTGCTACACTCAAAGAGGTCCAGAAGCTCCAAAACTTTAATCCTGATAGTTCTGCTGGACACGACCCTAGAGGCAAATTTCTCAAATTAGGGCATCAGCTCTTGCACGCCCGTCCGAGATCTCCTCAACCGTCCTTCCTGTCCAACATAGTACCTGATAAGTGGAAAATAGCAGTGGTAGTACCAATACATAAGGGGTTCCAATACCATTGTCGACAACTGTAGACCTATATTCCTCCTCTGCCACCTGGCAAAACACAGGAGCGCATAGTCCACAAACAACTCCAAGAATACCTTGAATCACACAACATACTTTCCCGATCAGCATAGATTCAGAAGGAAACACAGCACCCAAACTGCTCTGATAAAAGTAACTATAGACATATACCATGCCATGGGGATGAGGGACACGCTACAGGTGCCATTTTGTTGATCTTACTAAAGCATTCATCTGGTAAACCATGATCTTCTGCTCCACCAGCTGCATACTCTAGGGTTGGATAACCATGCCTGGAACTGGGTAAAAGTTACTTATCCTGCCACTCTCAGAGAGTCAGATGGAACGGCTCCTTCTTTGAACCCAGGCATATAACACATGGAGTACCACAGGATCCATCCTAGGTACACTTCTATTTTCTCTTCATTAATGACCTCCCAATCCTGTGGTGGTGCCTCAGTGCACCTCTATGCAGATGATGCCATTATCTATCGCCTCATCAAATACCAACAGAATTAGTAGGGATCTTGCCAATGACTTTGCTTCCCTTGAGGACTGGTTCAGCTGTCAACAAATGGTCCTCAACATTAATAAAACTAAATGCATGCTGTTCTCCGACACCCTCTACAAAGGATCCACCACCCTCCCTTAATATCATATCAAGCAAGGCAACTCTGTGAGACAGTCTTGTCCTTCAAATACCTGGGCTTCACCCTGGACACGGCACTCTCTTTCAATATCCATGTCTCCAACATTGTGAAGCTGTGAACCAGAAGCTTGGGTTACTCTGCAATTCACCCGTTCTCACCTCTGCCTCCAGCCTTAGAATTGCCTCCATAACCCTCACTCCCTCCTGACCTATGGAGCCCCATTGCTGCTGACTACTTCTCCTCCTCTCTCTCTCTCTCTCTCTCTCTCCTTTCCCAGGCCTACCACAGGATAGGGAGATTCGCCTCAGGAACCAACTCCTGTATGCGCATCACAAAAGTCCTCTCCCTCACTGGGCTGGTTAACCCACGAATCTAAATTGAAGTATTTCACCATGTGCCTTATCCACAAATTTGTCCACTTTTCACACTCCCTGTCTAAGGAGTATAATTTGCATAAGACAAACTCCTCGAGACTCTTCGCTGAACATCCCTACCCTCCTTGATATACCCAAACTGCACCTGACCACCACTAGGAGGGCCTCTCTTTGTTGCTATTTCTAGCTGGAACTCTCTTCCACATGTCCTGAACAGCACTCTCTTCCTCTATTTAAGACCAGCCTCCATGCCTCCTTGCTTCCCGCATCTCCTGCTCCTGCCCTCGCTGATGCAACTCTTCTTCCTCAGCCCCTACCCCCATTCTTCTCTTCTCCCTTCCCCCAATTTCTATTCCTTAATGCACTTATAGCACTATGCACGTATCCACTTGTCACAGAACTGACTCTGTGTAGCATATATGCTGATGCATAGATCTGTATGGCTCCATTCCAATTGTACATGGAATTGATGATGTTTTACTGATGACATGCATTATACTTGTCTGTATACTGTACTGCTCTGTGATATTTGCTGTACTTGTATATCATGTGACCCCGGTCGATCCTGAAAAAGGGACTGTATCTGTCTCAGTGGTCTTACCCGGTAAACAAAATTCAAATAAATAAATAAACATGTATTAAAACCCTCTGAAAGAGTGTAATTCACTTTGTGTATACAATTAGGTTATTATATGAATTATATGATGTTTTTGATGTTACATAAAATAAAACGTTGTAAATGAAGATATGCTCTTTGAAAGAAAGTATAGGTGGGGTTTAGATGTCACCTGACCCCTGCAGGGTATAAAAGCTGCACGCTGAGCATAAGATTCAGATTGCTTTTGGTCTGGAGGTAAACTCCAGGGCATTGGGATAATGTGCTCTAAGGAGTTTCTGTGCTAAAAGGAAGATTAAGCTGTCAGATCAGTCCATTGTATTCAATCTGTCCTGCTGTAAACCACTATTGAAGAAAGATAAAATAAATTGTGAACTATTTAAAATGAACTGGTGATGTGTCATGCTACCTGATTGCCCATGTGCACCTGCGCCTACCACAGAACTACAGACCAGTTAGTCTTACCTCAGCAGTGGGCACGATCATGGAGGCACTCCTTACGGAAAGGATAGTGTAACACCTGGAATCCATAGGAGCACAGGATCCAAGACAGCATGGGTTTACAACAGGAAGGTCCTGTCAAACTAATCTCATAGATTTCTTTGACTGGGTAACCAGAGTGGTGGACCAAGGGGTTGCAGTTGATGTCGCCTACCTTGACTTCAGCAAAGCTTTTGATACTGTTCAACATAGAAGATTGATTAATAAGCTGGGTAGACTTGGGGTGGGACAGAAGTTGGTCAACTGGGTGGCAAACTGGTTGGCGGGCAGAAAACAGAGAGTGGCGGTAAATGATATATGGTCAGAAGAGATGCTGCAAGTCACAAGTGGGGTACCTCAGGGATCAGTCCTGGGGCAGTCCTCTTTAATATCTTCATCAGTGACATTGCAGATGGACTGGAGGGTAATGTTTGTCTGTTTGCAGATGACAATAAGATCTGCAACAGAGTAGATGATCCAGATGGGGTGGGCAGAATGAGAAGAGATCTGGATAAACTGGCAAAATGGTCAGAAGAGTGGCAATTGGGGTTTAACACAAAGAAGTGCAAGATCATGCAGGTAGGGAAGAGAAACCTGAAGCCACCTACAAGTTGGGAGGGGAGTTGCTGGCAATCACAAGGGAAGAAAGAAACTTGGGCATCATCATCACAGATGACCTGAAATCATCCAAGCAAACCCCTAAAGCAGTAGGTAAGACTAGGGGATGTTAGGGTGTATTAGTAGGGGTACCATGAGTCATAAGAGGAGGTAATAATCCCTCTTTACAAGATGCTAGTTAAGGCCCCTATCTGAGTATTGCATGCAGTATTGGAGGCTGCACCTTCACAAGGACACTAACAAAATGGGCAGTCCAGAGAAGGGCGACGAAATGGTGCAGGGACTGCATCAGAAAACATATGAGGACAGATTAATGGAGCTCAATATGTATATTCTAGAGCAAAGGAGGGAGAGAGGTGATATGATTGAAACACTCAAACACTTTAAAGGGCATTAACAAGGTGAAAGAGTCTAATATGTTTCAATATAAGAAAACTAGCAGGACAAGAGGACACAGCATGAGATTAGAGGAGGCCAATTAAGGGTAATGTGAGAAAGTTTTTCACAGAAAGGGTGGTGGATGCATGGAGCGCCTACTTCAGGAAGTGGTGGATATGACTACAGTGCAGGGCTTCAAACAGGCATAGGATAGGCATAAGGGAGCAATACAGATGAGTATGAATACATAAGCCATAGAGACTTCAGAAGATGCAAAATCAAAACAATATTAAGGGTGTTAAGGATAGTGGTGGTGTAGTATCCTATAATGTTAAGAAAATTAATGAATGTTTCAAGATATTTTATGAAGACTTATATAAGTCCCTCCTGGATGGACTCCATAGATGACTTTCTTAACAGAACAAATTTGCCATCCCTTTCGCCACAGAAAAGCAGCGATTAGACAAAACTATTTCTTTACAAGAGATTTCTGAAGTCATAGCCAGGGCGCCCAAGGAAAGACTCCTGGTCCCGATGGCCTCTCAGGCAAATTTTATAAACATCTAAATAGCACTATTGCCCTCATTTACTGCAGGCTTTTCAAAATGCCTTTGATATAGGGCATTACCTGACTCCATGAATGGAGTGTACATATGTTTAAGTGAAAAGAGAAGGACCCTTTGGACTGTGACAATTACAGGCCTATTTCACTCCTTAACTTTGACCATGGTATTAACTTTCTAACAGCGGCTATCTTTTTTTTTTTTGTATAATATTTTATTTGCTTTTTCAACAAGCTTCAACATACAATCAAATACACAACTTGTTCACTCCACTATCACCAGCTTACACTGTAGAAATCAATCTGTTCACTTCATTCCAAACTATGTTTCCTCAGGTTCTACAAAGTTAAATTACATTAAATTAACTTAAATTAGATTAAAATAAAATAACATAAAGTAAAGTGAAAGTGCAACCATATACTCATGCTTTATCCATCCAGTCTTGTACTCAGTTCTACATTTCCCATACTTTTCCATCATTCATTATCTTCTCTTTAACCCTCCTCAAACATTTTGCTTCCCCTTCTTTTCCACTTCATCCTTTCTACTTTCTCTGTACTTTCTCTCTTCATCCATCTCTATCTTAACCTACTGTACCCTCCCATAACATCCAGTCTCTTCCACTGACAAGGAGACCAAAAGGGGCCCAATGTCTTTCAAATCTTTCTTTCTTCCCCATCACATATGTTAACCTCTCAAGCTCCAGTGTCTGTAGCACCATCCTCCACCCCTTGTACTGTCAGTGCGATCTGTGATACCCAAGTATTCTGGATCCCATGTCGAGCCAGGACATAAAGTACCCTGATCCACCTAGGTAATAATATCCATTCCTCCTCTTCCCCATTCTCCCCCGAATAAACATCCCAGAGGGTCCATTGGTAACTCCTGTCTGGCAATCTTTCCACTCTACCCACCACCTCCTTCCAATATTTCTGCAGTATCGAGCATTCCAAAAATAATGCACATATGTTCCCTCTTCGAACCACACCTTCCACATAAGGGTGATACTTCTAGGTGCGCTTTATGCACGATCACCGTGGAGATACACTCTATGAATGAATTTAAAGCATGCTCTTTATATTTGTTACATATCATAATTCCAGAGTGCATCTGGAGCAGTAATTTCCAATTCTGATCTGATATGTTCCGTCCAAGGTTCCTTTCCCACAGTTTCCTAGTTTTTACCATCCTATCTGGGAGTATAGCCTTCCTCACTTAACCACCCGCCTATAAATTCTTCTTCTTGTTTTGAGCTGCATCGATCAACACCTCTACTGGATCCACCTCATACAACCCTTTGTTTTCCTTTCCAAGGCTTCCCATACAATATATGCCCTAGTCTGAAAATACCTGAATCTATCTCTCTTACCCCTCCTACCACTTCCTGTAACTTTTGTAATGAACAGAACTGCCCTCTCACTAGTAAATGTCCCAAAGTTCTTATCCTTTCGCTCCCAATTCCCGTAGCCTGTATCCTCCAGCCCTGGCAAGAAATATGGATTCTGCCACCGACATTAAAAGTGTCTCCTTTCCTTGTGTCCATCCTTTCCTCTTTGCCTTCCAGGCCAACAATACTTTTACTACCAGGAATTAATCTCTTTTCCCATCTTATACGCCTTAACCCTCTACTATGAAGATATGCCGTTAGTTTACCCTGTGCCATTCCTGCTCCAATTCCACCCATCTGGCCACTTCAGGCTTATGTACCCAGTCCACCACATATCTTTGCTGTATAGCCAAAAATAGTTTTCCAAGTCCGAAGTTTAGCCCTTTTTCCTTATCTGCATTTAACCTCCCTAGGCTCATCCTTGGACGCTTTCCCTCAAATAAAGGCAGTAAAGGCCTTCATCAGTCTATGCACATCCTCCTTGGACAAACCAGGTGTAACATTTGTAAAGATACAAGATCCTGGGCAGCACATTCATTTTTATTACATTAATTCTGCCCAGCCATGATACGGGCAACTGTGTCCACCTTCTTAAGTCCACCTCTATAGTTTTAATCAATTTAACATAATTTAAATTATATAAGGACCCCAGCGATCTACCAACCTGGACCCCTAAATATGTCATGCTCACCCCCACCACTTTGAGTCCCCATTGTCTAATCTCCTCACCCATCCCTTAGGCCAAATGACTTCTGACTTTCCCAGATTAATTTTGTAACTTAAAATTTCCCAAATGCTTCTATTAATGACAGAAGTGGGGAACTGATTGCCTAGGGTCCTTCATAAACAACAGCATATCATCTGCCTATAGTGCCAGTTTCTTTTGTGATCTACCTTCCCCCACTCCCTGTATGTCCCTATTTTCTAATTGCAACCGCCAGAGGCTCTATTAAGACGCAAACAATAGGGGAGAGTGGGCAGCCCTGCCTCATGCCTCTCTCCAAATTGAAACTCTCCGACCTACCCCCATTTACTACTATCTGTGCCCTGGGCTTTTATACATCGCCTTCATCCATCCCAGGAATGGTTCACCCAGACCAAACCTCCCAGTATTTCAAACAAATAATTCCATTCCAATCTGTCAAACGCTTTTTCGCATCCATTGAAAGGATCCCTATGTTATCCTTTCCCATTCACTCCCCAAAGTATATTAAGCAGCCACCTCATATTATGATACGACTCTCTTCCTTTAATAAACCCCGTTTGGTTGGGTGAACCACCCCGGAGAATCTCCTCTAATGTGCCGCCAAAACTTTAGCCATTATCTTCAAATCACAGTTTAACAGTGATGTTGGCGATACAAAGCATGAGGTGCGAGTCCTTCCTCCTTTGGTATGAGGCATATAACAGCATCATAACATGTATCTGGTAAACAACCTCCTCCATCCCCTCTCTGCTGGAACACTCTGCACAATACCCTTGCAACTCGGCCCCCAACAATTTGTAGTACTCACTGAATACCCATCCAGACCACTAGCTTCCCTTCTGCAACTTTTGGATGGCTTTCAACACCCCTCCGTTATTGGTTTCCCAACTTTTCCCTCTGCATCTGCGTGACCTTAGGGACTTTACTTTCTCTAAAATTCTAATATCCTTTCTTTTGTTCCCCATCCCCTGCCTGATATAATTTTTGAAAGAAGGTCTGAAAGGCTTTCTGCACCTCCTTATCTTTACTCTGCAGGATACCCTTTTCATCTCTCACTCCCATAATTCTATTTGTCCTCCTGCATCCTTCATGAGATAAACCACCATTGGCCCTGGTTTGTTTCCCCACTCAAATATGTATCTTCTGTTAAACAGGTTGACTCTCCCGCTTCTGATCTTAGATGCACATTTAGAGCCTCCCATATATCCAGTGTCCGCCAGCCTCCCCTTTCACCTCAAGCCACTCTCCTTTCTAATTCCTTTAATTTACCTTCCAGCTCCTTCTCTGTGCCCACCATTTTTTCTTTATATGGGATACGTATTCAATAATTGCCCCTCATAAACACCTTGCCCATTTCCCACAGTATATTATTTGAGGTTCCTTCTTTATCATTTTGCCATAAACAAGTCCAAACTATCCTCCAAATGCTTTCTAAATTCCTCGATCTGAGCCAAATAAATGGGAATTTCCATATGGGGGTCCCTGTCTCTCTCTCCTTGTATTTTCATTACCACCATTGCGTGATCCGAAATGTATATTGGGCTGTGTCGTTCCTCCCACATCCGTGCATACCATTCCTCGTGGCGTGAATATAGTCTATCTGTATCCAAGTTTTGTGGGGTTTGAATAAAAGTATACTCCTCACTCCTGGGTTTGCCGCTTACCAGACGTCCACCAGTTACAGCTCCGCCATCCCTCTGCCATTGTTGCATTGCCCCTGAGCTTCTCTCTCCTCTGGAATGATCCATTTTCAGTCCATGGCCCAGTTCAAATCCACCCCTATTATTAATCCTGAGAATTGTTCCCGTACCAATAAATCCAGCAAAGAGGCATAAAACTGGTATTCATACACCGCTGGGGCATACACCGATCCTAAAGTGATTTGCTCCCCATCCAGGGTTCCCGAAATAAAGACAAATCTCCTCCTTAGTATCCCTAATTACTCTCTGCACCTCCAAGTTCAATCCTTTATGTATTAGTATGGCAACTCCTCTTACGCACTGAGGCCAAGGCCGCATAACACCACCCCACCCATCCTCGAGCCAATTTAGCATGCTCTGCTTCTGTTAGGTGCATTTCTTGTAATAGAGCTACATGGACTGCCCCTTTTTTAAGAGCTGTCAACAGCATAGACCTCTTTACTAGATTCGTAATACCCGAACATTCCAGTTAATTACATTAACACTTTTGCTAATCGACATTACATATATTAATTATTTCCTTCCATCATTGTCTTTCCACCAATAGCATGATAGTTTCATATATCTAGTTTCACTGGTTGCACTTTGTTCAAAAGATAAAACATCAATAACAGAACATACAAACTCAGCAACAATTCAAACACATAACTTTGTACACATAACCCCTACTTCTCTTTCCTCCTCGGTCCACTACCCCTTCCCTCCCTACCATTCCTCCCCGATCTTCTCTCTACTGATTCCATTCCTCCATCTTCAATCTGACCCACTCCTCCTTCCACCTCCCGCAGCTCCTTTTGTTCCTTCTTTTCCTTCTTTCCTTTCCCACCTCTCCCCATCTTTCTTCCTTGAAAATCCCTCTACCTAACTCCCTCCTTTCCTTCCCTCCTTCCCTTCCTTACGCTTCCCCACTCTTTAGACACTATCAGTCTCCCTGACTCAAGTGTCTGCCTCATCCCAGATACTAAAGCAGGCGCCCCGCCTCCCATGCTCCCCACACAGCCATTTTAACTCTATGTCCCTTGTTATGCACCTCTACCCATTTTAACTATCCCTTCCTTGCCAGCACTTCCAGCATTTCCTTTCCCTCGCCTCCTTCATGCCATCTTTAATGACTAGAGTCATTAATGATATATTTATTTGAAGACAAAGAACCTCTGTGCGCAAGCACTGAGGCAATGGTTACCCTAAGGGCATTTGGCTGGAAGCCAAGTTTCAAAAAATACAAAATCACACATGCCCCCACAATGAAAAGCATCATGTGCTGCATATGCAAATCACCACAGCATATTATGCTGGTTCAACTTTAACAGAAATGCATGGTGCCAAAAGGCCCCTCACACAGTTGCAAAGGGCACCTATTATGTGGTGATTTGCATATGCAGCCCGTGATGCTTTGCATTATGGGGCATGTGTGATTTTGTATTTTATTTTATATTTTACTTTTTATTTTTATATTTAAACAGGGCAGTTTGACAAAGCAGTGGGCAGGCCAGCGGATGCTGGGGTGTATATGGAGAGGTATCCCCAGTAGGAGAAAGGAGATGATATTACCACTGTATAAGTCATTAGTGAGACTACATCGAGTAGTTTGTTCAATTCTGGAGGCCGATCTCAAAAGGACATAGGGTGGAGACAGTCCAGAGGAGAGCAATTAAAATGGGGCAGGGATTGTATGAGAAACTATACAAGAAGAGACTGAAGGATCTCAATGTGTACACGCAAGAAGAAGAAGGAGAAGGGAAACATGCTAGAGACCTCAAGTACCTCATGGGGGTGACAGGGTACAGATGGGGAGCCTGTTTCAAATGAGGAACAGCAACTGAACAAGAGGGCATGCAACAAAGATAGAAGGGTAACATTTAGGAAGGATGTGAGGAAAAACTACTTCACTGAAAGAGTAGTGGATGCCTGGAATAACTTGCCATCAGAGGTAGTGAGGGGAAAACAACGAGGGTTTTCTAACACACTTGGGCGATAGGCATGGGGAAAATGGTAAATACATGGGGGTCACTGGAGACCAGTTAGGTCTGCGGAGACCAAATAAGCAGGAAACATCTGGACAGACTGGGTGGTCCAAGCGATCCTTTTCTGCCAAGAAATGCTATGTTTCTATTTAGTTTTTGTTGACTGGGAAAGGAGGGCTAGGCAAGTCTGCTTATTTTCAGCATCATCCGTGGCTGGAGGATACACATGCAGTCTGACATACCAAACCAGATTAAAGGAGAACTAAATCCAAACCCCACCAGAAATGCCCCCAAATCACTGAAAAAAAATAAGAACCATCCTGCTACCTTGGTGGCTCACTACAAGCATGTCCCTTTGTTACGGTGTCTCGAGGGATAGTGGAGCCGCAGAATCCCAGAGTGCTGCTTGCCATCTTCTCTCTGCTTCTCCTCCTGTGGTCTCGCAGTCCCACTAGAGAGCGACATCATGACATCCTTTGACCCTGGTTAAAACTCCTATTCTCCCTTGTTATGCTAGCTTCTTGGCTCCCGGAAGTCTTGCCTGTTGCTATCAACAAAGCTGCTCTTCAGGTGGTCACAGTAGACCACCTTGATTGGCTCATGCTTTCATTCATTCCATTGGTTGATTTCCAGCCGCATAATCAACCCGCAAAGTATAAACTATTTATAATCAATAGTATGCATCAGTGTTTTCTTTTCTTCTTTTCAAACAACATGAAGTCTTGCTATATTATGACAATTGCAGTTTGTCCCACCATTAGAACTGCTCCGGAGGTGAAAGAGTTAACTCCATTCTAAAAATGGAACTTGGAGTCTGACTCGGTTAGAAGCTCTGTCTAGGTTATTTCAAACCCAAACTGTCAGATTCTTCTCCGCCCTCACTGAACAGTCGCCCGAGATTTTCCTACTGCTCGTTCATTTCTCGGTTTAAACAGTGTTTTCTCGGTTCAAATCAACCGAGAATATTATTATTTTAACCGCAAACTGATCGGTTCAAGCTCTGTCTGCTGGGTTTCAACACTGTGATGTCTGTGGGAAGTCTTTGCCAAGGCTGACCCACACACCACCTGTGTATATTGCCTGAGGGTTTGACCACCTCAATTCAGACTGCCAGATTTGTAAAATTTCCTGCAGCCACCCTGGATAAGAGAGTTGGCAGGCTCAGGACAGAGGCCAAAGTCCGCTGACCCGGATGGCCAGCCGAACCGGATGGAGTGCCCTCGACCAGGGGTGAGACTGGCAAACGTAAAGCTGGCCCGGAGGGCCAGTTCCAGTAAAGAAACAAGAAAATCAGCAGGTGTGGAGCCCAAAATTCCTTCTCCAACTGCTGCAGAGATAGCAAGAGCTATTCAAATTGTCTAGTCACTTTCTCCGGTTCCGCCTGAACCGCCACTGTCTGGTAAAGGTCGGTTCGGTCGGTTCCATCGGTTCAGGAATATGATGTTGAAGAGTTTTATGAACCAGAGGAGAGGAGGATGATTATGAACAGTATGAATGTGACTTGGAGGTCTGGGTGTGCCCACTGAACCGGACATCTCCCCAGACAGACCTTTTGAATCTCCCCTTCGCTTTCTGAGTCCCCTCTCACTTTATGTTTTACAAAAAGTTGTTGAAACCCTCCAGCTCCCATTGGAGGAAGCTGTGGATGAGCAAGAGGACCTGATTTGTAGAAATGATGGATATTCCAGAGTCTAGGAGGTTGTCTATTCCCTTGCATAAATCATTTAGGAAACAAACAATAAAAATTTTAAAAACTCCTAATTTTGCGCCTCCTGTGGACAAAAAGATGGACAGGAGGTACACTCTGTCAGGTCCTGATACAGAATTCCTTTCACAGCAATGCAGTCACGTTGGTGTGGTTCAGGCTGCAGCCTGTAATAAAGCTAATATTCCCTTGGCTTCACATCCTCCTGACAAGGATTCCAGGAAGATTGATGCCATGGCTAAAAACAATACATGGCAGCGCCCTTGGGACTCAGGCAAGCAAATTACATGGCTTATGTAGCAAGGTATCAAAAATCTGGATGGGACACTGTCATGGCTTTGGCCAAACAGGCCTCTGGCCAGCTTGCTAATGAGCTGGAACAGGTGGCTGCTGATGGCATTGAGGCATCTAAGGTGCAGTTTCATGCTGCTGTGGATTTTAATGATGTATCCTCTAGAGTCATGGCTACGCCTGTAGCTTTTCGGAGGTTGGCCTGGCTCAGGTGTACTAGCTTGTCACAGGATACCCAGAGTAAGGCTATGGATTTTCCTGTTATTGGAAATTCTCTGTTTGGGGAGCAGACAGAGAATTATATGAAGAAATGGATGAATATAGGACTACCTATAAGAGTGCTCAGGCTAAGGAGCTGCAAGTCACTCCTCAGAGGCAGACCCCAGGGTAGAGGTAGGCCTTTCACAGGCCTTTTACCAAACCCAGGCCTCCTCTGCTTATGCTCAGAGGGGTTCTTCAGAGGAGAGGCAGACGGGTGTGGGCAGGCCTGCTCCCACCCCTCAGCCTAAAGCACCTGCCAAACAGACACCCTGATGGGGTGCCCAGGGCCGATTCTCCTTTACCTGTAGGGGCAGGTTGGCTTACTTGCTCAGAACTGGGTGTCTCTAACTTCAGACAAGTGGGTCCTGGAAGTAGTGTCAGGGTCTGATTCTCAGCTTCAAAAGTTCCCAAAGATGAGAATCAGATCTTTCCCACCTGCAAACTCTTTAGAGACCTTTACTTTAGAAACAGAAGTCTCAACCCTCCTGGCTCTCAGAGCTGTAGAAAGGGTTTCTCCTACACCAGGGCAAGGGTCTGTACTCCAGATATTTCCTTACCCCAAAAGACAGGAGAATGGCAGCCCATTTTAGACCTGAGATATCTGAACAAACACCTTTTGAAACCAAAGTTCAGAATGGTAACTCTGGCAATGATTTTACCTCTCTCTAAGGCCAGGGGACTGGCTAGCCTCCCTGGACCTCAAGGATGCCTATTTTCACGTCCCTAATCAGAAGCTCCCACCGAAAGTACCTCAGATTCGAACTGACCTCAGGTCACTACCAGTTCAGAGCAATGCCCTTCGGCCTCACCTCTGCCCCAAGGGTATTCACAAAATGTCTGGCAGTAGCAGTTGCTCATTTAAGAAGGCAAAGGATTGCTGTCTTTCCTATCTGACACTGGCTCATTGTAGGCCAGTCCCAGAACAGGTAAAATCTCACCTGCAAGTTACCCAGCAGCTGCTCACCTCCCTGTGCTTCTTGCTCAATCTTCCAAAGTCAGTTCTGGAACCAGTTCAGATGCTCACCTTCATGGGTGCAGAATTGGACACAAAGCAGGCCAGAGCCTTCCTACCCTTAGAGAGGGTAAGGAACTTGGTGGCTCTGGCCTCCTCCTTCACTCTGCAGGTCTCTCGACCAGCAAGACACTTTTGCAGCTCCTGGGGACATGGCTGCGTCACAGCTGTAGTGCAAGGAGCAAGATTTCAGATGAGGGACATTCAGTTTCACTTGAGAGCCTTTTGGTCTCAGAGAAGAGACCCCTTTCCAAGTTGGTCCCAGTGACCGAACCTGATCCAGGCCCTCCAGTGGTGGCAGGATCAGAGCAATTTAAGACTGGGGTCCCCTTCATTCCTCTGTCTCACTCCTTGACCCTCACTACGGATGCTTCCCTCCTGGGGTGGGAGCCCACATGGGCGACCTCTCCACTCAGGAGTGGTCCCCTCAGGAATCTCTGCTCCACATCAATTTGCTGGAACTCAGAACTGTCTTTTAGCACTTCAGGTGTTTTCCGTCTGTTCAGAACAAAGTGGTACAAGTCAGAACAGACAACACCACAACAATGTGGTACATCAACAAGCAGGGGGCACTGGTCTCGCCTTGTGCACCGAGGCAATGAAGTTGTGGTCTCGGCCTATTCCTGAACACTTCCCTCATAGCAGTTCACCTTCCAGGAAAGGACAATGTCCTAGCAGATGCTCTCAGCAGGATTTCCCAGGGCCATCACGAATGGTCTCTGGATCCTCAAGTACTGGGATAGTTTTGCCAGATGGGGCACCCTCAGATAGATCTTTGCAGCCCCAGACAATCACCAACTTCCACTGTTCTGTTGCCGCCCCAGTGTTGGGCTCAGTCCCCTGGATGCCTTTCTCCTAGATTGGGAAGGGAAGTTTTTATGCCTTCGCTTCCTCTCCTATTCAAGGTGCTAGTCAAAATCAGATCCCAGCCTTGCAGGGTGATTCTGATTGCCCCAGATTGGGCCAGGCAGCCCTGGTACCCCTCCTTCTGTCCCTAGCAGTCCATCTTCCCTGTGTCTCCCCAGGAATCACAACCTGTTAACCTGTGCCCAGGGAGAGTTTGTATCCAACTCAAATCCCTCAACCTCAAGGCCTGGCTCTTGAGGAGTTAGAATTTGCTGACCCACACCTTTCTCAGGGTGTTCTTGAAATCCTAAAGGCTTTTAGGAAGCCTTCCACTAGGCTACTTATAATTCTAAGTGGAAAAGGTTTTCCATTTGGTGTTCTGGGAAACATATTTCCCGAATCTGCTGATTTGCCCATTGTTTTGGACTATATGGTCCATCTTAATTCTTTGGGCCTGAGACCAGCAACCCTGAAGGTACATTTGGCAGCTGTCTCTGCTTTTGTGTCAGCAGGAAAGCCCTCCTCTCTTTCCGTTCACCCTGTATTTTCCAAGTTTTTAAGGATTACTTCATACTAATCCACCTTTTTAGGATCCGCCCCTGCTCAAATCTTTAATGTTTGCATTGCCCAGTTAATGCAACTCCTTTGGAACCTCTGTCTTCTACAGAGCTTAAGTATTTAACTTGGAAAACTGTTTTCCTAGTGGCTATCACTTGCCAGGCGATAAGTGAGTTGCAAGCCTTGTCAGTAGAAACTGACTTTATTTCTTTCCACAGGGATAAGGTAGTCCTCAGGACTAACAGGAAGTTTTTGCCTAAGGTGGTTTCAGATTTCCATCTTAATCAATCTGTCTCCTTCCAGTGTTTTTCACTGAACATTCCTCCTCTGGTGAGAGGAGATTGCACAGTTTAGATGTTAAGAGGGCCTTAAGTTACTATATAGAACGTACCAAGGGTCACAGGTTCGAATCCCTCCAACTTTTTCTCACTTATGGTGAGGTCAGAAAAGGAGACCTGCCACTAAGAGATCAATTGCCAGGTGGATTGTCTCTTGTATCCAATTTAGTTATTAGAAACTGGGAAAGTTCCCCTCTGGCCTGAGGGCTCATTCTACCAGAGGTACAGCCGCTGCCTCTAGCTGCTGCCAGAGACATCCCTATCTTAGAGATATGTCAGCAGCTACCTGGAAAACGGTACACACTTTCACCAAGCAATACTCCCTGGATGTCCAGGCCAGGAGAGATGCTCGGTTTGGCACAGCTGTGCTTCCAGAGCCCTATTCCCTAAGTAGGTTCTGTCCCTCCTCCATGGAGGTACTGCTGTGTAGTCTGCATTGTCATAATATAGCAAGACTTCATGTTGTATGAAGAAAAATTACTCACCTTAGTAATGTTGTTTCTTCTAATGGAGTCTTGCTATATTATGACCTCCCAGCCTGCCCCTCTCAGAACTTCTACTTGGGTATGGGTGGCAGCCTAGTGTGGGCGCTTAGTTATGCCCATTATATGTTTTCCACCCTTCTTGGGGTTTTGGGGTGTGGTGTTTTTATTTTATCTTATAATGCTTATATTATATTATTACTTCTGGTCCCCTGACTTGGGTCTTTGTGTTGGGACCAGGAATATGTGTTAATAGTCAGGTAGCCAGTTGGCTAGTGTAGGTTACAGCTTCCACACAGACCTTAGTGAGTTTTGCTCAGAAGATCTGACAGTTTGGGTTTGAAATAACCCAGACAGAGCTTCTCTAACCGAGCTCAAGGCTCCAAGTTCCATTCTTAGAATGGGAGTTAACTTTCACTCCGGAGCAGTTCTAATGGTAGGACAAACTGCAATTGTCATAATATAGCAAGACTCCATTAGAAGAAACAACATTACTAAGGTGAGTAATTTTTTCTTATGTCATTTGCATCTCAGAACCTGTGTCCAGTTCTTTTATCCTGTGCAGCCTTGTCAATTGTTGCAGTGCAGCACTTGGAAACTGTCATTTTGATCTGGATTTTAGGTGAGTTGTGTTTTCTCCTGCAGTCATCAGCTCTATCTTATTTGGCTTTCATTCTTGCACAGTATGGTTTTCTCTTGTTTCCATTGCAACACCACCCACTCCCACCCCCAAAAGCAATGCACTTATTTGACCTCCATATTGTGATGTGCACATCACCATATTCTAGGGTGCTCACTGAAAATGCAGCCATATGTCTGCATTGTCTGGTACTGAGGTAATAGTGATAGGTTATTTGCTTCTCTGTTCTCATGCTCCAATCAGCCGAAGTTATAGTTGGCAGGCTTTTGGGAACCCCAGCCCCTCCTCAAAGAAAAAAAAGAAAACGTTATCATGCATCCCATGACATTTATATCAGTTTACCAAATGTGATTTAGCATACAGTGCAAATGCGGGTTAATTTATCAACAAACACAAGTACAGCAACATGGCAAACACTAAGATTTTTCTTTGGGGGCTCTATTCTGTTGCAACAGCTATTTTTTCAGCCAGAGTAGATAATCAACAATGCTACTTAAATTATATTGCTAAGAACAGTCAGTGTAAAGACGTGACAATCTGTTTCTACCATGGACAAGTGCGACTGAGGGAGGTACTGACACTGAAGAAAAAATTGCCATAGTAATCTTATTTCTTTCAAGGTATCCTTCAATATGCTTAACTAGTGCAGTTAGCCTCCCGTGCTGAACTGCCCTGAGAGAAATGGAATGTATGCTAATGATGGAACTCTCACTGCCAATTTCAAACTGTCTCCTAGTAACTGCTATGCTCTAAAGCACTCAGATCTATTAAGGAGCCTGACATGGTGAAAGCACTCTAACTAGTTATATGACTGTTTTGTACTGTCTCCTCTTCCGCTTACCTCCAGGAAGCATCCTGAAACAAGCTGTTATCAGCTCAGTATGCTTATCCTGGTGAAACTTTTGAAAATAAATAAATGCATTCAGGAACTGAAGCCATCTCATCATAATCCTCTAACTGGCAGGAACAGAAACACACAACATACTAAGATGAATATTAGCTGCATATACCGCAGGCATTCTGTTACTCCCAGAAAAACATTTTAAAGTCACCTGATTTGTTTTCACTAATGATTTTGCATCTGATCTCCATGAAAGAAGAAACCTCGCCCAATGCAATAAACATCTGCATTGTTTCCAGGACTGTGTCCCCTGCCATATGGTGTGCTATACACAGAACTCGAGTTTTGTGGTGCCATACCTGATTGAGAGACTCCTGAAATGGAGATGAGCTTGGTCGGTGTGTCCTCACTAGTGGTAGTGTTGCCACCACAAGACTGTTCTTTGGGTCAGTGGAAACTCAGATCACCTCCAGTGCAAGCTTAGCTCGAATGAATGTCATACAACAGCGTACATGCGGGAAGATAATGAACACCGCACCAAGGTGCGATGTAATGAAAACTTTTATACATGTGTAACCCCTAGATGGCGCTATCCCATAGGCTACTACCCCTGCCTGATTTGCCACTAACAGGTTGAGTGCCCTGGATCCAATGTGGTGCCTCCACCCAGAGGTCAGGGTTTGCAATAGTTAAACTAACTTGGTCACAGCCCTCTGGGACACTGCAACCTCTTTCTTCCCACTAGTGGCCCACACAATATATCAGAATTACCTTCACAGTATACACTTACCCCAGGTCTGGTTCTGGCACTGGGACCTCCTGTGAAATGAGATACAGTGCAACAATCACAGTACAGTACTTTAACATAGACAAATACCTCAGGCAGTATAACTTTGCTGAAACAAGCAGCTCTGATTTATTTAGGGGATATAACAAGACAGGGGGAAATCAGGTTAATTAGCTTATCACTCTAATAATCTACCTATGGCTCTGTGCACAGGCCTATCCCTTATCAGTTACTGTCCCTGGGTACCCAAGCCCTAGTGGCTAGTCCAAACCGTGGCAGCTGGTAGGAGCCCTTTCACACAGAGAAAAGGAGAATTAAACAGTCAGCAGTACAGTAATTCCATTTGGATTTAATGTGGCAATTCAACAGGGAGCGACCCTGAATTAGTACTCACGACCTCCAAATAAGATAGGGTCCTTCAATGTCAGCAGGGCTCACTTGAGGTACACAAACCTCTTCACACATCCATATAAAAGAAAGCACTATACCAGGCAGGCTGCATCTGTATCCCGATCGCAATTACTGCACAATACCCGGGAGAACACACAGCAGATTCAGTTCCTGACAGACCGAGTGCAATTTTCAGCAATTCCTCCAGTCTTCTACAGGGTGAGCCTGGTTTCTACTCTTCAGAGATCCTTTGATTCTTTTCACAGGACGGATTCAGTCCTAACAAGCTGTTACACAAGCTGCAGACCGAACTCTGGGCCTTACACGCTTTTTGACTAAAACTGCACACTGAAAAGCACAGGGCTCCTTCCTTCTTCACTTGCAAAGCTCAACTGAAACTCCAACCGACAAAACGGGCACTTCCTTTGAGTTCCTCCCAGTTCTTGACTGGATTGGCTGTCACTCACAATAGACTGCTGCTGTTGGTCCAAAAGGCACTGAAGTCTAAACTACATCTCCCAGAGTCACTGCCCATACAATCCTCTTGTGGCTGGCTCAGATTATGAGTCCAAGTTCTGATTCGTCCAAGGCACCATTTTAGAGCTAGCTTACCCCACACTGATTGGTCCAGTTCAGCAGTTCAAAACTAGAATGGGGAACTAGCAGACACAGTTCTGACTACAAAGAAAGCAGGTTAGACAAACTGTAATTTCATTATTACTCTAAATAATTTCTGGCAAACAGTTACATCTTTCAGATAGGTTCCCTTGCACTCCTAGTGACTGCAAAATGAAGTGAATTGGCAGCAGCTTGGTGGTACTCAATCAAAAGAAACACACAGTCCCCATACAAACTAATTATGTCTGCAAGCAGACAGCTCTTAAAGACAAGTACCAGAGGTTCTAAAACACTCACTGATAAATGGCTTAAATGCCAAACACCATTCAGGCTTGGAGCATTCAAGCAAGCTCCTGGAAGTCTTTTGGGAACCCCCATTTGCAGGGGGTTACATATGGATATAGTCATTGCCATTTCTAATAGATGATTAAATGATGTGAGACTATTAGCACACAAATAGGCACTTCATTTTAGATGTAGAGCTGTCTGGATCAGCCAACCTCATCCGTTGTGCTTTTCTCTTAGCTGAGCCACGTCTGTATCGAGTTCCCTTCCATCCAATTCAGGTTCATATGCCCCACTGTAACAGCTCAGTCTGCTTCTGTATCATTAGCCCACCCCTCACCCTCAGTCAGATTTCAGTTTATTCACACTATGACAGCTGAGTCTCACGTCCTGCTGTTAAAACAGATTTGTGTTGGCAGATCAGCTATGAGGAATCAGCTGGAGGTAGAAAGCTGTTAGTGAGTAAATGTCAGTATTTGTAAATGGTTTTATTTGTGGTATTATAGAACATTACCGTGTGTGCTTAACTAAGGAAACTGCCACTTTATTTTAAGATTTTGAGACGTAAGTATCTCAAGTTTTATTTTTTTGATTATGAGTACTGTACTTCCTCTGGGGAAAAAGAACGTATTTCTTCCTTATAACGAAGCCTCAGTATAGCATACAAATGGGATGGACCCCAAGGGTTTGTTATAAGGAGTGACTACTGTACTTTCATCTACTCGGATAAAACACAAAGGAATACATCTCAACCACCTGCATCAACAATCAGGAACACATCTTAAAAAATGGGTAAGGCAATGACCACTGCTGGCAATCTGAATTTTTGTTTTGTTCGGGCTTACAATCGGTAAACATAATGGTAGCTCTGAATTCCAGCAATGGAATTTTTTAAAAAAGTAGTGCCATGCAGATTAATCCTTATGTTATTAGGCTGTACAAGTACATTAATAAGGAGATCAACATAAGGCTCTAATGCTGAAAACCAATCAGACTTCAGGATTCTCAAGACCCTTATAATATCTATTATACAATGGCAAGAAAGAATGCTGGGCTCTAATTGGTCAGTCTGGGACTGTACCCATGTTGCTATCCCAGCATAACATCATTGATCTAGTCCTAGTGCACATGACTGCATTCACATGGGGAAATCACTGCACACCCATGTCCAAGTTGCCCACACCTAGCATGGCTACTGTGACTTTTGCCAGTACTTAGCTGGAACATTTTTTAACATAAATCCCTGTATCCAACTGTCAGGAAACTACACTAAAATCACTCATTAAGTAAAGTCCTTACACTATACCAAACAGCATACTTCTTTTCCATGTCATTTCTTTTGTAAAACTGAAAGAAAAGAAAGCTGCCACAGCATCACCTTCAGCACGAGCCGCCATTCTGAGCAACTTTGGTCATTTCCTGTACTCTGCCCACAGACAAGCCCTCCTCCCTTCCACATTCAGGGTTTCTGTGCAACTCCTTATTTTTGTTATTTCTGCCCTTCTATTCCCAATTTCAAAGACATAGAAAGCTGTCATCATGACTAACATTCCCTCTTGAGCAGATGAGCGCGTGCACTGTGCAGTTGATGCTCTACTAAGAAAACGACACTGACCCTCCCTTAGCTGAACAGTGAGCGGTCTGTAAAAAAAAAAACAGTGTGCTTACATTGACCCTTACTGCCATTTTAGCAACTGCCTTTTTTTTTATTCCCGTACAAACAGACTGCAACTGCAACGGAAAACCACATGCAGACAGTCACCACAGTAAACAATCAGCATGGGAGGGCAGTGTGCCAACAGCTTTCAGCAAGAGATGAGAAACAGAGAGTGAGAACCAGGAAACAGAGAGACAGGCAAGCAGAAAACAAAGACAGATAGAGAATGGGGGTGCTAGCATGTAGCCGACTTTCAGCTTCACAAAACAAGAAACTGTTTTGCTTTTGTACAGGGTGAAAGCAAGCTTCAGTGGACAAAGCCACACGGTACAGCAACTCCACCTACTGGCTGAGGGAAGAAACAATCAGCACAATTTTTCGGTTAGTATGCCTGCACTCAAAAATATGACTAAAAATACTTATAATCTTTTCTTTTTATACAAATGAGCAATTGTATAACGGAATAATGCACTCAGGGTGTCTGTTGTGCTGGGATGAACATCATTTCTCGGGTGCTTGGACATACTCAGCCTGCAGTCTCATGCCCAACCACCTGAAGTGTGACATTATCCCAGCATGACACCCACCCTGTCGTGCATTATTCGTTTATCAGCCTATAAACAATAATAATAATAATAAAAGAAAATTGTGGCCCCTATAAGAAGGGGCAAAAAGGTCAGAACTAATTGGTTTGTAAGATTCTTTAACCATAACAGTGAGTCAAACACCAAATAGAGTGACCAGCAGGGATGCAGGACAGGGATACCTTTTTCCTGGTTCTGGAACAGGAGGCAGAGTGAAACTTTAAGCATATTGAAAGATACCTTGGAAGAAACAAAGATTACTATGGTGAGTAATTTTTTCTTCTAACCCCAGGAACCCTTCAATATACTTAAGTAGTGCAGACTACCAAGCAGTATCTTTCGAGGCAGGGTACAGAACCTATGTAGGAAAAAGATTCTGCAGTACTGCTATGCCAAACCTGGCATCACTTCTGGACTGTAGGTCCAGGCTATAGTGCTTGGTTAATGTATGAACAATCTTCTAGGTAGCTGCCCTACAAATATCCAGTAAGGAGACATCTCTTGCTGCAGCAACTGATGCAGCCATGCCCGTGGTAGAGTGTACCCTGAGGCCCAAAGGATGTTGTTTTCTGACCTTACAGTAACAGAAATGTATACGCCACTATCCAGCATGCAATAGTTCTCTTTGAAGCTGGCCTACCCCTGCCCACCTCACCATAGGTGAGGAACAGCTAGGTATGCTCAGGCCTATGGCCCTTAGTCCTTTTCAGATGATGACGATGCCCTTTTACATCCAGGCTGTGCAGTTTTTGCTCACCTGAACTTGACTTGTCTGTAAAGAAGACTGGCACTGTAATGGACTGTTTTAGTGAAAGTCTGACACCACTTTAGGTAGGAATTTCCTATTTGTTCTGAGCACCACTTTGTCTCTGTGGAAGAAGATGTAGTTTGGGTTTGTACACAGGGTCTGTGACTCACTTACATGCCTTGCTGAAGTAATGGCGACTAAGAAGATAGCCTTCCAGGTCACATATTTCAGGTCCACAGTTGCCACAGGCTCAAAAGGGGCTCCATGAGCCTAGCAATACAAATGTTTAAGTTCCATGGAGGAACCGGTTCACTCAACGGGGGTGAAAGTGGAGTAGTCCCTTAAAGAACTTTCTGAAGACTGGATAGGATGCCATGGATTTATCCCTGCCAGCAGAAATATATGCTGAAACAGCAGCCCAATGCACTTTTAGGGTAGAAGGCCTGAGGCCCAGAGAGTGTAAGTGGGTTAGGTAATCCAAGAGGATGGCTAGCCCAGCTGCAGTAGGGTCAATCTCAGTTTTCCACAACAGATTGAAAACCTTTTCCATTTTGAGGCATATGTTTTCTTAGTTGATGATGTTCGTGAACTCCTGAGGACAGTCATTGCCTCCTCAGAAAGGTGTAGGCTGGCAAATTGTAAGTCCTCAAGAGCCAAGCCTTCAGGGAAAGGGATCTGAGGCTGGAATACAGTATCCTGCCTTGCAAGGATGTGAGCAGATTGTGCCTGTGGGAAGAAAATTGGCTGTGCCACTGACAGGCACAACAGAAGAGGGTACTATAGCTGTCTTGCCCAGTCTGGTGCGAACAGTGTCATTGTTGCCAACTAAGACCTGAGCTTCACCAGGACCCTGAGCAAAAGCAGAAAAGGAGGGAAGGCATAAAGAATTTTCCTGTCCAATCCAATGCTAAGGCATCCAGTGGTACTGTCCCTTGGACTGGAGGCCTGTAGCAAAGAGTGGCAGCTAGTGGTTGTCTGTGGAGGCAAAAGGTCTATCTCCGAGTGCCCCACCTTCTGAATACTGACTGTAGAACCTGTGTTATTGATGGTCCAGTCATGATGGTTCTGACTGATTCTGCTGAGGAGTCTGCCAGAAATGAAAATTATGTACCGACCATAATTCTTGATCTTCCTGTGTATCTTCACCATTCATCACTGGTGGGTGTATGCCAAGCACAGCACCCCATGGGAACTTTTTAAGGGGAGGAGCTATCCACGAGGCTAATGCACTGCGTGATGCTCGTGGGTTGGCCACTAATGGCCTTTGGCTCCTCCTCTGCCTCAGTTCTGCACGCTGGAGAGATAAAGCAAAAGAGGATAGAGAAAACAAGGCAGGGCAAGGGAGCCTGAGGGACAGTAAAAGGAAAGGATATAAACTGAAAAGGAATAGGCTGGTGTTACACAAGGTCCCTGCACCTAATTGATACCCTCAGAGGTACACCGCTGGACAGATAATGCTTATGCATAGGTTACACTAATACCTAGGCTAAGGGCATCTACCGTGATAAGAGTAGATGCCAGGATATGAATGCATATTGTTGTAATCCACTTTGCTTGCTAATGCACACATCTTGTCAGATGCCAAGACACCTGTCCTTGAAGTAATTATAATATGTAAGGCAACATTGCCATCCTTTGGTGATGTGCACCACTACACTCGTTATGTAGGATTCTGTATAAGAACTTCTTTGTTCTAAAACTGTTGACTTTACAGAATTGTATAATGTTATCTTGGACTGTGGAGCCACCTCTAATTTGGCCAATGGGGTCATCTCTGTAACTAGAAGTGTTTCTAACTTACAGTAACCATAGTAATTATCATAGGTATATAATGTAATGCACAGGCTCTACACCTCAGAGACCCAAGAGATCCCAAGAGACTACAGAGAAACCTCGAGGTGTGAGGGAACCTTGCACTGGCTCCGTTTGTATTGGTAAGAACTGCTTAGGGCAACTGTGATTTATCCCTTTTATAGTAATAAACTTGTTTATTACTTAAATACAACTTGTCTGTGATTACTTGCATTTCCAATATCGTCAGAATCTGAAGGTGAGGTTTAGACCTCTCAACAAATTGGCAACCGTGTGCAGGCGATATTTGGTATTTGTAGGGTTTCACTTGTTGCTTAAACTTTGATCCTTCCATGGGGACTGTAGGTGTACATTCCCATATCACCTCTCCCATTTTACAAAACCAGTTTGTAGTCACTTGCAAAGTCTGGCAGACTTTTGGGTGTGGTTGATGTTGCCTCGACCCACCCCATAGCAGCTTTGAATTGCAAGCCTGCAACTTATACAGTAGCCCGGCTGTGTTTAAAGTACTCATGTTGTGGATCGATATGCAACCGCTGTCTTTTCACAGTTTGAATTTTTGTTCCCTCCACACAATGGCCACAGTATCAGATATCTGCACAGAACTGAGACCCGATGTCTCTAACTTCCTTGCCTCCCATGGAGGATGGGCTGACTTGGCCAGGGCGCAGGTCAATCGACAACCCTGTACTGGGATTTCAACCTATCGCAGAGAGATGTGACAATCAACCAATAAGCGCCACGCTAAAGGGTTGATGGTCGCCGCCTCTACACTGCTTTGAAGCCTCCGGTGAGGTTTCGCACCTTGATCTGCAGATCATATCTCTTAAGCAAGAGATGGGTTTACAGGAAACAGAATGTATTAGACTGCAGCAGAACTTGGAGTCTGAACTCCAAACTCTGCGAAATGAAAAGGATTCACTATTGCATCATTCAGCGCAGGCTGGTGAACAAGAAATGTGTGCTTTGAAGCAAGAGTGTGAAAGCTTGAGACAGGATAAGAGTCAAGTTATGCAAATGAATGATTTGTTGAGTGCTGCGAATGCACAGTTGAGTGACGAAATGGGTGAGTTTCAGGACAAGATCAACCGGAGTACGTAATGATTTAGAAATAGCCTATAGGACAATGTGAATTGAGTGCTGCGTACAAGTTTTGCAAAAACAGAAGCAGGATCAGGTTGATATGGATGTTGCAAGTGTGAATCATGATGAATGTAGATCTAAGATGGCAAAACTGCGCCATCAGTGAGAGGTTTTGGCTGGCCATGTTAAGGCAATGGGAGCGTAGCCCCTGCCTTTCACTCCGTCATCAGAAGGGAGTTATCTGATGATGACGCCTCACAGTACAATGCCCAGTCACGCCCCTACTATGGCCCAGAATCCCCACCCAGCCATCCACAGCATGGCGGTCCCCACCCCGACTCCCCAGGTCACACGTCGACGACATCGTGACGCTCATCATGGGACATGCCAACATGGCGGCGCCCATGATGGGGAGCAGGCTCAAGCCTGGTCCTGACGGCACCTCGGTAGCCGTTATTAGTCTGGAAGACAGGCAAGAGATAGAAACCATGATTGATAGAGCATTAGGTAATGTCCCTCTTCCTGAAAGGAGTATGAAAGCTATTAAAAGTCAGATTCGACAAATTCTCCAAAAGCTGGCACTCAGGAAGGTGTTGTTCACACTGCAGCAGAAGCTGCAGCTCGCGCAACTGGATGGTGCAGGCAGCGTTACCTTTGCCTGATCGACCACCTACTAATCCCTACAAATGGCCTACTCTGTCCAGCAAATTGCTGACAGTATTGGTCGGATGAGCCCGTCCGACAACCTCTGCTGTCACTTGGAAAGGTGCATTCTAAATGCGAGATGCTCAGCCTCACTGCAGAACACCAGGTCCAAATACTACGCCAGACCATCGATCCTGGTTTATGGGCCAAACTCCTGAAGCAGTTTGCCAGGATGGGAACGCTACCTTTGATGAGGTTGCAGCTGAGCTCATTTCCGCTCATAGCCCAGGTGTAGTAGGGTGATGCTGGCATACCCGTAAAAGCAAAATACAAAAGAAAGCCCAGCGACCTACCACCAGAGACTCTGGATGGCCTACCAGATAGAGCCAACCACTTACTCAAATACGGATAGGTTTGCCAATATTCTTAGGAAAACTGAGAGGTGTATCAACTGTACATCCGTGATTTGGGTTCGGTTCCAAGAAAGTAGCTGCCGTGGAACCCACCTCCGGGACCATGACACACTATACAGTGGAAGGGCAGGCCCAACACCAGCAGACCAACATCCATCAGCCCCTCCAGCTGGTAACCAACAAAACCCCAACAGGCCCAACAACAACAACAACAACAGCAGTGGGGTGGAACCGGAATTGGCCTAAGAACAGAAGGCATAAGGCAGAGGAAACCATCACAGAGAACAGTTCCTTTATTTAGGGAGATAGCTGAAGAAAATCGAAAATTCGAGAGCTCCTGGGACAAGTGCACTCTGTAGCAGATGCTGTTCCAGCGCGCACACCTGTGGCAGTACAACCGGTGGTCCATGCCACAACCAGCCATGGAGATACCGGAAGTACAAACCCTCAAGCCCATACAAGCCTGAACCCAGAAGCTCCTCCCTATATCGCATCAGTATAGCATTGTGAAACCATTCATGCAAGTCAGGCTCAACCTCTGCATGCCTCCGCAATGCGGATTGACAATTACAGGCCCCAGTCCGTATTGTAAACAAGCTGGTCTTGGATACAAACGGGAAGGCCCTGCACTGAGGCGAGGTTGGGGCCGCCAACTAGTAGTCCTACTGGATACAGGTGCAGCTGTATCTGTTCTACATGATGAACACCGGACACGTCCCTTGGTCTACCGGACAGAAGACCAATACGTCAGGAGTTGATGGCTCTAGGCTACCGATACCATTCTCTACCCTTACAGGTAGAGCTAGGCCACCTGAAGGTCTCACATACTTTCCAACTGATGGTACTGCATGATCATCCCAGTATCATAGGAATTGATTTCCTTGCACCACACGACTGTGTGGTGGATCTAGCTAACATGCTACTGATACAGATTCAGGGTCAATACCATACTATCTTGATTCCCGACTCACATGCTGTGGCAACGATATCTATCAATGACAAAGAGTATGACATCATAGATTTGTTCCAGAATCATGAACTTTTCCCAAAACTTTTACATATTCTGCAACGACATTTGGAAGCGTTTGCAGTTAACAACGCATGACTGTGATAGAATGCACAGTGTCATTGAGGTGCCCGGTCCGGCACATGAAAGGCAAAGGCAATACCTTTTCCAACTGGAGCCTGCTCTTCCTTAGAGAAATGATCAAGTCACTCCTTAAACAAGGAGTAATCAGAACTTGTGTTTCTACTGCCAACTCCCCAGTATGGCCCGTGAAAACCCACAAGCGCCTGGAGACTTACTATTGACTACAGGAAACTGAATCAGGTCACTCCCAGTTGTTCCCCAACTGTTGCATCAGCACCAGATGTGCTCTGACTCCTAACACCAGACCAGAAATGGTTCAGTGCCCTGGACAGTTCCAATGGTTTTTAGTTGTGCCATTGGCCCTCAAGAGTCAATATAAGTTTGCCTTCACCTTTGAAGGACGACAGTACATGTGGACTTGCTTGCCACAAGGATTCCATAACAGTCCATCCCTCTTCCATCTCCACATGATGGATGCCCTACAGAGTTTCTCTACCCCCAATGTCTCTTACAGTATGTGGATGACCTGTTGTGCGGCCACACGCAGGAACAACATCTGGATCTCTTGGACGAACTACTGACTCTCATCCAGAGAGCAGGCCTGAATGTAACCCGCAAAAGCACAATTGTGTCAGAAGGAAGTATTCTTTCTGGGTCTGAAAATAACTGACCAGGGTAAGCCCTACCTGGAAAAAGGTACAGGGGATTACAAGACTTGCCGTTGCCTACCAGTGTGCAACTCTTCAAGGTTTCAGGTATGGTAAACTATTTGAGAGATTTCATTTGTGATTTTGCTCAGAAAGCCGCTCCTCTGTATGAACTACTCAAAAGGATGTTCCATGGACTTGGGGTCCTGTTCACACCCAGGCTGTGGCGTCATTGAAGCAGGCTCTGGCTTCTGCCTCAGCACTGGTTAACCTCAATCCAGCACTACTATTCCATCTTGAGTGTGCCACCTCTGACATTGCCATGTCAGCAGTACTGGCCCAGAAGGTGCATGGCACCTGAGACCCATTGCATATGCATCGCAGCTCTTGACTGCAGTGGAGCAGCAGTATGGCCTTTGTGAAAGGAACCTTCTGGCCACCTACTGGGCTGTCAAGCACTTCTTGTATATCATTGGGTACTCACCATTGATCCTCAACACTAACCACACGCCAACTACCTTTTTGCTCTCAGAGTGAAGGATGGGTCAGTCTCTAACACTAGGCTGACACACTGGTCACTTCTCCTCCAGGATAGAGATATCCAGGTCCACCCGACCAAAGTTCCATCTCTGCTAGCTCATGGTCTCCTTTTCAGGGAGAACCCCATGACTGTACACTACAGTCACCTGATCTTCCAGATCCAGGTCCTTTCCTCCCTGCCACCACAGGTACTCGAGAGTACCTCTTTGTGCCGTATTTTTACTGATGGTTCGGCATCCTACTATCAGGAGAACAGATTGCAGGATAGGCATTTTGGTAATATACCCTTATGGAAACACTGTCAAGATATCTAAACGCTGTAGTGTAGCTTCATCACAGTATGCAGAGATGGCAGCGGTGGCTTGTGCTCTTGAGTTCATCCAACATGGAACTCAGGATACTATCATCCTTACAGACTCTAACTGGGTTTGTTGTTCCTTGCAGAATTTCTTCCTTTCTGGAAGAATAACTCCTTCCTCTTCTGACGGCAGCCCTGTGAAATACAAAGAATTGGTAATATACATACATGCATTGGCACAAAAGTTTGCACACAAACTTTATGTTCACAAGGTCAAGCGCACTCTCTTCACGACCCCTATCATGCTTTCAATGACACGCAGACACCCTTGCTAAGGAAGGGCCTGAGGGGGACATCTGGATGATGGACCACCCAGAGGCTAATGCAGCTGTACATGTTGCAGCCCTCAAGAAGAAATCTGAGTCTTTTCCCTGGACCTCTCAGCAGCCAAACATCTGGACACTGAACTTAGAGAGGTGTTCAGATTCCTAACAAAGGTACTGAAGAAAGACTACCACATAACCCATACCGAAGGCATGAAGGTAAGTTGCACTTATCCCTGATGACATGCTTATTTGATTTCAACCAGATGACACTACCACCAAGTTGTGGGTAGTCCCCAGACACCTAAGATCTGAATTTTTGCACCAAGTACACGATACTCCTACTGGTGGACACCAAGGAGCAGAAAACACCCTCCAACGACTCAAGACCACTGCCTGGTGGCCTGGTATTACCAAAGATGTTAAACAATACATAGACAATTGCCTTGTTTGCACAAAACAATCCCATACCTACAAAACGAAATGCCAAACTTTTACCACAAAGACATTCTGCCCTTGGCATGCCATCCAAATTGATTTTATTGGCTCTCTGACCAATACCAGTAGAAACAAGTATGCTGTTGTAGTAACTGACCTATTCTCTAAGTGGGTTGAGGCTTTCCCCACTAAGACATGCACCACAAAGACAACTGCCGAAATCTTGGTGGAACAGATTTTCTCCAGGTGGGGCCTGCCTCTTAAGGTAGACTCCAACAAAGGAACTAGTTTTACAGATGAGTTGATGAAAGAGTCCCTTGAACTCCTTGGAGTTCAACAAAGTTCCACATACCTTATCATCCCCAATCTTCAGGTCAAGTAGAAACAGCCAACAGAAGGATTAAGCAAATGCTTTCCAAATTCATTGAGGACAATCCCAAAACCTGGGAATCCCTGTTGCCTTTACTCCTTATGGCAATCAGGGGCACACCTCAGCCACTACCCAGCTGACACCCTTTGAGGTGATGACTGGTAGACAGATGAGATTACCTGAACACTTGCTGTTTGACCTGCACACCCCACTGCAGACCGCGTGTATGTGGATCAATATGTGGAAAAACTCAGAAAAGACCTCATACACACACACTTGTATGCTGCAAACTGCATGGGCAAAGCCAGCAACAATCCAAAATAATTTGACAAACACGCACAAGAAGTGGATTGGCAGGTTGGAGATCAAGTAATGGTACTTCAATTTGCACATCCACCACTCCTTCTCCAACAAATGGAAGGCCCATACCCCATTGTCAACAACTCAGTCCGGCAGTCTATCAAGTTAGACTCCTGCACAACAACAAACTGACTGACAAGTGGTTGCATGCAAACCAGTTGAAACTGTACAAAGGAACTTAACTTACCTTTCCTAACCCCATTGGGTGGAATTGTACTAATACACTAATCTTTGATCTTCCTTTTCAGATACACTGACAAGATGGCTATCTTGTTCCTATATTTCTTCCTTTCAGGAGTGATCCCCTGCGTCCAAAAGCACGGTGCGGACCTCCTTCGACAACTGGATCCTCCAGCATCTCCTACAGAGGGTTTCCATCAAAATACCAGATACCATGATCACTGTCCAGGAAGGTTCTGATGCTTTCCTCACTGCCTCGGTCGTTGCTCTGACAAATCTACCCTTCAGACTGAGTGGAAACCACATCACAAGGACAAATCCTCCCTGTGGCCAAACTGTCCAAAGGAACTTTTCAAGGTTGGCCTAATGCTAAATTATCCCCAAATGGTTCACTGTCCTTGTTACAAACTGCATTAAGACATTCTGGTTTGTACAATATTACTGCCTTAATAGATCCTTCTTACTGTAATTCTCTATCCAAAGATTCCGCTCAGATTTTGTGCTGTACACCACATGGCCTCTACTGCCATGTATCTCTCTGTATTACTGCCCACTGATAAACAGCTTTGGAATATCCAAAACATAACCCTGGCCCCGTAGTGGTCTCACAGCCACTGCCCTCCCAGGTTCTTTAATTAATAATTTACAGTTTATGCATATACCTGTTTTGTTTAACCTTACTTACTGGAATATGAAAGAGTTTGGTATGTGTCGCAATACTAATACATCTGCATTTTATAGTACATTACTACTTGATAGTTTAGCTGCATTTCAGATTTGTAGAAGGATCCTTCACTGGGGTCTATTCTACTGAACATAGAGGTAATTTTAGGAGGAAAACCCTTCTGGTAGTTTGAATCATAAGCGTAACAAATGTGAAGTTGACAGTTCTGATGTTACAGGTGCTACAGGCACTGTCACTGGTCTTTTGGTACTGCTATGTCTATCTGGAACAAGGCAGACATTGCTGCTATCAAAAGTCATTCTGCTAAGTTTTCCACTGGCTTGGTTAACAATGTTTTACCTCCATTATTGCATGGTGTGGATGGCCTTAGTCAGGAAGAAAGATACACTGTATACAACATGCACAACATTGCTAAAGCATTCACTGATTCAAAAGATAAGATTAATGCACTTATACAACAAAACAATAGAGAGGCTGATAAACAATACATTGCTAGGGAAATACTCTGCTCTGCTTATGCTCATACATTCTCACTGCCATCAACAACCTCTTCTGTGATTTAGAATCTGGAAGAATTCTGACATCATACATAATAGACGGATTTCCAAATGGTATTGTCCAAAATGTAGAACTTCTAGTTGTGTTTCCATGTGTTGCAACAGACTTTATCTATTCCTCTCTCCACAGCGAGAAATTTGGAGTTTGTGACCAGACACCTTAATACTGGTCCTTGTTTCTCTACTAAGAAATGTTCCATAACAGATACCATGTTTGTTTCTTTTACTGTCTCTTTACGACGTTTTGATCCCACTACAGCTTTGTTCGACAAACTTGCACTGGCACATTCCATTGGGCATTTGGATGAAGATATCTACAAAGAATGCCTGGATCTACCACCTCTACTTGTCTTACCATTCTTTCCTGGATACCTGGGTGGCACCGCACACGGACTGCTGTGCAAAAAGCAGTACATCTACTGTGCCGATGTGATGTGTTTGATGTTATCGCCTGTTTGTGGCTACTCTCCAGACAGCATTGATTGGACTTTCACTATGGATGATGACATCACTGAGAGCGGCACCAACTCTTTGACTCAACTTTGTCTCCAGATCAGCTTTACCAATCCTATTGTGAGGAAGCTCAACGCCTGTCAACACGGATTTCGAAGATGACTTACACATGCCCTGTCCAGTTGCAAAGTGGAGACTGCCTACTGTGCATTCACAGTACAATTCAGATGGCTAGTATTAGGTCGTCACAAATCACAAGACTTATACATATGGTTCTGTTACTTGTACTATTGATTACCCCAACTTCTGCTTTGTCCCCACCAGAAGACTGTTATTAGACATACTGTTATAACCCCATCCCCTTATGGATGCAGACATTATTGATGGTAACCCAGATTATCTACCACACTGTCAGAATACTTGCCATACTTTAATGTACACATAGACCCACTTACTCCTACACTGAAATCACTTTTAGACAGGAAGGACACACACCTCATCCACATCAGCAATAATATCACCAAAGCCAAGCTGTTCTTGTCCTGATTAATGATGGCGATGAATAATGCCTTGACTAACACTTGGTTAGAGATTACTTTTAAGGGTTTTGTTATTATACA
Organism: Neoceratodus forsteri; assembly: GCA_016271365.2. Taxonomy (NCBI): domain Eukaryota; kingdom Metazoa; phylum Chordata; order Ceratodontiformes; family Ceratodontidae; genus Neoceratodus; species Neoceratodus forsteri. The sequence goes on from CM028137.1 coordinate 325,398,165, forward strand.
AGCATTTTGATATTCACTTTGATTATTATGCTTTGCTGCCTCTATGTACACTATGACAACACCGTGAGCAGCTTGAGTTCCTTTACAAGGCTTCATGATCGGGATTGTAAACCCACCACTGCTCCTCTCCTTTCCCCACACATTTGCCTGTGCTGCCCTTGGAGGCAAATAAGGGGGGGAATTGTTACACAAGTCTCTGCACCCTAATTGATACCCCTCAGAGGTACACTGTGGACAGATAATGTTTATGCATAGGTTACACTAATACCTAGACTAAGGGCATCTACCGTATAAGAGTAGATGCCAGGATATGAATGCATATTGTTGTAATCCACTTTGCTTGCTAATGCACACATCTTGTCAGATGCCAGGACACCTGTCCTTGAAGTAATTATAATATGTAAGGCAACATTGCGCCTTTGGTGATGTGCACCACTACACTGTAATGTAAGATTCTGTATAAGAACTTTTGTTCTAAAACTGATGACTTTACAGAATTGTATAATGTTATCTTGGACTGTGGCGCCACCTCTAATTTGGCCAATAGGGCTCATCTCTGTAACTAGAAATGTTTCTATCTTACAGTAACCATAGTAATTATCATAGGTATATAATGTAATGCACAGGCTCTATACCTCGGAGACCCAAGAGATCCCAAGAGACTACAGAGAAACCTTGAGGTGTGAGGGAACGCTAGCACTGGCTCCGGGTTAGTATTGATAAGAACTGCTTAGGGCAACTGTGATTTATCCTTTTATAGTAATAAACTTGTTTATTACTTAAATGCAACTTGTCTGTGATTACTTGCATTTCCAATATCGTCAAGAATCTGAAGGTGAGGTTTAGACCTCTCAACACTGGCCAGAGGACAGAGTAGGAGAGGACCTGGAAGGAGATGGGCTGTAAGGCCCCAGCCCCTGAATAGCCCAAAACAAGGACAGAATAAAAGAATAAGAAGAGGAAAGAGAGAAGAAATTAGAATGAAATGAGAATTGGGGAAGGGGAGGGACCTGATTACCCCATCCCATGATCGGCACAGGCACTAGAAAGAGAGGGAATGCCTCCTGAGGGGGGCAGCCAGATGACCAGCAGAAGTTGCCATAGGTTTAGTAACCTGGCTAAGAGTTCCCCACTAGGAAAAAGTACATGATAGGGAAGCGGAGAAGGTCCCTCCCATCTCTGTCCAACTCCCAAACTGGGCTGTAAACCAACCCCGGTCAGGAGTCTGCACCCTCCCAGCCACTTCCAAAAGAAGAACCCACTGGGTTGGGGGAGAGTGAAGATCCCACTGATTCAAACACCTCCTTCCGAAGGGAGAGGAGACTGAAGGGTAGCAAGAAGAGATAGGAAAAAGGGTGAAGAGAGGTCCCTGCAGCCCCATTCCCTCTCCCCATCCTAGGGAACCCCAAAGAGAGCTGGCGATCTGAAGGATTGACCAGTGTCAAGAGCCCTCCCAGGATAGAGAAAGAGGAACCCACCAGGAGTCCTCCCACAAGGCTCTTAATAAAGAGGCCCCTGACCATCCTCCCAACTGAGTCCCTCTCCCACCTTTTAGGAGTGAGAGGAAGCTTTAACCCTAGAAGACTGTAGACGATATATACATCCAGAATCTATATACGCTCACACATATTCAGTTCTCAAAGGGTTAAGCTATAAAGGTTAGAGGAATGGTCAAATGTATGGCAGCTTAGATTCAGTGCTAAGAAGTGCAGGTAATGCACCTGGGAAACAAAAACCCAGGGAAGAGTACACAATGGGGGTGAGATACTAACAACAACAAAAATGGAAAGGGACCTGGGGGTAGTCATATCAGATGACCTAAAGGTGGGCAAGCAATGTGAGAGGGCAGCAAGGATGGCTGGGAGATACTGGGATGCATAGGGAGAGGCATCACCAGTAGAAAACAGGAAGTTATTATCCCTCTGTACAGACAGCTGGTGAGACCCCATCTGGAGTACTGCATGCAGTTCTGAGACCCAACCTCCGCAAAGACATAGACAGGATGGAAGCTGTCCAGAGGAGGGCACTAAAATGGTGCAGGGTCTGCACCGAAGACATATGAAGAGAGACTTAAGGAGCTTAATATGTATACCTCGAGGAAAGGAGGGAGAGGGGGACATGATAGAAACTTTCAAGTACCTCAAGGGAGTCAACAAAGTCCAAGAGGTTAGCATCTTTCAAAAACAGAGGTGTGCAAGAACAAGGGCACAATTTGAAGATAGAGGGGCGGCTCAGAGGTAATTTAAGGAAGTATTTTTCACAGAGAGGGTTGTGGATGCATGGAACAGCCTCCGGAGGAGGTTGTGAAGTCAAAAAGCAGTGGTGGAATTCAAGCATGCATGGGACAGTCATAAGGCAATTCTAGGGGTGGGGTAGGAAGAAATAGGCTGCTGGTTAACTAGGATCTGCAGCTTATCCATCAGGTAGGAAATGGGCAGACTGGGTGGGCCAAGTGGTCATATCTGCGTCAAATTCTATGTTTCTATGTTAGGGAGACTTCTGGTTCCGCTCGGAGAAAAAAGCAGCTAAATGAGAGGCTCCCACTTGACTCCATAATCTAACCTCCAAAATTCACTAAAACAATTTCAAACTGTTTCAAATGTCAGGCGGAGGTTCCCAGAGGAGAGGGCTCAAATCAACACTAACACTCATGCACGGAGAAAAGAGATGGCAGTGGTTCTAAACCTACATCCCACCCAAGGAGGTAATCAGCTGCGAACTGTCCAGCATACCAGGCCATATGATACAGATGAAGAAAATGAGCAGCTCTTGTGCCATCGATTTGACATCCTCCTTAGAGAAATAAAAGATGAGAGCGAAAACAGAAGTGAGTTCTCTAACCTGAATCAAAAACTTTCGCATGTTGAAAAATGGGTTCAGGGGTGGAAGATCGAATTTCCCAGTCTGAAGACAGTCTACTCCATCTAGGATGAACAGTCCATGCATTATGCCGCCATGCAATCAACATGGAGCAAAAGTGCCTAGATGCGAAGAGCCACTCGAGATGAGATAACATGCACCTATATTGTCTAAAGAAAATGCAGAAACAGGCGCATGGCAGATATCCTCCTCAACTTGCTGAAAGATGTACTGAAGCTTCCCAGGGGTACAAATTAAAAATTGAAAGGGGCTCATAGAGCATTTTCACCGAAGCCCAAGGGACCCTGAGGCTCGGCCATGCTCAATAATAATTAAGTTTCACAGCTGCAGAACCAAGGAAGATATCCTTCAGAGAGTGGGCAAAAAGGAGGTGAAATGTTAGACTCACGGCTATACTTTGATCATGACTACCTCCCCAAAATCCAGAGGCAGTGTCTGGAATATAGCATCTGATAAAACACTTAATTCCAGCCAGATTCGGATCCAGACTCCCTATCCAGCTCACCTCAGAATACTCTGGAAGGAGGGCACCGAGGTCTATGACTCCCTCAAGAGGCCAAAGAAGCAGTGGTTAAAGAGGCTTTAATCCACAGGATCATCATACCTCTATACCCAGAAAAGAGAAGGATCTGTTAACGACTGGCAGCTGGTACCCTTGGAAGTCCAAACCTACTACCACCGATTCTGCTGCCGAGACCAACCAGCACCTTAAGAATTTGCCTAAAAACTCTCTGGTGTTTCCAAACTGGATTTGGCTGACACGGAGGACTGAAGGTAATAATTAGACACTCGCCTCACGAGTCGGAGGCGGCAAGTACTTTCTTAGGCCTACAATAACACCAGGCCCCAACTTGACTATGTGATCTGTCCTCTAACTTTTTCGGTGGGAGCGTAGCCATGTCTTTGGTTTGCTCTACTGTTTAAATTTGCTGTACCTGATAAAGATCATTTGGAGAACTGATCTAAAATGAAGAGAGCGGTGCTTGCTTCTCTATTTGCTCCCATACTTATGGACAATTCCTTTGAGAAGAGTTAAATCGAGAGACAGACCTGAAGCACAAAATAAATGTGCTGCATAATGTTATGGGGTTTAAATGGGTGACACCTACAACTCTCCTTTCTACTTAGCTCAGGTTTCACAATCACCAGCTATATTGATTTTATAAATATGAAGAGAAGTATTAGGTGGTGCGGTGGTGAGTGAGGAAGAGGCGATTGAGACTATCGCTAATCTGCCCAGGCAGAAGCAATCTACTTTTAGTAACAGTGTGTGTTATACTCTAACTCCCTAAGTTTTGCTGTGTAGACCATTAGACCCCTCCTGACAACCCCATATTCTGCTACAATATTTTTAGCCAAGAGGAAAATTAAAGATACCCGGTATCTGGGATAGGTAACGATTGAGGGGTACCTTCTACCTTGCCCCAACCCCGCTCATCTTATTCAGGCCTGATCAATCGAGACCCCTCTTCACCTATAACATTAGCCCTACATAAAATATTTTTCTGTCATCCATCTTCACAGTTCCTTCTTAGCTCCCCTTGATGAAGGTCGTGTTGGTGGTTGGGAGAGAGATTCCTCTCGATCCTGACTCCATAACGAAGGACCCATGTACATTTAATGTGTTATGGAGCTCGCCAGAGCTTGTCCTTTTTCTCCTTAGTGGCTATTCTATATGGAGCTGACTGAAGTTTCGGCTTAGAGGGCAACCCCCAACTGGGGTACAGCAGTGTACCCTCCACCTACCAAAACACCAGGGTGGGTACAGAGGACACTATTGTTTGGTGTCCTTCGACCTTGAAGCATTTGAGCAACCAGTGTACAAAGTTTGCTAAGTTGGCACAAAGTTTATTGTTCTTGTTAATGCCAGCAACAATGCCTTTTTCTACCAAATCATCATTTTTACATGTGGTTTGAGAGCAGCAGAGGAAACCTGTACATTGGTACTTCAAATATCTGATAAGTGCACTCAAGGAAACTTACTTAAAACCACATGGGCTTTACAGTCTGCTCCTGTAATGTGCATGGACTATCTAGTTCAGTTAAAAGGTCTAAAGTATTAACCTACCTCAGAAAGTCTGGGACGTGATATGTGCCTCCTACAGGAGACACACCTCTCCTACAGAGCATAAACATTTAGAAAAGATGGGCTTTTCCCATGTAGTCACATCCTCCTTTAAGAGAGGATGGAGATGAGGAATGGCTATACTATTATCCCTAGAGTTCCTTCAAGTGTACTGCTAAACTCTCAGATAAAGATGGTAAATATGCACTACTTATGGGAAAGTTAAATGGGGCAGTGGTTACAGTGGCCTCAGTCTATTCCCCTAATACTGATTTTTGTACTTACAGATCTTTCCTGTTGTTGTTATCACAGTGGGCAGAGGGGTGGTTATATGGGTAGGGACCTGAACATTGATTTTGCCAGAAATACTAGGCAAGGCATGACACTCAAGCGGCAGGAGAGGAAAGTGGTGAAGGAGGTTGCAGCCTTGTTAAAAGAGCTGGGATTCATGGACACCTGGAAGTTTCTTAATGGAAATACCAATCTACTTTTTCCAGGCCCATTCCACATACTGTACCCTAGACCACATTTACCTCTCCCAAGAACACCTCAGCTATGCACAGAAAGCATGGGTGGGTGATTTTATTCTATCAGACCATGCCCTATATTTCCCAGGATGGCTTTTGGTGACTTACAGAGAAATACTTTTGGAGACTAAACTCTCCCTTTTACGAGATAAAGATCATACAGAACAACTTAAAGACACCATTGTTTAGGCACTTCGATAACGACACCCCAATATAAGTCCATCATACTATGGGACACAGTAAAGGCCATCTCTGGGGGAAGTGTATAGAACTATCCTCCAGAAATAAAAGAAAAGGGACCAGAGAAGGCAAGACTTAACAACCCCTATTAGGAGAAGGAGGACCAACAGAAATTACATTACTCCCACGAACTGCAAAGGAACTTAGCTCTCTTAAAAGGAACTGAACTCCCTACTTAATTATTAAGTAGAACAAAAACTATTATTTCTGCATCAGAAATATTACGATGGGGTCCTCAGTCACTCAAAATTCTGGCTAGCCGGCTAAGAGACAGAAAGCTAAAGTAACAATAAGTAGTACAGGGATAGTAAACAGGTCACCTCGACACTCTATTGGGGAAGATATCTGATACCTTTTAGAATATTATAAACAACTTTATTCTAGCCCCAATAGCCCTCCCAGAAAGAAATATCCTCCTCTTTGGAAAAAATAGACCTTCTCAACCTCCACCAAAACAATATTAAAGAGATACTGTCACCATCACCTCCCAGGAAATCCAAAGTCAAATCAGTTCTCTCAAAGCGGTAAATGCCCGGCACCAATGGCCTCCTGGGAATTTACAAAGCTTTTAAGTCTAAGATAACACTTTTCTTTTAAGACTATTTCTCTGTATTTCTTCACCCACTGGTATAGTCCCTCCCTCCAGGAATTACACCATCATCTCTGTAATCCCCAAACCAGATAAAGACCCCACTAATTGTTCCTCATATCACTCCATATCTGTCTTAAATACAGATTATAAATTGATGGCAGCAATTCTAGCTGGTCATCTGAAACAATTGCCCATTCCCTAGTCCACCAAGACCAGTGTGGCTTTATACCTGAGTGCCAAGCATCTGATAATATAAGCTGTAGTATCTACCTAATTGACCTTATCCAAAAACAAAATACCCTGCACTCTTTTAAGTTTGGATGCTGAAAAAGCATTCAGCAAAGTCTCCTGGTCTTTCTTTACACAAGTACTTATAAAATTTGGCTTTCCAGAACAGTTTATACAAACAGTATTTAAATTTTATCATAACCCCAGGGCTTAATTAGTTCAAACGGTCATATTTCCAAAAGTTTCCACTGCAGAGGAAATGCACCAGGGCCCCCTCTCTCTCTTTTTATTTGCCCTCTATATCGAACCCTTAGCCCACCTAATTCAACAAACCCCAGAAATACAATGTCTAACTATAGCAGGTACAGAAATAAACTAGCCTTATTTGCCAACGATGTATTAATTTATACATCTAATCCAAATACAGTACAAGTCACATTAAACTGTTCGATCAATTAGTTGGTTTAGCACTGTTTTTGAGCTGGCAATGTATACCCAACTCATATTATTTTTCAGTGCTTAACCAGCTGAACAACAATGTTTGTAGAATGTTTTGCAACTCAGTTGCAATGCATCTACGTCCAGTCACAGTGCAATGCAAAGCTGTATTTTAACTTGTTTAAGAAACACTTTGTGCAAGGCTTTGTGCTGGATTCAGCAACACTTATAGACCTCAGTCAGAAATGCAACAGCAACGTATTGGAGGAACAGTTTAATGTGACTTGTACTGTACCTCTCTACCAGCACTCTTTCAGCTGCTGTCTCTATTCTCAGCATTATCTGGATATGTTTTAAATACCACAAAAACCGAGGCATTGACAATTAATTACTCTCCTCAACTTGAGATGAAACATTTATACCCTTTCAAGTGGAATCTGCCCTCTATAAAATACCTGGGAGTTAAGATCCCAATAAACCTTCACTGTTGTTTAAACTAAATTATTACCCCTTAATCACAACCTTAAAAACTGATATGAGGCGATGGAGTTCACTTTCCTCTCTATTTATGCCAGGACACAGGCTTTAAAAATAAATGCACTGCCCAGACTCCTATATTTTTTCAGTCTATTCCTGTGTGATAACAAAACAGGAGCTTTTACACTGACAAAATTATTTCTAACCTTTGTCTGGCAGAATAGTAAACCAGGAATCAGAAGACAGGTTATGTCCCTGCCTAAGGTTGTAGGAGCGCAGCACTTCCAAATCTTGCCTACTAATGGTAAGCCTCCCAAATCGCCTGGCATTATTATGGGGAATCCTACATATAATGCCCTTTGGAAAAAATTGATCTAGACTCACAAAGTATCCCCTTCCACTGGCCTTATGTCACCCTTCCTACCTTAAAATAATGATCCCAAATCTTCCTGCAGTGATTGCCCCAATCGTAGAGGGTTGAGTGCAAGGCATTTCCACAAGGAGGGCAAGATCCCATTTTGGAAATATACTTGGTTTATCTTAAATTCAGACTTTCCTCTAGCCAGGGTGGACCCTTAGTACACCTCACAGGCCTCTAGAGACTTTGTTGCCCTTGGCAGCTACTGAGACAGGGCACCATTATCTCTTTCGAAGAAGCCGGGTCAGAGTTCAGTGGTGAGCTAATGATTTACTTCATTACTACCAACTTAAGGATTTTATTCTGCTAAATCAAAGAGTCTCCAACTGTTCTCAGTACACTGAGGATAACTGGCCCTTAGTCACTATCTGGACCTCCCGGCAGGAGAACATGCCATATCTCATATATATAAATCTCTGATAAACCAACAGACCAATGAGGCTGAAAGACTCAAAACAAGCTGGGAAAAGGATCTGCAGTTGGCAATTGCCAGAGGACCTGGCCAGAATATGGCAGAGTACATGGTCCACTATCTCCTCTCCTATATGGAAAGAATTCACTTGGAAAGTAAGATCCAGTTTTCCTAGTCCCTCAGGTCCTAACTAAGAGGAATCTCTCTCTCTCTCTCTCTCTCTCTCTCTCTCTCCGGCTTGCTGGAGGAAATGTAGTCTCAACCGCCTCCCAAGCCCATGTATTTCTATTTTTGTCCTATCCTGGAACTCTTTGGCAGGACATTACCCATCATATAAGAAATATTTTTGACTTAACAGAGACCCTCTCCCCAATCAATTTGCTCTTGTGACCCCGCTTCCATGAGAGGAAGAGGCCAAATACTTATGGTAGGTCCTCCTGACGGTGACCTACAAAACAAGAACCACAAAATGGCTCCAAGAGGCCTCCACTAGAATATTGGAGTAGAAAACTATTGTCTCTCATATAGAGGGATTCTGAGCAAAGGACCTTTAATTTACAAAACAGATAAGAGGCATTTAAAAGATGGACAAGGTGAGACATGTATCAGGCCTCCCTCCCATCATGATTTGGTGGACTCTTGACACTTGAGAGGTCCCAAATTTGAATATTCCTCCAAGGCTCCCTCTAGCTACCATTAAGTATAACTCTTAAACAACCTTTGGTTTATATTACGATCACCTTTAGTGATAATGATGAAAAAACCTATGCTGGCTTCGTTGTTTGTGCTCTAGTTGTAATTTATTTTAATGTTTATCCAGATGTAATTTATTCTTGTTTTACTATCAACTTCAGTTTTCCTTCTAAAGGATTAATTGAAGCAGGAACTTCCTACCGGTATCTGATTTTATATCTCCTGCACCAGAAGTGTTAATACATGGTATGGAACTTATAGAGTATTAAGTAATATCCAGAAGGAAATTTACTGCTTTTCTTTTTCTTGCATAGATTTTCTTTCTTTTCCTTCACTAAGGATTAACAATATAGCATATACTGCATTGTTAAGAAAGTAATGCTATTTGTAAAAGTTCTAGCTATATGTAAAATACTCATTTTAATAAAGAAGTATACAAAAAGCTATACAGGGAAAGTCTTACTGGTCTCTGAGAAGGAGGTAAGCAGAGAGAAGCAACGCTGAGGGACTGAGAGACCTTCTGAGGGAAGGTGGGAGAGTTTCAGTGATGAATCGTGAAGATACACAGGAAGATCAAAATTATAGTAGGTATGTCATTTTCATGTCTTCCTGTGCCATCTTCACCATTCATCACTAGTGAGTGAATACTGAGTCCCCAAGGGGTTTCATCACTTCCTGAGAGACAGATGTCCCTCAGCCTCCCATGGGGAAAACACAGGAGGAGGAGACCCATACCAGACCAGTTAGGTCTGTGACTGGTCGAGGAGAGCATGCTCCCCATTTCCTGGGGAAGGAAGGTGTCCCTGCAGATCCCACCTCACCCTGTGAGAGAAAGGTGGGTCCCAGAATGCAGAGGCAATTATTCTACACTGGGCCAGAAGTGATAGCCCTGACAGGAACCACGCCCGCCTGCCTAATGCAGATCGCTGTCCCTGATAGCCGTGAAGCAATTCTCACTGGCATCATAAGATGCCTTGCTTGATGCCTTGCTAACTCCAGGCCTATCACAGAGAACTGTGGTCTGCCTGGCTGCTCCGAATCAGGCAATGATGCCAACACCTGACCTAACATCACCCACAAATACCTGTTCTGGAAAATGTGGTGTGCCTGATGAGATGCAATACAAGGGTTACCACGCTGAGGAGAAACACTCCAACCCAGGTGGTTGAACTACACAGAGTCCAGATCTGAGGCAGGTCAGTGACCGGTGCCTATGCCCAGTAGAATATCTAATCACATCAGTCCCACAGAGGGATGAGGCAACGTGCCTGGAGACCCCTGGGGTGCACAATATTGATGCTGACAGCTTGAAGGGGCTGGAGCCACTGCAGATGGAAGCTGCCAGTCACTGTTCAATGCCTCCTGGAAGGGTGTAGGCCAGGAAGGGACCACCAAGAGGTCTGCACTGTATTTGCCTAGAAAGGCACATGTTGTATGCTTGTTGTTGTGTCTTACCATGTAGAAAAATGTGCAGGTCCTCGATCAGCCTCATGAGAGCGCTGATACTCTGATCAGCGTCGGAGGACAGGTGGATAGAAGTCTCCTCTCCCTCGATAGAGGACAATGAGGAGGCAGAAGAACCTGTAGATTCAGACTCTGGCTGCGGAGGGAGACAGGCAGAAAACCTGCTTGTCCATGGCCTGACATATCTTCGGAAGTCCGCAGCCTGAGATCTGAACTGTTCCCAGGTCAAGGGACCTGAAGGACCCACATAGCCTGGGAGAAGAGGGCTGGATGCAGAGGCAAGAGGGAGAAACCTTTACAGCAAGTGAAATGCCTCTGCCAGGGCTAGGCAACCTAGCAGGCAATCCCAGACTTTGAGGGGATCCGTGAGGTCGGGTCAGTCAAAGGCCGCTCAACTAGCACAAAGTGGTCGGGACTGAGCCCTGTAGGGGAAGCACCCCTATGAGGGGACTGGGGTCACATGTGTCCAGAAAGGTGGTCCCCAACCCCAGCCAGCAAGTATTCCTGGAAGGAAATGAGGGAGAGAACTTGGGCTGAGCATTGCAGCTCCTCTCCATGCCCGAAGGACTGCAGTGGGCGCCACAGCCCTTAAGCCCACCCACAGAACCCCACTGACTCTGAGGAAGACCTCTTCCTCACACCCTGTGCCTTGGACCCACCCAATTCTACAGGCTACCAAGGACAGCCATAGAAATGGGGTTCCAGTCCTAGTATCAGGAGAAGGGACAGCACGGGACAGCATCTGACCCCACTCCCCGACACCTGGACCACCACCCCCGGCCCCGGGACTACTGTCCTGTGTCCCACACCCGGCACTGCCCTCAGTGTGGAGCTGACGCTGAGTGCAGTCACCAGGGCTGCTGGAAGAAGCACTTGGGAAGGCACAATGGTCCTCGGCCCCGGAGAGCCCACTGACTTCAAGGAATCAGGTCACCAGTCTGGATTTTCCTCTCGATCATCCAGCTCAAAGAGGAGGAGATCTAAAGACCTCCAAACAGGTGATTCTGGGGCCCTCCCAAACTTGGCGCTGCCAGTGCCCCTGGAACAGCATCTCGATCACTGGAGCCATGAACGACTCCAGGATCTGAGACAGCACCAGTGGACAGTGCCGAGGAACATCCTGTGCCAGACCCAGCAACTGTGGGCTCGACACTGGGGTAGCCTGCATCTCCGAGAAGATGACTGCCAGAGTGGTGTTCCCAGCCCAGCCCAGTGGAACCAGACCCGGCCTTCTGGCACCATGGAAGAGCCTCCTCCATGGCAAGCTGGAAGAGGAAGGAGGCCTCCTCCTCACTGGACCATATAGGCCCATGATTGGACCCAGAAAAGGGAGAAGTGACCTACGCTTGGAGCCTCGTGAGTGGCGCCAACCCTGCAAGTCGGCAGAGCCCTACCAACTTTAAACATGTGGTACTCTAGAATGCGGTAGTCCATCGAGAAGCAGGCATCACAGTTGTCCATATCATGCTGAGGTCCAAGCAGGTAGGCAGACATCATGCCAGTTTATCACGGAAAACTGCCAGCTGCAGGGACACAGACACATAGGAGGCCAGCCCACTTTAGAAGAGTGCTTCTTGTCCTCCAAACCTGACATGATGCTAACGGAAAACTAAAACAATAAATAGTCAAGACTCAGTGCCGTTTAAATAAGAAAATGGAAAAATCTTACGGTCTTCAATAAACAGCGCAGAGTACCGAATGGCAGAATTGAAGCTTCGAAGATACTGGAACGGCATTGAAAAACAGCTTCAAAACTGAGGTGCAGTGCCACACTGAAAACCAGGCCACAGACTCAGAATTATTTGCCCCTGAGCTGTCGAGGTGCTGTCTCAATGGTGGGAGAAGCAGAACTGAGGCAGAGTAGAGCCAACAGCCATTACTGGCCAACTCACAGCTCACACAGTGCACTGGTCTCATGGGTGATGCTGCTGGCGCCCAGCTCCTCCCCTTAGGGAAAAGCCCTATGGGGTGCTGCGCCTGGCATACACCCACCAGTGATGAATGGTGAAGACTGGCCACAGGTAAGATCATTGTCTTTCCCTGGAAGGTGGATGGTGGAGAGAGACACCTAAAGTGAGTAGGCCAGGTCCAGACCCTCATGGTCTCTGTGCACAATGGGGTCCACCTGGTACCTCCCTGTTTGTTAATGTAGTATATGGTGGTATTGTTGTCTGTTCTAACCAGTACCACCTTGCCCCTGAGCTGAAGAGCAAATGACTGTGGTGCCAGGTACATATGCTCTGAGTTCCAACAGGTTGATGTGTTGAAGTGATTCCTGGGGACCAACTTCCACAGGCTGTAAGGTCCAACATGTGCCCCCACCCTAGAAGGGAGGCATCTGTGGTCAGAACCACCGAATGGGTGTTCTGTATGGAAGGGCACATCTTCTCTGAGGTTGTCCCTGTCCTGCCACCATTGCAGGGCCTGTAGTAGAGTCCTTGTGACAGGCACCAGCTTGGACAGGAATCTTGCCTTTGGGACCAGTGGGACCTCAAATGGAGCGTATGTCTCTCATTTAGAATCTGGATCCTGGGACCACTGCTGTGGCTGCTGCAATGTGGCCCACAATTTGCAGGAAATGCCTTGTTGGCCTGGGTCTGTTTAACTGAAAAGACTCTACCAGCTCCAGAATGCTGTTTACCCTGTGCTGGGGAAAGAAGGCCCACCCTTGCAGGGTGTTCAGCTCTGCCACAATGAAGTCCAGGACCTGGACTGATTCCAGTTGAGACTTCAGGATGTTTATTAGGAACCCCATTGACTCTAGAGTGCTCTGCACCAGAGCTAGGGAGTCCTTGGTCTGTTGAGGGACTGTCCTATGACTAGCCAGTCACCCAGCTAGAGAAAAACTGTGACTCCAAGTCTCCTCAGGTGTGCCACCACTATGGCTAGGCACTTTGTGAAAGCCCTTGGTGCTGATGTTAGGCCAAAGGGCATGGCTGTGAACTGGTAGTGTCCTGAAGGCAATCCGAACCTCAGCTACTTTCAGACTGGTACAGTATATGGAAATAAGTGTCCTTGAGATCTAAGAAGTCTAGCCAGTCTCCTTGCTGGAGGGTTGGAATTATCATGGCCAAAGTGACCATCTTGAATTTTGGTTTTGTTATGTGCTTGTTTAGAAATCTGAGATCTAAAATGGGTGCTGCAGTCCCCATTTTCTTTTTCTGTCAGGAAGTATCCTGAATAGAAGCCTTTTCCTCTCTGAGATTGGGGAACAGGCTCCATTGCTTTCATGAGCAGTACATTTCTTACCTCTGCTCCCAGCAAGCTCTTTTCCACTGGTGTCAAAGAGCAAACAACTTGTTTCTCAATTTGGGAAGGTTTGTGAAACTTAATGACAGACCCTGGCTCACTACCTCTAAGACCCACTTGTCTGTGGTAGAGAAAGCCACTCTTGGAGAAAGTGAGGCAGCCTGCCACCTACTGGCAGAGGAGGTGACCTGTGGAAGCAAGTCAAGGAGTTTGTTTGGCTGGCCATAGCCCGAGCTGCTGGACCAGCCTTCCTTGTAGCTCTTCTACCCCTACCTCTAAAGTACTCTCTGGGCTGCTGGTAGTCTGGCAGTGCCCGACTCTGGCAGAAGGATCTGAGTGTACTCCCTGCCTCCCCTGGCATCAACTCCATAGGATGTGGAAGGCCTATCCTTTATAGTGTTGCTTCTGTAAGTGGCCTTATATTCTCCCACTTTTTTATATAAGCCTCAGTCTTGTCCCCAGAAAGTGAACTGTTTTCACAGGGAAATCCATGACTTTTGTCTGGGTATCCTGTGTTAGGTTTGTGGTTCTCAGCCATGCAAACCGCCTCATAGACACAGCCAGTGCCATGAGCCTAGCTGCTGTGTCGTTGGCATCGACAGCCATGTGGAACTGGTATTCAGTAGCATCTATGGCTGTCCTGGTTGTCTCAGCCAGATCTATACCCACTTCTCCAGTCACCTTATCCACTAATGCAAGCACCATGGACCAAAGGGCCTTCTGATACTGGGCTGCATAGGCCATGTAATTGACCTGTATAACCAGTACAGATGCTGCCAGATACCCTTCATACCCTTAGCATCAACTTCCTTGACTCCTTGTCAGGAGGATGGGAAGCCAGGGTACTCTGGCCTTGTCACAGGCAACCGCTTGAACCACACCTCATGATCAGGATGTGTAAAAGAAAATCAGCACGGATCTAGCTAACTGATATTTCTTCTGTACCTTCTATCCACTGCTGGAACTGAAGAAGGTGCCTTAAAGGGAAACAATGGAAAGGCACAGCTTTACCCAGGCACTACAAAAATTCCTGATTAGTGCTTTCAGACAGTAATTTTTTAATTCCTCTAATTGATTTTTTAGTGATTTAAACAATGGCCTTCAACTTTCACTTTCTGTTGCTGGCAGCCACCATCTCATAAGTAGCGAGAGCTTCCTGAGCTCACTTTATGCTAATATGCCCTGCCAACCAATAGCAGAAGTCAAACAGGCATATTAGCATACAGTGAGCTCAGGAAGCTCACTGCTGCTTATGAAATGGCTGCTACCAGCAACAGGAAGTGGAAGTTATGAGTAGCTGCTCTAAATCATTAAATAAAGTTGTTACTGTCCCAAAGCACTAATTGAGAGTTTCAGTGTCTGAAGCAAGCTTTGTCTTTTCCATTGTTTCCTTTAAGGATTTTTAGGCCTGCTTTCTTAAGAGATTTATGAATAGGGAGCATAAGTCTCTTTCTGGGTAAGCCCCATCATGTCGGAGGAAGTCTGTTTCTCTTCCTCTTACACTGTCTTGCAGAGACAGATTAAGGTCTCCACCATTTGCCTACAAAGGCATTATGGGGTGAGAAATCCTCTGGTCCCGGAAGGGGAACCGAAGTCTTGCTCTGAGGAAACCTCAGGCTCTATGGGTTCCCACATCCTCCTCCTCCTCATATAAGTATTCCAGTTCCAAGGCAGAGGAAACTGTGTTAGGAACCCAAACAGGAACTGCCAGAGAACCGACTGAGAGATCGGAGGGACCGGGGAGAGCAACGGTTACAAACAGCCTGAAGGGCCTGCAGAGTTGTAGAACTTTAGCGATGTGCACTTAGCCAAGGGCATGGTCGGTCTTTCCACTGAGAGCTCCCTTGCCATTTCAGCAGGAGGTGCAGTGGTATGCTTTCTTTGTGTTTACGTACATGGAATCTGATCCGAGACCGGTTCCATGTGCCTTTTTATTTTTGTGGGGTCTGCCTTTTCTGATGATTTTTCTCCGGTTCCTTGTTTTTATCTTTTTAGAAGGAACCTCTTTTCTGAGGCGAAGCCTCTTTATTGTTTGAGAGGGATATGCCGAAGTAGCCAATTTTCCAGTTTTTAGTCTTCTTTTAAGGGTTTTAGGACAAAAGTTTTACAGATATCACAGTATAAAATATGGCTGGTAAGAAGACAAAACACACAGAGACTGTGCCTGTTGGCTTTAGCTATAATCTGACCACAGGTTAAACAATTCTTAAAACTAGTGGGTCATGTCCTCTTCTTCTGTGGAGTCTCTGCATTAGTGTCAGACACTACAGACACCAAAACAAACAACCCCACAACAACTCGTTCCATGCTAAAAGGAACTAAGAAACAATTGGTTCCTGAGGTAAAAGGAACCGAAAATAAAAAAAAAAAAATAAAAAATACAGAAAATGAATGGGACTACTGTCCCATGTACAATATAAACAAGAAAAACTTTTACTTAAGAAACAGCGGTTCCCAGAACCCATGAGGAAACAAACTAAATGCTAAAACTAACTAACAACAAATACCAATGGGGAAGCAGTTATTTATAAAATATTTAAATATTATCGATACTCATTGAGAAAATAATGTAGTTAGAAGTCGAGGGAGAGCTCTTATAGGCATCTAAACTGGCAGGCAGAGTAATAGCTCTGAGTGTCTTGGAGCATAGCAGTTACTAGGGAGCAGTATGAAATTGGCACGAGCCAGTGAGAGTTCCATCATTAGCATACATTCCATTTCCTCTGGGGCAGTTCAATGCAGGAGGCTAACTGTACTAGTTAAGCATATTGAAGGATTCCTGGGGTTAGAATTGCCATTCCTTACGAGCACAACAGGTATATCTCCCTGCTACCCTTAGTACAGTGGACAGGCTACGTATTCACAGGGAGCATGAGAATGCGTGATGCTGTCGCTGTACTGACGAACCAGCAGAGATAGGGATTTACATCTGCTTTTCAAATGTTCAGTTGTTTGTCACTACATTCCCTTCATTCAAAGTAGTCCGTGGTAGCAACTGGGAACACTGCAATGTAAAGTGTATTGCTGATTATTATTTTTTAATTATTGTTTATACTCCTGCACCAACGGACCTCGCATTCTGGGGAGCCCCAGCCCCGTCCACGGCATCCACCATCCATATACCTCCAGGGCTTACCCCCCGCCGGAGAGGTGGGCAGAGGGGACTTCCCCTATCAAAACAGGATCCAGCGTGCGTGCTGTGGCTGGCCAGGTGCGGGGCCTCGCGAAGCTCCCATCATCCGCCCAGGAGCTTTTATCATTTTTCTGTGCCCTCTTGCGGCATGCGGCATGCAATGACACCTGCAATAGGGGTCGAACATGCTCCCATGTCAAGCGCCCTGCCACGCCCCGCCCAACGCTATTGCATTTCTGTGTCGCCAAGCCCTGTGCCTCCGGGTTAGGGCTCAGTACGCACCGTCGTTGATCTCCTCTTCCCAGAGATGGCAGCAGTCTGTCAGATGCTGATCCATCTCCTCCCTGCCAATCCATGGTGGCCCATGCTCGCTCCCGAACACAGGTCACCAGCACGTGCAAGGTGTGCATCCAGCGCCAACCCTCAGCACAATCAGGCCGGCTATTGCTGATTATTTACCTGGCAGGCAACACTGCATTATAAAACAAAAATGAGCTTAACAAATCATGATGTTCTCAAATGGGACAGATACATGTGTATATTGAGCTACAGTTGTTGCCAAAGACATGGTATTTCCAGATATTTTGCAATATTTCTAAAGCCCCTACTGTGGAACTGCAGAAAGCAGGAGGTTTTTCTAGAAATTTCACAGAAACTTCAGGAAATATCTCACCATGTCTTTGGCTGTGATTGTAAATTGATGGGTTTGACCGTCTGCAAATGCTCATCTTAACAAATAAATGTGTTGTGTGTTGCAGTGTGAAATATGAATGTTAAAATGGGGCTAGTGTCTTGGACAACTTGGGCTACAATCCTAAATTATCCCTGTCTTGACTCTGTTCTCACAGATGCATTTGTGCCGGTAAATGCTGTAGAGCACTACGTTCATTTAAAGTGTGCACTTTCTCCAGGACCAAAATATAAATATGTGTTACTCAAACATGATCATCAACAACTTGCAGCATGAAACATAAACTACCCTGAAGGTGCAGGTGCAGCACTCAGCGTAACTAGTTACTTGTAACTAGTAACTGTAATGTGATTACTTTTCAAGGTAACTAGTAATAGTAATGAATTATTTTTAAAATAAAGTGATAAGTAACAGTAATATTACTTTTCCTAAAAGTAACTAGTTACTGTAATACAAATGGAATAACAGATGGGCATCCATCTATTACGGATACTGTAATCCATCAAGGGGTTCCTGTGACTTCATAAACCTCAAGGAAGCTCAAGGGTTTATGACATCTGAGAATCTGGAGAGTGTGCAGGTAGAAGCAGAGAAACATAGACTTTAATGGCAGATAAGGACGCTTGGCCAACCTAGTCTGCCCATTTTCCTACATATTGGATAAGCTGCAGATCCTAGTCAACCAAAAGCCTACTTTCTCCTACCCCCACTACAATTGCCTTATGTCTGTCCCATGCATTCTTGAATTCCCCACTGTTTTTGACCCACTACCTACTCAGAAAGGCCGTTCCATGCATCCACCACCCTCTCCGTGAAAAACTACTTACGTTGCCCTAAGCTGTCCCTCCTCTATCTTCAAATTGTGCCCCTTGTTCTTGCACATCTCTTTTTCTCAAGGGTATACATATTAAGCTCTTTCTCTCTCTTCATGTGGCTTCTGGTGCAGATCTTGCACCATTTTAGTTTATTTATTTTACTCTTTGGTAACCAGGTAGGCCCACTAGGCAAGTGCTCACTTTCAGGGGTGACCTAAAAAGCACTGGGGAGGATAAATGACTTACCTCGGAGTCACACAGTATGGAAGTGAACATTGTGGGAATCAAACCCAGGTTTGTCTGCTGGATGAACCAAACTCATTCACAGCTCATTACTTTAACCTCTAGGCTATTTTGCCCCCTCTGGACTGCCTCCATCCTGTCTATGTCCTTGCGGAGATGGGGTCTCCAGAACTGTACGCAGTAATCCGGATGGGGTCTCACAAACTGTCTGTACAGATGGATAACAACTTCCTGTTTTCTACTGATGATGCCTCTCTTTATGCATCCCAGTATACCCGACAGCCCTCCTTACTGCCTTTATACACTGCTTACCTACCGTAAGGTGGTCTAATAGGACCACCCAGGTCCCTTTCCATTTTTGTTATTGTTAATACTCCCCATTGTGTATTCTTTTCCCTGGGTTTTGTTTCCCAAGTGCATTACTTTGCACTTCTTTGCATTGAATCTAAGCTGCCATACTTTTGATCATTCCTCCAACCTTGCTAAGTCCCTTCTCATCCTTTCCACCCCCCTTGTGTATCAACTTTGTTGCAGATCTTTGTGTCATCTGCAAAGAGGTATATTTCTCTTTCTAGCCCCTCCACAATGTCACCTATAAAGACATTAAAGAGGACGGTCCCAGTACTGAACCCTGCGGTACCTCACTAGTAACCCTCTTTCTTCAGAATGTACTCTGTTACTATTACTCTCTGCGTCCTATTGGCCAGCCAATTTGTTACCAGGCTAACACCCTGGGACCCACTTCCAGGCTGGCTAACTTGTTTATTAATCTTTGTGTGGGACTGTGTCAAATGCCTTGCTAAAGCTGAGGTAGGTCATATCCACAGCCCCTCCCTGGTCTACCACTTGGGTCACCCAGTCAAAGAAATCTATCAGATTTGTCTGACATGACCTTCCCACTGTGAATCCATGCTGCCTTGGGTCCTGTGCCCCACTGGCCTCTAGGTACTTAACAATTCTTTCCTTCTGCAGTGATTCCATCATTTTCCCTACCACTGAGGCCAAACTAACAGGTCTGTAGTTTTCTGCCTCTGCCTTGCTCCCACTTTTGTGAAGCGGAATCTATCCGCCCTCCTCCAGTCCTCAGGTACCACACCATCCTCTCATGATTTTTTAAAATGGTAGTCAGTGGTTTCACTAGGTCTCCCCTTAGTTCTTTCAGAATTCTGGGTGAATCCCATCAGGCCCCATTTCCTTGTCCACTTTCAAGTTCTAGGAGTTCTTTCAGGACCTTTTCTTCTGTGAATGGACTGGTATCGACCCCCCTGTCCAGAGTGCTTCTATTGTTTGGCTTAGGTACCTCCCCACTTCTTCTTTTGTGAATACTGAGCAAAAGCATTCTTTCAGTATCTCTGCCTTTTCATTGTCACCCTCTGCCAACCTCCCTCCCTTTATTAAGCCTCACTATCCCTCCTTTGGTCTTTCTTCACTCCCTAATGTACCTATAAAAGGTTTTATCCCCTTCTTAACTGAGTTGGCTATCTTTTCCTCAGTTTGGGCCTTTGCTATTCTGACTGCCTTCCTGCTTCCTTCTGCTTTAACAGATACTCTGTCCTGCTCCTTCTGTGATTCCTTATATTTCCTAAGCTGTTTCTCCCTAATCTCCCCTGCCACCTCTTTTGAGAACAACAGTGTTTTGTTTGTTTTTACTCAGTTTTGTTTTATTTGTTTCACACAAAGGCTTGTTGTCTTGATATTCAGGTTTCAGTGTAAACAAAGCTGGTCAGCTGACTGCCTGCTCAATTTATTACAACATCAGGCTAAAAACAGACTTCTGACAAGCACTGCATGACCACCTAGCATCTCCACCTTGCACATTGAATGCAAGTTGTTAACCATTTTTGCCTTTTTTTTCACAATAAAAAGTTACGTCAATATTCCATGGCTGTGAGGTGCAGTTTTTTTGTAGCCTTGCTGATATTTAGGTTTGCATAGTCACAGTGTCTGGGTATTATGAGCTGCCAGAGCTACAGGGGTGGTGTAAACCTGTGGCATGACAACTGGAGCAAAGACATGCAGCCTTGCAATGTTTAGCCTAGGAATTTTGACCTAATACTGATTTGCCCTATGAGATCTTTGCTCTAACATGGTAGCTAGACTACAAGGTAGCCTCATTTATCACACCACTGTTTCTACATAGTTGCAGTTCCACTGCCGGTGAGTGCTGAGGTTGTTTTGCCAGGCTCATTACAGAAAATTATGTTAGGCTGAATGACTCTGGTGAGGTGTCGCGCTAGGTGTCCTCGTACCAATTGTCACAGATCGATGTAAATCACTGGCCCTCCAGTTTAAGTATTTCTTGGATCTGTAGAAAATGAAAATGAGTGTGCACACATAACTTTCACCTTCAGCATTCTTACTAGGTCCTGTTAATTATTCTCCATAAGGACTCCTCAGCTCATTCACTTCTACTGTGCCTTTTCATACCTGTCATCATCTTTTCATTTCCAGATTCTATTCTTACCTTACCTATTATCACTTTTCTCCTACAGCCTGCCCTATTTTCTTTACTCACATATATTTATCTTATTTCCTTGCTTTTTCTCTTTTAGGTAATTCCTGAAGAAGACCTATGATTGAAACATCAATTCTAACTCAATTTTCTATTTTCAGCATGAATTTAATATTACCATTTTGTTCTATTTCTGTAATGTGCTGTTCAAATAAATGTCAGAAAACACCATTTTATTTGTCAGTTTATTATTAACTCATTCTCTTCTGGTGGCCATTTTGGGTCAGGTTCAGCAATGGATGGTTCTGATGCCATATGGCAGCTACAGGACCAAAGGAGTTAGAGATATCATTTACAACATTTGATATACAAATTATACTACTTATGCACTGCTACATGGTTAAGCTAAGAATCGTTATAGGAACTGATGAAATTTGTTTGAGGGGGCAACAGATTGGCCAGCTGATGTACAATTTATAGCTAGCTAGCTACACCTGCTTGTTGTTAGTCATAGCCCTCTACAGTAGCCATTGTGAACTCCGAGAAAATTGGGGCCAGCATAGCTATTGTAGGGAAAAAGGCAAGTAGTTCATCTGAAGCAGGGCTCAAGGCATATTTCCACGAACGGCACGTGTGTTAACTGTCACAGCAGGCTACTTGATCGTCTCATTCGCCCAGCTGCCAGGTCTGTCAGTATCACCAGTCCTCATTGAAGGGTATGTACTGGAGTGCAACAAGTGTTTTGTGTTGTGTGATAATTTGATTGCAAGTGACACTGACTGACTTCAGTTCTGGCATACTGGCAGTGGCATAATAATCATGGCAGACGCATTTATAATTATAACTGTGTCTCTGTGGCAAAGTCAAGGTTCAGCTGTGGGAGTGTTTAAATTGTGTGCTGTTGTAAGCAGGTGTGTGCTGGTGGAATTTATTGTATGTGATGTGGGATGGATCTGTGGCTGGCAATGGCAAAGTTAGGATTCAGGCTGCTGTGGGGAAATGAGAAAAGATCACCAAGGCAAGGAAGGGCAGCAGATCTGCAGGGTGCACGTGTGAATGTGGGGAGCTATGTGAGGGTGGGATTTTAGTATGGAAATATAAGGAGGTAGTTGTGGTCTTGTATAGCCAAGAGGAGAATGCAGGCTAGATGTGGGAAAAGATTGCCAAGTGCAGAAGATGCAGCATGGTTTGTGTGGTGGTGGGGTAAGGGTGGGATGGAAAGGGCAGTTGTGGCTGGCATTGTCCGGATATACAGCTGTGTGGGAAAGATTGCCAAGGGCACTGGCAGTAGATGCAGAGTGTGTGTGTGTGTGTGTGTGTGTGTGTGTGTGTGTGTGTTGGAGGGTGAGTGTTATGGAATGAAAAGGTCAGGGACAGCAGTGGCTGGCAAAGTCTGGATTCAGCTGTGGGGAAAAAGATTTAAGAGGGCAGCAGTAGATTTTTTATTCTTTATTCGGATAATACCATTTGAGCAAGAGCTCTTTACATAGGTTTCACATCAGCAATCAAGACAAATAACAAGAACAAGAACAAAGGAATAAAACAATTGATTGCCAATATAGCGATTAGAATAACACTGTTACACTGCTACAAATTTACATGGACATGAATGGTTGGCAAACTGAATAACAAGAGCAAGAGTCATTACATATAGTGAAAATGTATGGTAGCTTAAGGACATTATACAAAGTATGCCAGTAACTAAGTGCAATTACAGAAAGTGAGATTACTGGGTAATGACAGAGAGCGCAGTAGTAGCTGTGATAGATGATCTGGTGCACAAGAGAAAATAAGTCAGCCCAAGGGCCTCGTCAGGTTGCTTAACTGCATGGGACAGTGGACTTAAGTCATGGAGGTTGTGCCAGGTCTGGGGGTAAGTTGGCAAGAGCAATTAGTGGGTGCAGTGACATGAGGAGTGAGTGACAAGTCGGAGTTTAAGCTTCCATTTGAGGGCTCCCAAGGTAGCAGCAGATGATACGTCAATAGCAAGCTAGTTGAACCAGAGTGGGGCTCAGTAGGCAAAAGACCTTTGTCCCTGGGAGGTTGGCATTGAGGGATCTTGAAATATTGGCAAACTGAGCCTCTGGTATGACGTGAGTTGGTGCTAGCAGTAAGAAGCCCTGAACCACAGGAGGCATCAGACCAGAGGTAATTTTCTTAGCTAGGAGACAAGTTTGGTATCAAGTCTACCATTGAACTGAAACCGCTTTACCTGTGCATATAGGTCACAGGTGTGGGTTAGACCAGCACCTGTGAGTACCAGCAGGCCTTATTTAGTGCTACTGTAATATGTTTAGGGATGTGGCAGTGGCCAACTCATATATGATAAGACCATAGTCCACAAGAGAGACCACCGAGTTGTGTATAGCTGTGCTGGGGGCTTCAGGTGTCAGACTAGGCCTATGTCTGTACAGGAGCCCAATTCGCATGTTGATGGCTTGGGATAAGTTATCTATATGCCTGGCATAAGAGAGGGTGCTATCCACCTTGATCCCTAAATATTTAAAATTAGGTACCAACTCCAGTGGTGCTCCAGCATCATTTAGGATAGTGAGTAGGTACAGTATCTATGCTTGCTTTGGGCAGTTGCAAACAGCATGGTTTTGTCTTTTATAGTTCAGTACTAATTTATGGATGTTAAATCAACTCTCTACTGCAGTAAAGTTTCGTTGGAGCTAATGTTTGAATGCCTTGACATCAGCAGCACTAGTAACCGCATCATCTGCACAGAGGAGGATGCATATCCAGCAGGAGAGGAAGCGAATTCAGAAAGACAATGAACAGGAGGGGACCAGGAGTGATCCTTGTGGGACTCCTGACTTGACAGGTCTGCTGTCCGAGAGGACCTAGCTATCTTTACTTGTTGCGATCAATTCAGAAGGTAGCTCCTAAACCAAGCCATTGCATCGGGGAAGAGACCAAGGTTAGTAACTTGTTCCACCAGAAGGACATGACTAACCATGTTGAATGCCTTGGTTAAGTCAATGTATGCTGCACCAACCATCTGACCCTGGTCCAAGGATTTATGAATGTAGCCCATGAACTTGAACAGGGAAGTGGCGGTGCTGTGTCCAGCCCTAAACCCATGTTGCTGGGAGCACAGAAGTTGATACTTATCCAGGTATTCAACCAGCTGGTCCGAGACAATTTTCTCAAGGGCTTTGGATAGTGGCGGTAGGAGGAAATAGGTTGGAAGTTACCATGAGGCAGGGTCACCACCCCTTATGGACCGTGTCACACCTGCAGACTTCCACTTTTGAGGAAAGTGGGCTAACCTTAGGGATAGGTTAATTATATATGGTGGGTGCCAGTAGCTCCTCCAGGGTAAGACTGACAAACTTGAGGTTCAAGATGTCTCCGCTTGTAATTTCCTTTACCTAACACCTTTAGGAGAAACTTCCTGGCTACCTCCTGACTTCTTTAAGAGTGACAGTTCTAAAATAGAAAGGTGGATGGGTAGGGGTCTGCACAGGATTGTTAAGGCCAGCAGTGGGAGAGGTAGGGCTGAAGAAGTCTGGGGGGGACTCCACTTAGGTCAGTGAATGCTGCGTTGAAGGAGTTCGAGATGGTTTTAGGTCTACAGTAGGGACCCCATCTGTGTTGAGCATGGTAGGGGCAGATTTAGGATCCTTCCAGTAGCGTCATTGAGATTCTTCCAGAAATGCTTACTATCAGTCCAGGCATGAGACAAGGCTTTTTATAGTAAGAGTTTTTGTAGCCGCGAATTGTCCTGGTACAGTCATTGCTAGCCTTTTATAACGAACCAGAAAGCATTTCAGCACTCTAAGCCTATTGCAGATAAATCAGGTCCAAGGCGTAAAAAGTAAATAAACACGGTTTTAATGTGTTCAAAAGAACAAAAGGACCTACAGGCAAACAAAGACAAAGCGTAATGTGCCCAGGGGCACTGGTAACTATCTTTGTTTGCCTATGATCCTGATGCTGATACGATAAGCTATTCTTTTACATCTGAACCTGGATTTATCTTGCAACAGGCTTAAGAGGTTAACAGATTCTGGTCTGTTATGTTTGGCTGGCTGCCCTTTGTTTCAGCACCAACTCATTCAGCCTCAGCTTGCAGCACGTCCTTGTTTGATTTGTTTGTATAGCCTTTTATAAGACTGCACGCTCACACTGATCACCCGAGTTACGCTTTATGCCAGAGGAGGTCCCTGGCCTTTAGGAGATCGATAATGTCTGGGGAGATCAATGGATTGTTATGACCCTTGACTTTCCACTTTCTAAGAGGGGAATGTTTGTCACACACTTCGCTGAAGCGGGAGGGTGAGGTGCTCAAGGGCAAGTCAACATCATTATACAAGTATAATACAGATCAGTCAGTGTGCCGGAGGTCATTTTCAATAAATCAAGGTGACCACAAAGAAGGACCCTGTTGATTATTGTTCTGCTACGTGGATGCAGGGTGTGTGTTTGTGTATTTTATACAGCTCTTATTTATGGAACTGTAAAGGGATTATTATCATTGTGGCTGGCAAAGTCAGATGGATACTGTGTTGTAAATTAACATATTCATTGTCTTTAGAATCTTTTTTCTTTTGTACACTTCTTGGGGTTTCATGAGCACGTAGCTATGTACAATGAGTAAATACAACCATGTTATCAAAAGTAATATAAAGTAGTTGACCCACCAGTACAGCAGTAGTGCTACCACTGGCGGTGCTGGTGACCTGGGTTTGATTACGAGCCTGGGTGCGTCAGAGGGCCAGCTGGGGGAGAAGGACTGAGCACCGATGGGCTGCTCTCCTTCTCTGGGAGACATGGCTGCTCTCCTTGCTGCCATACCACCACCTGGTTGACCACGGGTGGCGGTGCAGCTGAGAGCAGACTGACAGGGAGGGCAGGCATCAGCCAAAGATGGGAGCGGAGGTACGTCCTTACATGCCTCCATCTCAGTGGTCCTCCCTGAGTGCTGACATCTGCAAGGGTGGGGACCAGAACATGGAAAAGACCCCACATCTGGGATCCCCTCAAGCGACGAAGAGGAACCCCGGGAGGGACTCTAGATGCACACTACCCAAGTTCAGAGGGAGTAAGGGGCCCTCCTCCACCCACCCAGGGGTCATCCAGACCTCCAGATGTAATCGAGTGGGACACTAATGGTGTGAACCCCAGTTCTCTCGGCATAGCCTGGGTAGGTGCATTGGGAGCCCTGAGAGAGGGATTAGAAGTGGGGCAAAATAAAATAATATAAAGTAATATGCATTACAGTTACAGTTATTAATTACTTTATATAAAAGTAATTAGTAACTAACTGATTACATTTATTTGAAAGTAATTAGTAACTGTAACTGATTACTTTTAAAAGTAACTACCTAACGCAAGCACTCCAATAGCCATGTATACTTCCACAGTCTTAGAAACTGGCACAACCACTTCAAAGTGTCAACATGCTTGCTTGTAGTTTTATTTTAAATGTAGACAGCAGTAAAACAGAAAACAGGTACTATAAATCACAGTGGCCAGGATAACATTGTATTTTCTAGCACTGTCCAAATGCGGTCAAGTGCGCAGTTTGTTGTTTGGCAGATTCCTTCTGTAGCAATTTGCAGTTTGATTTTACACTTTACCACATTTGGAGTCAGTTATGGTACCCAATTTCTGTTTTACTGCTGTATACATTTACAATAAAACTACCATCAAGCAAGATGAGACTTTGAATTGGTTATGTCCATTTCTAAGACTGCAGATAATACACTGGGCTATTGGGTGATGCCCGCTCATACATTTTTGTTTTATGTATACACTCCACCAGTGTAAGGTGTACCTTGAGGTTGTTTCTTGCCAAAAAGAGACGCTTGTATACTTTGTTTTCAGCAACAATACACTGCCTTTGCACACTGCAGCAGTGCATGTTGCAGTGAAACATCTGTCCTCTCCATTCTTATTGTATGATCCTTTTCCCTTTTATCCACTTATTTGTGATCCATTGCACCCAGTTTGGGGTCTGCCTTATCTATGTTTGACACTAGAAATACTACAATTAGTGTGCTGTATAATATTCCTCCATTATTGTAATCCATATTTTCTTCTCAATACTATCACTGGTCTTGTGTCTAATAAGCACTAGTATGCCTCAGATACAGAGACCTGACCATATGGAAAAAAATGTTTATAAAAATAGTCTAGATGAAAACAAAATCACTTCTGTTAGTATTTTACAGTACAAACGCAGACAAATCAAACTTATACATAAGGAAGACTGGAAGAATCAAAGGCAAGAATTATGGGACTACTTGACATGGAAAATTAAATGTTTACCACAGTGCCATAGGGGCTATAAGGAGGTATGTATCTTTGGGAACAACAGGAAGATCGGCAACAGGGTTGACACTACAGGCGGGTAGAGAAAATGAGAAGGGACCTAAGTAGATTTAGGATTGGTCAAGGGTGTGGCAGCTAAGATTCAATGCAAAGAAAGAAGTGCAAGATCATGCATTGTGGGTAAAGTAAAGCAGTAGAAGAGTATATGATGGTGGTAGAGGTACTGAAAGGGCCATAAGAGTAATCATATCAGCTGATTTAAGGGTACCAAACAATGTGAGAAGGCTGTGAGGAGAGCCAGTGGAATGCTGGGGTGCACAGTGATAGATATATCCAGTGAAAGGAAGGAGGTGCGGATGCCACTGTAAAGAAAATTGGTGAGACCTCATTTAGAGTACTGTGTCTTGTTCTGTAGGCCTCATCCACAGTAGGACATAGACAGGGTTGAAGCGGTTTAGAGAAGGGCAACAACAATGGTGCAGGCACTACACCAAAAGTCATACAAGTGGAGACTGGAGAATCTCAATATCGATTCCCTGTCAGTGGGGGGCATATGATGCTTTCAAATACCTCAAGTGTGTAAATAATGTACAAGAGGTATCAGCTTTCCAAACAAAAAGATTTCCAACAGGTGGCCATTGTCACAAATCCTCCAAGGGTCTGGCCTTCTGCTCCCACAGTGCCCAACCTTGAAGTGTGATTTATGATCAGGGGCAAACAGGAACACCTCCTGTTTGTTTTGGGTCCAAGAAAACTACCAGTCCGAGTCCTGGGGTCAAATATTAATCCTTCTTCACTAAAACACCCAGGTAACAGGTCCAAATATCACACTCTCTTCAGGGAAAGCAGTACAATACTTGACTCAGCGGGCATGCAACCAACTAAGTTCTAACCCCTGCCGACTCACTTGAGAGTCAGGTATTTTCCCTTGCTGGATCTTTCACAGATCCTTGTTAGCGTGGCTGCATATGGTGACAGGCTAAGTAACTCAAAATGAGAAAATATCTCAGGCAGGTTTAAGGAAAACAAAATTTACTAAGAATTAAAGATAGTAAATAAGTACAGTACATAAAACAGAACATACATACATTAAGGTTACAATCAGAGAAAGAATGGAAAATTTCAAGTTAAAGCACCTTGCAACTGATTAGCTAATTCTACCTTAGTTTTCAGTTGGCAAAGGTTCACACTGAATTACCAGTCTTGGCAGAAGTGGTCTCTCTTGAGTCCAGGAACAATGTGTACCTTAGTAGTCCAGAACAAAAGTGTCAGTCCCTTCAGCCAGCTTCTCCAACATCAAAGAGGCCAGAATGTCCCTCCCATCCTGTAATGTCACTGGGCTGCTAGTGTGAGGTCACACTCAGTTAGTTCTACATACTTAATTTGTAACATGTAACTGCATAGGCAAAACAGGTCAGATTACTTGATTGGAATCTGCAAATACAGCAATATTTTAATTATAACAAGACAAGCTGTCTTCATCAGAGTATGCTTTTATGGCAGTTACAATATCCCTTTGATCTTCCAAAGAAACATCCTGGAAACACTTCTTATATTAGGTTGAATTTTCATAGAGTTCTATCAGAAACAGCTTCCTTCATGGTGCGCTGTAAAATGTAATATTTTATGATCAGTTGCCCAGGTTCAAAAGCAGTGGCATGTTATAACCTGTTTTTTATAACTGTCTCAGGAAGTTCAGCAGATAAGTGTTACATTTTCTACAAGCCAACTGGGCCCTTTTAGGTCAGCAAGAGAGCAGAACATTTTTTTCTTTTAAAAACAAATCAGTGTCCCATGCTGCCTTGTGTTGACTGCCATGTTTCATAAGCAGAAATTCAAAAGAAACATATTTATAGCAAAATATAATACAAATAATAACAGGCAGACAGCTATTGCAACACCCTCCCTCCTAGACTGAATTTGAAGGAATCTATTCCTAGGCATGGGATGAGTTTCCCAAATTCAGTTCACTTCTCTAAATGGAGCGATAGACCGTTTGTGTTTGCTGGTCCAGCCCTGTGGGTAATGGTAATATTGTATCCCTGTAATGCAAGGCTCTCTTAGAAGCCTACCATCTGTCTTAGCCATCTGTACCAGCCAAACCAGGGTTTATGATCTGTCTGTACCTCAAAGTGCCTCCCGTATAGGTATGGCTTAATTTCTTCAGTGCCAGGCACTCCTTCTCCACTGTAGAATACACCTGCCCCTGGGAAGTAATTTCTTACTGAGGTACACTATTGGGTGATCTTTCTCTTGGTTAGAAGTCTGGATAAGTAGTGCTCCACTATCCACGTCTGAGGCATCTGTCTGGACTACAAATGGCTTACTCTAGTCTGGACTGGCCAACACAGGAGCACCGCACAGTGCCTCCTTTAGTCGTAAAGGCTCATTCACAGATTGGTTCCCAGTTCACCCTTTTAGGCATTTTCTTTAGTAGGGCAGATAGGGGAGCTGCCAGGGCACTGTAGTTTGGTATAAACTTCTCGATAGTACCCTGTGGTCCCTAGAAAACTCCAAACCTGCTTCTGTGTTTTAGGTCTGGGCCATGCCTCTATTGCCTTGATCTTGGCTTGATTATGCTGGAGCTGTCCCCACCCTACTACACACGCCCTAGCTAACCTGCCTCTGTATCCTGCCCAACAATTCTTTCAGGTGGGACAGGTGTTCCTTCCAGCTGGCACTGAAGATGGCAATATCATCCAGGTATGCCATGGTGTACTCTTCAGTACCATGTAACACCTGGTTCAACATCTGGAAGGTGGCAGGGCATTCTTCATTCTGAAAGGCATTACCTTGAACTCAAATAACCCTATCGGAGTGATGAAGGCCGACCTCTCCTAGCTCTGGCAGTTAACTCCACCTGCCAATACCCTTTCGTCAGGTCAATGGTGGTGTTAGGTCGCCCTCTCAATCTGTCCAGTAGTTCATCCGTCCATGGTATTGGGTGGGCATCCGACTTCATGACTGTGCTGAGTCAGTAGTCCACACAAAAATGAGTAGAGCCATCCAGCTTGGGAATGAGGACTATGGGTGAGGTCCAGGGCTGTGTGATTTCTGGATTACCCATAAATCCAGCATTTCCTCTACCTCCCTCCCTCCAGTCCTAATGTCCTTTAAGATGGACTCAGACACCCGATATGCTGTCCGTTGTATGGGCACTTTTGTCCCCATGTCTGCATTGTGCATCACTAAGGAGGTTAGTCCAGGCTTGGCATTAAACAAAGGGACAAAGTCTGCTAAAACCTCCTTTACTTTCTGGTCTGCTCTGGGGTCAACTGGGGTGACAGTTTGATTGCCTCCACAGAGGATTCCTGCTTACATTCCTCAAGCAAGTCCAGAAGGGGTCTGCTTCATCCATCCCTCCCAGGACTACACACCACAAATACCATGTCAGCCCTATTTGCATATGGCTTCATCATGTTGACATGGTACATTCTATGGTATGTGTCCTGTCAGGCAGTTCTACAATGTAGTTTACGTCATTCACCTGTCTGACTACTTTGTACGATCCTGCCCACTTGGCTTGCAGCTTGTCCTCGGACCAGAATTAGGACCATGACCTCCTGACCCACAGTGTACAAGCAAGCTCTGGCCCAGTGGTCATTCCATAACTTTGCTTCTGCTGGGTGGCTGCTAGGTTGCTCTGGGCTGTTCTCATAAGCTCCTTCAGCTTTTCCCTACACTTAAGGACATAATCTGCTATGTAAGTTCCCTGGGTGGCATGCTTGCCTTCTCAGTCCTCCCAGATCAAGTCTAGGGGCCCATGCACCCTGCGTCCATATAAAATTCAAAGGGAAAATCCTGTTGACTCTTGGGGCACCTCCTGTATGTGAACAACATGTGTGGGAAGGTATTTCTCCAGTCCCTCCCATGCTGTTCAGCAAATGCTTGAGCATCGATTTAAGGGTACCATTAAACCTTTCCACAAGCCCATCGACTGCGGGTGGTAACGATGTCGTGTGTCTCTTCACTACCCACACTTCTACCACAAACACTTCATCAGGTCGATATGAAGGTACCCCTCATTCAGTGATAACCTTCTGCGGAAACCGACACAGGAGAAAATCCCTAGCAAGGCATCTGCCACTTTGTCCTTAGTGAGGATAGGCGACTGCCTCTCGGTATTGGGTGGCATAATCTACCACCGCCAGGATATACCTCTTCCTGAAGCAGCTTGGGTATCAAAGGTCCCACAAAATCCATTCCTACCTCTGAAATGGCTCCTCCACTAGGGGCAAGAGAATCAGGGCAGCTTTGCTTTACTGCCTGCTTTCCCTGTTTCTGGCACCGTGACAAAACCGCAATATTCCTTCACCTGCTGGGTGAAGTTGGGCCAATGAAATTCTAGGCCAATTGCTGCGCTGTGCACGTGATTCCCAGATGTCCAGACATGGGGATATCATGAGCAACCGCTCATATACCCTGGGAGTGACAAGCTGCCTGCCCATCACCCTTCCCTCTGTCTTTACATCCTCCGATACAGCAGTCCATTGTCCCAATACACTCAATGTCTCATGTCACCTCCCTGTGTCCCAACAGATTCTGCACAAGTCCTCAGCCTCTAAACTAGGATTAGTCCTCTGAGCAGCTGCAAATCCCACATTTTCCCAAGGCATGGGACATGTCCCTTCAGTCTCTAAACTGGGGTCCCCAGCTCTAGTATCAGGAATTCAGGTCACTGCCATCCCTCCCTCCCTCAGAGTAACCTTCTGTAGTCATTTTGTGAACTGCTACCTGGGAAGTTCTACCTCCTTTCCCCACTCCCCATTTCAGGAGACACAGACTGGAGAACCAGCCTCCCAGTGTTTTCCACAGGGGCTTCTATGGGGTTCAGGGAACTACAATCAGCCTTTGCCGTTTGACTGTGGTTAACTGCACACACCACCCCTCTTGTAGATTATTCTCTATAATGACATCCAGGGCAAGATTGTCTGCCACAGTCACTTTTGCACCCTCTCTCCTGTCTCACCCCAGTCCAGGAGAACACTTGCTAGGGCAGAGTTTTCCTCCCAGTAAATCCCTTACAGTTATGAACTGTTTAGATATAAACTGTCCAAGCTCAATCAAATCCTTTTACTAAAGTAATAGACACCCCATGTCCCTTAAACCATGGGTCTATACCCCATTCACAGTAACTGGGTATGTGCTCCCTCATGTTTACTGGCATGCTTTCAGGGATATACAAATAAAACCAGCTCTTTCCGCACCACTTTGACCACTCTGTGCCTTTTCAGGACAATGTCTAGCAAGATGCCCAGGTTGTTTGCAAAACCAACAATTGTTTCTTTTATCAGGCAAATCCTTTCTTTGTACCTTGGGGCTGCCTGCTTTCTGGGTAGGCAGTAGGGTTTTAACTGCCCTGAAGGCACGCATTTTCCTTTGTGTGCTGCCACACCGCCCCACTCTTTTCAGAACAGGCCAGTTCCTGGCATAGAGGTCCCAGAGCTCGGCAGCCTCCTATACTGTTTTTGGAACTCATTCCTCAAGTCAGGTTTTCAGCTCTGCTGGCAAGTTGCAAAGAATTGCTCCAAAGTACCACATCCTCTATTTTCTCTACAGAGTCTACTTTGACCCCTCCACCAACGTTTAAAACTGACATTGCTTTGTGGTTAGTTCCTCGTGAGTTCATGTCAGAGCTTCTCCTGAGCTTTACGGAACTTAACTCTGTACACTTCAGGTGTCAATTCATACTTTTTAAGCAACGAGCTTTAAGTTTTTCATGATCACTACTGTCCTGATTGTCCATTTGACCCAATGCATCACTAGCTTTACCAGCAAGTAGTGGGATAGCTGAAGCTCCAGGACTCCTGGGTATTTTAGCCTGAACAGACCTTTTCAAACAAATTCAAAAATGCATCCCTATCCTCCACCTCTTTAAATTCAGTTATAAACCTCCTCCCTACCCAGGGACCACCAGGGCCAATGCCACTACCTCGGAGGTTGCCAAGAAAGAGGTGAGGCTGGACCAGGGTGGGCCCAGGGAGGAGAGAGGTGGTGGAACAGAGTTGCATCCTCCAGCTGTACCTCTCCATAATTCATTCGCTCTTCTGGTGGATAGTGGTTCCTCTATGGAGGCACCTGCAGTGGAGACCAAGAAGGATGCTGGAACCTTCACAAAGAGACCCACAGGAGGGTGGCATGGGACCCCACAGGGAAGGAAACAACTCCTGGTGGGGACTCAATCATTAGGGGGTAGAAATGGGGAGGAAGGGAGAGGAGGTAAGTGCCTACCTGGCGCACAGCTCAGAGGGACAGGAAGTGAATCCTCAGGATCGTGGGAGCAGCTGCAGGGGAGAGAGCTGGATGTCATTGTCCCCAAGGACAAATGACCTGGCTAGGAATGGGATCAGGGCAGTGCAAGAGAAGTCTGTAGAGTTGGGGAGGGCCTTGAGACAAATGCGCATATGGTAACCTTCTCGGAGGTGCTGCCTGTCTATGGCAAGGGTGATGCTAGGGTACTCTCACCAGGAATTCAATGAATGGTTGAAAAACTGGTGTGGCGCTCAGGTTTTGGCTTCATTGGGGACGGGGAGCCATCCTGGAGGGATGCAGACCTATACTGGTGCGATTGTCTGCATCTGTCCAGGGGGAATCAGGATCCTAGGTGAGAGGTTTAAATGCTTCATTGGCAAGCATTTAAACTAGCCAAGGGGCGGCACTGAAAAGAGCAGGAATCCCAGCCTCCCACACAAAACACAGTAATTAGTGAGGTAAACACCAAGGTAGAGAAGTCATTAGGGAGAAGGACAGAGGTAAATGTAAAAAAGGCAAAGGCAGTAAAGACAGGAATGGAGCTAAAAGGGTAAGGCCATCAAAAGTGGAGGGTGATGAGTACCAATGCCCATAGTCTGTGTAACAAGCTCCCTGAACTAGTGGCCTTGATGGAAGAGGTTGCCTGGATATTGTGGCAGTCACAGAAACATGGTACACAGGGAACCATGACTGGGATGTCAACATCCAGGATACACAATCTACAGGAGGGACAGGGAGGGTAAGAGAGGAGGAGGAGTAGCTCTCTATGTAAAGGAAGGGATCAAAGCAACAGAACTAAAGAGTAAACAGGGAGCAGATGAGGTGCTCTGGGTCACCCTGGAGACAGGAAATGGTGCCACAATCTGCATGGGGTTGTATACAGACCCCCATCTCAGGGGAGGAATGGACAAGGAATGGGCATGAAGAAAGAATCTCAGATTTAGAAGTGGGTAGCCATCTGGGAACAAGCGACCACCAAACAGTGTGGTTCATGATAAACAGCCATACAATCAAGCCATACAAAAGCAAGAGTGTTAGACTTTAGGAGGGCTGATTTTGGGAAAATGAGAGAGTGCCTCAGAAAAGCACTACCAAACAGGCAAGAAGGAGGGTGGAGGAACAATAGGGAGTAATCAAAACAGCCATCACAGAGGCAACACGCCTTTGTGCAAAGCAAATCAACAAAACACAACGAAGGAAAAACGCTATGGTTCTCAAAAGAGGTGGCAGGGAAGGTTAAGGAGAAAAGGATAGCATTCAGGAAATATAAGGAAACACAGAAGGAACAGGACAGAGAACTTTATCAGTTAAAGCAGAAGAGGTTGGGAAGGCAGTCAGAATAGCAAAGGCCCAAACCGAGGAAAGGATAGCCAACTCTGTTAAGAAGAGGGATAAGGCCTTTATAAGTACATTAGGGAGTGAAGAAAGACCAAAGGAGGGATACTGAGGCTTAATAAAGGGAGGAATGTGGGTAGAGGGTGACAGTGAAAAGCAGGGATACTGAATATTTCGCTTAGTATTCACAAAGGAAGAGGAGGGGAGGTACCTAAACCAAACAAGAGAAACACTCTAAAGATGGGGTCGATACCAGTCCATTTACAGAAGAAAGGGTTCTGAAAGAACTAATACAATTGAAGGTGGACAAAGCAATGGGGCCTGATGGGATTCACCCAAGAATTCTAAAAGAACTAAGGGTAGAACTAGTGACACGCTGACTACTCTTTAACAAATCATGGGAGGATGGGTGGTACCTGAGGACTGGAGGAGGGTGGATGCGATTCTCTTCACAAAGTGGGAGCAGGACAGAGGCAGGAAACTACAGACCAGTTAGTTCGACCTCAGTGGTAGGGAAAATGATGGAATCACTTCTGAAGGAAAGAATTATTGAGTACCTAGAGGCCAGTGGGGCACAGGAGACCCAAGGCAGCATGGATTCACGATGGGAAGGTCATGTCAGATGAATCTAATAGATTTCTTTGACTGGGTGACCAAAGTATTAACCAGGGAGGGACTCTGGACATGGCCTACCTAGATTTTAGCAAAGCGTTTGATACAGTCCCACAGAAAGATTAATACACAAGTTAGCCAGCCTTGGAGTGGGTCCCAAGGTGGTAGCCTGGATAAAAAATTGGCTAAACAACAGGAAGCAAAGGGTAGTAGTAAATGGAGTCCACAGTGAAGAAAGGAGGGTTACTAGTGGGGTACCACAGGGTTCAGTACTGGGACCAGTCCTTTTAATGTCTTTATAAGTGACATTGCAGAGGAACTGAAGGAAAAGTATGTCTCTTTGCAGATGACACAAAGATCTGTAACAGGGTTGATACACAAGATGGAGTGGAAAGGATGAGAGGGACTTGCAAGGTTGGAGGAATGGTCAAATGTATGGCAGCTCAGATTCAATGCAAAGAAGTGCAAGGTAATGCGCCTGGGAAACAAAACCCAGGGAAAAGTACACAGGGGTGAGATACTGACAACAGTAAAATGGAAAGGGACCTGGGGTAATTATATCAGATGACCTAAAGATAGGAAAGCAATGTGAGAAGGCAGTAAGGAAGGCTGGGGGATACTGGGATGCATAGGGAGAGGCATCAATAGTAGAAAACAGGAAGTTGTTATCCTCTGTACAGACAGTTGTGAGACCCCATCTGGAGTACATGTGCAGTTCTGGACACCCCATTTCCACAAAGACATAGACAGAGTGGAGGCTGTCCAGAGGAGGGCAACCAAATGGTGCAGGGTCTGCACCAAAAGACATATGCAGAAAGACTAAAGGAGCTTAATATGTATAACCTTGAGGAAAGAAGGAGAGAGGGGACATGATAGAAACTTTCAAGTACCTCAAGGAATCAACAAAGTCAAGAGGGTAGCATCTTTCAGAAAAAGATGTGCAAGAACAAGGGGCACATTTTGAAGATAGAGGGGAGGCTCAGAGGTAATGTGAGGAAGTATTTTTACAGAGAGGGTTGTGGATGCATGGAACAGCCTCCTGAGGTTGTGAGTCAAGAACAGTGGGGAATTCAAGAATGCATGGGACAGACATAAAGGCAGTCCTAGTGGGAAGTAGGAGGAAGTAAGCTGTTGGTTAACTAGGATCTGCAGCTTATCTGTTAGGTAGGAAAATGGGCAGACTAGGTGGGCCAAACGGTCCTTATCTGCCATCAAATTCTATGTTTCTATGAATTTAGAATTTAAATTGTATCCCAGCCCTGAGGTCCAAGTTCACTCCTGCCACTTACCACCAGTGCTGATCTTTGGAGTTTAGTTTTGCAAGTTCGAATTCCTCCATCGCTGGTTTTCTCTTTCCTCAGCCTCTCTCTGAAGCTGTTTTCTTTCCTCGGCCTCTCTCAGATGCTGGTTTCTTCTTCCTGCATCTCCAACTGTATCTGGAACTTTCTCTGCTCAAATTCAGCTCCATTCTCCTCAACTCTATCTGCAGCCTGAACCGTTTTGGCTCCAGCCCTGTGGTGACCCTCCCTGGTGCTGTAGCTCTTGGTTCCCACTGGTCTCGCTGCCCTCCTCCCAGGGACTGGACACTGTGACAGACTCTGGCACCACCACATCAAAGTCTGGTCACCGACTGTGACCTGAGGCCCTGGACAGTTGCTTGTGCATCAGCTGCCACAAGAGCCTCCATGAGGTGCTGTTTGTTTTATCCATCACTCCAGACTCCTCTTTCCTGGCACAACTGCCTCAGGTATTCCACAGTGTAGTAAGCTGTAGGTGCAGCCATCTTCTTCCCTAATCTACGGCTACTAGCTTGCACCCAGAAAAAAATAAAACAGGTAGGGAACTTTAGACTGTAATCAAATGATATATTTATTTAAACAAAAAAAAACCTGCCTTATTTGTGTGTGAAGTGTTACAGTTTATCAATCTGACACACTGGACTATTAACACCTGTGCCACCAAATAACTGCACAGTGTGCAAACAAATATTTCAGATCCCACCTCTGCCACCAAATCTGTCACAAATCCACTCTGGGGGTCAGGCCCTCTGCTCCCACAATGCCCAACCTTGCAGTGCGATTTATGATCAGGGGACAAACAGGGACACCCTCCTGTTTGTTTTGGGTCCAAACAAACTACCAGTCTTGAGTCCTGGGGTCAAATATGAACCCTTCTTCGCTAGCACACCAAGGTAACAGCTCCAAATATCACACTCTCTTCAGGAGAGCAGAGCACTACTTGACCCAGTGGGCATGCAACCAACCTGGTTCACACCCCCGCCAACTCAATTGAGACATGAGTGTTTTCTTACCTTGCTGGATCTTTACACAGATCCTTGTTAGTGTGGCTGCATGTGGTGACACACTAAGAAACTAACAGTTATGTCAGGATTATGAATACTATTCTACCATTCACACTCAAAATGAGAAAATGTCTCAGGCAGGTTTAAGGAAAACAAAAATTATTAGAATTAAAGACAGTACATAAAACAGAACATATATACATTAAGGTTACAATCAGAGAAAGAAATGGAAAATTTCAAATTAAAGCACCTTGCAACTGATTTCTGATTAGCTAATTCTACTTTAGTGTTCAGTTGGCAAAGGTTCACACCTGAATTACCAGTCTTGGCGAAGTGGTCTCTCTTGAGTCCAGGAACAAAGCGTCCCTTAGAAGTCCAGAACAAAAGTGTCAGTCCTTTCAGCCAGCTTCACCAATATCAAAGAGGCCAGAATGTCCCTTCCATCCTGTGATGTCACTGGGCTGCTAGTGTGAGGTCACACTGAGTTCTACATACTTAATTTGTTACATGCAACTGCATAGGCAAAACTGGTCAGATAAATACTTGATTGGAATCTGCAAATACAGCAATATTTTTAATTATAACAAGACAGTCTATCTTCATCAGAGTATGGTTTTATGTCAGGTTACAATATCCTTTGATCTTTCACAGAAATATCCTGGAAACACTTCTCATATTAGGTTGAATTTTCACAGAGGTCTATCAGAAATGGCTTCCTTCTTGGTGTGCTGTAAAATGTAATATTATGACCGGTGCCTAAGTTCAAAGCAGTGGTTTGTTATAACCTGGTTTTATAACAGTCTCAGGAAGTTTAGCAGATAAGTGTTAGATTTTCTAGAAGCCAGCTGGGCCCTTTAGGTCAGCAAGTAAGCAGAACATTTTTTTCTTTTAAAACAAATCCAATGTCCCATGATGCCTTGTGTTGACTGCCATGTTTCACAAGCAGAAATTCAAAAAAACATATATTTATAGCAAAAATATACTACAAATAATAACAGGTAGATGGCTACTGCCACAGCCATGATATAAAAATAGAGGGCTGCACACTTAGGAGTATTGTGAGAAGTAATTTGACAGGCAAAGGGTGTTGGATCCATGAAATAGACTCCTGGCAGAAGGTGTAGGAGCCAAAATAGCAGGGGACTTCAAAGCGCATTGGACAGACATAAAGAACTCTTGTGATAGAAAATGGAGGATAAGCCATGGATCATATAGGATCTGTGGTATCTGAAACAGGCAGGGAAAACTGCTGTTGGTAGGCCATGAGGTCGTTATCTGCCATCAGTTTCTATGTTTCTATGGTTTGTCATTTGTTAGTATTTTTTAGTGAATGTGGAAATCAGGCAGAACACCAGGGACATTCCTTAGTCTCCTGTAGGGGAACTCCTAACCCTAGCCATTTGGCAGTCTGCCAAGGGGCCAGCCTGGTTGATGGTGGAAAGAAGCTGTGATTGTGGAGGAATCGACTTCCTCCCTATAATCTATTTTCCAGAGGTCCTAAATGTGGAAAATACCATTCCTGAGATGGGGATATAGCCTCTACACAGGACATAAGCCGGCAATACAGGCCTCACCCACCTAGCTAGGGTGGTCTAGGAGAGCTTTTTGACCATGCCTGGCTGCCCCAAAAAGGCTGAACAACCTGATTTCCTGAACTCAGCAATCCATCTAAAATATGTCCCAACAACCCCTCATAAATCTAACTTCTGCCACTCTTTCTCCTTTGGGTTAGTAGGCTGCAGACAGAAAGATGGGAGACAGATTTCCTGGTTCACATGGAAGGCCATGGGAACCTCAGGAATGAAAGATGGAACTGTTCTGAGCACCACCTTATCCTTATGCATGACAAGGTATGGTTCTTTGTGGGACAAAGGATGGAGCTCACCAATCCTCCTGGCTGAGCACATGGCAACTAAAAACTTACCTTGTAAGACAGCACATCCAACGGTACTGACAAAAGTGGTTCGAAATGCTACTACGGGAGCATTCAGAGACCAGATTCAGATTCCATGGGGAACAGGGAATCAGAACAGAGGTGGTCTCCTGCTGACAGCCCACAGAAAATGAATAATCTCCTGGTTAGCGCCTAGTAAAACCCAAGGAGGCTCCAAGGGCGTCACACCTGAACTCCCAGGGTGCTCAAACCCAAAGTTTTTCCATCCCTTCCTGCAGGAAATCTAAAATCTGTAGAACCGTGGCTTTGGAAGGTCAATATTGTTTTCCCTGGCCCAAGCCGAAAGGTGGTCCATATGTAAGCAAAAGCTGCTGACGAGCAGATCCTCCTGGCAGCCATCAGGGTGTCCACTTTCTTCTTAGAGAAACCCTGTTTCAGGAGTCTCCTCTGTTCAGGAGCCAGGCCACAGGTTGCAACCCTCACAGATTTTGATGCAGGATGGGGCCCTGTTAGAGAAGGTCCCCACATTAGAAGATGAAATGGTGCACATTGAGCTAGGTTCACAAAGTCAGAGAACCATCATCTTCTGGGCCCTCTAGAACTATAAGAACAAAGCTTCCTCTTGAGTGCCTTATTTTGTATATGACCTTGGGGAGGAGAGGCAGAGGAGGAAGGTGTATGCTCTGCTGAAATTCCACTGTTGTGACAGGGCATCGACTGCTTCCACCTGAGGACACTGGTGTGACACGTGGACAGCCAGTTCAGAGTACACTATGATTTTTTGTAATATAAAATGTGTTATGGACTGTCTCTCATGAGAGATGCTGAGACAGCATGTGAGATCACACACACTCAGATTTTAGATGCAAGGTGATATCTGGAAGGCCAGAAGCTAATTACAGACTAGAACAGGCCTTAATCAAGAATCTGCTATTTATCCAAGTTAAATATAGCTTTAACTACTAAGAGGAAACCAGTATCCATTTTATGACATTTCAAGGAGGAAACCAGATTTGGCATACTGGTGCAAAATCATAAATGCTTTGATGTCTGTGTGAGAGGATACTGCTCATAGATGAAGGAAATTTACAGACTTGATTGGGAAGTCACATGGGGAAAGGCGTTTCTGCTGTGTAACCTTAATTAACTTTCCTCTAAAATGATAAAACACCCTGGTGTATGATTTTTAATAGACAGAGGAGGAGCTAGGTGACCTCACAGAAAGGGGTTAGCACAGACAGTTTTTTAAACAGTATTTTGTTTTCCTTCAGAGACACTTTTATCTACACTCTGACAAAGAAACATCTTTAGCACTTTAAGCAAGTATACAAGTAGAGAGAGACAAAATCTAAGTACTGTAGTAGGAATTGCACTGTTAAAACCTTATTTTTAAAGATTGTATGGTTCTTGTGATATATGGTTCTGTATTTTATGTTTTACATACTTTTATCTATTTTAGTAAAACTCTATTTTTAGAGCCTACTTGGTCTGTCTTTGAATTTCTTTTCTTAACAAGTGAAGTATATATGGTTAAAGGAGACACTGTGCATAAGCTTGAATGATGATACCAAACTGGAAAAGGTAAGAGTAATCTGAGGTCTTTATTAGAGTTTTTAAGGGTTCATTTTGTACACCTGGTTAGGTGCCTGTAGGCAAGATATCTGGCCCCAAAGACAGAATTATCTGAGCCTGTGCATTGGATGCTAGCAAGAGGTTCACAGTTTGAATCCTCCAGAACTGAGACCAAAGGTTGATTCGAACCCCAAAACAGACAGGAGGGTTACCCTGTTTCTGTTAATTGTTCACAAGACTGCGCTCGGAGGTTGGCACTTTGGGAGCAGAGAGCTGACCTGCTGAGTGGGTTTGTGACAGATTGGCTGGCAGCCGTGGCAAAAATTTTGGTACTACAAGGTTCTATTGTTCAGTGTGTCAGCTTGAGACTGTCAGCTCACTTGAAAAGAAAGAAAAAGTCAGTGATTTATTTTGTAAAAATGGAGACAAAACTATATCACTTGGCATACAGTCAAGTTCCTACCCATTTATTTTTTTCTAAAGTGCAAGTCAGAGTAGCAGTAGTTAGGAAGATGGCTTCCAACTACAGCAGGCACACTGTAGACTACTTAAAGCAGTTGTGCGGAGACAGAGGAGTCCTCCTCGACGCGAAAGCCCAGCAAACAGAACCTAGTGGATGCCCTGATGCTGGCAGATACCAAGAGCACCGAGTCACAGACCGTGACTGAAAAGGACCAAACCCTCGAGGTGGCAGGGCTAGCAGCCAGTGCAGTGTCCAGATCCAATGAGGAGGACAACAGGGCCACTGTCAGTGAAGGCCACAGCAGCAGGGGAAGGTCACAGTATCCTGGATCCAGAAGTACTCAGGCTGCAAACTGAGTTGCGAGAATGGAGCTGGAGTTCCAGAGGGAGAGGGAGCAAAAGAAGCAGAGGCGGACCGTGAACAGTGGGAGGCAGACCATGAGGAGCATGAGCACCAGTGAGCTGCAGAGGAGAAGAGAGAGGAGAATGCTGAGACGCACACCATGAGGAGCAGGAGTGCCAGTGGCAATGACTCCAACCAGCGGCACCAGAGCAGGTAAGTGGCTTGGGTTTAACTGGGACTGCAGGACTGGGTTACAAATTGAACTCCAAATTGATAGCCGAATTTAAAGAGGGAGAGGATATGGATGCTTTTAAATTTTTTGAAATAGTTTGTATTCAGGCTAGAATTCCTAGAGAGTCCTGGAGCTTCCAGCTATCCCGCTTACTTACCGGAAAGCTCGAGATGCACTGGGTCAAATGGACAATGAGGACAGTGATGATTACAGCAAACTTAAAGCTGCACTGTTAAAGAAATTTGAATTAACTGCAGAATCATACAGAGCTAAATCGTAAGCTCGGAAAAGCCCTGATATGAACTATGAGGAGCTAGCCACGAAACAACGTCAGTTTTAAAATGTTGGTGGGAAGGAATTGAGGCAAACTCTATTGATAAAATTGAAAATGTGATTTTGTTACAACAGTTTTATTGGGCATGCCCAGCAAAGCTAAAAATCTGACTGGAGGACTGAGATCCCAAAACAGTGCAAGAGGCTGCTGAACTCTCGGACCGCTATGCAAGAGCAGACCTGCTCTGAGGCAGATAGGGATGTGGCAGCACAGAAAGGGAAAAGCGCACCTTCAAGGCAGCTAAAATCCTCACTGCCTCCACGAAACCAGTTAGCCCCAGGTTTCAAAAAAAGATTTCTCTGAAAAGAGAAATGAATGTTGGTTATGTAAAGAAACTGGGCATATTGCCAAACAGTGTCCCAAAAGAATGAGCAATAATATGCAGAATGGTACTAGAAAAGAAGTGGGTTGTTTGTGTGTCCTGGGAGCAGAGTGTCCTTCTTACTGAGGAAGGTTGCCAGGCATTGGTGTTCTGGGTCCAGTTCCTCAGAGTCCCAGCCCATGAGGAACTGAATGTGCCTCATGACATCCAGTAAAGTTGGATCATCAGGAGGAGATCTGCGGGTATCCCTGGGCTCCTCAGGTTCGGAGGTAACCAAGAATCCTCGGAGTCCAAGAGGAGGAGGAGAATCCCTCCTGGATGGTTCAGAGTCCGAGACCAGTGTCTATGGAGGCGATCCTTCTTGTGCTGGTCCTCCTTGTCACTGGGAGTCCAGGAAGTGGGAGGAGGAATCCGGACCTGTGAAGAAGAAGGTTCCTCGGAGGTGGGACAGGAGGCCTCTTCTGGGGTTCCTTGTTCTGCATGAACTCCCACCAAGCCATAAATAAGGCAGTGTAATCCAAAGTTGGTAGTAGGGAGGCAGCGCCAGGTGGGAATGTATGGGAACCCCAGCATCAGTCCCTGAGGCTCTCAGAGGTTCTGGGCATCAGTCCCTGAGGAATTCAGTGACTGGATAACAGCTCCTTGTGGTGAAGGGCTGACTGCCATCAATCTTGACAGGCCAGGCGACAGTTCAGCCAGCGTCGGGTTATGGCTGTCCCAAAGGAGGGCAGGAGCTGGCAGAGGCTTAACCGACAATTTTGTTTTCTTTATTTATGTATTCAGAAACAACCTTTGAGCATGAGCTCTTTTACAAAGGTTCCATGTCATTAGAACATAGATACAAAAACATGGGATACAAGCACATAAGCTACAGAAAACATAGGCTACATACATGAGTCAGATACAAGCAGAGCAATTGCATAGGGATGCAGGATTACTATAGTATACACAAGAGCAAAAAGATCACCTTATACCAGTGGTCAAGGGAAAAACTCAGGAGAGTACTCTCCAGAGCAAGAAGCAACCTCGAGCTAAGAGGCTTTGTCTGGTCATGCGTTAGGCAGAGCTAGAGACATGGAGGACCGGGTGAGCAGTAGGAAGGTTAGTTAGCCACGAAATTGGTAAAATGGAGGACAGTGGGAAAAGTACTGCCCTGGTCTTAAGGGAAGGACCTGGGGGCCCATACTGTGGCCTGCTGGGTTAGAGCTTTTCTGAAACAATCACAGGCAGAGCTGGAGGCAAGGTAGTGCTTGAGTTTGGATTTGAAGTTAGAGATACTGAGGGAGTTGAGAGCAGTTTCAGGAATTTCACAGAGCCAGAGAGGAGCTGTATATGAGAAGGAGCGTTGGCCAAGTGCGTTTCTCTGAAAAGGTACAGAGTGTCTCCCTGGTTTCCTGCCTCTGGTGCTATACACACGGGTCCGGCCCTTGGGAGGATTTTGGATATGCAAGGGGTGCCTTTCCCAGAAGAGCCTTTTGCCAAGTAGGCAGGTTTGGAATTTGAGTCTGCAACCCAGCAGTAGCCAATTTGTCTGCTTATAGAAAGCAGGTATGGGTGAGGCGTCTGCAGAGGATGAGTCTACAGGCCTTGTTCAGGGTTGTTTGCACCCTCTTAAGTGCTGTGTCAGTGGCTCCTCCATAGACTACCAGACCATAATCGATGGTTGATAGTATGGAACTAGAGACTACAATGCAGAGAGCTTCAGGCATGAGGCACTTTCTCTGTCTGTGGAGCACTCCAGCTTGGAGCTGACAGCCTTATCCACGTGATCTATATGCTGGACAAAGGAGAGAGTGTCATCAATGGACCCCTAGGTACCTGAATGTGTGCACTCTACAGTGGTACATTGACATTGTTTGAGATGCAAAGGGCTAGGGATCTTTTTGAGCTGTGGGTAGGACAGGAACATTATCTTGTTTTTTATAGTTAAGCAAAAGCTTATGTTCAGCTAAACCAATCCTCAAGCAGGTGTAA
Source organism: Neoceratodus forsteri (assembly GCA_016271365.2). Classification (NCBI taxonomy): domain Eukaryota; kingdom Metazoa; phylum Chordata; order Ceratodontiformes; family Ceratodontidae; genus Neoceratodus; species Neoceratodus forsteri. The sequence goes on from CM028137.1 coordinate 325,443,098, forward strand.
GGATTTCTGCAGTCCCGGCTGGAGAGTCTCAATTCACTGGCTGCTGTTGAGGATGACTGCATCATCAGCATAAAGGATCATTTTGGTGTCACAGACCTTGGGAAGATCATTTAGAAATATCCTGAAAAGCAAAGGCCCAGGATTGACCCTAGGGACTCCCAGTGTGATGCCATTGGATCTCAACACTGTTTGGCCAATTCTGACCCTCTAGGTCTGGTTAGTCAGGTAGTCCTGTAACCACTGTGCAGCACTGGCTGCCCCATGCTCACAGCTGTGCTGAGGAGAGGGCGTGGCTGACAGTGTGAAACTTAGTTAAATCTATAAACACGGACCCATCAAATTTGCCTTCATCCATTGCTTTATGCACGTATTCTGTGTATTCCACTAGAGCAGTGGTTGTGCTGTGGCTCTGCCTGAAACCATGTTGGTTGGGGCAACAATTGATATTTATTGAGGTGTTCGTGAGTTGGTCGCTACAATCTTTCCAGCGCTTTGATAGGGGTGATAGGCTGGAGATGGGTCTATAATTAGTAATACAAGACACGTCCCCACTCTTGTGGACAGGGGTTACCAGTGCTTGTTTCAGACTTCAGAGGAATTTCACGAGGTGAGTGACTTGTTGAATAGCTTGGTTATGGGGACTGTGAGTTCATCTAGTGTGAGGGAGACCAGTTTCATGTCCACTCTGTCACTCCCATTCTTGTTTTCCTGAGGACTTTTTTTTTTTTCATAAGCCAGGGTCTCCTTGGCTGTCACCCTCCTAGTAGAAACTCAGGAGGTTGCGAGATGATGTTTGGGCGTGATGGTGAGCATCCATGTGGTGAAGGCAGAAGGGGTAGGACTGAGCTGAAGTCAGTGAAGACAGAGTTGGGGGACTCCGCAATTCACGTTTGGGTCAGAAGAGAGTGACATTGATAAGAAGCTGTTGAGGGTGTATTTTTCATCTTTGCCTAGTCAATTTTGATACTCTCCCAGAACCTCTTTCCATCACCCCAGATTCTAGTCAGCTGTTCCTTGTGAAAGCAGGCTTTGCCCTGTCTGATGAGCACCATGCAACAGTTTCTGGAAGCCCTATATGACTAGTAGTCATGCTTGTTTCCTGAGGACCTGGCCTTAGACCAAAGATTGTCCCTGTCACGCATCAGGGTGAGGAGCTCCCTGTGATCCATCCATTGTTGTTTCCATGGACTTTTCTCCTTTTTACCAGGGCATATTTATCACGGATCTGGTTGAACCCTCAACGAAGTATTTCAGTGCAAGGTCCAGGTCAGACAATGCATCTATGGGTGACCAGTCAAAGAGAGAGATGGCAGTTTTGAGAGACCTAGCTGACCTTTTCTTGATTCTGCTCTCAGTAGTGATGGGGGGTGATTTGAGCTTGTTGAACCATCTGAAGGTGATAGGGAATTGTCACTCAGGGTATCAGGCAGCACAGTGACCTCTAATATCCGAGAAGGTGAACTGAAAAGGATTCCATTTTTCAGTTCACTTTATTTAAAAAACAGGTGCTATTCCAAAAGATCATAGCACCTTAACAATATAAAACATTAAAACAACAAAATAGTATTACTAAACAGAATCACCAAAAGCAAGTTCAAGTAAGTATGTTTTCAGAGCTGCTTTAAAATAAATCACAGTGAAACACACGGATAGTACACTGCCAAGGTGAGGGCAGTCCTGAGCCATACTATAAACCTATGAGCAGAGGCAGGTAAAGTAGCTGTGTAGTTCTGTGAGGACATACAGAACTACAAGCTTATGCACCTCACATTTGTATTACAGTTTATTTTAAAACCGTGTGCCAGGGCCATGGATGAGTGGCTTTTGCCTGCAAGTGCGACTTACAGCACACACTAGAATTGGTTTTAAGTGCATTATAGCACATTATTTTAATAACAGTATCGCTGGGACAGCGACCTTGATGACACTTCTGGGTCATGGCTGAACATTAAAGCACATGTTCGGTGCATGTCTGGCATGTCAGGTGAGCCAGGAGAGTAGGAGAGATGGACTAGTGGGAACACAAAATAAAGCAAAACAGACTGAGTAAAATACCAAGGTAAGGCCACAATTCCAAATACTGACAGTGAATTCAGCATAACATCATGAAGAGGCGAGTAAGCGCATTATGGAACCAGTGGGTACTCATAACACATCTTGTACTGAGGACATGGAGATTGGCTGGCAATTGTGTAAAAGCTATAACATGTATGCAAAGGAGGGAACCTAGAAAACTATGAGTACGATGAATGCGTGCTAGTAACAACTTTGCTAAAGAAAATCTCTCTTAAACATGGGCCCACAGCAAGACAGGATATCATTAGCCTGGAGTTATTTATTGATCAGGCAAGTACATATTTCTGTCCAGAGACCTTGACACTGAGTCAAGATTCAAATCCTCCATACAATCCCAAACTGCAGCAAAACATCAAAATGAAGACATTGAACCCTGGAGCATAGTTCAGCCTATTGCAGGAACAAACCAAAAGAGGACGGACTGTCCAGAGACCTTGACACTGAGTCAAGATTCAAATCCTCCATACAATCCCAAACTGCAGCAAAACACCAAAATGAAGATATTGAACCCTGGAGCATAGTTCAGCCTAATGCAGGGAACAAACCAAAAAGAGGGGACAGATAGGAGGGGAAATCCCATTACACTCCAAAATAAATTCCAGCTATTATCCAATCTAAATCACAGAAAGTAGCAACTGAGCCTGAAATATGGAGGCATGTACTGATAATTGAAGATTCTATCACTAGGGGCTTAGATTCGATCACATGTAAAGGCAGAAATGAGTCCACAACTGGAGCACCAGCAACATCAAAAATATGACTGTGGGACTACTATCAAATCAAACTAACCCTTGGTAGTGCTGCATGTGGGCATCATCGACATAGAAATAGGCCCTGAGAAACATCTATGAAGACTGTGAGACAGTGGCAAAGCAGTTAAAAAATGTAGGAGGTGACCTCATAATATCAAGTATTTTACCTGCAAGGCAGATATACATATAAAAACAGAGAAATACAGCTAGTAAACAAATGACTAAAGGAATGGAGTACTATACAAAAATATAGGCACATAGATAACTGGGCAAGCTGTGGGGATGAAAGACAATTTGGAAGGAAGGGTTACACCTTAACACAATGGGGTCAAGAAGACTAGCCAAAGTCATGAATGATTATCTGCTCACCTATTTAAACTGATAGCGGGGGTGGGGGGCAAGGGACACAACAGAGGAAAATAAAACAAACTAAACACAGATACAAAAGAAAGGGTTGAAAATGCTTGCTACTAAATGCCCACAGTGTGAACAAGAAAATTAATGAACTTAGATATATTATGGAAGCTGAACACATATCATTTTGTACTGTCACTGAAACCTGGTGGGACGTATACCAAACATGGGACCAGCAGATAAAGGGTTATCAGCTGTTCAAAAATCTAGGAATACAGATAATTGGAGAAGTAGCATATATATAAATTAACATATACAAGTAGAACAAATTAAGGTCCAGGATGCAAATCTTGAACAACTCTGGCTTAAGATTACACCTGTGGGCTCGTCAAAAATAATCATGGAAGTGGTGTATAGACCCCCAATATCAGTAGAGGATGATTACACTCTACAGCAGCATATCCAGAACCTAAATCCTGCAGATAAACTAATGGTGGTGGGGACTTCAACTGCCAGGAATAAATTAGAATACCCTCATTGGCACAACAGCAGCGAGAGAGCATATCTTGAGATATTTGAAGGTTAGACCTGAAACAGACGGTAAATCTCAACACAAGAGTATCAAGGAAGATCATGGAAGCACTACTGAAGGAGAGATTGGTGGAACATCTGGTTGTCAATGGACTACAGGACCCAAGACAGCATGGTTTCACCAGGGAGGTTATGTCAGACCAACCTCATTGAATTTTTGACTGGGTGACTAGGGAGGTGGATCAGGGAGGGCAGTGGACATGGCTTATCTGGACTTCAGCAAGGCCTTTGACACTGTGCCACATAGAGACATACACATACTGAGGAATATGGGTGTGGGCAGGACAGTAGTGTGGTGGGTAGGTAACTGGCTGGGCGGTGGGACACACAGGGTGGTGGTAAATGGCTGTCACTCCACAGGAGGAAGAAGTGACCAGTGGGGTACCACAGGGATCAGTGCTGGGACTGGTCCTATTCAACATCTTCATCAGTGACATTGTGCAGAACCTAGAAGGCAGAAGGTCACTGTTCACTGATGACACAAAGCTCTGTAACAGAGTAGACACACCAGAGGGTGTAGACAGAATGAGAAGGGACCTGCAGAAACTTGAAGAATGGTCAGGGTTTGGCAGTTGAAATTCAATGCAAAGAAGTGCAAGATAATGCATATGGGGCACAAAATCCTGGCACAATATATCAGCTGGGAGGTGAGGATATAGCATCACCAAGCAGGAAAGGGATCTTGGGGTTATCATCTCCTGATGACCTCAAGGTAGGAAACAGTGTGACAAGGCAGCAGGTAAAGCAAATAGGATGCTGGGATGCATGGCAGGGGCATCACCAGCAGGAAAAGGAGGTCATAATTCCACTATATAAGACACTAGTGAGGCCCCACCTGGGAGTACAGTGTACAGTCCTGGAGACCTTACCTACGTAAGGACATAGACAGGAGAGAAGGTTCAGAGGAGGGCAACAAAGATGGTACATGGATTGCATCACAAGTCCTATGAGGACAGGTTGAAGGAACTGAATATGTACTCCCTGGAGGACAGGAGGAGAGAGAGGATATGATAGAGACATACAAGTATCTTACAGGGCGGAACAGGGTGCAGAAATACATTATTTTAGGCAAAAAGATGTTCCAGGACTAGAAGGCATGGGATGAAGTTGGAGGGAGGACAATTCAGAGGAAGCGTGAGGAAGAATTTCTTCACAGAGCAAGTGGTGGACAAGTGGAACACCCTAACAGAGGAAGTGGTGGGGGCTGAAACAATCATGGATTTAAGAATCGTGGGATAGACATAAAAGGAATTCTGGAGGTCAGGGTAAGGGCAACAGACTTCTAGGAAAACATAAACTGAACTTACAAGCTCAAAGGGCAGACAGGGGTGGGCCATAGGCCTTATCTGCCGACACTGTCTATGTATCTATGTAAATATATTAGATCTGGTTTTAAAAATAATTATGAACACATACAAATTGCACCACAGTCCCCTGCTGGGGATAGTGATCATAACATGATCAGCTTTAACATTTCGAAAAAACAAGTACTGATTGTCAGCGATACCGAAGCACTTATATGGAGTAAAGCAGACTTCACAGCTATCAGAAATAAATTAATACAGTGGGATTGGAGAAAATCATTCAGCAATAATACTCTGAACAATATGTGGGAGATACTGATAAGATAAGATAAATGAATGAATGTGTAAGAAACATATACCGTCCAGGAAGAAGTATAGAAGGAGAGACAGCGTGGATGAACGCAAAATTAAAAAACTGATAGCAAGCGAACACAAATTATTCAAAACAATGAAACAAAACAAAACAGTGGAACAAGGCTTAAAGCTTAAACAAATACAAAACAAAGTTAAACAGGGAGTTAGGAAAGCTAAAGCATTACATGAAACTAGGTTAGCCAGTAAAACAAAGGAAAACTTTAAATCCTTTTATGCATATGTAAATGAAAAAATAGCACAGGACAAACCATAGGTCCACTAAGAACACCAAAGGGTAATTTAGCTGTTACCAACAAAGAAATGGCAGATACACAAAACAGGTACTTTGCAACAGTATTTAATAAGGATGATAGTTTAACAAAATTGGGAGTATCAAGGAATTCCACCCAACCCCTACAATTATAGAAACCAGTGAGGTTAAAAATAGGCTACTTCATCTAAACATCAATAAATCAGCAGGTCCCGACAACCTACATCCAAGATTTTTAAGAGAAACTGCAGACAAGCTAGCACTATCAGTCAGCTATTTATTTCAGTATTCTCTAAATAAGGGTGAAGTGGTCACCACTTGGAGAGGCGATGGTGATACCATTGTTTAAAAAGGGAGACAGGAATGTCCATCAAATTATAGGCCAGTAAGTCTAACTAGTGTGGTATGCAAAGTATTGGAGGATATTACTAAAGAACATATTACCACATTCTCCAACAAAAAGGACTGGAGGATGATACAGCATGGGTTCAGAAAGGAGGTCATATCAAAAAAACATGCTTGAGTTTTACAACAAAGCGAGCAAACATTTGGATGATGGTAAAGCAGTGGATGTGGCCTTCTTAGATTTCACTAAAGGCGTTTGACAAACTGCCTCATAAATTACTAATAAGCCAGCCCACAGGACATAGGCATCCCAGAAAGCATTGTAAATTGGGTAACATCATGGCATATGCAGAGGAAACAGCAAGTTAGCATAAGGGGCAGTATCTAGCTGGACACAGGTACCCAGTGGAGTGCCTCAGGGATCAGTGTTGTGGCCATGCTTATTCAACATGCATCTCCACACTAAAACTAGGTAACGAAAAGGTCTGGTTGACCAAATTTGTGGACTGCCGTTTGGGAGTAGAGATATCTGAACAAAATGATCACACATTGCTACAAAAGCATTAGACCACATAAATATTTGGTGCAGCAGATACAAACTACATTTAAATCCTGAAAATACACCATTATGCATCTTGGTCACAAAAATCAAATGGCAGACTATCATCTAGGAAATATAGCCTAAGAACAACAGAGGAGAGGACCCAGGAATAACCATCTCAAATGACCTGAACTTTAGCTCCATTGTAATAAAATCAGTAAAAAGCAAATGGTATAGTAAATCGTATTTTAAGGCACATTGCTACAGGTAGTAGAGAAAGTAGTTATGGTTACATTATACAGCTCACTGGTGAGGCCTATGGAAGTATAGTGCCCAGGTATAGGCTCCTCACCAAAAGAAGGATATATCAAGGCTGGAAAATGTATAGGGAAGGTCACCATACATATAGTACAGCAATGTATACACAGCACTTTCTACCTCTTACAAATGATATAGATCCAGTCAAATAATGAATCCAAATATATTTTAATTAAATTCACAGCAGACCAGAGGCTCTGGTCTGGCTGTGGATTTAATTAAAATATATTTGGATTCATTATTTGACGGGACCTATATCAATTTGTAAGAGGAAGAGAGTGCTGGTGTATACTTTTGCTGTACTGTTTGTGTGTGGGCCTTATGACAGAAATGGTAAGGAAAGAGTTAATGGTTTGGATTCTCTAGCTGGTGTTTTTAGCAGTTTGAAAAAAAAAACACAGGCTAAAATCCACTGTCCAGCAGCATCCTCAAGCTGGAATTTGCAGTCCTCCTGGCTGCTAGATAAAAGCTGGGTCATAAATCTCAGAGTGGACATCTCCACACACACAGACCTGCAGACACACACACAGGCTAGTTTGAATGGATTGGGTCATTCAAATATAAACTGAAGGTTAAAATGGAATATAATTGGTCACTGAAAGGTGTTCAGTCTGATTGGAACAATTAATACATACATGTTAGATGGTTGGTGTATTCAAAGGAGGAATATGCATTACCTATTCCCAGGAGAATATACAAGAGGCTGAAAGACAATGAAGTGCTCTCTACTTTGGAAGCTGGAGGGAAACATAGTTTGGAGCCTACCCTTGAGCTATGTCTGTGGAAGCTGGCAGTTAGAACAGGGTCCAGTGTCTCTTGTAAGGACAGGGAAGGGTAAGTTTAGTGATAGCATATTTCAGTAAAAGCCTTTTCTTTTGCCATCTGTTTAAAAACATTTGTTTTCTTTTCCTGTACGAGTGTTATTCTCTTGTGTTGTACATATATATCCTGTAAATGCTCAGTGCACTTTCTGTTAAGTAAAAAGCTATTTATTTGCTCAACAGTTGTGACTGTGATGTCATTTTCTAAGGTAATATTTGGTTTCCACTGGCTGAGGTAAACTCTGTGTAGCATCCGCCACCCAAGGAGACACACTACCAGACTTTAATTTGTGCCATTGCACGTTTAATTATTCAAGTTTGTGAACTTGAAGGTTGGCGCTGACGACTCCAGCTGGTGGCAGCGAGTACCGAGAACAGACACCTCTCTAAAAGCTGTTTCAGCCCAGAGGAGAGGTGGGTTGTCACATATTGGTTAGCAGTGGTGGGGTGATGATAGCAGTCTGCATAGCATACTGAGATATAGAGTTTGCCAGTGGAACAGTTACCTTAGCATTGCAAAACAGGATATATAAGAGAATACATTTGTACAACAGTTTTATTTGTTTCTAGTTAGCACAGTATAGTGTAGCAGTAGGGAATGAGCTCCACAGAGTATGACTCACTTACTGTGCCACAGCTTTGTGAAAAGTGCCAGGAAAAGGGATTCAGCTTGAAGGTCTAAAACACAAGAAAAGGCAGACCTCATAGCTACCCTCATGGCACATGACCTGAAACAGACAGTTGCTGGGGGTGAGTCAGGAACTGAGGTAGCAGACCCCAAACCAGCTTGAGGTACTGCGACTGCAGCTGTTGCTGCTAGACAAAGTGCTGGAGGCAAAAGACTGGATGCTGAAGCAGAAGCAAGAAGGTTGGATGCAGACACAAAAGATGGGAAGCAGAGACAAAAGACTGGGTGCTGAAGCAGAAGCAAGAAGGTTGGATGCAGAAACAAAAGACTGGAATCAGAGAAAGAATGTGAAGAAAGAGAAGAACGCTAAGACAGAGAAGGAATGTGAAGAAAGAAAAGAAACAACAGCATGAACTCCAGAGACAACACAGAAGGAGATGATGACCCTGCACAGCCAACAAATTGTGAGTAATGGTGGAGTGTGTTTGCCTCATGAAGCCAAAATTAATTCTAAATTGTTCCCTCAGCTTAAAGAGGAGATGACCTTGATTTATTTTTAAGGTCATTTGAGAGTATGTGACCAATTAAAATTGACTAAGGCTTCCTGGTCAACTTATCTTACACCCTTACTTACGGGAGAGCTTTGCATGCATTTGCTAAAATGAGTCATGAAGACTATGCAGATTATGATAAAATTAAAACAGTGTTGTTGAAACATTTTGAATTAACTCCTGAGGCTTATAGAAGGAAATTTAGGAGTTAAAGAAAAGCCCAGAAGACAGTTATGCAGAACTGCAGGTTCAACTGCGTACTTACCTTGATAGGTGGGTGGAGGAGGCTAAAGCAACCACTGTAGAACTAATCAAGATGTACTGGTTAGAGAACAATTCCTTAAAATTGTACCTAAGGACATTGCGTATGGCTCCTAGACGGGCATGTGCCTCCTCAACAGAAGTGGCAGCAAGTGCTGACATGTATCTGTCTAGCTGGCCACACATACAGTGTAAGTCTTATGGTGGGGTGGGCAGCACATGGTTATAAGGGATCCCATGGGGGCAGCCCAAAGGAAACCAGCCTGCACCTGAGCCCAAAGTAGAACCCTCTGGTTCTAAGGGGACTCAAGAGACAGGACCCAAGAAATGTCATATTTGCAATCAAGTGGACACTTGAGATATAACTGCCCTTAGAAACTGGTTAAGGGGCTGAGGTATGGGGGAGTGGGTGAGCAAAAGAGCACTGGTGTGTTTGTAGGGTGTGTCCAGTCTAAGCACCACTCTCCTCTGAAGAGAAGCTGCATCCCATTACAGTTAATGAAATAGTAACACAGGGGCTGTGGGACACAGGCGCTGACATCTCTGGTAAGGCAGGATCTCATCCGGGCAGAGCAGATGATGCCTGGGAAATACTCCAGAGTCCGACATTCACAGGCCACCAGTCCAATTACCAATGGCTAGAGTCTTCCTGAGCTGGGAAAGGGGCCATGGAGAAAAGGAGGTGGGAGTTGTAGGGACCTACCTGTAAATATGATCGTGGGGAAGGATTTGGACCCCAGGAAAAACTGGTGTGTGTTGTAACTCGTAGTCAGGCATAAGGGCAAGCTTCTGAGGGTGAAGAGGGGTGACTCGAGGTGGTCCAGCCACACCCTCAGCAGCTGAGGAAGTGTCTAGCACAGGGAAGGGTCTGGCTAGAAGCAGCAGTCCAGAACCCCAGTCACAAATAGAGGAGCCCACAGGACTTCCTCTGAAGGGGCACTGGGAAGGGTCAGATGAGGGCAGCTGAGTGCTGCACAACAAACTGACCCTACCTTGCAAAAACTGAGGAAATGGCTCATAGGGCTGAGCATCCTCAGGGGGTAAGAGTCCATTTACTGGGACAATGGGCTGTTGTACAGAGAATGTACAACAGAGAAAGAGCTAGATGGTGAGGTACTCCAGCAGCTGGTAGTCCCTAAGGTTCACCGTCAGCAGCTTTTGGCCCTCACCCATGATATTCCTTTTCAGGGTACTTGGGGTGAGGCGCACGAAAAAGCATCTAACCAACAATTTCTTCTGGCCTAGTATTGGCAAGGATGTGGCAGAGTATTATGGGACTTGTCCACAGTGCCAGCGGGTGGGAAAATGGGGACAAGGCCAAGGCAGCTTTGGTGCCTGCCCATGATTGATGAACCCTTCAAGAGGGTAGCTGTGGACATAGTGGGCCATTGAGCACCCCAAGTCACACTGGCAAGTGGTATATCCTGGTAGTTGTCGACTATGCCACCAGATACCCAGAGGCAGTAGCCTAACATTCTCTGAGGCAGAACCAGTGGCAGATACACTGTTGGGAATATTTAGCCGGGTGGGCTTTCCCCAGGAGATAGTGTCAGATTGGGGTGCCAATTTCATGTCAGGGTTAATAAGTAGTTTGTGGGAGAAGTGTGGGGTAAAAGCGGCTCAAAACCTCCCATACCATCCCCAAGCTAATGGTCTGGTGGAGCGATTTAATTCAACCCTTAAGACCATGCTAAGGACTTTGCTGACCAGCATAAGAGGACTGGGACAAATATGTGCCTCATCTCCCACAGGAGTCCACAGGGTTCTCACCTTAGAGCTCCTCTTTGGTCATAGGGTGCGAGGGCCCCTAGATTTGATTCGGGATGAATGGGAGGGTGACCGTGCCTCCCAAGGGGGTCTGTTGTGGAGTATGTCCTGAACTTCGGACCTGCCGTGAGGAGCTCATGGGTCTTGCTCAGGAGCACCTGGCCACTGCACAATAGCGTCAGAAAGTCTGGTATGACCGTGGGGCCCAAGCCAGAGAATATGAGGTAGGACAGCGAGTGATGGCACTCATTCCTGTCCGACAGAATAAATTACAGGCAGCATGGGAGGGCCATTCTCCATTGTCAAAAGGTTAGTGATGTCAATTACATGATAGAGCTACCAGACAGGAGATGCAGGTGAAGCGTGTATCATGTTAACATGCTGAAGCCTACCATGACAGGGGAGGAATTGGTCCTCGCTGTATGCAGTGCTCAGAGGAAGAAACTGAGATGGATCCACTGGTGGACTTGCTTGGGAGGCCAGGGTTGCATCCTCTGTGGACAACCTTACCATCTTGGAACAGCTGACACCAGCCCAGGTGCAAGAAATTAGGGGTGTGCTGATAGAATTTGAGGACATGTTCACAGGAAACTGGGGTACACCACTATGGCAGAGCACCATGTGGATACAGGGACCCAGGTTACCCTGAAACAGTCCCTTTACAGGGTACCTGAGCATGTTAAGCAGACTGTGAAAGAGGAGCTCAAGGAGATGTTGGAACTTGGAGTAATCCAGGAATCTAGTAGCCCTAGGGCATCACCCGTGGTACTGATCTCAAAAGGATGGCACCACACGATTCTCGTGCTGATCTACCGGAGGCTTAATAGCTGCACGGATTCTGACACCCATCCCATGCCCAGAACAGATGAGACCCTGGAGCGACTGGGGAGCCAAGATTTGACCACAATAGACCTAACAAAGGGCTATTGGCAGGTACCTCTGAGCCCTGCAGCCAGGAGAGATCAGCTTTGTTACTCCATTTGGTTACTCTGAATGCAAGGTAAGCCATTGGAATGAAGAATGCACAGCAACCTTTCAACAGCTTGTGGATCGCATTCTGTCTGGAGTTAGATGAGTTTGCATTGGCTTATATGGATAATACAACCATAAAGCTAGACCTGGGATGAGCACATCAAGAATGTACAGGATGTGTTCCACAGGTTAAAGAATGTAGGTCTGACAGTCAAGGCGGAAAAGTGCTAGATAGGTATGGCAGAAGTGTCCTACCTCGGCACCGGGTGAGTAGTTGACACATCTGCCTGGAGCCTGCCAAGGTTGATGCCATCCTGGCCTGGCCTACTCCCCCACCAAGAAACAGATCAGGGCATTTCTAGGGACAGCAGGGTACTATCAAGGTTTGTTCCCGCTATGGTGATCTGGAAGCCCCTGACAGACTTAACTGACAAGGAAAGCCAGATACAGTGAAGTGGTCAGAAGGCTGTGCGGTCACTTTCCAGGAGCTAAAGTAGGCCTTAGCGGCCCAGCTGTATTGGCCAGCCCAATTATAGTTTAAAGTTTACGGTCCATGTGGATGTCTCAGATCATGGGCTGGGGGCTATGCTGCAGAAGTTACCCAGCAGGGGAGGAGCACCGGTTGTGTACCTCAGCTGGAGTTTTGCCCAGAGAGGAGCCCCACGCCACAATCGAAAAGAATGCTTAGGAATAGTGTGGGCCCTTCAGAAGCTGCAGCCTTACCTATATGGGAGAGAATTTACTGTGGTCACAGATCATAATCCCTGATTTGGCTTCATAGGTCAAGTGGGCAAATGGAAAACTACTATGTTGGAGTTTGGTACTGTAGGCATACAACATGACCATCCAGCATCGCAGTGGCAAACAAAATGCAAATGCGGATGGGCTATCTAGACAGGGCTAACGGTATGGCTGGATGCTTTGGGCACTTCCAGTAGTTGCATGAATGGCTGTGTCACTTGGGGTGGCCCAAGGACACGCCTTCATCATTGGGGGAGATATGACAGAAATGGTAAGGAAAGAGTAAATGGTTTGGATTCTCTAGCTGGTGTTTTTTAGCAGTTTGAAAAATAAACCACACACAGGCTAAAATCCACTGTCCAGCAGCATCCACAAGCTGGAATTTGCAGTCCTCCTAGCTGCTAGATAAGAGCTGGGTCATAAATCTTGAATGGACATCTCCACACACACACAGACCTGCAGATACATACACAGGCTAGTTTGAACGGATTGGGTCATTCAAATATAAACTGAAGGTTAAAATGGAATATAATTGGTCACTGATAGGTGTTCAGTCTGATTGGGACAATTAAATACATACATGTTAGATGGTTGGTGTATTCAAAGGAACAGGCATTACCTATTCCCAGGAGAATATATAAGAGGCTGAAAGACAATGAAGTCTCTCTCTTACTTGGAAGCTGGAGGGGAAACATAAGTTTGGAGCCTACCCTTGTAGCTATGTCCATGGAGCTGGCAGTTAGAACAGGGTCCAATGTGTCTTGTAAGGACAGGGAAGGGTAAGTTTAGTGATAGCATATTTCAGTAAAAGCCTTTTCTTTTGCCATCTGTTGTTTAAAACATTTTTCTTTTCCTGTATGAGTGTTATTCTCTTGTGTTGTAAATATATATCCAATAAATGCTCAGTGCACTTTCTGTTAAGTAAAAGCTATTTATTTGCTCAACAGTTGTGACTGTGATGTCATTTTCTAAGGTAATATTTGGTTTCCATTAGCTGAGGTAAACTCTGTGTAGCATCCATACCGAGAGAGACACACTACCAGACTTTAATTTGTGCCATTGCACATTTAATTATTCAAGTTTGTGAAATTGAAGGTTGGCGCTGGATGACTCCAGCTGGTGGCAGCAAGTACCAGAGGACAGACACCTCTCTAAAAGCTGTTTTAGCTCAGAGGGAGAGGTGGATTGTCACAGGCCTGCTGCCTTGTCACACCAGCATTCCACAGGTAACTGCTGATCGCAGCACTTCATTGTTTGCTCCACCAGACATATAAATGCAAAGGATTATACTACAAGACTCAGGGCTTTGAATATGTTCTCACTGCAGTATAGAAGAACAAGGGTGATATATAGATCCTAACAGATCAGGACCTGAGGAGAAACTGGTCTTAGAATTCAGGTGCAAAAATTACAATAATAGGGTTCATTCATTCCAGCTTAAGGTAGAACAGTGTAAAACATGGAAGAGAAAACATTGGTTCAATCAGAGAGTAATCTACTTGGAACAATTTAACGGGATCAATAATAGAAAGTACATCTATGTCAATGCTTAAAGACCGCTGGATAAATTCTTATAGCAGAGGGACATATAGCGAGCACAATGGGTGTAAGTCCGATCAGCTCAGTCTAGACCTATGAAAAGCTGGTCTAAGGCCAGGTCCGCTGGAAACAAGCATGACTACCAGGAATATAGGGCTTCCAGAAATTGTTGCACAATTCTCATCAGACAGGCCAAAGTCTGCTTTCACAAGGAAGGATCCAATCAATGAGGGTGTTTTTGCCTGTTTTATAGTTAATCCTTGAAGGTTCATTGACTAGCTGTGAGAGGTATGAGGTTGCTACTGCATCCTCTGATTGCAGCAGTTACTGGGGCAGCAGTTTGAAACTGGCACAAGCCAATGAGAGTTCCAGCATTTACATACATTCCATTCTCGGGTGCAGTTCAACACTGAAGGCTGACTGCATTAGTTAAGCAGACTAAGTGATTCCTGGTCTTTGAATCAACTTTGGGAGACTTCTAAGAGGAACCTTTGCTCAGATTCCCAAACTTACCCACCAACTCAGAGACTGCCACAGCTGTGGTGAGAGGATCCTGCCCTGATAATCCTCCAAGGTCAAATCCCAGGCTGACAGTAACTCCAGCTGTAGGGCCACATGTGAATGCGAGCCCACGGAACTAGTTCTATTGCTGCCATTATGAGACCCAGAATTCATAGTAAGCAGTGAGCTGAAGCCAACAACTGTTTCCTCAGCCACTGAACCTCTCAACAGGGTCTACTTCCTAGCTGGTAAGAGGAAGACCTCCTCCTGGTCTGTTTTGAACATCGCTCCCAGGTATTCTAGGGTCTGAGACAGCTTTTCTCAATTCACCACCCAGCCGTGGGACTCCCAACACCTCCAAGGTCCTGGTCGCTGACCTCCTTGCTACAGGCGCAGACTGTGCTTGAATGAGCAGACTGTCCAGTAGGGACAGACTGATGTCCTCCTGTTGAAGTTAAGCCACCAGGACCATGAGCACCTTAGAGAAGACCCTGGGGGCAGCTGCCGGCCCAAAAGGAAGCACCCTGTACTGGAAATACTGTCTCAGGACTGTGAAACTGAGGAACCTCTGATGACATGGACAGATGGGGATGTGGAGATATGCTTCCCTCAGATCTCTGAGTTAGGAAATCCCCAGGTGGACAGCTGAGATGATTGAGCACAGGGACTCCATCTTGAAGGTAGTGTGGTGCACAAATGTGTTCAGGTGTTTCAGATCCAGCATGGGCCTGACCCCCTCTCGACTTCTTGAGAACTACAAACACAGTAGAATCCCTGAACCTGCTTGCTAGGAGGTACTGGCACAATCATCCTGATTTTAGTGAGGTGGTCCAGGGTCTTTGACTGCTTGTCTCTTCATGGGGTCCTTCAGAACCAGGGATGGCAGCAGCGTCCCTTTGAGGGAGCTTAGAAAATTCTATTGCACAACCAAAGCCAAAATTTCCAAAACCAAGCATCTGATGTTATCTGGGCCCATCTTGTAAAAGGTGCATCTTTCACCAAGGAAAGGAGGCAGAGATAGGCCCATGTACCTTCATTGTGAGGTGCCCACTTTTCGTCCTGGGCCTCTGTTGCATTGTCGGGCAACAGCATCTCTGCTACTATTGCTCTTGTAACCAGAATAGGCTCCTTTACTCCTCTGGTCCCAGAAGTTCTGAAACGAATGAAATCTCCTCAGAAGTGCCTCTGTCAGCTGTCTCTTGACCTTTTGGGGTTGATGCAGCCTTTTGCTGCTGCTGTGACACTGGAAGGTCTCTCCTTTTATCCTGGATATCCTTCAAAATATTGTCCAGGCCAGAACCAAACAACAAGCTTCCCCAAAGGGTAGACTGAAAGCTTGGTCTCTGAAGTCTAATCAGCCACCCAATGCCTAAGCCACATGCCTCTGCATAGCCAATACAATGTGATAGGCAGAGCAAGTAGCAATGGTAAGTTTTGCTGTGACATCCCCTAAGAAGGTGGAGGCCATGGATACATACTGCAAAATGCTCACCCTTCCAAATCCAGGGAACGAAGTTGCCCACAGCTGTAACCACAAGTTTAAATGTCTGACAAGAATAATGGAGACATAGGTGTGGAATTAGGACAAAATATTAAAGGAACTGGTAAAGTGCTGAAGTAAAGGAACTGGTAAAGGGTTGAAAGAAAAGGACTGAGAAATCACAGTAAAATATTAAATAAAAGGGAGCTAAGAAATGAGAGAAAGGGTTATATTATAACAGATTGAAGGAGACTGAGAAGAAAAGAATTAAATATGTAGAACTCAGATGGTATGTGTGAAGAAAAAATAAGTTTGCTAAAACACTGTAGTATGTGGTTAGAGCTTATTGTGTCTGGAAAACAAAAGTTTTCCAAATCTTGTAAGGCAGTTCAAAGGTCAAAGTTGTTGTACTATCATTCTGACAACACATCGATAGTACAACTTTTACCCTTAACCTGCCATCTGATTGGCTGCAACAGTGCTGTTTTAAAAAATATGTTCTAAAATGGCGCCTGTACTTATAGCGGTGCGGTCAGTGAGTAGACACAGTTTGGACATGGACTACTAAAGTCAATTCGTGTATCCAAACTATTACTTTGTAGGATTTTTTTTTTAATTACTGGTACAGTTGTGGGACCGGAGCAGAGCGATCGCGCCGAAGGACCTATATCTTCAGGGACAGGACTGCATCAACGATCACTGGAATTATTGGGAACTGAAGTGGAGAGAGCAGAATCTAGCCAGCACCAGTGTGAATGAGTGAACACAAGGTACAAATACATTTCGAGAACCATATACTATATAAAATAGTAGATGGTGCCCACCAACCAGCTGCATTTCCCATCTCGGGAGTTGATGACATCACGGAAACCTCTTGAGCTTCGCCTCAAGGTCTCTCTGATGTCATCAACACCCTCGGCGGAACACAGCCTTGTTGTGATGGTCGCCCATCCACTATTCTATATGTTTAAATGAAACACTGTTAAGATGGACAGTACTGCCTGTCATATCTGATTCATTCTGGTTTAGGAGCGTTTCTGAGAATAGCCACAAAGGGCTTGAATGGTAAGGTCACCATAAAACAAGCTAGTATATTCACTACAGTCCAGCTCAAAGGTCAGTTCAAGCTGACCTGCAAACAACTGTGTGACATCCCTTGTCAGGATATTAAAATGCTTTGTGTAAAATAAGACTACTGTCCAGGTCAAGGTCAGCTCAAACTGGCATTGCAGACAGCTGAATAACATCACTTATCAGAAGAGGATCTATTATTGAAAGAAAACCTTATTTGAAGAAGTACTTCTCTTGTCTAGTACTATTTTTAAAATGGCCTTATTTAATAAAGACCTTCCCTGCTTATTTCTTGCTGCTATTCTAGAAGCCTGCCTCATCTAGCAAAGCAATGATTTTAGCTGTGAATAAGCTCTGTATAAATACAGGCTATACTGTGAGCCTCACCAGTGTTTTTGGAAGGGGCAGAAGGCCACACAGCATTACCATTGAAGGACCTTGAAAACACTCCAGGCGACAGGGTAGTATCTGCTTTATTCTCTGCATGCTTATAGCTATGACAGTGGCGGGCTGTGATCTGTCTAGTTTTGTTGTATTAGAGTTCTTTATTTTGCTACAATAAAAAATATTTAATTCATAACAACTAAGTGCAGTCTGAGTTACCTTTCTGGGCCCCGCCAAGCTGAATCTGTCCAGAGTGTAAAACTCTACATAGGAGGTACACAGGTTTGCACCATTGGAGGTGAAGGCTCTTCTGCACGCAGCATTCACTCGCCTGTCATGCAAATCCATTAAGGACAATGACCCTTCAATGGGAACAGTGGTGTGCCTGACAGAATTATGAACTGCCTTATCCGCCAGAGAAGGGTTTCCACTTACAAGTATTCTCCTTCAAAATGGGAAATACCATGCCTTAGATTTTGGAAGATATTTTCTTTGGTCCACACCTTACCATTCCTGTTCAATAATTTGGTCACAGTGAATAAAGCTTGGAAATCACTTTGGAGTGGAGAAGGACATGGACAGGATATGATTAACATCCATTGCCCCCATGGAGTGCACCTCCTGTAAGGATCTACACACCTCAGTTATCAGATAGGACAAAGACTTAGCATCAAAGAGGAGAGGGAAAGGAATCCTCCTCTTTGGCTCTGTCCCTCCTTCCTCCTCCTCAGAGGTTCAACCTCCTCATCGTCAAGTAACATCTTTGGGTCAGAATATCCCAAGATCCTCTTCCTGACCTTCTGTATGGTCAGGGTCGGGGTCTGCATGCAGATCTGAAAAGCAGCCCTGTCCTGCTGCAGCACATCTGGACATGCCTGTGTGGGCCCTGCTGACCTGAGAGTCCCGGTTTGGGGTCGGGTATGTCTAATAAGATGTCCTGGAACATCAGGAGCCCAAAAGCTCTCCTAAGAGCAACAATAAAGATTTAAGCAAATCTGCTTTGCCACTGCCAACTGGTACACCAGGTGCTCCCCAGCTCATAGGTGTGACTTGAGGGGACCATAAGAGATATATTAGCTTGAGAAACACCATGGGGACAACAGAATCTCACTGGAGGGTCACATTACCCTCCTGCAGGTCTTCATCTTTTAAGTGTTAGAGGTCTCAGGTAAGCCATAGTGCTAGGTAAAATAATCCTGCAGATGCCTGGGCTAAGAAAGGAAGTGTGTCCCTTTTTTTAATTTTTTATTTATTTATTTTTTTAATTCTAAAGGACTACTGCGAGATCCCCAACTCCAGTTGCAGGAGAACTGAAAAAAAAAAAAACAGCTAGAAAGTGTACACCCCTCAAATTAGCCAGCAGCAAGGAGCAAATATGCAAGAAAGCAATAAGGAGTGCTAGAAAACAGCTGCCGCATCTCGCACTGAAGAACTGCAGGCACACATGCACGCTCTCCAAGGTGTGTATGTGATGTCGGCTGCGTGGGGAGGCCTGTGCACACACACCAGAATGTATGCGAATGGTGTGCTGAGGCAAGAAGCCTCCAATGGATACAAGGGTGCGCCCAATGGAAAACAGCAGGAAAATAGTAGGACACTCTGTGACTCAATGGAGCTAAAATGTGCTGCCAAACTAAAGCAGGGCAGACAAAAATGCTGAAGAACTGGCCAAAAGACTGCTTCTCTCCAAATAAAAGCTCTCCAGCAGCTTCCCAACACTTGGGAGAATCTTTTTTTCGTTAATAAAAGCTGCTAGGAAGAATTAAAAGAAACACCCCTCAACATACAAGAACCAAGTTAAAGAGAAAAATATCCTTAAAAAGCCACACAAATACCTATGTAAACAAAAATATAAAAGACCCTAAAAACTGTGGAGAAGGCGATGCTTAAAGATGAAGAGACCTCCGGAATGTCCTAGACTAAAGGACCACAAAAACAGAAGACAGGTGGCACTTAAAAAAAAAAATAAAATCGGAGTTCTTTAGGAAAAAAACATCCTGAATTAAGAGAGCAGAGCGTGGCCCCAGTTCAAGCACAGGCAGTGGAAATGGGAAAAGCAGTTTAGCCAGTTTGAAAGTCGCAGCTTAACAGACACAATTTTAATTTAGGGTGCTCCTGTCACCAGGTTGCCCCAACCTGCTATGCAGAATTGCAGTCCCAAGGCTAGAATTTTAAAGTTTCTTCAGAGAAGCTTGAGAGATGTTTCCTCTTTGATGGCAGAGCTATGACTGCAGAGTTGCTGCTGTCCAGAATCCTCATGTGCCAAACATTCTAAGGCTGATTCAGCCTTTGGACTGTGCCATTTCCCTAGTAGGGGTGCACAATACCCATCTGCAATTACTACCCACTGACAGCGTGGAGCGTTACAGAAAGATAAATACTGGGACACGCCACCTTCCAGGTAGTTTCTTTTGGGAAAACATATAGGCATGTGCTTCTAGTCAGGTCAACCCCATACATGCGGAGGTGCAGATTCAAGAACCACCTGAGTGCTGCTTGTGATACAGACCACTGCAATCTCTGTTTTGAGTATAGGCACATAATCTTGAGATGCCCAAACCCATTTAAATGCAACCTGTGTGAGAACAAGGCCACTCATACAAGCAGTTTTCTTGGGCTTCACACTATAAATCTGCGGCATTGATCAGGAATCCTTCATAACCAGGGCCAAGCACAGGGGTCTGCTAGGCCTTTGCCCAAAGATTCACAGAATTAGCATGAATTGATGCCCTGATCAACCAGAAAGATTCCCTGAACACCTCTAATACTTCTGCGATGCAAGCTCAACAGATCAGAGACCCCCTTCCAGGCCTTGAGCCTCAGGCACAAAGATATGCATTCACAAAGATAACTCTGATAGAAAATACAGAGCCCACATCCTTGAGGTTATTCAACAGAATGAGAAGGAAACCGATGGGATCAATGAAGGCACAGACCAGATAATAAGGCCAAGCAAAGGTTATGTAACCTGACATGCCTCCCTCATCCCAAGAGAGGCAGAAATGGAAGTGGTTACCTCTAGGAAAAGAGGCACATGGAAAAAGCCAGGTTTACAAATGTTAGTCCAGGGCAATCTGATGGGCCCAGTGAGTAGCACTGCATACTCCCATGTCAGTGGCCCAGGTTTGAAGTAAGCCAGTTGGGCAACCCTAGGTGCTGCTGGGTGGCAGTGCTTTCAGCTGGGGAAGGATGACATCAAGTCCCTGCTCCTCTAGGGACTCCTGCAGTCAGACAGAGCTTACCTCTCGCACAGGGATGCACTAGTGTGAGGCGAGGCTATCTCAGGGTGAGGCCTGACATCAGGAAGGAGGGTGGGGTCAGAAATGGAAATCCACAGCAGCAGGATGATTTCTCAGACACGCAGGCCCTGCACCACTTACAGGGCCCTGGGGACATCTAGAGTGTGGTTTGGGGTGAGGAGGACAGCCCTCCTGCCACTGACCTCCCATGAGGTTAAATCCATGGGGACTTCTCCACAGGTAAGTCCCTGATACAGTGTGACACAAGGATGAGTGACTGGGAAGGAAAGAGGTGGTTGCAGTGAGGAAGAAAAAGTAAGATGGAAAAAATGTAAAAATTAATGAAACAGTTAAGCCCCACAAAGAACAGATTCTTGGCCCTGTCCTCCACTAAACAATGGGATGACACTGCACAAAGAGACTCTGAGGCATTCTCGATGGTTAGAGACATATCCTTTGAGTGGGATGAAACTCTCCCAGTGACATCTGCTGTGAATAAAAGTCATAGGAAGACAAGGTCTGGACCAGAGCTGCAACAGTAGATCCTCTCCCCCAAAAAAACACACACACAATAGATAACAAGCATTTGTCAATGCGAATGTTTGCTTGCTGGCATTGGCAGTGGTAGTGTAGAAGTTACAGAGCTGCATAATAGGAATGGCAGTGAAGTATTGAACTGAAGCCAACCCACTACCACCCTGCAGAGAGTGACAGGCATTGGGGTGTGCCTTTGGGTCGTCAGGCATAACTGCCACGCCATTTCAAGTACACCACCTGCAGACACTGGCATATCACGGTGTTCCTTAGGGTCTTTGGCCCTTATCGCACCCATTCCATTAGGAAATACAGTGAGATAGGTGCGATATAGGAGAATGGGGTGAACTTTGGGGCTGAAGAGTCCAAGGCATACCTCGATGCCTCTCACTGGCTGCAGGGTGTGGAATGGTATGAGCATTACAGGCAAGAATCCCAAGTCACACCCCTGATGCCTGTCATTCTCTACAGGGTTGGGCGTTATGGTTGGAAACCCTAATACCTCAGGCATTCGTTGGTGTTTTCACTCCAAATGTTCAACATGGTTTTGTGACCCACCTCATGAACAGGGGAATATCAGTTTCTTAGCGAAAGCTGCTTATGCACAGCGACTATGGCATTTAGAACCACAGGTGCAAAAACATTCGAACAGGATGTAAAAATGACAGCTGTACTGTTCATGGGGAGGTGTCACTTCACTACCAGTCTAGCATTGCTTGTAAAGCGCTTTGGAATGTAAAAGCCCTACATAAATGTTGATTCTTCTTCTTCTTCTTCTAAAAATGGCAATGTTGCAAAACTGCAGTAAAAATATTTAAAAAATGGTGAAGTCACGCGCGTACATAGAAACTGTGCAACGCACACCGTAATATAATTAGGTTGGGTTTTTACAGCAGATTGTCAACTCAGGCATTTTGGTGCCTCCGATCATGAACAATGTCACTGTGATTTTCTTTATCTGTCCGAACAATGATTTCCCAGCGACCACGCATCTCTGTGCTGAAAGTGTGAAAACACACTTGACCATGTTGTGAAAAATGACAGCTGTACTGTAAATAAGGCAGTGTGGAAAAATGCCACTGGTGAAAATCTGGACTTAAAATATTACAAAGTCATGAACTTACGAGGTGCGTGGAAACTACACAATGCTCACTCGTAACACAGTCATTTTATGGACATTTGTCACCAAATTTTCAACATAGCCATTTTAAGACCTCTGCTCATGAACAGTGTAACTGTGATTTTCTTAATCTGTCCCAAACATTGCTAGCACACTAGCACCATTGTCGCTACATGTCTTGAAAACACATTTTAGGCATATGAAAAATGGCAGCTGTACTGTTCATAAGGAAGTATAATAAAATGGCAATGTTGAAAATCGGAAATGAAAATATTAAATTTGCAAACTTGTGAGCATGCATAGGAACGCTGCATAGCTGCGGCACAAATAAAACAGTCATTTTAGGAATTTTTCACGAGATTTTCAACATAGCCATTTTAAGACCTCTGCTCATGAACAGTGTCACTGTGATTTTCTTAATGTGTCCCATACATTGATTTCGCACATCGACGCGCCATTGTGCGCTACATGGGCGGAAACACATTTTGGGCAAGATGTGAAAATGACAGCTATACTGCTCATAAGAGGTGTGGTAAATGGCAATGTTGAAAATCTAGATGAAAATATTGAAAGTCGCGAACTTACAAGCGTGCGTAGGAACTGCACAAGCCTGCGCTAAATAAAACAGTCATTGTTGAAATTTTTTCACCAAATTTCCAACATAGCCATTTTAAGACCTCTGCTCATGAACAGTGTCACTGTGGTTTTCTTAATTTGTCCCGTACATTGGTCTCACACACCGACTGCTTCATTGTGCGCTACATGGCGGAAACATGTTTTGGGTGAGATGTGAACAATGACAGCTGTACTACTCATAAGAAGGTGTGTGGTAAAATGGCAATGTTGAAAATCTGGAGTGAAAATATTGAAAATTCGCGAACTTACAGTATATAGGAACTGCATAGCAATACGCTACGTAAAACAGTTATTTTGGAATTTTTCCACCAAATTTTCAAAATAAACTCTTGAGAGACCACCTTATGAACACTGGCAGTATTGTTCCATTAATCAGTCCCAAAGGTGATTTCGGCGCAGTGACTGCGAAATCACCTTAGGGCCTGAATAACGCCAATACAGTGACATCATTCATGAGAAGGGTCCCAAAAACCCCATGTTGAAAATTTGGTTAAAAATTCCAAAAATGCCTGAGATATGCAACAAAGTTGAAAAACCCTATCTAGCCCATTATACAGCTTACCAGCATTTCCTCAGTTCGCAGTCGGCTTTGAAGAGTGCAGGCGTGTTTCCAGTCCACGAAGATCATTAGCGGGGTCTGGGTAAGTATGGGGTGAGGGGGGTGTGGGGAGGCAGGGTGCGCACTGGGTGGGTGCGGGTTGTGGGCGGGGGCCAGGAGACTACGTGGACCGCTTTTCTTTACAGGTTTTTTTTTCCAATGACGACGCGGGACGTTGCCATGCTGGGGTGGGCTCCCAGTGTGCCACAAGGGCGGTTGGGGGCGTCCAGCCGACGGGATTGGGCACCCCGTCGGCCATAACATCACTTGCCACACTGTGGTGGGCTCCCAGCGTGGCACCTTGTACTCGGGAGAGTGAAGCTGATGGGGATTGGGCACCCCATCGGCGATAGCATGGGGGAGGGAGAGACAGTGAAGCCGACGGGTTGGGCACCCTGTCGGCTATACCATCGAGTTGCCATGCTGGGGTGGCACCCAGCGTGGCATTTGGGAGGCTTTGGGGGCGCAGCACAGCCGATGGGGATTGGGCACCCCTATCTGCCATAGTGTGTGGGGTGCAGCACGCAGTATGCGTGTGTGTGTGTGTGGGGGAGCTGCACATGAGCAGGCAATATCTTATCGCTGCTCACTGAAGCGTAGCCCCCTTTCAACTGTATGCCACTGCATTTTGGAGCTTGTCAGGGCCACGCCTGCCAACACACTGACTGAATTGGAAAAGGGGTGACACACCTCCGAAATCTCGGATGATGGCACTATGTTTCTTGCACATGCGCAAGCAAACATAAAATGTACAGGCTTCATGATTTCCCCAGTTACTTTGAACGTCAAGCCGTATTAAAACATACAAAAAAGGTTAACAACTGTTTCAATACTAAAATCTTTGCAAGAAATAAATTGTGGACACATAGGTCTTCATTCTGGTCTCAAGGAACAGAAAGACGTGATGGGGTAGGTCTTGTTTAAGGATGCTACTGTCAAAGTTAAGAAACTGGTGCAAACAGGCTGGGATGGCAGATGTGCAGCAGGGTGGCAAGTCTCAAATGTGTTGCCCTGAAACCAAGGTAGCTAGGGTAGCCCTATTTCAGGACATAAGACCCCATCTACACACAAGCAAGTTAGTCGTAGTTTGAGGAGATTTTAATTGTGGTCAGACCTAAGAGACGGGGCGGTCAGATAGACTGTTAAGTGATTCTGTAGTGTTAAATGACATAACTGCAGGTTTACAGGATGCAGAAGTACAGCAAACAGTAAAACAGGAAATAATATAGCCCCAGGTATTGATGGACTGTCAGCAGATTTCTATAAAACGTTTGCATTAGCTTTAGGTCCTATTTGTCAAGCCATACTGAATTATATATTGGAATCAGGTAATCTAACCACCACTATGCAAACTGCTCTGTTAATTTATATTTTCAAATCTGGAGTTAGGAAAGACATTAAAATCTGGAGCCTCTGTCTTTACAGAATACAGATCAGAATATTATGTATACATTTCTGGCAAACAGACTGTCCCAAGTAGCCCCAATAGTCCTTGCCGAGTCACTGACATGCCATCAAACAGAGAAGCAAAATGGATAACCATATTATGATAAGGGAATTAGTGGAAAGAGGTGAAAAATGCTTGACACGTGGGTTGCTGTTATGGACAGAGCAGGAGAAGTCATTCAATTGGGTCCCACATGAATACTTAGTTAAAATATTGGGCCTGCATGGTTTATAAAATGAGTTCCCATGCTACATAAAGAGGCGGTGACGTTCCCTCTTATAAATTTTGCACTTGGTTCTCCTGTTTCTGTCGGGAGGGGTCAGACCCCTAAACCCCATTATACATATTTTCCTCACATTCTCTCTCGAGGTTTATCCAACAGAATCCAAACATAATGGGTGTTCACAGAAAGTTCTGGAAAACAAAGCCACCTTGACTAAAGGTACTTTATCTACCAGAATTAATTTACTGTTTATTTCTGTTGCCCTACAGTGAACTTGGCAAGGACTACTCAGGTGGAAACTTAGGACCATTTGGCGATAATGTCATTGTCACACAGGCCTGAGCCTAACAAACCTTGGAGACTAAATTCTAGCATATTAGAAAAGGAGGTGTACAAGCAAAATGGAGGATCAGTTCAGCGCAAGATGCACAGTAATACTGTAGCTGTGTATGATGATACTGCAAAGTGGTGGGAGGATTCCAAAGCAGATTTTGAAAGTTTATTTCAGAACGTAAGGTAACATTATAGTACAAAATATTTAAAATATTTAGGTGTGTGATCAGATTTGCATAAACTCATCTCTTACATGCACATAGTAAGCAATGACACTGTGGGTGTGCATTAGACAGTTCTAATGCGGCTAGGGAGCACGTAGTGAGCACAAGGCCATAGGCTGAGTGCATCGAGTCCCCTAGCTGTACATTAGAACTGTCTAATGCACATCCCAGAGTGACTTATTGTGCTTATAAAATGGGTCTGTGTATTCTAAATGGGGTTTCTAGTTTTAGCTGTGCATTAGACACATCTAATGCACGGTTAACAACCAATCAGATTGCTTGAAATCCTTTGCCCATTTTATAAGACAACATAGATTTAACAGAACAGATAAGAGTTTTACAGGAGATTAAATCATTTCAATATGAGAGAGCAGAATCTTTAGAACAGGAAATGAAATATGGGGCACAAGCTCACTCACAACTTCAGGACAAATTCTCAGGCTGCAAGGACCAAGTGATCCATAGAATAATGACAAGTTTAATTAGTCCAGAGAACAACCAGGTGGTCACTTCAGACAGGGACAAAATGGATGTTATTTATGACCATACCACGAGCACTTCTGGATCTCCAATACAGAGTGGGAAGACTCTGCAGTTGCTCACTTAGGCTCTATCCACACTGGTATCAATTTTACAAAACATTTTTAATACTTTGAATTTCCATGCTTGAATGCAGTTCTCAAAATGTCCTCGTTGTGCTTGACACTGTGCTTCCTGCTGGAGTTCCCAGGCATGACTGCATCAGTACAGCAAAGCACTGCAGGTGCCACAATGCATGCCAGGATACTGCAATCAGAAGCGGCAACGGATCCAGAGAAGAATTACATTGTTCAGTTCAGGAGCTCACTGCATGCTTGGCAA
This sequence comes from Neoceratodus forsteri, assembly GCA_016271365.2. Taxonomy (NCBI): domain Eukaryota; kingdom Metazoa; phylum Chordata; order Ceratodontiformes; family Ceratodontidae; genus Neoceratodus; species Neoceratodus forsteri. The sequence continues at coordinate 325,469,935 of CM028137.1, forward strand.
GGTCTGTGAGTCTTTTTCCTTCCTGGCTGCCCAAATAAGAACTGTTACATCATGCCATAACAGGAGATCTTTGAGACAATCTCTTTCATCAGCATCGTGTGGTCCTAGTGCCTGGTGTCTATAAGTTCTATAGGTGTAGCCTGATGCAAGAGATATCCTCAAGAACAGAAACTGCAGTATGGCGGTGGTTGCCTTAAACCGTGTTATAGCACAGATCGCATCCACATTGATGTTAATGTGGTTTAAGGCAACTGTGTTGGTCAAACACCATGCTAAAACCTTGTTCGAGCAGGTTTTCACATTATTTTGAACACTGATTGTAGCACATTTCCATGCTACAATCTGGACACAATACTTTTAAACTGTGATAACAGAGTTATAGAATAGTGTAGAGGCCATACACAACAAGCTATTCTTCCACTGAGTGGTTACCATGATGACAAGCACCTCGAAAGCAAAGCTCAAGAGGTCCATCTGCTGTCATGGTAACCAAGAGGTGGAAGAATAGCTTTGTTGTGTATTTGGATTTTGGGCTTCCATTCACTATTTTACATAGTGTATGGTGAAAGAACCACTGAACACAGCTTTTTATATTGAATAGAAAATACAGGTTACTCATCTGTAACAGCAGTTCTAGGAGTGGCAGATGTTGTTCATCCACACTTACTGGCAGTGTCCTTTCACTTTAAGATGTGCTAGAAAGTCTTCAAGCTGGCTCCTCCCACCCACCCAGATGGTATATCCTCGGCTCCGCACCATGATGCCAGATCTTGCCGCTGGAAGCGGTTGTAGCGCCTGAGCCTGGGGAGGTCGGGTGGGTCTGTGTGGATGAACAACATATACCACTCCTAGAAATTACAGTTGAGTACTTACCGTAATGGTAGATCTCGAGGGTAGTCTCTTGCAGCAGGTAATACACTTCGGTCATTGCCAAAGGGCACTGTGGTGCATGGCAGCTCTCTTCTAGCAGTCTTTGCCAGGGGCACCCACACATGACATCATCATTCTGCTCCTATATAAGAGTGGGTGGTCACTGGTATCCTCAGTTCTCCACCGGATTCAGCTTGCTAAGCAAGGACCGAGGAGATCAAGGTACCACAGGTATCCCTTCCCATATATGTTTGGATGAAGTTGTTCTCTTAGAGAAGGAGGAGGATGGAGGGAGGGATCTTACCTGCTGCAAGATATACCCTCGAAAATTGCTAAGCAAGGACCGAGGGAGATCTGAGGTACCATAGGTATCCTTTCCATACATGTTTGAATCAGAAGTTGTTCTCTTAGAGAAGGAGGGGGATGGAGGGAGGATCATACCTGCTGCAAGATATACCCTCGAAAATAGTACAATTACAAGAACTTACTGCACAGTAGATCTTTCTAGAGAGGCTCTTGCAGTAGGTACTACATATAGGACTGATGCTGGCAGGTGGCAGGACCTCACGGAAAAATTTCTAGGTAGCAGTCCTGGCGAGGGACCGCCCCACGTCAGGTGACCAGCGTCAGGAGACGCCGACATAAAGGGGCGGTCCCTCACACCACTTTTCCAGTTCTTTCCGCCAAAGGCCAAAGGAGGCCGGACGAGAGAGAAGTGAATATTTCCTCACTGGAAAGGAGCTGAAAAGCTTGGGGATGGAGGCGGAAGGTATTACCTGCAAGAGCCTCTCTCAAGATCTACTGTTCTGTAAGTTCCTATGTAACTGTACTATCTTACTTGAGAGGCTCTTGCAGTAGGTAATTACTCTACAGGACTGAGTCCCAAGCAGTCTGGAACAAGAAGAAGCACACGGGAGGAGGAAAGCTACTCAGAGTAGATCCCTTAGCTGTGAAGGCCTTAAGAAAGGAGGCCTTGCAGGACAGCCAACTCAAGCCTGCTCTACGGTGAGAGGCAATATCAAACTGTAATGTTTTGTAAAGGTATGGACGGAAGTTCAAGTGGTGGCAGCACAGATGTCAGCCACTGACACATTCTTGAAACAAGCCGCTGAGGCAGCGACTCCTCTGGTGGAGTGGCCTCTTACTTGACCGGAAGGGTCTTGTTGTACTTGTCATAACAGAAAGTGATGCAATGAGCCAACCATTTGGATAGGCATTGCTTAGAAACAACATTGCCTTCTCTTTTGGGTGCAAGAGACAAACAGTTGATCAGTCTTTCTGAGATCCTTTGTCCTGCTAGTGTAGTATCTCAGAATCCGGTGAACATCCATAGTATGTAGTAAATACTCCTTGATTGGAGTACTGCATAAAGAAAGGGTAACTCTATGGACTGGTTCAATGTAGATTCCGCTACCACCTTGGGGAGAAACTTAGGATTGGTCGTAGAGCCACACGTTCCTTGTGGAAAATCAAGTATGGAATTAAATACATCAGGGCCTGGAGCACGAAATCCTCCGAGCCGAGTAATGGGCACGAGAAAAAGTGTCTTCCAAGAAAGGAACTTCAAGTCTGCGGAGGCTGCCGGTTCAAAAGGAGGCAGAGTTAGTTTCTTAAGAACAAAATTCAAATCCCAAGGAGGGGAACTCGAATAGGAGGTCTCAGGTGGAGAACCCTCCGAGGAAAGTCTTCGAGACTTCCAGCTGAGCAAACGTTCTGTCTGCAAAGGGAAAGTGATAGGCTGAAATGGCGCCGTGTGGACTTTCAGAGAAGAGTGACTAAGATCTAGGTCGAAGAGACGGCAGGTACTCCAGCAGACATTCCGAGGCAGGAGAAAGGCTCAACGTCTTTCGAAGCAGCCCAGATTGTGAACCTTTTCCACTTCATGGCATAGATAGACCTAGTGGAGGGTTTCCTAGCCTCCACCACAATTTCTCGCCAGCTGGGGAGAAACTCCAAAACAGGCTTGGGCTATCTCTGCAGGAGCCATGCATGTAGTCGAAGGACTTGAGACCTGGATGGACCAGAGTCCCTGATCCTGGGTCAGTAAACATCGTGACAGAGGAAGAGGGAGCGGAGGTTCCTCAGAGAATTGTTGCAGAAGAGAGAACCAAACTTGCCTGGGCCAAAATGGAGTGATCAGAATCATTCGTGCTCCATCTGAACCTAGTTTCTGCAAGACCTGTGGGATCAAAGGAATTGGGGAAAGGCATAGACGAATCTGTCCTTCCAATCTGGAGACAAGCGTCTCTCCAGAAAATGCCTTGCTTTTGAACGAGCGACCAGAAAACTGGAAGCTTTGCATTTGGAGGAAGCGAACAGGTCGACCTGTGGTGTTCCCCAACGCCGGAAGATATCGTCTAGAAATGACTCAGCTTGTCTGCCAAGGTGTTTTCGACTCCCCAGAACATAAGCTGCCGTAAGGTGAAGGTCGTGTGTGTTGCCCAATCCCACAATTCACTGCTTCCTGCAAAGAGGGTAGGACCAAGTTCCTCCTGTTTGCTGATGTACCTACACACACACATATTGTCCATCTGGATGGCTAGGTGGCCTGGAAGGAGATATAGATGGAGGGCTTGGAGTGCATAAAGCACTGCCCAGAGCTCGAAGACGTTGATGTGAAGTGTTTGTTCGAGCTTGGACCAAGAGCCCTGGGTCGATGAGGGCAGATGGGCTCCCCAACCTTCGCTCGAGGCATCCGTGGTCAGAGTCTGGAAGGGGAGGAAGGAGAATGGGACCCCCGAAACAGGTTCTCTCTGACCATCCACCACTGCAAGTCTCAAGCATGGGAGAAGAGACCAGGACCAGCTGATTCAAGTCCTCCTCCAATTGATCCCATTGGAGCGAAGCATCCACTGAGAACCCTCATGTGGAGCCGAGCACGAGGAACTGTCGGGATAGCAGCTGCCATGAGCTTGAGAAGGCAAAGAACTGACCTTGTAGTGACTCGCCATGCGCGGACAACAGACTTACCTGAGACTGAATAGTGGCCGCCCTGTCCGGTGGCAGGAAGGCCCTGCCCAGGGTCGTGTCCAGTATCGCCCCATAAACTGGAGTCTCTGGGATGGGATCAAGTGAGACTTGGAATGGTTGATGGTAATACCCAAGCAGGCAAAGACCTATTGGGTAAGGGAGAGGCAGCTGGAGTTCCTCCCTAGCCAGGCCGCCAGGAGCCAGTCGTCCAGTCACGGTAAAACCTGCACTCCCGGGTACGCAGGTAGGCTGCCAACACCGTAAGGCATTTGGTAAATACTCGGGAGCCGAGGAGACCAAATGGAAGTGCTTGAACTGATAGTGGTCCCCTGGAAAGCAAAGCGGAGATATTTGCAGTGGGACGGGCGAATGGATATATGCAGGTAGGCATCCTGCATATCCAGAGCGACAGCCACTGGCCTGGAGGGAGGAGGGCAGAAGGCTCTGCAGTGAGAGCATTCTGAACCTCTTGTATTCCACGAATAGGTTCAGGGAACTAAGATCTAGGATAGGTCTTACATCTCCTGTCTTCTTGGGACCAGGAAAAGTGGGAATAGTAACCCGTTCCTGGAGGGAAGAGGGGACAGGATCTATCACCCGTTTCAGCAACAGTGCTGAAATCTCTTCCTGGACCAGAAGATGATGTTTCTAGAGTATGACGACCTTTGGGGAGGGTGACGAGGTGGTTTCTGTAGAAACTCTATTGAGTGTCCTTCTGTGATTAGCTGGAGCACCCATGAATCTGTTGTTATCCTCTCCCAGCCCAGAAGGTGGAGGGAGACCTCCCTCCTACCGGTTCCTCCAGGAAACCCGGAGGCTGTGGGAGAGGAAGGAGTCAGGTGGTGTGGGGCAGAGCTGCAGCTGAAGCACCTGCTGCTTTTGGGTGGAGGGCTTGGCAGCTGAAGGGCCCGGCGTTTAGTGGCCTGCTTTCCGGAGGTTTCGCCTCTGGCCGGTTCCATCTGCTAAAGGGATGGCGCTGTGGTTGATGGGGATGGTACATAGAGTCGACGGACTTTAGTGCCGTCCCCTTCTCCTCAGATCAGTGATGATGTCCTTGACATCACCACCGAAGAACACCGACCCCGGAAGGGCGCTTCCTGTATAGTGGACTGCACTTCCGGACCAACCCTGACACTTGAAGCCAAGCATGACATCGCAAAGCCTACAGCCAAAGCTGAGTTCCATCCAGCAGTGTCGACTGCATCGTAAGTCACACGAAGCATGTGTCGACTGGCCGAATGCAGAGCGGACGAGGTCAGACAGTTCCTGCTTGACCTGAGAGTCCGCAGAGAGTCCAATTTGGTTTCCACCTCAGAAAAAATTGCCTTCTGGTAATCCCCATGTGACCAACATAGTTCAGGGCCTGATCCCCAGCATGGAAGAAGCGAAAATCTTCTTGCCATACTGGTCCAAAAGGTGGGATTCTTTATCAGGTGGTGACGAGCTAAGGTGTTTGGATTAGCTGACCATCCGTGAGTGGCACTAATCTCAGCCGAGTCAGCTCGAGGGTGGGAATCTAAATAGTCAACACCCTCTGAGCCTGGTATAGCCTGTTCGACTTCCATGGAAGAGGGGCTAATGCCAACAGTTGTTTCCAAATTGTGGTAACAAGGTGGGCATGAGGCTCGATCCAGGGTGGCACCAAGGTGAGGCTGTCATGGGCAGATCCAGATGCTCAGCGAGCTTTAACCGCTGTGGATCTGGCTCAAGGATTGCCACTTATGCACTGCCTGAATTTTACGTAGCAGCTCTGTGAAGGAAGGATCTCGGAGGAGACTTAGGAGGAGTCCTTAGCCTGAGCTTTGTGAGAAGCAAGGCTCGTTGTCCTTCTTGGAGCAGCCGTTGGAGGCATCCGAGGACGTCCGAGGAGGAAGAGGAAGAAACTGAAGAAGAGCGATGACACCCTTTCCCATCTAGGTGGAGGAATGGACCCCTTGGGAAGCCCTCGGGAAGTGTGTCCTGCCCTCTCTGGACCCAGAGGGTTTAGCCCTGGTGTCTGGAGGAGGGAAGAGTTTGTCATTGTGAACGTGACAGGAACCGTGCACGGCACCATCGTCGGGAAGACATCTCCACCTCTCTGGTGAGCTGAGCCTGGCCTTAGCCACCAGGAGGCTAGAACCTCCTGCAAATCCACGGCAGCTGGGGGATGGTGGAAGAGGAGGGAGGAGTAAGGGTATGGGTTATATCCATAGAGTGAGTATCCATAACCTGGCGGGTAGGCTGGCGTCGGGTACTGTGGTGTCAGATACTGCGGTCCCGGAGTGCGGCGTCGGATACAATGGGGTCAGTACCGGGAGCAGGGGCTGCTGGAACAGATGGCCCCGCCTGAGGCCCCAGCAGGCGGGACTGGGGCAGAAGGCCTGGCATTGGGGCGGCATCAGGGCGGGATGTCACCGGAGTCGGCACTACTGGCGTGGGCGGTTGCCAAGGTGCAGGCGTCCGAGAGCCCGGCGTCATATCAGCAGGAGATTGGTCCACGGAGGTGGAACAGGGACCTCAGCGTCGCCCGGGATGGAGGAAAAATCCTCGGGTCGGGCCGAGGAGACTCAGAGGTCCCTGGAGGGCAGCGAAGGCTGCGGGAAGCCAGGAGCGATGGACATGGAAGGTCCGCGTTGGCTCATCTGTCTGCGGACATCGGGTGGACTGACATGCGTCTTGCCAGTGGGATCTGGGCGGGCGCCCGGAGGGGGCCGGCATCTGACTTAACGGAAACTTCGGAGGCAGGGCCATGATGAAGGGCAGCCTGGTCTGGCGGAAGAGGGTCGGGTGACTTACCGACCCTCTCCATGCAGACGTCGAAGTAGCCAATGTCCAGTTGCCAGAGCCGCCCACACCGATGAGCCACAATGCCACGGCTTTACCGGGCGGAAGCCTCAAGAGCCCAGAGGTGCCCAACAGGCCCGAGCCAAGCCACACAGGCAGACGGATGCCGCCTAGAAGCCTCTAAGGCGGCCGTTGAGGAGCGTCCCCAGGGGATGTTACCTTCAACACGGTGACTCCCGAGGGAGTCGTGGTGGAGAGAGCCTTGTCCCGTGCTTTTCCTCGTCCTTTCTCTTGCGATGGCGCCTCAGGGAAGTTGACGCCTCAAGTTTTCTGAGTTCTTTTTCCATGGAGCTCATCTTCTTTTTGAGAATGTGGCTTCACGGACTGCTGCCGCTTTTCCGGTGGCCGCATTGAAACCCAGGCAGTGCTGGCAGTTCTCTACATGATGGTCGGGCTGGAACAAAAAGGCACAGGGAATGGCTGTCCTTATGCGGAGTTACGCCGCATCGAGTCGACTTATTTTTGTGCTCGGAGGGTGTAGGGGATGACATACACCGATGGATGACTGACGATTACTAAGAAAAAGTGAAAAAACTCAGTAAAATAACCGACGAAGGAGCCTGACGAGCAAGGAACTTTTCCATGAGCTGCATAGGCTAAAGGCGGGAAAGAACTGGAAGGCGGGCGTGAGGGACCGCCTTTATAACGACGTCTCCTGGCGTGGGGCGGTCCTCGCTAGGGACTGCTAGCTAGAAATTTTTCAGGTCCCAGCGCACTTGCAAGGCCAGTCCTATATAGATTACCTGCTGCAAGAGCCCTCTCAAGTAAGATCTACCATTACGGTAAGCACATCTGTACTATCTTCCACAGGGATATCTCTTGCAGCAGGTAATGCAGCTGGGATGACACCCAAGCAGTAAACCCAGGAAGGCGGAGTTATGACAGAAGGACTTGTAGGTCAGCTTGGCTAAAGGCCGTCCTATGGCACGAAGCAATGTCGAGTTGGAATGCTTTGTGAAAGTATGTGTTGTGGACCATGTGGCAGCATTGCAGATATCTGTGATAGAAGCCCTTTTGATGCAGGCCACTGTAGTGGCCATGGCTCTGGTAGAATGGGCTTGGACAGGTCCTGGTAATGGTTTGTTATATTTCTTAAAAGTTATACAATGTGCCAGCCAACTGAGGGGGTCTGTTTAGTGACCTGAAATCTTCCTGGTTGAGGCAAAGGTAACGAAAGCTGAGGAGTTTTCAAACAGATTTAGTACGATTGGTATCTTATCTCAATATCGATGGACATCTAAGATGTGTAGGAGGTATTCTCCTGATTAGAATGGTCAGGGTAGTTAACTGGCAATTCCATGGACTGATTTAAGGTATGTTCCAAGACCACCTTAGGTAAAAGGAAGGACTGGTTCAGAGAGCCACTCTGTTTTTGTGAAAGATTAGATAAGACTCTCTGCACACGAGGGCATGAAGCTTAGATATACACTGAGCGGAAATGACAGCCACTAAAATACTTTCTTCCAAGAAAGGAAGTGGAGGTTGCAAGTGACGCCAGTTCAAAAGACTCAAGGTCAATTTCTCCAAAGAAATTCAAATCACGGAGGGTGGGTCGTCTAATGGGAGGTTTGATGTGTAACATTCCTCTCAAGAACATTTTGGCAAGATGATGTTGATACAGTAGTCTCCCTTCCAAGGGCTCATGGAAGGCTGAGATAGAGGCTAAATTAACTTTTGGGTAACTTAAACCTGTCTCGGCAAGCGAGGCCAAGTAGTCAATACTTTTTTTGTACTTTCTGTTTACTGCCATTAAAAAAATAACATAGGTTATACAATTCTCATGCAGACAGTCCATATACATTGTGGGTTATAAGCCCATACAAGTTCAGGGAGAAAGTAAATAAACAATATTGTTCTGCAGTCTGGTACAACAGGAATTGGGGATTCTTTTTTCTCATTTCTATTTCTTGCCTACTGCGGCGACTACCGGTAGGGACATCCAACCGCCCGGCCCTGCCACAGGAGAGCACCAGGCTCACTCACATGATGGGGAACTGCACGGCCATTGCCAGTCTGCTGTAGAGCCTCCCCATACCATGTCCAGCCAGACCGCCCCAGACCCCCAGTGCGATTCCACAAGAGTCCTCCGCAAGGCAGGGCGCTGCCATCAAGCTGCAGGGTCGCGCCCAGCTATTTTCCACCTAGTTTCTGAGCCCACTGGAGCACAGACATGCAATGACATCCGGGCACTGTGTGCGAGAGGTCCGCGTGCTCCCCAACATGTCCACAGTATGTAGTGCCTCCGAGCATCCCCAGAGCCGCTACAGCACGGTGGATTTTCCTACCCACCCCAGCATCAGGAGAGCAGTCTATGGATGCTCAATCCTGATCCTCCCTGCTGACCCGAGTCCGTTCCCGAACCTGGGTCGCCGCGTGACGCAAGGTGTGGCGTCAGTGCCTCAACCCTCAGCACCACCGGCCAGCCAGAATTGGGGGATTCTAAAAAGAAAAGAGAAAATTCTACTGTCCACAAAATAGTCTATGTATTGCCAGCCGCTTCAATAGCTAGAGTAGTGTCCTTGTGGGAAAAGTACAGGTATCTTTAAACACTCAAAAGTGCTATACACTCTCTAAAGATAATAGGAAAATTATGCTTTTATCATTACTCCAGAAGAACACAGCAATTAAACTTCAATATTTTCACATAACTAAAACTATAGAATATTTGCAATATGATACCCCCACCAGTCAAACTTACAGCGTGTTGAGCTGAACAGTATCAGAACTAATCAAATAAATCTTTAATCTTGTATTCTTGGGCCTTATACTAAAAGCCACTTAAGTCCCAGAGTTCAATAAGCAAGATTAGGCCCTTATCCCACAACTAATACTGTCAGCCTTTCTTTAACTTAGACCATGGTGTGATACTAACTCTCCACGCACTTAACTTTTTAAGGAGTCAGCATTTTAAACTCTAAATTTTAAACTTGCAGTTTATGAAAGGTATCCCTCAGCTCTCCTTCTCCTCAGACTCAGTTTCTTCCTGGTGAGGTCTCGATCGAGCTGTGAATTCAGCCTCCGTTCTTTCCATCCATCAACCCGCATCATTAGGGTGGCGAACTGCCAGGATTTCCCCGTAGATAACATGCAGCCTGGCGGGAGTAGGAAGGAATGGGCGATACCTAACGAGCGGGTTGCTGCCGTGACTGTACCAAACTGTTTACGTCACACTCAGTTGATAGGAGAGGTCAGTGAAAATGTTATCATCCTTGTCTTGGATCACCAAAGGGTAAGCAGCACGGGCAGCTGATAACATTGGATCCCTAGTTTTGCCCCGATGTACAAAGGATGATGGTTCTAGGCATCCCAGTAGTGGCAGGGCAGACATATGGATTTACTCTGTAGGCCCTCCATAGCTGCCCCCATTCAAAGTCCTCAGGGACATCTAATGATGAAGCCAGCCAGTCTTTAAGATACAGTAACAGGTTTTCTTGTAAGGGCCGACAGCACTGCTTGAGCAGTGATTGTTCTCCTATTCGATTCAGTCACTGTGGATCATAACTCCATTAGCTGCGTTGTGCATCTCTAACTTGGTTAATGTTTTCTCAATCTTAGCATCCATTGATTTTACCAATTCAGGGATTGCCTGCCACGGTGGGGTCGATGTGGATGCAGGCTGAGAGCTCCCAGGAAGGCCACCATTTGCATTTTCTGAAACCAGGTGGGAAGTATTAAATTTCAGAGGACCGGTGGCTGATTCTTCTGGCGACCCTTGGCAATATTTGGTATCCACTAAATCATTAAGTGCTCAGGAGATAAAAGGTGGAACTCTAGTCGCTGTAGCTTAGGTAGAATTTGTTTTTATATAGTTTACAATTATTGCTGTGCAGGAGCTGTGCTAATGGCGTCCTCCAAAGCTGGCTCTCTGGCACCCCATAGTCCAATACTTTGAGTCAGTGGACATGAATAGAGTCCAACGACTTGAAGCAGCCCATATGGAGAAATGTTTCCATTTAGCATTATATGTTTCCCTGGTAGATGGTTTGCGTGAAGCCAACAGAATACTGGCCACAGGTGAGAAGACTTTAAGACGGGCTATGAAAGCATCCTCAGGAGCCAAGCGTGAAGGTGTAGTGACTTCAGGTTGGGATGAAGAAGAGCCCCTTGATCCTGAGTCAACAGATCTGACCTGATCAGCAACAGAATGGGGTCTGCTACTGAGAACTGTTGAATCAGAGGAAACCACCTGCTGAAGCCACAGAAGGGCTATGAGGATCATGGTGGCAGGTTCAAGTTGTAGTTTCAGTAGAGACTGTTGCAGAAGTGGGATGGGGAAGCATATAAGAAGAGTCCTGTCAACGTTAGGACAGGGCATCTGTAGACTGTCCCTTTCTGTTTGGGATAATGGAATAGTATCTGGGGAGTCGGTGATTGACGGGGAGGCAAAGAAGTTAAGGTGCAGGATCCCCACCAATAGAAAGATCATCTGAAGAACTTCATGATGAAGTGTCCATTTGTATGTGGAGGTCTGGTGACTAAGAATGTTGGCCAGGGTATTGTGGCATTCCAGTAGATGGATGGCTATCAATGATAGGTGCCAAAGTATGGCCTCCTGCCAAACCGCCATCATCTCTCTGCAGAGAGTGCGGGACTTTACCTCCTTGTTTGTTCAGGTAGTACACCACTGAAGTGTTGTCTGACTGGATCAGTAGAGACCCGGAGAGATGGGGCAAAAGGCCTGAAGAGTGAGGTGGACTGCTCTCAATTGCAGTAAATTTATATGGGGAGAAATGGAAAATCAGGGCCACCTGCCTGTGTCTTGTAGGGACCCAGGTGTGCACCCCAGTCATCGAGGAAGCATCCGTGGTCAACATCTGCTGGGAAGGAGGGAAGTGGAGGCGTGCCTAGAATGGGTTGGCAAGCTGGGTCACCAATTCAGGTCCTAGCGTAGAACAGGAGTGACTCTGATTTTGTCTTCTAAATCCCCTGTCTTTTGCCGCCACTGATTCTGAAGAGTCCACTGGAATGGTCTCATATGTAGACGGCAAAAGCCACTGTGAGGATGGCAGCGGCCATGTGCCCCGGAAGGCATAAGAGATGTCTGGCTGTGATAAATTGTTGAGTTTGTATCTGGGAAGCCAGAGACAGAATTCTAGTTTTTCTGTTGGCAGGAGGTAAACCCCAGTGGAGGCGGTATCCAGAATAGCTATATACTGGAGCAACTGGGTAGGGATTGGATTGGACTTGGGGCCAGTTGACCCGTAATTCCCAGGGCTTGGAACAGAGTGAGGGTAGCCTGGAGGACAAAAGCAGAGAGGTTTCTAAATCTGCTTCTATAAGCCAATTGTCCAGGTACAGGAAGACAAAATGTCTGTCCCTTCTCAGGGCTGCTGCCACAACCACTAGGCAGTTGGTAAAGACTCTCGAGGTATATGAGAGAGAACGAACAGGAGTGCCCAAAATTGGTAATGCTGTCCTAGCATGTAAAAGTGAAGGAGCCAGTGGTGGGCGGGGTAGATGGGGATATGTAGGTAGGCATCTTTCATGTCTAATGCGCATAGCCAATCCCTTTGTTTAACATCGGCATTATAGATGTTAAGGTGAGCATCCGAACCTTTTGTACTGAATGTAGATTCAGTTGTCTGAGGTCTAGAATAGGTCTGAAATCTCCAGTGCGTTTGGGTACTAGAAAGAAATGGGAGTAAAATCCCTGGTGGTACTCCCAATGGAGGGACGGATAGACAGCATTCTCGTGAAAAGTGCCTGAAGTTCCTCCTAGAGAATAGGAATATGGTCAGGTTGGTAATGGACAGGCGGGAGGATGAGGGAGACACCGATGTGAGTTCTAGTGTGTGTCCAGTCCTTATGATCTGAAGTACCCACTCGTTCGATGTTATCACCTACCAGGCCTCTAAATGGAGGCACAGCGACGCCCACGGCTTCCAAGACCATGGTGGGGAAGCCTGGGCAATGCCCCAGTTGGTCACTGTGAAGTGGGCTGACCGGCTCCACGGGGGTGAGTGGAAGCCCTTGGAGGTAGGAGTGGTAGTCCTGGAAGAAGGCTGGGAGCGACCACGAAATCCAGCGTCTGTGGGTACCTCTGTGTTTACTGCCCCTCTTTGATTGAAAGGAGGACTGAGAGGTATTGGTAGATGGCTGTGGATGATACATGCCATGTACTGTACATGAGGTCTGCACTTAAGCCTGGAGATCATCCAGAAGCATTTGGGTACCTGGAGCAAACAGTTCAGATCCATTAACAGGGTCATTTACCAGTTTATGTTGTATATCTGGTGTGAATCCTGATACACGTAGCCAAGCATGGTATCTCAAGGTAATCATTGTGGCTGTGGTGTGGGCCAACGTATCCACCGCATCATAACCTGAGTGGAGCAGGTGTCGAGATATGGTATTGCCAGTGGAAACTGTAGCCAATAACTGGTCCCTCTCCCGAGATGGAGGAGTTTATTGACTAGTTCTATAGTAGAGGACCGGAGGGTATGTTGATATTTAACCACATGTCCCATATAATTTAGAATTCTAAGATCCATGGTCCCCACCTGAAACACTTTCTTCCGAGGTAGCCAAGTCGGTGGAACTCCTTATCAGGGGTAATGAGCTCATGTGTTTTGGTCATTTGGCATAATCATGAGCTGCGGTAATCACTAATGAGTCAGCCTTGGGGCTAGTGGAAAGTAAGGAATGGTCAAGAGGAGCCTGGTAAAGGTGATCAGCCTTCCTAGGAATGGCTAGGACCACTGAGGGTTGGTTCCAAGCAGCCAGTATGGCATTTTGGTAAGTTTGTATAAGTGGGGTACCACTACTAGAGGCTCTTCAGGCAGTTCGAGATAGTCTGTCAATGCTTTGTTTGTTTGTCATGTTCAGTGGTTGAAAACCCATGATTTTCTGAATTTGAACCATCATCTCGTGAAGAGATGGGTCATCAGGAGGAGAGGCGGCCGCGTGGTGGGAGGCATCTTCATGTAAGGAGGAGATAGTAGAAAGAAAGGATGGGGACAAGAGACCAAGTCTTGTAGGTCAACATCCTCCAGCTCTCTGGGAAAGCCTTCTGGAAATTCTGCTTCATCTGAAAAGTACTCCTCATGGAAGGAGGGACCAGGTGGTAAGCATTCCATCTCCTGGAAGCGTTCGAGGCAGAGGGGTAGGAGAGACGGGCAGGGCAACTTGCCTGCCCCAGAGTGGGAGACTGAAAGTGCCTGATTACTTGTAGAATCTGTTGTACCACTGTGGCTACGTCTCAATGAGTTAGAGATAGGTGACAGTGTAGGGGTTTCTGAGAAACCAGGGCGATTGTTGAGGAAATAGGATGAGGGTATAAACAGGTCTAGCCCCTGGGTGGTAAAGTCCAGGGTCCCGATCCTGTCTGCCTGGCCCTATGGGAGAATGGCTGTGAAGGCGGAGGGACAGCAGAGACTACAGACCCAGCAGTTCTGCTCATAGAGGAATGGCCCATCGTCAAAGGGATAGCAAGGGAAAGGCACTGGAGTGCTTAAATGAGAGAAATCGACGATGGGAAGCGAGTTATCATCGATGGAACATCAATGGAACCAGCATATGGTTCCACAGAGACTGCTGAAAAGGCACTAGAAAGCGCCACTGGACGAGAGGGTGTAAATCCCCATCGACGAAGCAGTCCTGGAGGGCATCGTTGATGGTGGAGCACCTGTGATGGTGGCCGAGTGTTTGCCAGATGAAAATGAGGATGATTTATCCTTATGTTTATGCTTCTTATGCGAAGCAGCAGCAGGGGCTCCTTGGAACAGTCCCCTTCTCTAAGACAGACACTTTCTGATCCATGAGGTGCTTCGATCTCCTGTTTGCCTGGTTGAAATCCTTGGCATTGAACACAGAGATGGTGTCGCCTGTGGGACCCAGACACCATAGATTTTCCTACTGCAATGACATGATCAAAAAGTGCTGTCTTGCTTGTAGATTCTTTGGACATTCATCGATGAAGGAGAGGAAATATAAATTCTTTTCCCAGCTCAGGTTCTCGTTGACTGCTACTCTATGCACTAGCTGCTGCGCAAGCTGAAGGCTGCAGGAAATGAACTGAGGAACATGGCGCCACTCTATATAGGAACAGAATGATGATGTTATGTGTGGTGGCCCTGGGAAAGACTGCTATAAGAGAGCTGCCATGCACCACAGCACCTTCTGGCAATGACCCGTGCACTACCTGTTGCAAGAGATTATCCCTGTGGAAGATCTACTGTTACAGGTGAGTAACCTGTGTTTCTAAGGACATGGATATGTTGTTCTAGCCACACTACTGGCAGACTCCTAGCAGTTCTCTGGGAGGAGGGAGGCAAGGTGCACGCCCTACTTAGGGAACAGAGATTGAGAACTGAGGCCCCAAAACCAGCGCCCGGTGTGACTCGAGATCAATGTGGTAATGGAAATGAAAGTGCTGGACTTTCAGGTAACAGCCCTGCAGATTTTCTGGATAGGGACATCCCTAGAAGCAGCCACCAATTATTTTTATTTATTTTGCTTTTGTTAACCAGGTAAGCACACTAGACAGCCAAGTGCCTATTTTCAGGTGCGACCCGGGAGGTTACAAGGTACAATCAAGCACATCAGGCAGAGTAAAAGGTTAACATACAAGAGCAACAGGTATAACAAAACATTATGGTAGAGTAACAATATTATACAAGCAAGGACAGCAGAGTTAACAGGTAAAGGCAGCCAAGCCCTCAATTACAAACATCACAGGCTGAGGAAAAGGTAACATACAAGATCTACAAGAATCACAATAAACACTATGGTGGAGTAACAGCATTGTACAAGCAAAGGCAAAACAGAGTAAACAAGTGTGGCCAGCCATACCTCAGAAGGGTAAGGATAGACGGTAACTGGAGAGACAGAGTATAGAAAATGGGTTGCCTGGGAATCCCAGACATTTGGTCAAGGAAGGGTCCAGGGCAAATTATAACATTTGATGCAGCTATGAGTTACAGGCCACATCAATTTGGAGGTAGAACATTCAATAGTTAGGCCACAGCCCGAAACATTCAAACTGGGAGTAATAGCACAGAGACAGGTGGAGGCTAATTTCAGGAAGCCCCATAGGGAGGCTTTGAAACAGGGATGGAGGGGGCTGCAATTTTAGTGATCGAGGGAAGGGAGTTCCACATTCTAGGCGATATGCGGCGAAGGTCTGACGCCTGCAAGGAACGGGTTTTTGGAACCAGGAGGTCCCAAGTAACCTTAGATCTTAGGTAATGGTAGGGAGTCCCAGGTTTGAGGGGTAGCTGAAAGGGTAGCAGTTCGGACGATGTTGTCAATGAAGTTGCCGAGGACAAAGGTACGGTGCTTATCAGGAGGAAGCCACTGAAGTCGGGAGTAAAGCGCACAACGGTGCATGAGGTGAGGCAGAGAGCACAAAGCAGCATATGTTGTTGTATGTAGTGTCCCATTTAATGAGACTGGTCTTAGGGACAGAGGCAAAAGATACAGGTCTGTAGCAGAGAGGGTAGGAGGATCCCCTGACAACCGCGAGGTGTGCAGCTGGGGTGAGACTGCTTTGGCTCTGTATGCTAGGACCCGAGCTTGGCATTTGTAGCATACACACGGTTCAATATGCTGGGTGAGGCACAGCTATGGTTGAGGGTTACACCGAGGTACTTGACAGAGGCCACGGATTGCAGGTGAGCGCCATCAGCTCCAAGGATATTTAGGGATCAGGGCAGGTTTAGTCTTGGCCATGGAGCCAAAGAGCATTGCCTGGTCTTTTTAGGTTGATGGTCAGCTTATGGCCCTCAAGCCAGGCTTGGGTAAGGTGGAAGTCAGAGTTCGGCCTGGAGTTAATGAGGGTGATGTTGTGGGAGTTGGCCAGAATGACTAGGGTTGTCCACGAGAGGGTGGAGCGCCCATGATCTGTGATGGAGGGCAGTTAATTTATAGAATAGGGAAAACAGTATGGACCCAGGACCCAATGCAGTGGTATGGTGGGTGGAATGAGCCCTTAGCCCTTTGGGAGGCACCTCCCTCCAACCTATAGCAGAGATCAATGCAGGATGTGCTCCACCTCTCAATCATCCACTTGGCTGCAGGTCTGCCAGGTGCGACTTCAGAATAAGTGACAAACAACTGCCGAACTCCAGCCACACGCTCTTTGTGGTACGCGAGTACTCGCTCAGGTCCAGCGTAATGAGCCTGTGTTTGGCCTCCAGGTGTGATTCAGGAAGAACACCAGAAGCCCTCATCACCTGATTCAGGTGAAACGCCAACACAACTTTTGGGTTGGGGTGCAGGACAACCTTGTCCCTGTTGAAGACCAAGAAGAAGACTCCACCAAAAGCACCTGGAGCTCACCGATCCTTCTGGCTAGCATGATAGCCACCAAGAAGGCTGCCTTCCATGACAGATGAGACATGTCACACCTGTGCAACATTTCAAATGGATTGCCCATGAGCTTTGCCAAAACCAGCAACAAGTCCCACGGTGGTAGTGGTTCATGCACAGGAGGGAAATGGATCTAAGCCTTTGAAAAGCACCAGACCACCTTCTCTGTGCCACTAACTGTTTACCCACCCACTGTAAGCAGAAATGGCTGCCAGGTGCATCTTAAGGGTTGTTGACTGAAGTCCCTTGGAGAGGGACCACAGGTAATCCAAAATGCTGGCCACAGGACAAAGGGTCCAGCCTTGCCCTGACACCAAATGGAGACTCTCTTATATTTGAAGGCATAGCACTTTTGGCAGATTCCTTTCTAGATGCCTCCACAATGGTGAGAACATCTTCGAGAGACCCAAAGCCTGGAACTCTAGCCACTCAGGAACCAGGCTGTCAAGTGCAGGGATTGAAGGTCCAGATGGAGTACCATCCCTGACTGATGGAGAGCAGGTCTAGGCGATGGAAGATACCATGGAAGCCTGTTGCTGAGACTGAGGAGATCAGGGTATGAAACCTGGCATGGCCAGTTCAGAGCCACCAGTATCACCTGCACCTTTGTCCCTCCTGACCCTGAGCAGCACCTTGTGGATCAAGGGAAACGGAGGGAAGACACAGAAGAGGCTTGGGGTCCAAGGCCTTGAGAAGGCATCCTCCTGCAACAAGCCCTGCTGAGGGGGCACAAACAGTCTCAGCTTTACGTTCTCCTGGAGGTGAACAGGTCCACCTGAGGGGTGCCCCACTGGGAAACAGACTGTCAAGTACCTCCAGATGGAGAGACCAGTCGTGAGATGCCCGCCACCCGGGTTGAGGGTGTCCACCAGCTAACTGGTGGCTCTGCCACATGGATGGCTAGAGATCTGCCTCCAGGCTGTGCATGAGTGTCTATATGGGACGAGCTTCCTTGCACAAAGGCAGGAAGTGTATCCCACCCTGCTTGTAGTACATGGTAAAGAAATGTTGCGCTGAACTTGGACCACTTGACCCCAAACGATGGAGCGACGCAGTCAGCGCCAGTTGAACTGTCCAGAGCTCCAGCACATTGATGTGCCATCAGGACTCCGGGGTCCAGAGCCCGTGGACTCTGTGTTCCCCAGATGGGCACCCCAGCCCGTGAGAGAGGTGTCAGTCATCAGGATGACCATCGGCTCAGAGTGGACAAATGGGATCCCTTCCTGCAGATGCTCTAGGACTAGCCACCACCAGAGGGCATCCCACATCTTCTGGGTCACAGTGACCAGCTGGTCAAAGTGACCTTTGCCCTGAGATCACTGGGCCAGCTCCCATTGCAAGGAGTGCACATTCCAATGGGCCCAATGGACCACGTCTGGTACAGGCCACCATGTATCCTAAGGTGCAGGAAGTCCTGTGCAGGGCGGAACTGCACAACCCAAATGATTGGGCAAAGGAGAGAAAATCTCCACCCTCCACCGGGACCCGGCTCTGGCTTGGTAAGAGCTCGAGCTCTGTCCCAATGAAGTTAATCACTTATGAGGTTATGTTTTCGACTTGGCCTCATTGACCAGGAGGCCAAGGGAGCTGAAGGGCCAGGTCCATGGACCACTTCACCTCCTGCCTGGAGGACCTGCAATCAGCCAGTTACATGGGTAGGGGTGCACAAAGACCCTCGGCATCTCAGGTACTGCCACCACTGCTATGCATCTGGTGAAGACCCTGAGTGCCAAGGAGAGGCTGAATGGCATGACCGGAACCCATAGAGGTCCCCTCGGCTCGAAAATAGAGGAACCTTCAGTGGGATAGATGGATCGGACATGAAAGAATGCATCCTGAAGATCTGGGAGGGAACCACATGTCTTGCTCTAGAGATGGTATGATCTGAGATACAGTAACCATCCTGAAGGTGCGTAACCTGAGGAAGATGTTCAGGTTGTGCAGATCTAGAATGGGGGCGCGGCGCCTTCATCTGCTTTGGCATCAGGAAGTACTTGAAACAAACCTGAGTATTCCAGGATCCGCTACTCTGACCATGACCTCCTTATGGAGGAGCTGGGCTAAGTCTTCTCAAAGACCTGACTGAGTGTCTGCGATACCAAGTCCTCCATGGGGCTTGGCTTGGCTTGAGGGTACTGCTCAATTCAGAGGCAGACCCTGACCAACACCTCCAGAACCCATCTGTCCATGGTAACAGCAGACCAGGCGGAAAGGAAGTGGCGCAGCCAGCACCCAGGAGGACCCAGGGTAAGTGTAATGGGTATGAGGGGTGGCACCCCATCCTGTCAATGAGCAGGCTCGAGGAGGAGGAGGAAGACCTGGCTGAGGAGCCACGGGTCCATTCCCTCCGGACTTACAGACCACCGAGGCCACTGACTTGGGCCTTGGCTGCCAGGACTGAGCCTGCAGGCCCAGCTGATGCTGGGTTGGTTTTGCCACAGGAGTGGAGGATCAAAGGGCTTCGCTCTGCTGCCTGGAGCCCTTGGGATCCTTCTGTGAGTCCAGGTGGCACTGGATTTCTCGATACACTGGAGGTGAACTCCACACTGGGCTCAACAGGTCGGTGCCCAGGAATGGAATATCTACCAGCTTGTGCTGAGTGTCTGCCATAGAGGTCAAGATCCAGAGCCAAGTCCTATGGCGCATGGCAACTGTGGCCACCATTGAGCAGGCACAGGAATCCCCCAGATGCAGAGCCATCTGAAGTTGCTGCTTAGCTATGGCCCGCCCTGATCTCGGACCTGCTTGACCATGGTCTGGAGGTTTGCAGGTAGGTGAGGAATCACCTCATCCAAAGAGCCCAAGAGGGCACAGGAGAAGTGTGCCATCATGATGGTCACGCCACCTGGTGGAGGCTGAGCGAGGAGGCAGCATAGACTTTTTAGCCACGCATCTAAATTTCTGGGACTACTTGTCTGGTGCTTGTCGACATCTCCCTGCATTGCCCAAGTGCCAAAAATATGAGCTGGCCACCAACCCCTCGGCCGAAGGGTACTCCGTGAACCCCAAGAGGGTACTGGTGGGCATCTCATATTTGTGGGCCATCCGGGCAGAGGGCGCAGGGAGGATGTGGGTGCAGCCAAAGCTCCAGGGCTGGTCCGACAATGGCCTTGGTCACTGGGGAAAGCCTCCGCTGGAGAGTCCCCTTTGTCCAGAATCTCTGTGAGGGGATAGCGAGCCCACTTCTGGATGGCTCCAGTTTCATCCCCGTGGACTCGAGAGATGAGAAGAGGATGCCCATGAGCCAAGCAGGCCCTCCGACATCGAGAGATCCCCCACAGACTCCATGTCGAGCAGACGGGAGTGCAGTGAGGAATCCTTGGGCTCAGAGGAGTCCACATAAGCAGCTAACTGCCCGGTTCACCCTCAATCCTCCACGGATGGTCAGATGTGAGAGACCGACAGCCAATGGGGAAGCTCCTTGGCCAGCTGAGAGTCCTTAGTTGGAGGCGCAGGTCACGGCTTCTTGGGCGGTGGCTCCACCATGATTGGTGGAGGCGCCGGCTTCGGCAAACTGAGATGGTCTTGACCGGCTCCACTGGAGGAAGGGACAGTCTCGGCCGACCCCACTGGGGAGTCGGTGTCGGCCCCTGTCGGGCAACAGCCAAGTGATGGCTGGTGTGGAGCTGAGGTCAGCCTCGGACCCGCCAGCACCAACTGTTGCCACATGAGATCTTTGTAGCATAGAAGCAGCTTGCGCCAAAGCCACTCTTCACCTGAGTAGAAGACTAAGAATAGCAGCAGCGCTGCTTCATGTGGTGTCAAGAGCAGGAGCGCCGATTGGGGCAGAAGGTGCTCACCCACTGCATAAGGATGACCTAGACCTTGACCTCAGTCACTTGGGGTGCTAAATCTCAGAGGAGCCAGAGAAAGCTGCGGCTCCTCCTGCTCTGGTCGGTGACTGAGGGTTCTGCTCAGCCGGACTGAGCAGCCCCTTCTGAGGTCACGGGCAGGACCAGAGTCCTGAAAAGAGAATTGCCGCCTCTTCGAAGACAACTGGTTGATAGGGTTGAGAAAAATCTTGGCCGATCATCAGTCAGTGCCTCGACCAACTGGCCCGACAGTGTCTCTGTAAAGCCAGAGGCCAATGACACTATTTCGACTGTGGTCAAAACCTGAGAGTCCTGAGACCGAGAACGCATCCTGGTCCCAGGAACATCAACAGTAAGTCTTCTTTCTTTCTTCAACTTCTTCTTGTGAGAGTGGGAGCTGTGCAAACTGGAAGGGCTCTGCCCTTAGTTGGGAGGGGCTGCAGAGCTCCTTAAAAGGATCCCAAAAATGGAGTCCAACTGGAGCGGAATGAAGGCAGAAGCTGAGGAGGACTGTGTGGTGGCCTGAGCTGCCGCCTCCTCAAAAGTCATAAGCTGTTCCAACTGCTCGCAGACCCTGCAGCCGGAGACCACCCAATGGATGTCTTTAGATTTGACCCGACGGACGTTGTTTTCTCCTGCACCCAACTTAATGTGTGGGCAAGGCTATCCTCGAGACCACGCGAAACGAGACTGGCAAATATCAGCCTGGGTATAGTGATCATGGCTCAGGCAGTGAGACACAAGTGGCGTGGAGGGTCTGTATGCGACATCTTCTGTACACGGGCACCGATCAAAATCCAGGCGTGGACTTATTGTCCATTGTAGTCGCGATCAAGATTGAGCTGAAGACAGAAACTCATCAGAGTTTAAAGTTTGGAAATAAATCCGAAGATTTTAGTGCTAAGCCTACTCAATGCAGGAGCGGTAAGGAGGAACCTGCTTCTTCCAGCAGAAAAGGAAGATCTGGCGTCATGGGGCAGAGCCAGGGATACACCACCCAAGTGGGTGGGGAGCTAGTTTGAAGACTTTCTGGCACATCTTAAAGGGAAAGGACACTGCCAGTAAGTGTGGATAGAACATATCCATGTCCCTAGAAAGTACAGTTACGTAAGAACTTACTGTAACAGTAGATCTTCAAGAGAGGCTCTTGCAGTAGGTATTAACCATTAACACTGCACCCCTAGCATCAGGACCACACAGAAAACCTTAGCTAGCAGTGTCTGGTAGGGGACGCCCACTGACGCCATGTGACCGACATCAGCATGACCCTATACAGTGGGCTGGTCCCCAGCCCACCTCCAGTTCTCCCACCGGAGACCTCAGAACCAAGTGACAGGAGAAAGAAGTGGCCCTTTGAGTCTAAGTAAACTAGGAAGTAGTAGCAGAAACTGGGGGAAGGTGGAGGGAAGATGCCTACTGCAAGAGCCTCTCTCAAGATCTATTGTTACGTAAGTTCTTACTTTGAGATGGCTCTTGCAGTAGGTATAACCATTAGGACTGAGTCCCAAGCAGTGTAAATCAGACAAGTCTGAAGCACAGGAGGCAGGAAAGATCTGCAGAGATGCAGGAAAAAATCATGAAAGGAGGCCCTGAAGGACAGCTAGTCCAAAGCCAGCCCTGAGCCTAGAAGCAATGTCCAGACTGTAGTGTTTCATGAAAGTCTGAGCGGACCTCAAGTGGCTGCTGCACAAATGTCAGCAGACACATTCTTGAACAAGCAGCAGATGCAGCCATGCCTCTGGCAGAATGCCCTAGACTACCTCGCAAGGGTTTGTTGTACTTCTGGTAACACAACAAAATGCAGTTTGCCAACCATTTTGACAAACATTGCTTAGAAACAGCAGCACCCTCTCTCCTGGGTGCACAGGAAATTAAAAGTTGATCCATTTTGCAGACTGACTTCGTCCAATTCATATAGTAATGCAAAATTCAGTGAACATCTAGTGTGTGCAGTATTGCCTCCCTGATTAGATTACTCAGGGTAATACACTGGTAGTTGAACAGTCTGAGTCAACGTAACTCTGAAACAGCCTTTGGCAAGAACTTAGAATTTGTACACACAGAGCCACTCTGTCTCTGTGGAAAATTAAATACGGCTCCTTATACATCAGGGCCTGAAGCTCAGAAATCCTTTACAGAAGTGACAGCAACTAAAAAGAGCATTGTCCAAGACAGGCAGCGTATGTTGCAACTTGGCGGTTCAAAAGGAGGCAAAGTGAGTTTTTCCTACATAAAATTTAAATCCCACAGTGAGTGGGGCAGGGTTACACACTGGGGCTTTCAAGTGGAGGATTCCCTTCAAAAACATTTTAGAAACCTCCAGTTGAGCAACAGTTTTGCCCTCCACTGGAATGTGGTAGGTGGAAATGGCTGAAAGGTGGACCTTCAACGAGGAGTAGCTCAGACCCAGGTCAGATAGGTGCAGCAGGTACTCAATGACCTGGGAAACAGGGCACGAAAGGGTCCCAATCCTGAAGTGGCCCAAATGGAAAATCTCTATTTCATAGCATATGGACCCCATTGTGACAGGGTTGAATAGGGCCCTGTCCCAGTTGTTCTGGAGAAAGAGTTAAAATGCAAGGATCTGTTCTATTCTCCCTTTTCTGGATCTTCTGGTTGGCAACCAGATTTTCTCATGAGACCTAGGACTTAATCACCCCCACAGTCTTGCAATTATCTGCCTCTCCTCTCTCTCTTTACCTTCTTGCTGTTCTGATTTTTCTCCTCCTTTCAAATCTGCTGGTATAAAATACATTTGAATCATTATGTAGAAATGTAAAGGATACTGGGATCCCTTTGTTTAGAAATGTATATAATTTACTGTTGAAATGATTGCAAAAAGCTGTTTGGAACTCAAGGGTTAATCTGAGAAGCTAGTTTGCAAACTCTGAGAAGCTCTAGCAACAGGTCAGTTCTGGGTCACAATGTACTTTTTGGCGCACTTGTTGAAATTTGCAAGAACACTGTGTAGAAGTATGCTGTTTTCTTACCAAGCGGGATTGCAAAGACATTAAAACAGAACTGCAATTTCTTGCAAGAGAAACACAGAGACTGAGAGAGACTGAGATTGGAACTTGAGAAGAAACTCAGATGGACTTTGTTTATACTGCCGTTGTAAATAGTTATACTGAACATTTTTCTTTATTTTACTGTTAATAATAAATCACTTGTTCGAATTTTACAACTGCTCCTGGTTTTCCTATGCTTCCTGACCTGTGCCTCGACGACACCCATGGAAGGCTTTCTGGCCTCCCACAAGGACTTGGGCCACCCTAGAGGAAACCCTATAGCATGAAGCAGCTATGTCAGAAGGTGCCACACATGAAGGTGAAGGGACTTGAGTCCTGGATGAACCAGAGTGCCCCTCCTGGGTCATGACAGACGGGCAGGGGAACTGGGGTTCCACCGCCAGCTGTTGCAGAAGTAGGAACCATATTTGGCGTGGCCAAAGGGGGCTACCAGGTTCATGTGAAACTCTTTCACTGCAACTTGAGCAGTACCCGCTGCAGGATTGGAAAGGAGGAAAGGCACTCCCTGTCCAGCAAAGAAACAGTGCATCCCACCAGAAACACCAGGCCCTGGAATGAGAGAGAGCAAAACTAGGAAAGTTTTGCGTTGGATAGGAAAGGCAAACAGATCGAGATCTGGACGGCCCTACAGGTCAATGAAGCCTTCACCACCAATTGGTTTAGTGCCCACTCGTGAGTCTTGGCATGGGTGGATGAGACTGTCTGCCAGGATGTTCTGGATGCCCAGTACATAAACTGCAGCAAGGGGATCTGATGCTGAATCGCCTGGTTCCAGACTCGCACTGCTTCCCTGCAGAGAGAGTAGAAGCGAGTGCCCCATGTTTGTTCAGATACCAGACCACACACATATTGTCTGTTTGGACTAGCAGTGGACCTGAATTTAAGAGGTGTTGAAAGGCCTGCAGAGCATACAGCACCACCTGCATCTCCAACACACTGATGTGTAGAGAGAGTTCTGACTGAGACCATAGTCCTTGGATCCTGTGGGTCTCTAGATGAGCCTCAACCCAGCCCAGAAGCATCCATGGTCAGGAACTCCCTTGCAGAGATTGCTGAGATCTTGCCACCACAGGAGATCGGCGCGCGATCGCGCGAGACCAAGACTTTGTGGTCGGTGTTGTCCAATCTCTGGTCCCACTGAACCTTGAGCCGCCCACTGCGAATCCGCATGTGAAGCCTGGCCAGAGGGACAGTCAGGATGGCCTGCCATAAGGCCCAGAAGGCACAGCACTGACCTGATCGAAATCTAATGGCTGGAAGCCACCAGCCATGCCTGCTGTCATAAGATTTCTGCCCTGTCCAATGTGAGGAAAGTCTGACTCTGGGCCTTATCCAGCACTGTTCCAATGAACTGCAGATGCTGGGAGGGGTAAGGTGAGACTTGGGGTAGTTCACCATAACTCCCACTCTGCCAACAGGTCCTGGGGAAAGTAAATTTCCAGCCATTCCTAGACGGGCTGAGATCAGCCAATCATTGAGGTACAGGAAGATATAGTGGTCCTGGCACCTCAAGGCCGCTGCCACTACCGGCCAGGCACTTGGTAAAACCCCAGGTGCCAAGGACAGGCCAAAGGGGAGGGCTTTGGACTGGTAGTGTTCCCCTGAAAGGAGAACCTGAGGTAGCGCGGTGAGCTTGAAAGACCGGTATGTGCAGGCACGCATCCTGCATGTCCAGAGCACAGAGCCACTGTCCCTGTGCAGCAGCATGGGCAGCAGGCTCTGGAAGGGTCAGCATTCAAAATCTTGTACTCTATGTACAGATTTAGGGTGCTGAGGTCTAACTTCGGGTGTAGATCTCTCATCTTTTGGGAACCAGGAAGAAGTGAGACTAATACCTCTTCCTATCTGGTTTAAAGGAATGGGTTCAATGGCTGCCTTTTGCAGAACAGCCTCTGTCTCTTCTCTGAAGACAGGAATGTGTGCCCTTGGGTAAAAGGATGGATGAAGAGGGTTGTCTGGGGTCTCTCAAGAAACTCCTTGTGGCCTGAGAGATTAGTTGAAGGACCCACGAATCTGCGGTAATCGCCTCCCACCCTGCCCAATTACTGGTGAATCTTCCACCCACACTTCCTCTGACTGAAGAGGAGGAGGAGGGAGGTGGCCCGTGAGTCAAGAGGCAGAGGAAGAGTTGGGGAGGGATGCCCTGAAGTCCCTCTGGTTCTTGGCTGGAGGGTGGTCTTTTCTGAAGGGCCTGACATTTGTTCTGACATCTGACCTGTTGTGGTTGACTTGTTTGCCATCTCTGCTGGTGATGAAAGGGCTTCTTCACCTGACAGCCAGTGCAGTACATAGTCTGCACCGAACATAACGCCTGCCCCTTATCCTGGAGGTTCATGATGATGTCTTGTTCATCTCCTCCAAGAGGATGGAACCCCAGAAGGGAGATTCTTGGATGGCAGCCTGGACATCAGGTGCCAACCCAGAGACTCTCAGCCAAGAATACCTCTGAAGGCAGACTGCAGTAGCCGTGCCCTAGCTGAGGAATCCACAGCATCACAAGTCACCTTCAAAGAGTAGCGACAACCAACCTTAGCTGACCTAATAGTGTCAGAGAGGGTGTCCTTCACATCAGAGTCTGGCATGGCCTCAATGACTGGCTCTAACTGGTGACAGAAAGATTTTTTGTACACCAAACATGTGCCTACATAATTAAGGGTGCGGATAGCCAGGGTACAGGAAGAATAAAATTTATGCCCAAATTGATCAAACTGCCTCAACTACTTGTAAGGGGAGAGGTGCTCGTGTGTTCAGGGTTTGGTAGGTCTGTTGTGTGCCACATGAATGACTGAACTGGCCATAGGTGGACGCTATGGTGGTCTTTGTCCTCTAGCCGCACGGTAAGTCCTGTCTGCCTTCTTGACCACTGCGGAATGGAGGAGGGCATTAACCAGATGGTGAGCGAGATCCTCATGAGGCTCCAACCATGGGGCAGCTCAGGCATGTCCAAATGCACAGCCAACCTCGGGTCATCAGCTTTCCAATCATAGGCCTCCCAATCCTTTTGAGGAGGTCAGAGAAGGAGGGATCCTCAGAGGAGACTTTGGAGACTCCTTAGTCTTGGACTTGTCTGGTGGAGGAGTCTCAAGCCAGAGACTGAGGAACAGAAGTCTGAGTCCAAGTCGGACTTAATGAATCGAGACTGGAGATGCAACTTCTGGGTGGGAACCTCCTTGAGGGGAGCAGGAAGTCTGCACTTATGAGAGGTAGCTGTGCCATCAGGCCTGACATGGAGGGATGGAACTCCCCCATGAAGGGGACCAAGTGTCAGATCCAGGCATGCCGGGTAGAGGTCACACTGGATGACAACTGTCCAATTCTGAGACTAGTTGAGACTTAGTTTTGGTCCACCAAGACTGAGAATGACCGGAAGTCTGCCTGTGGTTGAGCAGGTGGGGGCTGGTAGACCAGCTGAAAACTGGGACCATAACCTGGAGTCACGTATCCTGATGTTTGGTACCCTGACAGTGGATAACCAGGGTGAGATAACTATGGGTACCCTGGTGAAGAGGAGACGACCAGGCGCCTGGTACTCCTGACAGAAGACATCCAGGGGATGATAGCGTAGCAGCTGGTAGCCTGGCATCTGAAAATCTGGCACCTTTGGGCCAGGTGGAGGACCGGAGGCATAAAAGATGGGTTGGAGAACCAAAAGGGCAATAATCTGTCATCAGTCCACTGGGAGGGAGCCAGATGTGATCCTGGAGGAACCCTCTGACAGAGGTGGAAGGACAGAAAGCCTTGCGGAAGGGGCAGCAGGGAAGGGTCCTGAGGGTCTGCCAGGAAAATGGTGTTGGCCCGGTCATGACTCTGTAGCAGAATCGTCAGGCTGACATCCTTCTAACTCCAGCTCCAAGCTATTCTGGGAGGCCAGAGGTGAGAAGGGACCAGTTAGGCGAAGCTGAGGCCATAAAGGAGGAGGAGATTGCAACAGGCATGGAGAGTCAACAGGCTGCTAGTTGGGGCCTGACACAGCACCTGGGCGCATGGCATTGGCAGTTCTGATGTCCCACTTATCAGCTGTGGCTGGGCATTCACTAGAGACCCCCATTCTGGCTCCAGCCTGGGCTGGGCGCTTGTCAGGGGGCTCCGATGACAACAGCCCCATCAGCAGGCTGAGCCCTGAGGGTTGTAGGTGGTCTAAGAGTGCGTTAACCTCAAACTCCATCAAAGGCAACCTCCACGAGGCCAGTGGGGGATGAAGGACTGCTCCTGGCAAGGCGAGCAGCCCTGTCCCAGAGCAGTCTTCCCGAGAAGAGAGGGCTGTTGACCATCCATGGTTTCCAGAGAGTCGCGAGGCAGGAAAGGGACCTTTCCTGAACCCGGTGCTTCTCCTTGTCCTTCCGCTTTTGTGACAGTGCATATCTGACAAGGATGAGGATGAGGCACTCTGCAACTCCTTATCCATCAAAGCCATCTTCTTCAATTTTAAACATGGGCCTTGAGGGCTTCTGTTGGCATTTCTGTGTGGCCTGACTGAGCTCAGGCAGGCCTCACAATCCAGCGGTCTGGTGTTCTGGCACCAGGCAGAAGAGAACAAGTGTATGGTCATCCTTATCTTGCGAGTTGTGTGCTGCAGGACTCGCACTTATTTTATCGCGATTTGGAAGGCACTGGGAAGACATACTGTACCTGAAGATTAGTTTATAAATTTGGTAAAAGAATCAATGGAAAAGCAGAAAAATATACTCATCCGAATTGGCATTGAACTGTAGCGCTCTCCACGAGTCCGGCGTGCAGAGGTCGTGGTGAGAAAGAACTGGATGGTGGGCTGGGAACTGCCCACTATATAGGTCATGCCGATGCTACAGTCACGTGGATTTCTCGGGTCAGCGGTCCCCCACCAGACACTGCTAGGTGTTTTCCGTGGTGGTTCTGAGGCCAGGGGATGCAGTCCTAATGGTTAATACCTACTGTAAGAGCCTTCTTGAAGCAAGATCATCGTTACTCACCATCGATTTTCTCCATTGGCTTACAGGTGCCCGATCAGTTTCAGACTCCACTCCTGACCTCTGACCTCATGAACTGCACCCTCTTGTCTCCTCCCTAACCACAGGACGACGACTGCTTGCTGCTGCAGCTGCCCTGACCTAAAAAGTAGTAAGCATGACCATCTCCCCTCAATTTCTGTTATGTGTACTACTTAGCTGCTTGCTGCAGCTGCCACGACCTAAAAGTAGTAAGCATGACCACTTCCCCCAACTTCTGTTATGTTTACTACTTTGCTGTGTAATAGCTAACAGCATTTTTAAAAGTGTTAACCACTCACTTCACTTGCATCGCTTAGCGGTGGTAGCTCGACTGACAAACAGCTCAGATGCATTGTCAGCTGATGTCACTACTGCAGCAGAACAAAAGTCATGCTGCAGTATGAACGCCGCTAGTGCAGCAGAACAACTTTTACAGGGCATGAAAATCGATGCTGAACTACAACACACCATACACCATAACATAATTTAAAACATGGAAACAGTGACAGTGTGTACAGGGCCTTAGATATTCCACCTACTGATACACAAACACAAGCACTGCTGACATAGCCCATCACTTTGGCAGAAGTAGAACAAACAGTAAAACAGGAAATAATATAGCCTCAGGTAGTGATGGACTGCCAGAAGATTCCTATAAAATGTTTGTTTCAGCTTTAGGTCCTATTTTACAAGCAGTACTGAATTATATTTTAGAATCGGATAATCTAACCATCACTATGCAAACTGCTCTGTTAATCTATATTTTCAAATCTGGAATTAGGAAAGACATAACAACTGGAGGCTTCTAGGTTTAGGGAACACAGATCAGAAGATTCTATATACAGTTCTGCCAACAGACTGCCCCAAGTAGCCCCAACAGTTCTTGCCACGCCAATGATGTGCCATCAGAGATGCATAATGGATAACCATATTATATCATAAGGGAATTAGTGGAAAGAGGTGAAAAATGCTTGTTACATGGGTTCCTGTTATGGACAGAGCAAGAGAGGCCTTCAATTGGGTCCCACATGAATACTTAGTTAAAATATTGGACCTGTATGGTTTATAAATGGATTCCCATGCTATATAAAGGGCAGTGATGTTCCTTTTGTAAATTTTAGCTTGATCCTCCTGTTTCTGTACGAGAAGGGTGGTCAGACCCCATGAGTCAGAACCCCGTCCGTTACACATATTTTCCTAGATTCCCTCATCAGGCTTATCTAACAGAACCTGAACATACAGGGGTATTCAACTGGCTCCTGGCATCCCAGTAACTAAGACAGTGGCATACTCTGATGATCTTTCCATACTTATACAAGATCAAGACTCAGGGCCATATGTACTGCAGACTTTAGAATTGTTTTCAAACATTGCTGGAGCTATGATAAATTACAACAAGCATTTGTCAATGCTGAACGTTTGTGTGACAGTGTAAACACTACACTGGGAAATGAGGTTGACATTTTGTTTGAGGCTGGAGGAATGCAACATGAACAGGCAAGGGTGTGCCTCCCCAGGTGTTGCTAATTAGAGGGATTGCTAAAGGCAGAGAGAATCCAGCAAGGAGTCAGTTAGAAGCTGGAAACTGCTGCAGGAGAAGATACTCCTAGGCAGAGAACCCTGCAAGATGGAGGGTGGAATGTAAGACAGGAACCAGAGCAGAAAGCCAAGGAGAATGGTTAATTATTGGAGAGAGCCTTTGGAAAGAAGTTAAAACCTGCTGCTGAGAAAGAGAATATTTCTAGAGCAGAGAGTCCTGAGGTAAAGGATCAGCCTAGCCAGCTGGGCCAAAAACAGTGAGTGGAGTGTACTGCTAATAGACTGTGAATAAGGCAAAAATGGAAAACTGTTTGTGTTTGATTTGAGACTATGCATTCAAAACTGCTTGCCCACAAACTTTTTATGTTTTGTTTGAGACTGTATACTGCTGGCCCACACAGGTGGTTCAAAGATTCCTTTTGTCAAGTCAGCCTGAAATAACTGTTTTGTGTTAACCTTTATGTTACCTGAGCAGGCTGGAGAAGTTGAACTGCCTGATTATGCTTTTCTGGAGCAATAACTTACATTTGGAGCAATAAAAGTATATTTTCTTCTGTGAATTTTAAACCCAGTGTGTTACCGCTCCATCTACCATAGGCCAGCTTGTCACAGCTTGATACTTGGTAAACAATTTTTTTTTTATTTTGACCTCAACTTTGAAGAGACTTGTTTTAGGATTCACCTTATAGACATGACATGTAGCATTTATAGTATATTGGTAAATTTCATTTTATGTCAGGCGCAAAAAGTACAGTTATGTAAGAACTTACCGTAACAGTAGATCTTGAGAGAAGCTCTTGCAGTAGAGTAGTTACAAATAGGACTGAAGCGGCAGGCATCAGGACCCCACGGAAAAATTTCTAGCTAACAGCAGTCTCTGGCAAGGGCCCGCCTTACGCCAGGTGACCGCGCCAGGAGACATCGGTATAAAGGGCTGCCCTCACACCTGCCTCCGCTCTTTCCCGCCAAAGGAGGCCAGACGAGAGAGAGGAATATTTCCTCACTGGAAAAGGAGCTGAAAAGCTTAGGGGATGGAGGCGGGAAGGCCTACTGCA
Organism: Neoceratodus forsteri; assembly: GCA_016271365.2. Classification (NCBI taxonomy): domain Eukaryota; kingdom Metazoa; phylum Chordata; order Ceratodontiformes; family Ceratodontidae; genus Neoceratodus; species Neoceratodus forsteri. The sequence continues at coordinate 325,501,308 of CM028137.1, forward strand.
GGAGCCTCTCTTGAAGATAGTACAGTTACGTAAGAACTTACCGTAACAGTAGATTTTTGAGAGGCTCTTGCAATAAATGATACATAGGACTGATGCCGGCGGCGGCAGGACCTGAAGGAAAAATTTCTAGCTAGCAGTCCCTGAGGGACCGCCCACAGGTGACCGGCGCCATGATACGGGTATAAAGGGGCGGGTCCTGACGCCCGCCTTCCAGTTCTTTCCCGCCAGGCCCGGACGAGAGAAGTAGATATTTCAATGGAAAAGGAGCCGAAAAGCCTAGGGGATGGAGGGATGGAGAGATTATTTACTGCAAGAGCTCTAAGATCTACTGTTACGGTAAGTTCTTACGTAACTGTACTATCTTACTCAAGAGGCTCTTGCAGGTAATTACATAGGACTGAATCCCAAGCAGTCGGAACAAATAAAGGCACCGAGGAGGAAACTACTCCTGAAAGAAGCGATAGCCTTGGGCCCCAAGACAGGAGGCTCCTGCAAAACAGCTAGCCCAAAGCCTGCTCTACAGCGAGAGGCAATGTCCAAACTGTAGTGTTTAGTAAAGGTATGGACGGAAGTCCAGGTGGCGGCAGCACAGATGTCTGCCACAGAGGCCGCTACTCCACGTGTGGAGTGACCTCTGACTTGACCCGGAAGGGTTTTGTTGTACTTGTCATAACAGAAAGTGATGCAATGAGCCAACCACTGCAGACAGGCGTTGCTTGAAACAGCATTGCCTTCCTTTTGTGAGCAAAGAGACAAACAACTGGTCAGTTTTTCTGGGATCTTTTGTCCTATCGGTGTAGTATCTCAGAACCGGTGAACATCCATGGTATGGAGTAAATCTTCCTTGCTTGGAGTACTGCGTGAAAAAGGCAGGTAATTCTATAGACTGATTTAAGGTAGACTCGCTACCACTTTAGGCAGAAACTTAGGGTTCGTGCGAAGAGCCACTCGTTCTTTGTGAAAAATCAAATAGGATTTCCACACAGGGCCTGGAGCTCAGGAAATTCTTGACGGAAGTAATGGCACTAGAAAAGCGTCATCCACGACAGAAACTGGATTTCCTGCGGATGCCGCAGGTTCGAAGGGAGGAAGGGAAAGTTTTCGAGAACAAAATTCAAGTCCCAAGGGGAGCAGGAGTCCGGACGGGGCCTCCAGGTGAAGCCCCTCTAAGAAAAAGTCTTAGACACCTCTAATTGGGCAAAGGCTTTATCAGCGAAAGGAACCTGGTAAGCTGAAATAGCCGCCATGTGCACTTTCAAGGAGGAATGACTAAGACCCAGGTCGAAGAGATGACAAATAATCAAGCAGAACTGCCACTGGACAGGAGAAAGGTTCCACGTTCCTAGAGGCGGCCCAAATAGAAAATCTCTTCCATTTATGGCATAAGTGGACCTAGTGGAGGGTTTTCTAGCTCCACCAGAATCTCGCCACCTTTGGAGAAACACCAAAGCGAGATTGGGCTAGTCTGCAGGAGCCATGCATGAAGTTGGAGGGACTTGAGGTCCGGATGGACCAGGTCCCTGATCCTGGGTCAGCAATCCTCGAGATAAAGGAAAAGAAAGAGGAGGAACCTCTGAGGTATTGTTGCAGAAGAGAACCAGATTTGCCTGGGCCAGAAAGGAGCGATCAGAATCATTGTCGCTCCTTCCGTTGTTAGTTTCTGCAGTACACGAGGGACCAGAGGAATTGGGGAAAAGCAGGACGAATCTTCCCTTCCAGTTTAGAGACAGAGCATCGCCCAGAATGCGCCTCACTCTACAGCGAGGAGCAAAAGGTGGGAAGTTTTGCGTTCTGGGAAGAGGTGAACAGGTCTACCTGTAGAGTCCCCCAAAGCTGGAAGATGTCGCCCTAGAACCTTTTGGTCCAACTCCCACTCGTGTGGTAGAGCAGAGGAGCGGCTTAGCTTGTCTGCCAGGGTATTGTCGACTCCTGGAACATGGATCGCCGTGAGGTGAGGTTGTGAAGCGTTGCCCAGTCCCAAACCCTCATTGCTTCCCTGCATAGAGGGTAGGACCAGTCCCTCCTGCTTGTTGATGTAGCACACCATGCACATGTTGTCCGTCTGGACAGCTAGGTGACCGGAAAGATGTATTGGTGAAGGGCTTGGAGAGCATATAGTACTGCTCGTAGCTCGAGCACATTGATGTGGAGAGCTAGCTCCAATCTGGACCATAAACCCTGGGTTGGTGAGGGCCCAGATGGGCTCCCAACCTTACGCCTGATGCGTCCGTGGTCAGAGTCTGGGAGGGGAGGAAGACAGAAGGGACCCCGAAACAGGTTCTCTCGAACCATCCACCATTGCAAGTCTCTTGTCATCGGCGAGGAGATCAGAACCAGATGATCTAGGTCGCTCACGAGTTGATCCCCTAGGCGGAGGGTCCACTGAGAGATCCTCATGTGGAGCTGCGCGTGGGTACTGTCGGGATGGCGGCCGCCATGAGCCCCAAGAGACAGAGAACCGACCTCGCCGGAACCTTCCATGCTCTGATAGTAGGAAATTCTGTGATTGAAGAGAGGCCGCCTGTCCGGAGGAAGGAAGGCCTTGCTCACCGTCGTAGTGAGGATAGCCCCGATAAACTGTAATCTCTGGGAGGGATCCAGATGAGACTTGGAATGGTTGATGGTAATACCCAGGCAAGTGAAAACCTGCTGGGTGAGGAGAGATAATGCAGGAGCTCCTCCTGGCACGGGCTGCCAGGAGCCAGTCGTCCAGGTAGGGGAACCTGAATTCCCATAGTACCAGGTGGGCCGCTACCACTGCCAGGCATTTGGTAAAAACTCAGGGTGCCGAGGAAAGACCAAATGGGAGTGCCAGAATTGGTAATGGTCCCCTGGAAAGCAAACTGGAGGTACTTACGATGCGAGGGCGAATGGGGATGTGCAGATGCTCGTCCTGCATATCAGCGCACAAAGCCATTGACCTGGCCAAAGAAGGGGCAGAAGGGTTTGTAGGAGAGCATCCTGAACTTTTGTATTCCCAGAAGGTTCAAGGAACTGAGATTGAGAATGAGTCTGAGATCTCCGTCTTCTTTGGGACCAGGAAGAAATGAGAATATAACCACCCCTTGAATGCGAGGAGGAACGGGTTCTATGGCCTGCTTATGAGAAGGGCAGATATTTCTGCCCGGACCAAAGGAAGATGGTCCCTTGCATAGGGCGACTTCAGAGGGGGTGGCAGGGTGGTTTCTGTAGAAACTCTATGGAGTGCTCCTCCGCTATAATCTGAAGCACCCATGAATCCGTTGTTATCCTCTCCCAACCCGGAAGGTGGAGGAGAACCTTCCTCCCACCGGTTCCTCCGGTGTGTCCGGAGGCGTGGGAAGGGAGGAGTCAGGTGGTGTGAAGCAGTGCCGCAGCTGGGGCACCCGCTGCTTTTGGGCAGTGGGGGCCTGGCAGCTGCGGGGACCCGTGTTTAGTGGCCCCGCCTTCCTTGGGGTTTCGCTGGCGATCAGCGTCTGTGAAAAGGGACGGTGCTGTGGGGATGGGATGGTACATGGAATCCACGGATTTCAGAACCATCCCTCCTCCTGAAGTCGGTGATGATGTCCTGACATCACTGCCAAAAGCACTGAACCCCTGAAAGGTGCTTCCAGGATTGCTGACTGCACCTCCGGGACCAAACCTGACCAGCGGGAGCCAGGCATGATGCCAAAGACTTACAGTGACACGCGAACTCCGCCCGGCAGTGTCCACTGCATCGTATGTCGATCCGCAGAATGTGACGACTGGCCAATGAGCAGAATGGACTAAGCTAACTCCTACTTGACTTGGGAGTCAGGTAAGGAGTCAATCTTGATTCCGCCTGGGTAAGGATGGCCTTCTGGTAATACCCCATATGAGCTACATAATTCAGGGCCAAATTCCCAGTGTGGAAGAGGCATATTTTCTTCCATACTGGTCCAGGAGGCGAGATTCCTTATCCGGAGGAGACGAGCTTAGATGCTTGGGATGTGCTGACCGGCCGTGAGCGGCGCTAATCACGACCGAAGTCTGCACGAGGTGAGAATCCAAAAGTCTACACCCTCCGGAGCCTGGTATAGCCTGTTGGACTTCCAAGAAGCCGGGCTAAAGCCGACGGTTGCTTCCAAATAGTGGAAACAAGGTGGGCATGAGGCTCGATCAGGGTGGCACTAAAGTAGGAGCCGTGAGGGCAGGTCCAGATGTTCGGCGAGGTTTGACCGCTGAGGATCTGGTTCCAGAGAACGCCACTGATGTACTTCCTGGATCTTCCCGCAACTCCGTGAAGGATCCTTGGCCTCAGCCCACCAGGAAGCCCGAGTCTCCTACAGATCCACGTGACGAGGCGGTGGGGGATAAATAAGCCGGATTGTATCTGTAAGGCAAGTATCTGAAACCTGGCTTGCGGAAAACCGGTGCCGGGTATTGATGCATCGGTACTACGGCATCGGCGCGGAACCGCGCTGGTACTGTGGCGCTGGATACCGCGGACCCGGTAAGACGGGCTGGATAAGACGGGCGGGTACCCGGGCACCGGAGGAGCTGCCGGAGCAGACGGCCTGGAAGGAGGGCCCACGGGCGGGTCAACACTGAGAGGCCCGGGGTTGGGCCCGACGGAAGGGGAATATCCCCGCCGGGCGTTGGCAGGGCCAAGGCGTCTGAGCCAGCGACGGGGGCGGTGTCAGATTCGGTTCCCTAGGAGGAGGGTCTGACGGGGTGGAATATCCTCACATCGCCGGGACGGTGGAGAAAAGTCTCCGGGTCAGGCTGGGGTGACTCGGCTCCTGGATGGCAGCGAAGGCTGCGGGGAACCGAATGCAGCCAGGGGTTGGAGGGTCCGTTGTAGGTTCCGTCGCCCGGCGCGTCGGAGGAGCCGATGTGCGACTCAGGGCTGGTTCAGCGGGCGCCGGAGGAGCAGCGTCCCCTAAAGGTCCCTCGTCGGAGGCGGGCCGAGGGAGGGAAGCGGCCTGGTCCGAGGGGACGGGTTGTGCGCTGCCCGAAGGGTCGGGCGTCTTACCAACCTTCTCGGCAGACGTCCGGAGGAGCCGACATCTGGCTTATGGGAGTGCCCGCACCCAGTAGGCCATAAACCCTGCGGTGGTACTGGGGGTGGGGCCTCCTTTGCCCGAGCCCCATAAGGAGGCTCGCGGGTGGGCGGCGCCTCCTCAAAATCTTGGAGGCTGCCGTCGGACGGTCCCCGGAGGATATTACCTGGGCCGCAACTCCGGCCGGAGTCACGGGTGAGGAGGCCTTCCAGTGCCTTTCTTTATCCCGCTTTGCGATGTCCTTCAGGAGAAGTCGACGCCTGCCTGAGCTTCTTCAATTCTTTTCCATTGAAGACATCTTTTCTTTAGCAGATGGGCTTCCAGGGACTGTTGATGCGTCTCGGTGGCAGCGTTGAAGTGCAGGCAATGCGGCACTTGTCAATCGGTGGTCGGGTCTAAGCAAAAAGGCAGAGAGAATGGCATCCTTGTGTGGCAGTTACGCCTGAGTCGCGACTTATTTTGGAAGGTGTAGGATGACATACACCGACGCTGACCTCTGATGAGAAGAAATAATACTCAAAACCCGGTAAAACCAGCGAAAGAACAGGGCTTTGCTAACCACCGAACTTTACTGCGGTAGCTCGCTTGAGCTAGCAGTAGGAAAGAACTGGTAGGCGGGCGTCAGGACCCGCCTTTATACGTCGCATGAGCGCCAGTCACCTGTTGTGAAGGCGGTCCTCGCCAGGGACTGCTAGCTAGAAATTTTCTGTGGGGTCCTGCAGCGACGGCGTCAATCCTATATGTAATCATTGCAGAGCCTCAAGTAAGATATACTGTTACGGTAAGTTCTTACGAACTGTACTATCTTATCAGAGGGCTCTTGCAGTACATAATTACAAATAGGACTGAGTCCCAAGCAGTCTGGAACAAGAAGAAGCAAACGGAGGAGAAAGCTACTCAAAGTAGATCCTCTAGCTGTGAAGGCCTCAAGAAAGGAGGCCTGCAGAACAGCAAGCCGAAGCATGCTCTCTGAGGAGGCAATATCCAAACTGTAATGTTTTGTAAAGGTATGGAAGGAAGTCCAAGTGGCAGCTGCACAGATGTCTGCCGCTGACACACTCTTGAAACAAGCTGCCACAGAGCGACTCCTCTGGTGGAGTGGCCTCTCACTTGACCGGAAGGGTCTTGTTGTACTTGTCATAACAGAAGGTGATACAATGAGCTAACCATTTGGACAGGCATTGCTAAGAAACAGCATTGCCTTCTCTTTGTGGGCAAAAGAGACAAACAGTTGATCAGTCTTTCTGAGATCTTTTGTTCTGTTAGTGTAGTATCTCAGAATTAGGTGAACGTCGATAGTGGTGTAACAGATACTCCCTTGATTGGAGTATTACGTAAAGAAAGTGGGTAACTCTATGGATAGGTTCAATGTAGATTCCGCTACCACCTTGGGAAGAAACTTAGGATTGGTGCACAGAGCCACACGCTCCTTGTGAAAAATCAAGTACGGATTTTATACATCAGGGCCTGGAGCTGGAATCCTCTGAGCCGAGGTAATGGCCACTAGGAAGAGTGTCTTCCATGAAAGGAACTTCATGTCTGCTGAGGCTGCGGTTCAAAAGGAGGCAAAGTAAGCTTCTACAGAACGAAATTCAAATCCCAAGGAGGGCGGGAACTCTGGACAGGGATCTCGTGAAGAACCGTCTGAGAAGTCTTACAGACTTCCAGTTGAGCAAATATCCTGTCTGCAAAGGGACGGTAGGCTGAAATGGCGCCATGTGTACCTTCAGGGAGGAGTGACTAAGACCCAGATCAAAGAGATGGCGCAGGTACTCCAGCAGCCTCCCAACAGAGCACGAAAGGCTCAAATCTTTTGAAGTGGCCCAGATTGTAAACTGCTTCCATTTCATGGCATAGGTAGACCTAGTGGAGGGTTTTCTAGCCTCCACCAGGATCTCAGCCACTGGAGTGAAACCCCAAATCAGGCTTGTGCTATGTCTGCAGCATCCATGCATGTAGTTGGAGGGACTTGAGATCTGGATTGACCAGGGCCCCTGATTCTGGGTCAGTAAAAGTCAGAGAGAGAGGAAGGAAGAGGAAGAGGGTTCCTCCGAGTATTGTTGCAGAAGAGAACCAAACTTGCCTGGGCCAGAAAGGAGGCGATCAGAATCATTCGTGCTCCTTCTGAGCTGAGTTTCTGTAAGACTCTGGGATCAAAGGGATCGGGGAAGGCACAGACAAATCTGTCCTTCAATCTACAGACAGAGCATCTCTCCAAAAAGCGGTGCTCTTGAGCGAGGAGCATTAGTCGGAAGCTTTGCGTTTAGAGGTGAGGAACAGGTCCACCTGTGATGCCCCAACGTAATAAGAGATCATCTAGGACCCCTGATCCAGTTCCCACTCATGAGCATGAGCAGACTAGTGACTTAGTTTGTCTGCTAAGGTGTTCTCGACCCCGGGACGTGAATTGCTGTGAGGTGAAGGTTGTGCTGTGCTGCCCAATCCCAAACTCTCATCAGCTTCCCTGCAAGAGAGGTAGGAATGAGTCGCTCCGTTTGTGGATGCACCATACCACACACATATTGTCCATTTGTACAGCTAAGTGGCGGGAAGAAGATGCCGATGTAGAGCCTGGAGAGTATAAAGCACTGCCCAAGCTCTGAGCAACATTGATATGAAGTGTTTTTCGAGCTTAGACCAGGAGCCCTGGGTCCTTTGAGGTCCGAGATGGGCTCCCCAACCTTCACCCGAGGCATCTATGGTCAGAGTCTGGGAGGGGGAGGAAGGAGGAACTCCCGAAAAGGCTATCTCGAACCATCCACCACTACAAGTCTCGAACCATGGGGAGGAGACTAGGACAAGCTGGTCCAGGTCGCCACCAACTGATCCCATTGAGACCGAAGCATCCACTGAGAGACCCTCATGTGAACCCGAGCACGAGGGACTGTTGGGATAGCAGCCGCCATAAGCCCAAGGAGGTGAAGAACCGACCTTGCACTGACCCACCTGTGGCCGGACAACAGGCTTACCTGAGTCTGGGTGTGGCCGCCATGTCCAGTGGCAGGAAGGCCCTGCCCAAGGTCATATCCAGGATCACCCCGATAAACTGGAGCTCTGGGATGGGATCAAGTGAGACTTGGTATGGTTGCGGTAATACCCAGAAGGCAAAGACCTGCTGGGTAAGGAGAGGAAGCAGGAGTTCCTCCCTGGACGAGGCCTCCAGGAGCCAATCGTCCAGATGCGGAAAACCTGCACCCCAGCGTCATGCAGAGTAGGCCGCTACTACCTAAGGCATTTGGTGAACACTCAGGGCCGAGGAAAGACCAAATGGGTGGGCCTTGAACTGGTAGTGGTCCCCTGGAAGGCAAAACGGAGGTATTTGCGGTGAGAAGGTTGGATAGGTATGTGCAAGTAAGCATCCTGCATATCCAGAGTGTACAGCCACTGTCCCGACTGAAGGAGAGGCAGGAGGCTCTGCAGGAGAGCATCCTGAACCTCTTGTACTCACAGAATAAGTTCAGGGAACTGAGATCTAGAATTGGCCTTACATCGCCTGTCTTCTTGGGACCAGGAAGAAGTGGAATAGTAACCCATTCCCTGTAGAGGAAGGGAAGGGCTCTATCGCCTCTTTCAGCAAAAGTGCTGAAATCTCTTCCTGGACCAGAAGAAGGTGTTCCTGAAGTCGATGACCTTGGGGAGGTGATGAGGTGGTTTCTGTAGAAACTCTACTGAGTGTCCTTCTGCGATTAGCTGGAGCATCCATGAATCTGAAGTTATCCTCTCCAGCCTGGGAGGTGGAGGAAAACCTCCTCCTACCGGTTCCTCAGGAAGCCCAGAGGCTGTGGGAGAGGGAAGGAGTCGGGTGGTGTTGGGCAGTGCTGCAGCTGAAGCACCCGCTGTTTTTGGGTGGGGTGCTTGGCAGCCGGAGGGCCCCGCGTTTAGTGGCCCGCTTTCCTGGGGTTGCGCCTTTGGTTGATTCCGTCTGCAAAAGAGATGGTGCTGCATTTGATGGGATGATACATGGAGTCCACAGGCTTTAGTGCGGCCCTTATCCTGTAGATCGGTGATGATGTCCTTGACATCAACACCAAACAACACCGAACCCCAGAAGGCGCTTCCTGAATAGCGGACTGCACTTCCGGGACCAACCCTGACACATGGAGCCTACGGAGAAAGCTGAGCTCTACCAGCAGTGTCCACTGCATCGTAAGTCGACGACGCATGTGCCGACTGGCCGAACGTGTAGAGCGGATGAGGTCGCCACTTCGCTTGACTCGAGAGTCCGGAAGGAGTCAATTTGGATTCGACCTCACTAAGAACTGCCTTCTGGTAATCCCCATGTGACCAACATAATTCAGTGCACTAATACCCAGAGTGGAAGAAGTGAAAATCTTCTTGCCATACTGGTCCAGAAGATGGGATTCTTTGTCAGGCAGAGAAGAGCTCAAATGCCTCGGGTTAGCTGACCGACCGTGAGCGTTAATCACGACCGAATCAGCGCGAGTGAGAGTATAAAAGTCAACACCTCGGGAGTCTGATATAGCCTGTTCGAGCTTCTGAGGAAGTGGGGCTAAAGCCGAAGGCTGTTTCCAAATAGTAGTAATAAGATCGGCATGAGGCTCAATCCAGGGTGGCACCAAGGTGGGAGCTGTCACGGGCAGATCCAGATGCTCAGCATTTCTTATGCTGTGGATCCGGCCCAAGGACTGCCACTTATGAACCTCCTGGATTTTACGTAGCAACTCCGTAAAATAAGGATCCTCCGGAGACTTGGAGGAGTCCCTGACCTGGGCTTAGACGGAGAGCATGGCTGTTGTCCTGCTCGGAACAACCGCCGGAGGCATCCAAGGTGTCCGAGGAAGAAGAAGATGGTGATGAAGAAGACTCCTCTCCCAGCGAGGGAGGAATGGACCCTTGGAAGCCCTCTGGGAAGTGTGTCCTGCCCTCTCTGGACCCAGAGGGGTCAGCCTGGTGTCCGGAGGTGGTGAGGAATTTGTCGTCGTGGACGTATGGGAACCGGATCAGCACCATCATCGAAGACGACTCTCCACCTCCCTGGTGAGCTGAGCCTTGGCCTCAGCTCACTAGGAGGCCAGAGTCTCTGCAAGTCTACCGCGGCTGGGGGCGGTGGAGATGGAGGAGGAGGGGATACAGTATGGATTATACCTGTAAGGCATATCCATAACCCGATGGCAGGAAGCCGGCGCCAGGTACTGCGCGGGTTGGATAGACCGGGCGTCGGATACCGCGGCCCCTGGTAAGACGGCGTCGACATGACGGGTCGGATACCCGGGAACCAGGGAGGATGCCGGAACAGACGGCCTGACCAGAGGCCCCACGGGCGGGTCTGGAGCAGAAGGCCCAGTGGGCGGAGGGCCCGCCGCTGGAGCAGCATCTGGGAGTGGGATGTCGCCTGGTGTCAGCAATACAGGCATTGGAGCGGTGGCCGAGGAGACGGCATTGGGGCTGGCGTCAGATCGGGTCGCACCAGCAAGCGGACGGTCTGACAGGGCGTGAACAGGAACCTCAGCGTCGCCCGGGGATGGGGAGAAAAATCCTCGGGGTCAGGCTGAGGAGACCCAGGGTCCCCGGAGGGCAGCGAAGGCTGCAGAGAGCCAGGCGATGGACGGGAGGGTCTGGCGTCGGCTCGTCCGCAGTGCAGATGTCGGGCGAACTGACATCCGACTTATCAGCGGGATCCGGGCGGGCGCTGGAGGAGCCGGTGTCTGACTTAACGGACCCTTTGTCAGAGGCAGGCACGATGGAGAGGGCGGTCTGGTCAGGTGGAATAGGGCTGTCGCCGCCCGAAGGGTCGGGCGACTTACCAACCTTCTCCGCAAGGGCGTTGAGAAGCAGATATCTGCTTACCAGAGCCGCCACACCAGTACGCCGCACCAGGACGGCTTTACCAGGAGCGGAGGCCTCAAAGCTCGGAGTTCAAGGCCCACCGTGAGCCAGACGGGCGGGCCGCTGCCTCAGAAGGTTCTAAGGCGGCCGCCAAGGAGTGGTTCCCCGGGGATGTTACCTGCAAGACGGCGACTCCCAAAGAAGACGAGTGGATGAGGAGCCCTTGTCCCGCTTCTCCTTGTCTTTTCTTTTGATGGCCTTCTGGGAAGTGTCGCCTGCTGGAGCTTCTTCAACTCTTTTCCATGGAGCTCATTTTCTTTTTAAAATATGGGCCTCCAGGGACTGCTGCCACTGTCTTGGGTGGAGGCGCTGAACTTGAGGCAGTGCTGGCACTTCACTGGCTGGTCGAGGCCTAGGCAAAAGAGGCACGGAATGGCCATCTTTGTAGCGGAGTTGGCGCCGCATGAGTCGCATTTGTTCTTGGCCCGAGGGTGTAGGGGCACATACACCGATGAATACCTGACAATCGGTCAAAAAAATCGAAAAATAGTCAAAACTACCGACAATACAGGCTGACAAGCGATGAACTTTATCGCGAGGCGCTGGCATGAGCTAACGCGGAAAGAACTGGAAGGTGGGCGTGAGGGACCTTCCCTTTATACGGACGTCTCCTGACGCCAGTCACCTGACGAGGGGCGGTCCTCGCCAGAGACTGCTGAAGGAAATTTTTCCGTGGGGTCCTGATGTCTGCCGGTTTCAGTCCTATTTGTAATTACCTACTGCAAGAGCCCTCTCAAGTAAGATCATCTCACCCAGGATTTTAAAATGACACAAGCCATGTTTATGAGGTGGTGTGGAAAAATGGCTATGTTGAAAGTTTGTAGTCAAAATACTGAAAATTAGTGAAGTTATGAGTGAAAACTGAAACAGTGTAATGTTTAGTTATAATCTGGGCATTTTACTGTATTTGTACACTGAATTTCCAGCAAAGCCTTCTTATTACCCCACCTAATGAACCTGTACGTGAAACATTTCTAATCCCTGCCAAAACAGCATTCCACACCACCAAAACGCATTCCACGCCACAGGTATGAAAACATATTCTGGACAGGATTTGAAAATGACAACTGTCACATTCATGAGGTACTGTGAAGAAATGACTATGTTGAAAATTTGGTGTTAACATTTTGAAAATTATCAACGTTATGAGCCTACAGTCTCAAATTTCAATGTAAGCTCATAATTTCACTGTTTTTAATATTTTAGCCAATTTTTCAACATAGCTTTCTTAAGACTCCACATCACGAACAAGGGTGAAGAACATTTCAGCTCCTGCAAAAGATGAGGCAGTGACTGCAAAATCACCTTTGGGACATATTTACCTAATTTCATTGCCACTGTTCATGAAATGGGTCTCAAAAAGTATGTTGAAAATTTGGGCAAAAATATTTAGAAATGGCCAAGTCATGCCAGTAGTTTCAAAACCTCACTGAAATACATTGAACCACATACCTGATTTCCACAGTTCGCGGTCCAGCTATCTGTGGTCCGGAGAAGGATTACAGCGTTGATCCCTAGTGGGTAAGTAAGGGTTTGGGAAGGGTGGTGGTGGGTGCTGAGTGGGAGGGTCGGGTGGGGAATAATGATGCAACAGGCGTTGATGGATTTTTTTACAGGGTTTATTTACAAAAAAGCAGCGGAAGGTTTTATTTCAGGTTTTGACCCGGGGAATGGGCACCCCCAGTGCTGGCATTATGTTTGGGGGTGCTGGTGGGAGAGTCGGGCAGGGAGTCAGTTACAGGGGTGCCAGCAACAGACATCAATGGGCGTTTTTCTTTTGCAGGCTAGATGTACACTGAAAAAAACAAAAAAACACTGTGGTGACATCAGGATTGGGCACCCCATTGTCAATGTTATGTTTGTGTGGGGGTGATGAGAGGCTGGTCGGGTGGGGGATAGTTACAGGGACTAAACTTAGGAATATCATTTACAAGGGCTCATCCTTACCAGTGGGGATATTTGTAATTATCACAGTGCAGTCCATTACACATGCTGTCTGCACAGCACCATTTTAAAAGGTATACAGATGAATAAATAGTAGGTGGATCCCTGCTGAATGTATACCTTTTTCCCTTCTTCTCCCAAATGTGGTAATCAGTGGCAGCTGCATGAGCTGGGAGTCTGGGCAATCACTGTTGCTGCACGTAGAGTTTGTGGTGTTGATCCTCCCGCTGATCCTGTGTGTGGGTGGGAGGCGGCTAACTTGCTTCAATGTGTCTCTCTTTTTCCTAACTCTTTTCTCATTCTGTTTTCTTTCATGGGAGTATGAAATACACACTTTCTGTTGCTGCTGTTGCTTACTTTGCCGTTTTCCTTTTTTCAAATAAAAGTTCAAGTTACCAGACCACAGCATTCTCTCTCTCTCTCTCTCTTCCCCTCCCTCCCTCTCTCATACCCTCTGATCAGTAAAGCCTAATCTGGTTCTGGAGTAGCCAACATAATGCACTCACAGATGCTGCATTACACACTTTGGCACTGGTATATTTATTAGGGCAAATGTCACTTTAAAATGTTGACAGAGTGTCAGCCTCAGAAAGCCTATTCAGGGACTGAGGGACATATTAACGCACGTTTCCTCTGTACACACAGAGTGTAATCCTTTAATTTAAATGCAGTTCTCTCAAACTGCCTAAACACCTGGCTGATGTTTAAATTAATTCCATGAGGAGTAAGGTTCTGATGATTGGTGCTTTGTGTTTATCAGACGCTGATCAGATATTTATTTTGAACTCTCTTCCGTGCTGTTCAGATAAGACTTTGGCACTGCTCCAACAAAGCTCAGCCTTAAAACTTTCTTGAATCAGAGTCTCCTACGCTGCACAAGTAATGCTCTGGCACTTATCCAACAAAGTACAGACAGTGAGACAGCCTTAAAGTATTTTTTAACCCATGCAGATTTTGGGTTAGCATCAGGGACACAACGGAAGAACTGCAATGGAGGGTGGGGCAGACAGCACACAGAGGTAGGGGCGGGAGAGTTTAATTGGATGCTGGGAGCTGGGGACGAAAAACAGAGGTGGGGAGGATAGCACACAGAGGAAGCAGTGGGAGGGTTTAATTGGACACTGGGTACCAGGATGGGGAACAGAGGGTGGGGTGGACAGCAGACGGAGGGAGGGAGTCGGGGGTTTAACTGGACACCAAGTGCTGGGATGGGGAATGGAGGGTGGGGTGGACAGCACACAGAGGAGGAAGCAAGGGTTTCTTTAAAAAACATTGGTGTCGGGACAGGGAATGGAGGTAGGGCGGATGGCAAACAAATGGAGGGAGTAGGAAGGTTTCTGTTGTTACAGGGCCTGGTACAGCAGCTGCACATGGTGACCTCCATAGTAAACTTCCAGTGTGCAGCTGGACGGTTTGAAAGCTAATCAGCTTTTTGCTGATGCGGCCTTGCAAATCAAAGACCAAGCCCTCTCTGATTGAAGTGGCTTTGATCCTTTGAGTACATAAGTTTCTGCCCACCAAGCAGAGTTGCATCAGGATCACTGTGCGTGGTCACTGGTGTAGACTGCCAAGCCCCTGCTATTCCAAGAGTGCAGTGGGCTCAGCAGTGACCCCCCTATCCATTCCACTCATCATAAAACGTTTGGAGCACAGGCGCATCAAACATAAAGTGCTTGGAATCCGAACTGCACATTAAGTGACTAGCACTGACATAACTGTAGACGCTCAGATTAAAAAATGAGGCCTGCTAAGATTTTGGGGCTTCACTTTGGGTCCGGAACTTAATGGAAAATTGGACCCAATGTGTTACCAAGGTGTAAAACAAACTAACATTCTGGAAAAATAGAACTTTTAAACAGAAATGGGTGCTACTGACCCATTACACTACATCCCCTGCTACATCTTGTAGCTGTCCACTGCCCCAATCCACAACCACACCACTGTCCTCCTCCCTCTTCCATTTCCTGTATTAATTAGGACCCCTTTTTGTTTTTGTTGTCTCACCTGCTCTCTTACCTCCTGCACAACGCTCATTGTTTTATACTGTAATGAAGAATTTATTCTTTATTATACTGTATATTTTATAGGACACAGAACCTCTGTGCGTAAACACTGAGGCAAGGGTTACCCCAAAGGGCATTTGGCTGGGAAGCCAAGTTTCAAGAAAATACAAAGTCACACATGCCCCCACAATGCAAAGCATCATGGCTGCATATGCAAATCACCACAGAATGTTATGCTGGTCCAACTTTAAGCAGAAATGCATGGTGCCGAAAGGCCTCTCACACAGTTTGCAAAGGTGCTAACAGAAGACATAGACATGTGTTTCGTCCTACCAGGACTCATCAGTATGCCTCGCCTGACACCCCAGTGGAATGGACCAGCTACCCCTAAGGCAGTGTGCCTGGGATATATTGTGGTGAACCCATTAAAATAAAAACTATTTAAAAGACACAGAACCTCTGTGCGTAAACACTGAGGCAAGGGTTACCCCAAAGGGCATTTGGCTGGGAAGCCAGTCTTCTGTTAGCACCCTTGCAAACTGTGAGAGGCCTTCGGCACCATGCATTTCTGCTTAAAGTTGGACCAGCATAACATTCTGTGGTGATTTGATATGCAGCCCATGATGCTTTGCATTGTGGGGGCATGTGTGACTTTGTATTTTCCTGTATATTTTATGTTTATTCTGTATTATATTGTATCTGAATTTTGTTATCCTTTTGCTGTATTTATAAGCCCTGTCCCTAGGTCACACCTGGAAATGAGCTTTGCTCAGTGTGCCTTTCCCAGTCACCAAATTTTAAATAAACACTACTGCTGAAATGCTTCTTGTAGTGCAGTTTACATCCTCTCGATGGAACTTGAAGCATGAGTATACAACCTATTTTCCTAGGTATATGGGGAAGAGTAGGTTAAACCTCATTAGAAAGGACATCATGTACAGAGGTATTGGAGGGGTCAATATGACAAATCCAGTTGCTTTCCTTGTGTCAATGTTTCTTTATGACAATATATCCCCAGTATTAAAAAAGACAATACTGTACTTTCTTAGTGATGGAATGGACTTTACCCTGGTTTAGTTACTGGCAAAGGGGCCAGTAGACCCATTCAAAGCCCAGGCACATGATATTCCTCGATGCATATATCTGATCATGTTGCCAGCCCAGTGGCACAGACTCCGCCATGCTGGCGACCCATGTTCACGGTGCAAGCAGGTCACCAGGGGTCAGCCGGGAGGAGATTAACATCCGGTGACAGCTCTCTCTCCAAGAACGCAGGGCCGGTATCAGTCTGACACTTAGTGGTGGCTGGGTGCCAGCATGCAAGGCCTCTCAGGCAAGGGAGGTGGAGCAGTTGGCTGGCGTGCTGTGGGCAGAAGCACGCACAACTCGGCCATTGCCGACATGCCGCGCTCCACCTATAGGGATTCAGAAAACTAGAAAAAGCCAGTGACTGGATGATGGCAGGCACTCACAGGCCCTGCCCGACTAGCTGGGGTGCCAGTCAGAACAGGATCTGACATCAGTGGGGGCCTGGGATCCTCTGCTGACCCCGCTGGGTGGGGTACGCCCTAGGGAAGAAGACTGGCAGCACCGGTGGGCGGGGCTGGGGCATCCTGCCAATCGTGGGCCGAATCAGAGGGAGTATAAAAAATATATATATATATATATCATGTTGATCTTACTATGTATCTGAACCACTTCCCATTGCCACTTGCCTCGCTCAATGATCTGTGTTCTGCATTTAATCCATGTTTGTTTCATAATGTCAATGTAAGAATGTACAGTTGCCCAATTTGCTCTGTACTGCTCTTAATCCGTATGTTTTATAATGTGTTTGTAATGTATGGTTTATTTGTCCATCATGAATGTATCATTTCCCCACTGCCCAGACTGCATCTTGAATCGAGCAGCTGTCTGCTCAAGCGTGCCTTCCAGGTAAAACCTTTAAATAAACAAATAAATGTTAAAAATCAAGTCATGGAACGGAGGCCCTATAACCTAGTCTCAGGTTCTAGGAAGCAGATATAGGGCACAATCATTGATACATGCTTTTTTTCAGCCCTTGTGTTTAAAACTATGCTGGAAAGAAAAGCGACTGAAGCAGTTAGTCAACTCCTAAATAAAAGGATCCCAAGTCAAATGTGGGACATCAGGAAGACAGCAGTCAAGGACTCTATGAAGCACAGAATGATAGAAGACAGACACTTTAGAAACGTAGTCCCATTTTGTAACTAACTGCCAACGTGCAAAATCATTTTGGAGAATGTGAGGTTGGATTTGGCAGGAACAACTCTTCTGAACAGTAGATTATCAGCCGGTTGTTCTAAGCCTCTGTAATAAACAATCTAGTAAGTACAATAAGTCCAAACCTTGCTATGTTTTGCATGCTGCAGGAATTACCTATGGTAAGCAAGTTGCACTCTAGATTCAAGAAAAATACCTGGATACAAAGATGGTGTCAGAAATGATAAATCACTCTGGGCTGAAGGTATATAGCTGATAAAAGAGGAAATCAACCCCTGAAATTATGACAAATTTATGGAAAACATGCAACTAGTCGCCTCCCTAATAAGTGTATTATAGTATAAAACATATGGCACGTCTGTTAAGGTTGCATGAGAGGACGGATGAATGGTATATACTACAAGTCCTTAAATAGCTCTCCCTACAACTAATATGTCACAAAGAGAGAAAAACCTGGGTGTTTGGGTGAATACATATATTTTCTTTGCAGACTAATCCAAACTATATCTCAGTTTCTTTATTTTCTCTTGATCTTTGGGCTGTATATTTTTTCTTTCCAGGCATTGTATGGTTTGTTTTGATTTTGGGAATTTTTTGTTTCTTTGGTTTGTAAATAAGCACTGTGTTATATGTATGATTCTATTCTTTTAAATAAAATTTCCCATCTCTTTTCAAGAAGTGCCACGGACTCTTTAACGTACCCTGAACACCACCAGAACAGGCAGGACGGGACCTCGGTTTAACATCTCATCCAAAAGATGGCACCTGAGAAGTGTAGCAACCCCCTCATGATGTACTACAGTGTCAGTACTGGGAATTACCTCAAGTTCCTGGTGGGGCTAGAACCCACAAGCTTCCAATCTACGGCTTCAGAGGTGAGTGTGCAACCTGCTGAGCCACTAGCACTGATAGTGATAAATGCGGTTTTAAAACAGTTGACAGAAATAAAAATATACCGATGATAAATCTAATTACAGTATGTTAGAAATGTATTTATTCCACAAAACTACAGGATGACATTTTTGCTGACAAACACTGCTCTAAGTTTTCCACACTAAAACAGGATCACATTAGTTGCAGTGTTGGAAAAACAAAAACAAGCAGTATTCTGGGAAAAGAAGTTATATAACCAATACTCGCCATTCATTGTGAAGGAAAATAATGACAGTACCCAGTCAGCATTTGTTTCTGCAAATAGTTCCTAAACTTCATCCTGCACAACGCTACAAATCCCTATACCTTCTATAGCATTTCATATCAGCTGTATACTGGTCACCTCCTGTGGAGCAGCTACCCACGGAGGGTAATTTGCCTTTTCCTGTTTTTGCTGCACCCACCAGTCTTCTAACAAGAAGTCTGCTTTTAGCTTTTGCTAAGTAGCCTTAAAGAGCCAGTGTACTGCCTAAAACCAGTAGTAGTTTTAAAAGCAGTCAACCACTACCTTTTATAGCTACGGTTCTTTTTACCTTGGTTAATTAGAAAATTGTTTACCCAACATTGGTAGGTGTAATGCACTCTGCCCCAGCTGACATATGTAACTATTCCACCCACTGCATCATCAGCATTGTGACCTCACTGACTGTGACATCACTGCTGCTTGGGAACAGCCACTCACTAGCTGCAGGTCAGTCACCTGTGATGTTACTGTCAGTGAGTTCACAATCCTGATGATGTAGTGAGTGAAGACAGATGGAAATGTCAGCTGCCAGGCTGAAAGCTATTTCACACATCCAGCACAATATTATCACACAGAGAATAATGAGCATAAGGAAAAGAAAATACTTCAGAAATAAAAAGTTACAACTGACTACTAAACATTTGTATCATTTTCCTGTCTGCTTTGGTTCCACTAGCTCTTTAATACTGTATAAGAGTAAAGGTATTGGGCTGACCTCTTCTAAGTTGGATGGTTGGGATGGGGGTCACACTAACCTTCAAAACTGACTGAGATTGGCAGGAAATACAGGTTACTCACCTGTAACAGGAGTTCTAGGAATGGTATATGTTGTTCATCCACACTCATTGGCAGGTATCCTTGCCGCTTTAAATCTTGCGGAAGGTCTTCAAGCTTGCTCCTCCCACCCACCCGGGTGGTATAACTCGGCTCCGCCCATGGCGCCAGATCTGGCCCGCTGGAAGCTCAGGGTTGTGCTCTGCCGGGAGGTCGGGTGGTCGTGAGGATGAACAACATATACCATTCCTAGAACTCCTGTTACAGGTAGTAACGTACTGTATTTGTGACATGGATATGTTGTTCATCCACACTCATTGGCAGACTCCTAGCAGTTCTCCGGGAGGAGGAGGCAAGACGACACCCCAATACTTACTTGGGAAAGAGAGACTGGAGAACCGAGGCCCAAAACCAGCATCCCGGCGTGACTCAAGGTCGATGTGGTAATGGGTAATGAAGGTGTTTGCTGACTTCCAGGTAGCAGCCTGCAGATTTCCTGGATAGGGACGTCCTGGAAGCAGCCACACGTTGCAGCAGTATGGCGGGTAGAATGAGCTCTTATCCCTCTGGGAGGCTCCAAGCCCGCCAACTTATAGCAGAGATCTATGCAGGAAGTGACCCACCTGCTTATCGTCCGCTTGGCTGCAGGTCTGCCAGGTGCGGCTTCAGCGTAGGTGACAAACAGCTGGCGAACCTCTCCCAATTTCAGCCGTGCGCTCCTTATGATAATGGCGCCACTTCTAGGGTCCAAAGTATGGAGCCTGTATTCGCCTCCGAGGTGTGATTGGGGTAGAACACCGGCAGAGTCAACACCTGGTTAAGGTGAAACTCCGAGCACCACCTTCGGAAGGAATTTGGTGGGGGCAGGACAACCTTGTCCCTGTGGAAGACCAGGTAAGGAGACTCGATGGAAAGTGCCTGGAGCTCTCCCATCCTTCTGGCTGACGTGATAGCCACCAAGAAGGCGGTCTTCCATGACAGGTGAGAGAGAGCACACCTGTGCATAGGTTCGAATAGCTTGCCCATGAGCTTTGCCAGTACCAGCAGTAGATCCCATGGAGGGGGGGTTCCCGCACTGGAGAAATGTGATCAAGGCCTTTAAAAAGCGCCAGACCACCTTCTCCTGCGCCCATCGACTGCTTCCCGCCAGCCTTGATAGCAGAGATGGCTGCCAGGTGCACCCTTAGGTCGTCGACCTAAGCCCTTGATTAGAAAGGGACCATAAATAGTCCAAGATGCTTGCCAAGGAACAGGAGGAAGGGTCCAAGCCCTTGCTCTGACACCAAATGGAAAACCTTTTCCATTTGAAGGCATAGCATTTTCTGGTCGACTCTTACAGGACGCCTCCAACTACATTGAGGACCTCGTCGGAAAGACCCAAGGCCTGGAACTCTAGCAGCTCAGGAACCAGGCCGTCAGGTGCAGGGACTGAAGGTCCGGATGGAACACCTTCCCTGATTGACTGAGAGCAGGTCCGGGCGAGCTGGAAGCTGCCGCGAGTCCTGGAGCTGAGACTGAGGAGATCTGGTACCAGAACCGGCGAGGCCAAGTCTGGGGCTATCAGAATCACCTGCGCCTTGTCCTCCTCGCCTTTGAGAAGCACCTTGTGGATCAAGGGAAATGGGGAAAGGCGAAAGAGGCCCGGGGTCCACTGCCTCAGAAGGCATCCCCTGCAGCGAGCCCTGCTGAGGGGGCGGCATGGAACAGTCTCAGCCTGCGTTCTCCTGGAGGCGAACAGGTCCACCTGAGGTGTGCCCCAATGGGAGAACAGATGCTGTACTACCTCGCAGGAGAGACCACTCGTGGGATGCAGCCCTATCCGGCTCAGGGCATCGGCCTGGGTGTTGGAAGCTCCTGCCACATGAATGGCTAGGAGATCCGCCTCCAGGCTGCGCACGAGTGACCAAATGCGGAGAGCTTCCTTGCATAGAAGCATGGAGCGCGGCCCCACCCTGGCGGTTTAGATAGAACATGGTCGTGGTATTGTCCGCCTGGACTTGGACCACTTGACCCCGGAGGAACGGAGCAAAGCGGTGAGAGCTAGGCGGACCGCTCGGGCTCCAGCAGGTTGATGTGGCATCGGACTCCCGCGGGGACCAGAGGCCATGAGCCGATGTTCCCCAGATGGGCACCCCAACCCATCAGAGAGGCATCGGTCGATAGAAGACCGTCGGCTCAGAGGGCAGACCGAGCAAGGATGCCCTCCTGCAAATGATCTGGAACGGTCCACCACTGGAGGCGTTGCCATCCCCTGAGTCACCGACACAAGCTGGTCCAAGGATCGGCAGTGTGACCACTGACTGGCCAGTCCCCATTGAAGGGGACGCATGTTCCAGCGGGCCCAACGGACCACGCTGGTGCAGGCCGCCATGAGACCCAGGAGGCGCAGGAAGTCCCGGGCAGGCGCAATTGCCAACCAGAAATGATCGGGCAAGGAGGAAAGAACCCCGCCCTGTCCGCGGGAGCCGCTCTGGCTCGAAGAGAGTCGAGCTACGCCCGATGAATAGAATCACCTGCTTTGGCTCGAGTTCCGACTTGGCCTGTTGATAAGGAGGCCCAGTTGAGAGCAGACCTGGAGGCCAGATCTCTGGACCCCTCCGCCTCCTTCCTGGAGGGAGCTGCTATCAGCCAGTCGTCCAGGTAAGGGTACACCGACCCCTCGGTGCCAGAGGAATGCTGTCACCATTGCCATGCATTTGGTGAAGACCCTGGGAGCTGGAGACAAGCCGAAGGGCATGGCTCGGAACTCGAAAAGGGATCCCTCGCTCAAAGCGAAGGAATCTCTGGTGGGAGCCGGACGGATAGGGGCCGTGAAAAAGCGCTCCTGCAAGTCCAGAGAGCAGAACCACGCGCTGCTCCAAGGATGGTATTATCTGAGCCAGAGTGACCATCCTGAAGGTTCGAGACCTTAGGAACTTGTTTAGGTCGTGAGGTCGAGAATGGGGCGCCAGCCCCCGTCCGTTCGGAACCAGGAAGTACCTGGACACAAACCCTGGGTCTGAAGGAGGGTCCGCCACCTCTCTTATCACCTCCTTCTGGAGGAGGAGAGCGATGTCGGCTCGACGAGCCGCCAGTGAGGCTGGGGACTCGAAGCCCCAAGGCGCAGACGGCTCTGAAGGGTGGTGCCTGCTCGATCCAGAGGCAGGCCCTTCCCACCACCTCTAAGACCCACCTGTCCGCGGTAACAGCGGACCAGGCGAACGGAAGTGTCGGGAGCCGCCCCACGGGGGACCCAGGGGTAAGGTGACGGGAATGGGGCGCACCCCTCAGCCCGTCACTGGGCAGGCTTGGAGGAGGGACCGCCGAGGACCTCCTGGGCCTTTCCTCCCTGCCTCCTGTTAGAGGAAGCCGGTGGCTTGGTTTGGGATGCCAAGGTCGAGCCTGCTGGCCCGACGCTGTTGCCGGGCGCACAAGGGCACAGAAGGACGAAGGGCTGAGGCTGCGGTTTGGCGGCCTTTGTCCTTCTGAGCGGAAGAGACCGAGTCCAAGGTAGCACTGGACTCTCGATCCTCTGCAGGTGACCTTCCACCCCAGGGCGAAGAGGTCAGTCCCCAAAAGGGAACATCCGCCAACTTGTGCTGGGTATCCAAGTAAAGGTGGATATCCTCAGCCAAGCCCGCCGACGATAGCCACTGCGGCCGCCACCGATCTGGCACATGAGTCCCCTATATCCAAAGCAGTCTGGAGCTGCTGTTTGGCCACTGCCCTGCCCTGGTCCCGCACCTGCTTAACCGTAGTCTGCAGATCGGTGGGAAGATGAGGATGACCTCATCCAGGAGCCCAACAGGGCATGAGAAAAATGTGCCATGAGGCGGCCGAACTGGCCTGACGAAGGCCGAGAGAGGACGAGCGTAGACTTTTCGCCCGACATAGTCCAATTTCTTGGACTCCTTGTCAGGAGGTTTGTCCACATCCTGGCGCTGCCGTGCGCCGAAAAGCTGTCGGTAACCAACCCTCAGCAGAGGGGTGTTCAAAACCGGACAAGGAACCAGTAGGGACCGCATACTTCCTGGCCATCCTGGCCGGCGCAGGGCAGGAAGCAGGCTGCCAAAGCTCCAGTGCGGACCCACTATGGCCTCGGCCACCGGAAAGGCCTCCGTCGGAGATCCCTCGTCCAGAATCTCCGTGAGGGATACCGGCCCGTTTGGAAGCGGTTGAGCTCCATCCCGTGGACTCCGAGATGAGTCAGATAGTCCTAGGAAGGACGACGGCTATCGCTCATTGACTGACCTCCTGAAGACTCCAAGTCCAGTCGCTTGGAGAAAGGAGGAATCATCTTCGACTCGGAAGAGTCCTCGAAGAGCTGCTCTGGCCTGAGCCACCCTTCACCTGCCGAGGTCGGTCGGGAGTGAGGGTAACTGACAGCCGATGGGTAGACCCTTAGCCAACCGAGAATCCTTGGTCGGAGCCCCAATTGGTGGCTGTGGAGGCGGAGGTTCCACTGGAATCGGTGGAGCAGCTGGTTTTGGCGAACAACCGCCTGGGTATAGGCTCCTCGGATAAGTCGAGGGGTTGTGTCGGCCGCTCGGTGACAGCCACTTAATGGCGGGGGCGGCGGTCGGCTTACTCGGTCAGGAGGAACTGTTGCAACATAAGGTCTCGTACCGTCGGCGTAATTCTTGACCTCCTCGTCCGAGGAGGAGGACGAGGACGACGCGACGCCGCCTATCATGTGCAGACTGAGACCGCCGCGACGGTGGGATCGGGCTGACTACGAAGAGGTCCGAGACTGAGAGTCCCGGAATTTCCGAGGTCGGTGTGGGGATGTCGGCGACAGCGCCTCCTGGCTCGGATGGTCCATCCGAGGGCTCCGGAACGGAGGCACAGGCGAGCCAGGATCCTCGCTCCTCCCGGGAACCCGGGAGAGGGAATCTCGCTGCTAAAGGCGACAGCCCGCCCAACGGGTCGAGAAAATCTCGACGGCCGGTGGGGAGTCTCGGTCAACTGACCGACGGGGACACCGTAGCCAGTGGCCGAAGCCGAGCGGTCGATCAAGCCGACGGCCCGACGACTGGAGAGGGACCTTCCTGCTCCCAAGAGCGCCGACGGAGGGACTTACCTGTCCTTCTTTTGGACCGAGAATAAGGTCCAGCAGACGAGGCCCTTCTCCCTTAGTGGAGAGGGACAGACAAAGCTCCTTAAAAGAAGCCGTGTAGGAAGAACCCAGAGAGAGCGGGACAAATGCGCGGCCGAGGAAGATACGAGCCGCGCGCCTCCTCTTCGAGGGCGATGATCCGCTCGAAGATGATCGGCTGAGCCCACGCTGACACCGCCAACCGGCCTCCTTGGACTTCACCGGAGGGAAACGCTTCTCGGGCGCCCAGTTGCACCGGGCAGCACGGCTCGAGGACGAGGCCAAGAAAGATGAGCACAGGTCGCAAGCCCGGGGGTCGTGCTCAAGGCCTAAGCAGTAGACACACGTGGTGTGGATCCGTCCGAGACATCTTCTGCCGCATGGGCATCTCGAAATCTGGGAGTCGATTGTCCATCGCGAGTCGCGTAGGGATCAAGACTGAAGTCTTTTCGCAAAATTTATTTTTAAATCCTCAAACGGAGAAATAGGAACCAGTCTCAAACGCAGAGCGTTAAGGAGGGAACCTGAGCTCTGCCGTAAGGAAGATCCTGGGCATGGGCGGAGCTTAGAGTTATACCACCCGGTGGGTGGGAGAGCAGCTTGAAGACCTTCCGCAAGATTTAAAGCGGCAAGGATACCTGCCAATGAGTGTGGATGAACAACATATCCATGTCCCTAGAAATGAGCTTACACTTAAAGTTGAAAATAATTCACAGAAGTGACAGCAACTGAATTACGTAATTTGTGATGCCACTACTGTAAATGAGGGTTACTCATATGTAATCGTAGCTCTAGAAGTGGTATATGGTGCACATCTACACTTAGGCAGTCCTCCTTTCCCTTTAAATCCTGCTGGAACATCTTCAAGTTAAGCTCTTCCCATCCACCTGGGTACTATCCTCCTCGACTCCACCCCAGACGCCAGATCTGCACGATGGAAATAGGGATCAGGCACTTGCCAGGTCAGGTGGTGGGTTGTGTGGATGTGTACCACATACCATTCCTACAACTATGGTTACAGGTGAGTAACCCTCATTTCTAGGGGAATGGATATGGTGTACTAGCCACACTTAGGCAGATTCTAGCAGTTCTCTGGGAGGATGGGGCAAGGTGCACACCCTATTTAGGAAACAGGGACTGGAGAACTGATGCCCCAAAACCCAGCATCCCGGCATGACTCAAGGTCGATGTGGTAGTAGGAAATGAAAGTGTGTGCTAACTTCCAAGTAGCAGCCCTGCAGATTTTCTGGATAGGGATGTCCTGGAAGCAACAACTGAGATAGCAGTACATTGGGTGGAATAAGCCCTTAGCCCAGCAGGAGCTTCCTACCAGCCGACCAATAGTAGAGGTCAATGCGGATACAATTCACCTGCAATTGTCTGCTTAACTGCTGGTCTGCCAGGTGTGGCTTCAGCGCAGGTGACAAAAGAGCTGGCAAAACTCTCCCTGAACTCCAACCATGTGCTCTGTGTAATAAGCAAGCGCCTACCTCAGGTCCAATGTATGGGGCCTAGGCTAGGCCTCTGAGGTTGGACAGGTGAACTACACCAAGAGGTTGATCACCTGTTAAGGTGAAACTCCAAAACAACCTTTGGATGCAACCGGGTTGTGGCGGAGGACAACCTTGTCCCTGTGGAAAACCAAATATTGAGGCATACAGAGCGCCTGGAGCTCGCTGATCCTTCTGGCAGAGGTGACAGCCACCAAGAAGGAGGTCTTCCATGACAGGTGAGAGATGTCACACCTGTGCATTAGTTCAAATGGCTTACCCATGAGCACTGCCAGTATCAGTAACAACTCCCAAGGTGGTGGAAGCTCATGCACTGGAAGGACAGGTGGCCAAGGCCTTTAAAGAAGCACCCGACCACCTTTTCCTGCATCACCTTCAGCATACCAGCTCACCCAGTATGCAGAGATGGCTGCCAGGTGCACCAGGAGGTCATCGACTTCAGCCTAACTGAGAGGGACCACAAGTAGTCCGATGCTAGCCATGGGGAAGGATAGGGTGTCTAGCTACCTGCCCCAGCACCAAATGGAAAAGTGCTTCCACCTGAAGCCATGGCACTGGCCAGTCAACTCCTTCCAAGAGCCTCTATTTGTGGAGGACCTTGTCGGACAGACCCAAGTCCTGGAACTCTAGTCGCTCAGGAACCAGGCTGTCAGGTGCAGTGACTGAAGGTCCGGGTGTAAGACCTTTCCCTAATGGCAAGAGAGCAGGTCCGGGTGCAGAGGCAAGTGCCACAGAGGTCTGCTGCAGAGGCTGAGGAGATTGGGATACCAAACTGGCACAGCTAGTCCAGTATCAGCAAGATCATCACGCCTTGTCCCTCCGCACCCTGACCAACACTTTGTGGATCAGGAGAAAGGAAGAGATGGGCGTATGAGGCCCGGGTGTGGGGCCTTGTAAAGCATCCCGTCAGAGTTCCGCACTGTGGGGTGGACACAGAACGGCCTCAGCTTTGCATTCTCCCAGAAGGCAAACAGGTTGACAGGGAGTGTCCCATTTGGAGAACAGGTGAGTTACCACCTCCTGGCGGAGACACCACTCATGAGACACCTCACCCACTCAGCTGACGCCATCCACTAGCTGGCTGGAGGCACCAGCCACGTGGATCGCCAGGAGATCAGCATCCAGACTGTGCACGAGGGTCCTGTGCAGAGGGCTTCCCAAACAACCATAAGGAATGGGTTCTGCCCTGCTTGTTAAGGTAGTACATGATCACGGTGTTGTCTGTCTGGACCTGCATGACCTGACACCGAACAAATGGAGTGACAGCCATCAGAGCAAGATGCACCATGTGGGGCTCCATCAGTCTGATGTGGTAATAGGGCCTGGGGGTCCAGAGCCTGTGGGCCCTGTGGTCTCCCAGGTATGCTCCTCATCCCACCAGAGATAAGTCGGTCATCAGAAAGACCGCCAGCTTTGGGAGAACAAACCGGACTCCTTCCTGCAGGTGTTCTGGGATGAGTCACCACTGGATGGCATCCCACATCGGTTGTATCACCACGACCAGCTGGTCCATGTGACCGAGGTGCTGAGATCACTGACAAGCCAGCTCCCATTGCAGGGGGCCCCACTGGACCATGCTGGTGCTGGATGCCATGTACCCCAGCAGCAGTAGGAAGTCCCGGGCAGGGTGTGAGTGCCCAACCTGAAATGATCAGGCAAAGGTGGTAAGATCTGCTGCCTGGTCTGATGGGGAGTCAGGCCTTGGCCCAAAGGGTGTTGAGCTCTGCTCTGATGAAATGAATGACCTGTGAGGGTGGAGTTCTGACTTGGCTGGGTTTGACTAGAAGGCCCAGGGTGAGTGAGTAAGTCTGAAGGGCCAGATCCCTGGTTTTCTCACTTCCTCCTGAGAGGAACCAGCAATCAACCAGTCGTCCAGGTAGGGTACACCTGGACTCCTCGGCACCTGCACAAATCGCCACCACTAAGATAAACTTGGTGAAAATCCTGGGGCTGAGGAAAGGCTGAATACCATCACTCAGAAATCATAAAACACCCCATCTGTGCAGAACTAAAGGAACTGCCAGTACGATGGACTGGGATGTGGAAGAAGGCATGCTGAGGTCCACAGAGCAGAACCATATGTCCTGCTCCAGGGATGGAATGTTTTGGTTCAGAGTGGCCATCCGGAAAGTACAGTTATGTAGAGCATGACCGTAACAGTAGATCTTGAGAAGTTCTTGCAGCAGGTTTCACATTGAGGATTGGCGCCACCTGGTGGCGGTTCTGGCAACTTTTCCCTCAGTAGTACTGATGTGACTGCGACGCTGCTCCACCCCACACTTCGCCCCTACATAAGGGAGGAGCTCCTCACATGCTCCAGTTCTTGAACGCTCACCCCATCAGGCAAGGAAATGATAGGCAAGATAGGAACTGATTGTCAATGGACAACCCGTCAAAGATGAAAAATACCTGCCTGAAAAGGGCCTGATCCCTGGGGAAGGTGGGCGAAATACACCTGCTGCAAGAGCTTCTCTCAAAGATCTACTGTTATGGTAATTTCTACGTAAATGTATTATCTTACTGAGAAGCTCTTGCAGCAGGTTTCACATTGAGGAACAAGTCCCAAGCAGTATAACGATAACAACCCCTGGGAGGGGAAGAAACAGCAGGAAAGGACAGCAAGAGAAGGAAGAGCCTCAGGAAACCAGGCCTTGCAGAACCGCTGAGGCCAAACCCTGCTCTACGTCTGGAAATGATGTCGAGGCTATAGTGCCTGACAAGGTATGGACAGAACTCCAGGTAGCGGCAGCATAGATATCTCGCCGTCGGTACCCTCTTCAGCTGCCTGCAAAGGCAGTAGCGATTGCCTGGCAGAGTGAGCTTTAACTGGCCCCGATGTCGACCTATTATGCTTCTCATAACAGTAGGAATGCAGTGAACCAACCAGTGCGAAAGATCTGCTTGGTGACCTATGGACCACTGGGCAAAGGACACAAAGAGCTGATCAGACTTCCTGTCCGCTTTGGTTCTAGCTAGGTAACATCTGAGAGCCCGTGTACATCCAAGGAATGAAGCAGGGTCTCTCCCTGCTAGAGTGCTTTTGATAATAGACGGAGTTGAATCAACTGATTCAAAGTGAGCCCAAAACCACTTTCGGTAAGAACTGGATTGGTTCTGTCCTGTGGAACACAAGGTAAGGTTCTTTACACATGAGTGCTTGAAGCTCTGAAATCGCCTCATCAAGTAACTGCTACCAAAAGCAGAGTTTCCAGGAAAGGAAATGGAGCTCCGACTTCATAGCCAGCTCGAACGGGGAAAAACGCTTCTCTAGGACGAACAGGAGATCCCAAGAGGAACAGGGTCCCTGATGGGAGGTCTGATGTGGAGAATACCATGCAAAAAGCTTTGGAAACCTCCATCTGAGTCACCGCTTGCCCACACAGGTAAATGGTAAGCGGAGATAGCAGCCAGGTGTACCCTGATGGTGGAATAGCGGAATCTTTCTCACAGAAAGAAAGCAAGTATTCTAGGATGGTATTAACTGGACAGACCAATGGATCCACTAGCTTGGCTGTGGCCCAAATGCAAAGCGTTTCCACTTCATAGCATAAGTGGCCCTGGTGACAGGTTTCCGTGCCTCAACCAACACCTGAGTGACCTGATCAGACACCCTGAAACGGACCTTAGCTAAGTACTGAGGAGCCAGGCACATGGTGAAGAGAACATAAGTTGGTGCAGCAGGGACCCCCTGTCCTGCAATAGTAGGTGCGAGAAGAGAGGAGGCATTGCCAACTCTGCTGCTAGATGCTGTAGTAATGGAAACCAAATTTTATGAGGCCATAGCGGAGCAATCAAGATAATGGTGGAAGGTTCGACTGAGCCTTGAGAAGGACCTTCTGAAGGAGGGAAAGTGAAGGAAGGCATACAGAAACCTCCCGCTCCAACAGAGGGACAACGTGTCTTGCCAAAATGCTCCAGGCTCTGGACATAGCGAGCAATAACTGGGCAGTTTTGCTTTGGATTGTGACGTGAAAAGGTCCAACTCTGGCATCCCCATAGACAGAAGATGCGATCTGTAACCTCTTGAAGCAATTCCACATGTGGGCTTGTGATCTTGTCCTGCTGAACGTCAGCTAGCATGTACTGAAGCCGGGAACATGCACTGCTGTCAAAAACAGGCAGATGTTCCAGGGCCCAATCCCAAACCCGCACTTCCCTGCAAGGGGATAGGAATGTGTGCAGCCCTGTTTGTTGATGTAGAACATCACTGAAGTGTTTTCTGTTTGCACCAGAGATGACCTGGCGCCAGAGCGAGGCCAGGGCTTATAAGTGCATAGAGCACGGCTCTTATTTAAAGGACACTAATGTGCAGCTTCATTTCCATGGGAGACCAGGAACCCTAGGTACGATGGTTCCCCAAGTGTGCGCCCATCCCTGGGATGAGGCGTCCGTGGTCAGAGACTGGACGACGCCCTGGATTGGAAGCGTATGCCCCAGCAGATTTTCGGATGACATCCACCAGCGAGTCTTGGCGGACTGGCTCTGATATTCTGATCAAAGCGTCCAGGCTGTCTGAAGTCTGATCCACTGGACTCTCAGGGATCACTGAATGGACACGCCAGAGGGACTGAGACTATGGCAGTGGCCATGTGGCCCAACAGCCTGAGAAGGAGCAGAGCCAGCACCCTTGAGGCTGACAAGATCTGGGACGTGATGATCTGAATGCGATCCACCCTGTCGGAGGGAAGAAAACCTTCCCAAGAGTGGTGTCCAGAAAAGCTCCAATGAACTGGAGAATCTGAGTAGGGGACAGATGAGACTTGTCCCTGTTTATGGTGATCCCAAGACTCTGGAAAGAGAGATGGAATCCCTGATAGTTTCGACAGGTGAGACCTGGAGGGGCCAGGAGGAGCCAGTCGTCCAGGTAAGGAAACACAAAGCGGCCCCTCTTCAAAGTGCATGCCATGACACCAGGCATTTAGTGAAGACCCTGGGGCCGAGGAAAGACCAAAAGGAGGACTCAGAACTGACAGTCGTCTTGAATCTGAACCTGAACCTCGATGGCTTCTGCAATGGGAATATGCAAGTAAGTGTCCTGCATGTCCAGAGACGCCAGCCAATCTCCTGCCGATATGAGAGGAGGAGAGCAGGAAGAGAAACCATCCTGAATCTCCTGTAGAAGATCCAGGTTTAGATTGCTGAGGTCCAGAATGGGTCTGAGATCCTTGGACTTCTTCAGGACCAGGAAGAAGTGGAAAATAACTTTCCTGATTCGCCAGTAAAACCGCCTCAGTGGCCCTTCTGTCCAGCAGGGAAGAGATCTACCGCGGATCAGAGCTCTGTGCTTCCTTGGGTATCGGGATGGGGCCATGGTCTGTCCAGAGGAATGGATTCAACTCCATGGAGTGCCTGAACTCCATGAGCTCCAGTACCCACTGGTCGGAGGTCACCTGACCCCACGAATCCATGCAGAGTGAAAAGTGGCCTCCGACTGGCTCCTCTGGTTGAGAGACCAAAGGAGGGGGGTCGCCTGGATAGTCAGGCATTTGGGGAGGGAGGCATCAGCGGCTGCTTTGGGTGGTCTTAGGCCAGAGCCGCATTGCCTCTGGCTCCGCCTCTCGACCAAAAGCCCCTCGCTGTGCGTGTTGCTGAAAGCAGGCGTTGCTGTGGCTGATGTCCCCACAGCCACGAAAGCGAGGCTTGCAGCTCGCCCTGTTTCGGCAGTACATGGGCTGCACGGAACGGACGGCCTTTCGCAGTCCTGCAGCCTGGTGATAATTCTGCTCCATGTCCTTGCCAAAAGCATGGAGCCTTTAAAGGAGCTTCAGAAGACTGGTTTGGACATCTGGATCGAACCCAGACACCCGAAGCCACACATGGCGGCCGGAGGCAATATCAGTGGTGGCCACCCTGCAGAGTCGTAAGCTGACCGCAGAACATGGGTGCCCACATCTGAGCTGGTCTGCAACAGCTGCAAGCTCTGTCCACTGAGGACAACTGGGCATGCTCTGCACAATGTCCAATCCTTGTTCCCAAAGGATGTTCTGGAATTGGACCATATCGTCAGAAATTAAGACTCCTGATGCTGCAGGTCGCAGCAGAGTACACCCAGCCCATGGAATCCAGCTGCTTTGACTCTGTCAGGTGGCTGGGTGCTCAGATGTTTGGGCCTCTGAGCGATCATGAGCCACCGAAATCACCACAGAGTCTGCAACAGGTGGTTTGGCCAGAAATGGGTGGTCACTGAGGAGCCTGGTAGAGCCAGTGAGTCTTCTTGGGCATGGCAGCAGAGCAATGAGGATGCTTCCAGGTCACCGGATGACATCCTCAAAGGTGTCGACCATGGGAGGGATGACTACCGGCTTTGGATCTTTTTGGTGGATGTAGTTAGCCAGCTGCAGTCGCTCAGGGTCCAGGGCCTCAGTGTCCCAACCCATGTTGGCCTGGATGTGCCTCATCACCTCCATGAAGCTGGGGTCATCTGGAGGGATTAGGTAGACCCTCCGTGTCCCCTAGGTCTGGCTCGAGTAGGCGTCAGAGGAAGAAAATCTGAGTCTACATAAGAATCCGGAGAGGGGGGGGCTATGCCTCTTCCTTTGCGCCTCTTGTCCACAGGAGGCGAGGGAAGATGGAAGGAGCTACTAGACCTATCCCTCCTAGATTTCTTTGTGCGTTTCTTATGAGGAGGCATCTCATCCGCCCCTCATTCTCCAGTTCAACTGGGTCTGGAACCGGCACCAGAGTGGGAGAAGGCACCCCTAGCAGATCTTTTCTAACTGTATCCACCAGTGGGTAAAAGCTCCTTCACCTGAGAGGAGGTGTAGTCTGGGAGATTCAGGTGTAGGTGGGAGCACCGAGCCCGCACGGAGTCGGCCCCGCCATCGCGGGGACTAGCGTCGAGGTCCAGTACCCTTGCCAACTGGCGTTGGCCTAAGGGAGGACATTGGGGCAGCGTCAGCACCACCATCACCAGGGTCCGTCATTGGTCAGACTGGTGACTGCGGAGAAGGGTGTCGGAGCTGGCGTCGTGTGTTGCTGAAAGGACCAGCGTTGGATGGACCACAACCAGCAGCAGAAGAATAGTTGCGGGACCGGGGCTGAGGGAGTTACAGGCGGACTGAGTCGATCACTTCTCCCTTATGGGCTGTGGGACATCTTTCAGTGGCGTGAGCCTTGTAATGGTCAGCCTTATGGCTGGCAGGCTTCTCAGCTGAATGCTGGTCACTAGCTGAAGGCTGGCATTGGTCGGTGTCCCACGATTTGGGAGGCAAGGAGGAAGCCCTGCCACCAAGACCCGGAGGCCTTGCTCAACTCCCAGGTGTTGGCCTTGAAGAAGAGGCCAGCGGGAGGAGATCTTACCTGGGCCCTTGATTTCTCGGTGGGCTGAGAACCTTTCATTGGCTGAAGAGAAGCAAGCTTGGAGATAGCAGACAAGGCTTGAGGGCCGTGAGGCGGAATCATGCAGACCCAGACTTCGATCCAAGACCGGTGTTTTGAGTGAGACCTTCCCTGTCTTGCTCCCGATGCTTGTGGGCTGGAGGAGGATCAGATTCTCCGAGGAGGAGGCCAGTTCCATGGTGGCTAATTTGGTCTCAGCGATTAAGTCCGTGAAAGAGTTTGGCACCTGATTAGCGTCCAGAGTTAAAGGCCTGGCAGTGAGGGCAGGCGTCGGTGTTGTGGTCACCCCAGACAATAAAGGCACCACGAGACTGTCCTTGGAAATTTGTTGCCAACAAGTGCACTTATTAAAGATGCAATGACATAAAGCTAAAATGTACTGAAAAACATGAAAATCCGATGAAAAAGAGTGGTGAGGTACCAAGCGAAGCCGAGTGAACTAACCTGACCATGTGGTGGGAAAGAACTGGAGCACAGAGACTTCTCCCATATGTGAGGGCAATATAGAAAGTGGAGCCGACATTGGCGGGGGGTGTTCCACGTCGGTACTACTAGAAAAAGTTGCCAACCACTGCCAGGTGGCACCAGTCCTCAATATGAAACCTGCTGCAAGAGCTTCTCCTCGAACTAAGATCTTGCACTTCCTCAGACTGAGATCGTGAAGATCCAATATGAGGCACCAGCCCCTGTCCTTTGGGGACCAGAAAGTATTTGGATCTGAAGCCCCAACTGTCCACTGTGTCCAGGACAGGGCTACAGTGCCCTTCTGGAGCTGAGTGATGTTCTCCTGAAGAGCAGGATAGCACATCTGGGGACACCACGGCCTCCCGTGGAGCATGGGCCCAGTAGCGGCGGAGACAGCCTTGAAGTCTAGAGGCAGACCACAACCCATCATGTCAAGCACCCATGATGGACCAGGCGTGCCAGAAATTGCAAAGCTGACCCTCCAGGGGAATCCAAGACAGATGCAGGACAAACAGAAGAGTGACACCCCTGATACATCACTGGGCAGACTTGGTGGAGGCTCTAGCTGCCAGAGGAGCTGCAGCCCTGTTCTCTGGGCTCTTAGAGCCAGAGGTGGCAAGCCCAGCTTAGGTCACTAGACCTAGAACTGCCCCAAATGGGGTTGTGGCGTTGCACTGTGGTGCCAGGTAGGGCTGAAACCAAAAGGGCTTCTTTTTCTGTTTCTGGCCCTCACGGTCCTTCTGAGAGGATGTAACAGAACCCAACGTGGCACTGAATTTCTCAGTACTAATAGGTGACTGTCCACCCCAGACCAAATCAGGTCAGTACCCAAGAGGTGGACATCCACCAGCTCACGTTGAGTATCCACCGTAAGGTGGATATCCTTACCAAGCCCAACACCGCATAGCAACCGCAGTGGCCACGGATCGGGTGCAGGAGTTGCCGATGTCCAAGGCAGTCTGTAGCTGGTGCTTGGCAAGTGAGCATCCCTGGTCCTGACCATCTTAACCGCCAACTGTAGGTCCACAGCTAAGCGGGAAGACTCCTGATCCAGGACACACCCATGAGTCATTGGTAAAGTTGGCCATCCTAATGGTGGAGCTCACCTGCCGCAGGCCAAAGGCAGAGGCAGCACAGACTTTTTGCTGCATGGTCCAGCTTCTTCAATTCCTTGTCAGGGGTGGGGCTGTCAACATCCCTAACATCGCGCCTGTCTGCCAAGGCCGAATCTGACACCAATCCTTCAGCCGAAGGATGGTCAGTGAAGCTGGGAAGAAACTCAATGGGCACCACATACAGTACTTATGGAACATATGAGCTGAAGGTGCCGGGCAAGAAGCTGGACATTGCCAAAGCTCCAGAGCAGGACAGGGAATGGCTTCAGTCACTGGGAAGGCAACCACCAGGAGTCATCGCTGTTGAAGATTTCTGTCAGGAGTATTTTTCCCATTTTGGACTGGCTCCAATGGAATCCCCACAGACTCAGAGCTGAGGTCAAGCAAGATTCCAAAGCAGACTGACCCATGCTCGTGGGTGAGCTCTTTTGGTGACTCGATCAAAGCCCTGAGTCTGAATGGAATGGCAGGGGGTCCTCAGAGTCACAGGACTCCTCGAACATCTCACTCGACTCAGGCTCCCATGGACCCATGGGGTTCATCCAAATAAGTGATCTTGATGGACAGCCATCCAGGAAACTGGAACAGGTCTGGCAGCCTTGGATGAAGCCCCACGCAAGGGCTGTGGGCGGGGGCTCCACCTGGATGGGAAAAATCGATGTCAGCTCAACGGAGGAACTGGAATTTTCTGCCTTGGCAGCAACCAGGGAGCGCCAGTGGCTACGAGGTGGCATGACTGCGGCCCAGAATCCACTGCTGCCACATCCACTCCTCATACAGATGCCACAATTTGTAGTGGAGCCTGTCTTCATCCAAAGAAAGGAGGAAGAGAAGCGTTAATGGCGCTTCTTAATTAAGCCAGGCGAGCAGGAAAGCTGAGACTGCCAAGATCTCAATCTCAAATGGGACAGAGTCCTTGACCGGGACCTTGACCGATGACAAAGATCAGGTTGTCGGAAAGGAGGGGGACCATATTTGACAGGAGCCCAGGAACCCAAGGGTTAATGTCCAGAGGGAGACAGCTGGATTGGCTGGTTTGTCCGGCCCCTCTAGAGAGGGCTGAGAGGACCAGAGTCCAAGAAAGAGTCATCCTCCACATCCTCAGACAATGGGTTGCCCTGGTTGAGAAAATTCTTGGTCAGCTGATCAGCCGCATCTTGGCTTGCAAGCCCGACAGGACACTGAGGACAACAGCCTGGACAATTATTCCAGGAGGGACTACTGAGTATTTTGCTCAGTATTTACAAATGAAAGAGGGGAGAATGCATGAAACAAACAGTAGTAACACTCTGGATACAGAAGTTGATAACCACCCATTTACAGAAGAAAGGGTTCTGAAAGAACTCTTAAAACTGAAGGTGGACAAAGCAATGGGGCCTGATGGGATTCATCCCAGAATTCTAAAAGAGCTAAGGGTAGAACTAGTGACACCACTGACTACCCTTTTTAACAAATCATGGCAGGATGGGGTGGTACCCGAGGACTGGAGGAGGGCAGATGGGATTCCCCTCACAAAAGTGGGAGCAAGGCAGAAGCAGGAAACTACAGACCTGTTAGTTTAACCTCAGTGATAGGGAAAATGATGGAATCACTTCTGAAGGAAAGAACTGTCGAGTATCTAGAGACCAGAGGGGCACAGGACCCTAGGCAGTATGGATTCACAGCGGAAGGTCATGCCAGACAAATCTGATAGATTTCTTTGACTGGGTGACCAAAGTAGTAGATCAGGGGAGGGGCTGTGGACATGGCCTACCTAGACTTTAGCAAGGCATTTGACACAGTCCCACACAAAAGATTAATATACAAGTTAGCCAGCCTGGGAGTGGGTCCCAAGATGACAGCCTGGGTAAAGAATTGGCTGGAGAATAGGACACAGAGGTAATAGTAAAATGGAGTCCACTCAGAAGAAAGGAGGTTACTAGTGGGGTATCGAGGGTTCAGTATTAGGACCGGTCCTCTTCAATGTCTTTATAAGCGACATTGTGGAAGGACTGGAAGGAAAAGTATGTCTCTTTGCAGATGACACGAAGATCTGCAACAGAGTTGATGCACAGGGTGGGTGGAAAGGATGAGAAGGGATTTGGCAAGGTTAGAGGAATGGTCAAATGTATGGCAGCTTAGATTCAATGCTAAGAAGTGCAAGGTAATGCACCTGGGAAACAAAAACCCAGGGAAGAGTACACAATGGGGGTGAGATACTAACAACAACAAAATGGAAAGGGACCTGGGGGTAGTCATATCAGATGACCTAAAGGTGGGCAAGCAATGTGAGAGGGCAGCAAGGAGGGCTGGGGGATACTGCGATGCATAGGAGAGGCATCACCAGTAGAAAACAGAAAGTTATTATCCCTCTGTACAGACAGCTGGTGAGACCCCATCTGAGTACTGTGTGCAGTTCTGGAGACCCAATCTCCATGAAAGACATAGACAAGATGGAAGCTGTCCAGGAGGGCAACTAAAATGGTGCAGGGTCTGCACGGAAGACATATGAAGAGAGACTTAAGGAGCTTAATATGTATAGCCTCGAGGAAAGGAGGGAGAGGGACATGATAGAAACTTTCAAGTACCTCAAGGGAATCAACAAAGTCAGAGGGTAGCATCTTTCAAAAAAAAAGTGTGCAAGAACAAAGGGCACAATTTGAAGATGGGGGCGGCTCAGAGGTAATTTAAGGAAGTATTTTTCACAGAGAGGTTGTGGATGCATGGAACGGCCTTCCGGAAGAGGTTGTGGAGTCAAAATCAGTGGTGGAATTCAAGCATGCATGGGACAGTCATAAGGCAATTCTGGGGTGGGGGGTAAGAAGAAGTAGGCTGCTGGTTAACTAGGATCTGCAGCTTATCCAGTAGGTGAGGGAAATGGGCAGACTGGGTGGGCCAGCGGTCCTTATCTGCGTCCAAATTCTATGTTTCTATGTTTCTGAAGCCAATAGCTCAACAGCCATCAAGCCAGTTACAGAATCGTGGGGATGGAAGCAGCGAGCCTGCCCAGTCCCACAACCTGCAAAGGGTCCTCTTAGACTTTGAGGTCTTGGATTTTGACCCTTGGGAAGGGCCCTACCAAGGGTTGGAAGAAACTGGTACAAATCCTGAAATACTCTGGTGAAGGAAGCTCCCAACAACCCTGAGAGCAATGCAGAAACTGAAGTGGCACCTACTGTGGCATTGGCTGCTGCCTTGAGCACGGCAAGCTCGCACGCAGAGCCTACTGCCACTGAAATAGCATTGCAGGTGTCCTTAGACCGGACTGGCAGGTCCCACTCATCCAGGTGGCCCAATATAAGGGGGGCATAACAGTCCTTAATGTCAAGGGCTGCAGGGACTGGCACAGGCTGCAAGCCTGTGGATCAAGCTGAACCCCAGGCAATAAATACACGAGGCATGAGAGTCGGTGTGTGATATCTTCTGGTTACAAGCAACGCACTGCTTGAACCCAGGACCAGACTTCTGGTCGGTTGCATTCCATCCTAACACTAAGAACCGCTAGAACTACCGAGAAAAGGCACCTAAAAACAGACAAGAAAATAGGCCTATACTGCAAGCAGGAGCTGCAAAGGAGGAGACAGTACAGTTATGTATGAACTTACTGTAACAGTAGATCTTCGAGGGCGCTCTTGCAGCAGGTAACACCTTTAGGGCTAAGCCGCCAGGACCCCATGGAAAACTTCTAGCTAGCAGTATTCAGTGGTTGGACCGCCCCCAATGTCATGTACAGTATAAAAGGGCGGTCCCAACCCATCCCCAGTTCTTCTGTCGGAGACCCCGCAAGTGGTAAAACTGGAGAACCAAGGAGGTTCCTCTAGTAGAGGAAATAAAGGAATCTGAGATGGAGAAGCAACTACCAGGGGAAGGAAGGAAGGAAGGAAATACAGTACCTGCTGCAAGAGCTCCTCTCAAAGATCTACCGTTATGGCAAGTTCTTGCGTAACTGTACTATCTTAATTTGATATTCACTCCAGTAGCAGGTAACATCTTTAGGTCAGAGTCCCAAGCAGTAATGGAGAAACCCCAGGAAGAAGGGTGGAGGAAAAAGTCACTAGAAGAAACAGGACAGGAGGCCTTGAAGGATTGCAAGTCCAAAGCCTGTCCTGCAGCAGAAGCAATGTCCAAACTGCAGTGTTTCACAAAGGTGTGGACAGAATTTCAAGTGGCTGCTGCACAAATGTCAGCAGCAGACACATTCTTCAGAGAAGCAAAGAAAGCAGCCATGCCCTGACAGAATGACCCTTGACCGAGCCCAGAAAGGGTTTGTTGTGCTGTATGCAGCAAAAGCAATGCAATTAACCATTTGGACAAACACTGCTTATAAACAGAGCCCTACCATGTGGGGGCAAAAGAAATAACAACTGATCAGCTTTTCGCAAGGGTAAAGTTCACTCTAGGTAACAACGTACTCTGTGAACATCCAGAGTATATAGTAATGCCTCCTCACAATTCCGAGTACTCTGAGTAATAATACACTGAAGGTGGATGTCCTGATTCAATCATAGGTAATTTCAGAGCCACAAGACTTGCATCTATAATGCTTGCGAGTTTACCAATGTTTATTTCCCCATAAAATGTTTGTCCAATTTGGTCTTGAGCATATTCATTGATGTGCTTCCAACCACCTCTAGGGAAGTCCATTCCAAATTGGTGCCACCTTCTTTGACTATATCAGTTTTGTGATTTGTGTATTGCCCTCTATTTGCTTTTAACTAGAGTGGATGTGCTCTGGTGCTGTAATTCTGCCAAGCTCTAGGCCCAGATTATCCCATAAACTACTATCTGTGAGAGCTCTAAACTGCAAAGAGATCCCCGAGTTCTTCTATATTCCAATGAAAATAAATTTAGTTCCTCCATTCTGTCATAAGTTGTGTGTTTGAGCCCTCTGATGGATTTAGCAGCTCTCCTCTGAACTCTCTATTTTATCTATGTCTCCCTTCTGGAGACCATACCTGGGCAATACTCCAAGTTTAGTCTCACGAGGCGCTATACAATGGCAACAACACCTACCTTTCTCTACTTGATATGTGCCTTAATAGCAATTGAGCACTCCATTTGCCTTCTTTACTATCTTAGTACAATGTGTCTTAAATTGTAAATCTTGTGTAATTATGATTCCCAAATCTTTTTCCTCTATTACTTCAAGAATAGTATTAATTAGATAGTATGTATTTTGTAATTTTTTCTCCCATGTGCATAATGGTATATTTGTCTTTATTTAGATGTAATTTATTTGTAACTGTCCATTTCTATATGTAATTGAGGGCAGTTTGGTGCAGAATGCATCCTCGATGTCTCTTATCATTGCTCCCACCCTACAGTCATCAGCAAATTTGGTGAGCCATATATTTTTGTGTTCATATTCTATAGATGTAACATATATATTAAAGAGCAAGGCCCCAAAAGTAATCCTTGAGGAACCCCGCTCATCAAGTCTGCTCATTTGAACACACCCTTTTATACATACTCTATGTTTCCTATTTGATAGCCATGAATGTATCCAGCTTACTATATTTTCTCTAGCCCCATATTTGTGAGGATTTCTACCAGCTGTAAATGTGGAAGTTTATCAAACGCCTTTGAAAAATCCAAAACACCACATCCACTGATTCTCCCCATCCAGTGCCCTTGCTAGCTCCCTCACAGAAACCGAGCCTATTGGTCTGGCAAGATCTTCCTTTGTGAACCCATGCTGTGTTTGGTCCCCATGTTCTCTCTTTCTATAAGGCTGAGAAGAAAAATTACTTACCACAGTAATCTTGTTTCTTGTAATGGAGTCTTGCTGTCTTCTGACTATATGCAGTTAGCCTTCCCAGTCCAACTGCCTGGAGATGAAAGTTAACTCTATGCAAATGCACAGAATGTTGAGCCTCGAGCTCGGTTTTCAAACCCCTGTCCCTGGCTCATTCTATGTAACCGCCAGATTCTACGAGCAGTAAAATAGTGGCTACTAAACTATACTAAATAACAGAAAATTGATAAAATAATAGTCGACTAATAACCCAAAATGGCATATAAGAAGAGTCAAGTCAAAGATGCCCAAGAGAATGCCACCCAGTGGTGCAGCACTTGAGAAAACAGAACAGCTGCAATGCAGTGCCCCCCAGGTTCTGGTAGGGGAGGCAGGATACTGTAGTAAGTATTTTTTCTTCAAACAACATGATGTCTTGTTGAATTCTGACTATATGCAGACTGCCAAGCAGTGCCCCATGGAGTGGGCACTGAACCTACTAGGAAATAGGTTCTGCAATACTGCTGTGCCAAACTGACATCACTCCTGGCCTGGGTGTCCAGGAAGTAGTGTTTAGTGAATGTATGAAGTTTTCCAGGTAGCTGCTTTGCAAATTTCAAGCAGAAGGATATCTCTGGCAGTTGCAATAGATGCAGCTGTCCCTCAGTAGAGTGAGCCCTAAGGCCCGCTGGTGGCTCTTTCCCCAGTTTGCCATAACAAAACTGATTGCAAGACACAATCCACGAGCAATGGTCCTCTTGGTGGCTGGTTTGCCTTTCCCGCTTCTCCATAGGTGATGAACAGCTGAGTACACTCATTCTTATGGGCCTTTGCCTGATCCAGATAGTAGCCACAGCCTCCTGACATCCAGGCTATGCAGTTCATGCTTCTCCTGAACTAGAATGTTCAGTGAAGAAGACAGGTAGTGTCATGGACTGATCTCCGGAAGTCAGAGACCACCTTTGGAAGAAATTTCCTGTTTGTCCTAAGGACAACTTTGTTTCTATGGAGTGCTATGTAGCTGGGCTCTCCTGACAAGGCCTGTAGCTCACTAATCCTCCTAGCAGAGGTTATGACTACCAGAAAGACAGTTTTCCATGTCAGGTACTTGAGTTGAACAGATGACATAGGCTCAGATGGTGGCTGCATTAGCTGTGCTATGCTATGCAGATATTCAGATCCTAAGAAGGGCTGGCTCCTGTGAGAGGTGTACGTAGAGCAACCCTTTAAAGAACTTCTTGAAGACTGCATGAGAGGCCTGCAGAGAGACAGGCAGAAACAGCTACCAAACATACCTTCACAGTACAAGGCTGAAGGCCTAAGGAATGAAGGTGGGCTAAATAGTCCAACAGAACTGATAGCCCAGCTGTCTATGGATCTATTTATTTTTGTGCACACCAGATAGAAAATCTCTTCTACTTAGAAGTACAAGTCTTTCTGGTGGCAGGTTTTCTGGAAATCATCAGAATATCCAAGACCCCTTCATAGAGATACAAGCCTGCATACTCTAAGTCCTCAAGAGCCAGGCCCCGAGCCTGAGGGACTTGAGATTAGGGTATAGGATCCTCCCTGAGAGGAGGTCAGAAGATTGTGCTTCCTGAGGAGCCAACCGGATTGGTCACTGCCAGAAGCAGCAGCATGGTATACCAGGGTTGTCTGGCCCAATCCAGAGCAATCAAAATCATTGAATACAGGGTGGCACTATTACCAGAAACTGAACAGACCAGGAATGGGAGACTCACCTCTAATGGAAATAGAAAGGAAATATTGGGAGCAAAGGTAAATGAGAAAGGGCTGGTGGGTAGAGCAGTAAGACTGGGCAGAGCCTCCTTCCAGGGAGAAACACAAAAGGCCAAAGATGGTGGGAAAGAGATCTGAACATAGAGATGACAGATACCAACTGGGAGCTCGTGATAAGCTCCCATAT
This sequence comes from Neoceratodus forsteri, assembly GCA_016271365.2. Taxonomy (NCBI): domain Eukaryota; kingdom Metazoa; phylum Chordata; order Ceratodontiformes; family Ceratodontidae; genus Neoceratodus; species Neoceratodus forsteri. Next base: position 325,543,443 of record CM028137.1, read on the forward strand.
GGGCCTACTCATACGTAACAAATACAAGGAGATGCAATACAAGTTCTTGCACCGCCTATATTACCCATCCAGCATGGTTCACAAATTCCACCCAGAAATGTATCCAAATTGTGGAAAATGTGGACACAAAGAGGTACCCTAATCCATTATTATTGGGAATGCCCAAAGCTGAGGCAATACTGGAAAGAAGTGACAGGTGAGCTCTCCAGGATGCTGGGGCATAACACAGAATTCTCCCCAAGATCATTACTACTCGGAGTAGAAGGAGCTAATAATAAAAATTACTACCAGTGATCCCCATTCATTACTATTGAGGAGGTGGGCCTTCATGCAATCCTAAGCACCTGCCTCTCTCATATTGTGCAGCCGCCACTCTTTGCCTTTAAATTCGTGCAGTGGCGCGATTACATTCTCGTGCACCCGCACGATCAGGCAAGACTCTATGCAGCTGCAGTAAAGCTCTGCAGGTTTGGGGATCATGGGGTAAACTCTTGAAAGTCAGCAGACCAGGCTAAGGCGCCAAACCGTGGAGCCAATAGATAGGAAGCATCTGGGAGTGACAGTCCAGCAGCCTATAATGGAGCTGCTACGAACTGCTGGGTAACTCCCATTAGTCTGCTGCCACTTTAGGGATTTCTCAGATCGCTCAGTCGGCTCCAGAAGTGCTAGTTGTAGTACTATTAAGTGCAGCTTCCTTTGCCTAATTATTGATTAAAAAAACAAACACCTTTTTATTTTGTTTTTAGAAACTTTAGTCTCATGAAGTATCAGAACTAAGTGTATATGAAGTGTTACTGAGTGGGGGAGGGAGAGATCATTAGTGGTCTCCAGCATTTCAGACCTACTACAGAGGCCTCCAGATCATCATATTACTCTTATTTCTTGTTTCTTATGCATTTATTGCATCCCGACTGACTCCACCACCGGTAGCTCCGCCCCTGGTGACCCCGCCCCTGTAGCTCCTCCCTTACCACCGCCTATATTTTCATGCAATGTGGAACACTGCTTACCATAGTAATGCTGTTTTTCTAATGGAGTCTTGCTGTATTCTGACATAATGCAGTTAGCTCCAGCATTTGAACTGCCCTGAGAGGAAAGAGTTAACTCTATGCAGAAGCATAGAACGTTGAGCTGAGCTCGGTTTTCAAACCTCTGTCTGTGGTACTTCCCAGTGTAACCGTCCAGATTCTTACGAGCAAACTCACTAAGTACTATACTATGGAAATTGTTCAAAACATATAGCCAAGGGAAAAATATTTGGGTCCAAAAGACTTGAGTCAAGAACCCAGAAGAAAAGGTAGTGACAATATTTAACTATAAAAACACAAGAAAAGTAACAATAATAGCTACCCCCACCCTTAGAGGGAGGGTACAAGGTACACCTGAGGTGCAACACTGTACCATGGCCCACTTCCCAAAAACTAGGTTCTGAAAGGGAGGCGGTCAGAATACAACAAGATTCCATTAGAAGACATACTATTACTATGGTAATTTTTTCTTCAAACAACATGAAGTCTTGCTGTATTCTGACATAATGCTGAACAAGCAGTTCCCTTATGGAGGAGGGAATGCAGAACCTACTTTGGGAAGAAGCTCTGCAGTACTGCTGTGTTAAACCTAGCATTACTCCTAGCCTGGATGTCCAGGAAGTAATGCTTGGTGAACGATGTACTGTTTTCCAGGTGGCTGCTTTACAGATCTCTAACAAGGGTATATTTCTGGCTGCAGTTAGATTAGCAGCTAGTACCCCTAGTCGAATGAGCCCTCAGGCCTGAAGGGGTGTTCTACCCAATTTGTCATAGCAGAATTGTATACAAGAAACAATCCACCTGGCAATAGTTCTTTTAGTGGCAGGCTTACCTTTCCCATTTCACCATAAGTGAGAAACAATTGAAGACAGTCATTTCTGTGTGCCTTAGTATGCTCTATATAGTAGCTAAGAGCCTTTTAACATCAAACTGTGTAATCTTCTTTCCCTGAAGAAGAATGGTCAGTGAAAACACAGGGAGAGATAGATTGGTTCAGATGAAAATCCGATACCACTTTGGGCAAGAACCTCCTACTGGTTCTTAGGACCACTTTATCTCTATGGAAGGATATGTAGTCAGGTTCAACTGACCGGCCTGTAATTCACTAATCCACCTGGCAGAAGTAATAGCTACCAGGAACACAGTTTTCCAGCTCAAGTACCTCAACTCGGCCAATGTCAGAGGTTCAAAGGGTGGCTGCATAAGCTGAGCAATGCAGACATTAAGATCCCAAGGTGGAGTAGGCTCTGTAATGGTCTAATCCGTCTTTCAGATGAGACGTTAAACCGAGGTCCCATCTGCTTGGATTGGTGGTAGTTCAGATGGATGTAAAAGATCCCATGGCACTTATCGAAAGAGCAGGGAATTTCCCGGTGTCCTGGCCAAATTTCCTCATTCACTAAAAATACCTCCAACAGCTTAATCTGGTTCAAGGTCAATTGGCATTCATCTGTATCCCCTCCCGGTCGTGCCTGAAAATAGGCAGGATGTGTCTAGTGCACTTACCCAGTCAACAAAACTAAATAAATAAATGGGAGGGTTAATGTAGACCAGACCTTGAAAAACTTCCTGAAAACAGGATGCGATGTGAGGAACAGCCTTCCCTGCTGAAAGGAATGCAGAGACAGCTGCTAGATGAACCTTCAGAGTGGCAGGCCTAAGGCCTAGATCATTCAGATGAACTAGATAATCTAAGGCAGTGGAGATGTCTGCAGACTCAGGCACAATGCCTTTCTGAGAACACCAAATACTGAAGCTCTTCCATTTGGAATTGTAAGTTTTTCTAGTGGAAGGTTTCCTGGAGACCTTCAGAATATCCAGAACTCCCTGAGAGAGGTGTAATGCTGCATATTCTAACTCTTCAAGAGCCAGGCCTTGAGGTTGACAGACTGCAGATTGGGGTACCAGATCCGCCCTGGGAGGAGGACAGGAGATTGCATTTCCTGGGAAGAGATGGGGCGTGACACTGTCAAGAACAGCAGTAGAGGATACCAAGGCTGTCTGGCCCACTCTGGAGCCACTAGCATCACTGTGCAGGGTTGAGTTCTGATCTTGATCAGAACTCTGAACAGCAGAGGGAAGGGAGGGAAGGCATAGAGAAACCTGCCCTTCCAGTCCAAAATGAGAGCATCCAGGGGTACCGTCCCCAGGACTGGAGGTCTGCAACAAAACAGAGGAAGTTGATAATTGTCCAGTGCTGCAAAGAGATCTATCTCTGGAGTGCCCCACCTGAAGAAGATGACCTTCAGGATGTGAGGATCCAGGGACCATTCAGTGATGTCCCTGTGAAATTCTGCTTAGGCATCTGCCCTAAATCTGAATCTGAGAAGCTCTGAAGGGCTAGGGAAAACTGCCCTGAGTTCCAGGAGATTGATATGAAGGAGAGACTCCTGTGAGACCAGACCCTTGAGCTGTCAGGGTTCCCAGATGGGCTCCCAACCTGGAGAGAAGCATCCGTAGTTAGAACTACTGATGGGACTTGAGGAGAAATGGAACTCTTTGTCGGAGGTTGTCCTGGTCCAGCCACCACTGGAGAGTTTGGACCAGAGTCTCAGTCACTGGAAGCAGTTTGGTGAGAGAGCCTTTCTCTGACCAAAAGGACCTTAAGTGGAACTGAATGTCCCTCATATGAAATCTGGCTCCTGTACCACTGCAGTGGAGGCTGCCATGTGGCCCAGGAGTTGGAGGAACTGTCTCGCTGGATGAGAAACCTGAGGTCAAAAACAGGAAGCAAGATCTACTAGAGTCTTCACCTTGCCAGGGAAGAAAAGTTTTTGCTTGGATAGTATCCAATTATATCCCTATGAAGGTGAGAAGTTGTACTGGTTGAGGACAGATTTTGGAAGATTGAGAAGAAACCTCAGAGAACTCAGCAAGTCCTGGGTGGTTTGCAGAGCTGATCTGACTGGTCTGATGACTGACTTACGATTAGCCAGTCATCCAGATATGGAAAAAATGGTGATACCATGTCTTCTGAGGTAAGCCACCTACTGCAAGGCACTTTGAACACCCTTGGAGCTGATGTTAGGCTGAATGGCATAGCCCTGAACTGATAATGGCCTGAAGGCAACTCGACCTTAGGTATTTTCTGTGGGAGCACCTAATAGGGATATGAAGTAGGCATCCTTGAGGTCCTGGGATGCTAGCCAATCCCTGGCCTTAAAGAGGAAAGGATTATTCCCAGAGTTACCATTTTAATTTGGGTTTTGAAATGTGTTTGTTCAAATACCTTAGGTCCAGGATGGGTCGCACTCCCTATTTTCTTTGGGGTAAGGAAGTACCTGCAGTACAGGCCTTTTCCCTGTGTTGAGTAGGAACTTCTCTATGGCTCGGAGGGCCAGGAGAGAGGAAACCTCTGCCTCTAGGACAAGGGTTTCTGAGACTGATGCAGGTGGAAAAGACCTGGCCCTCTGTTTGGGAACCTTTTGAAGCTGAGGCTAGTCCCGACTTACTACTTCCAGGACCCACTTGTCTGAGGTCACAGACTTCCAGGCCTGAAAGTAGTAAGCCAGCCTGCCTCCTACTGGGAGTGGGAGTCGACCTGAGCTGACACCTCAAGGTGTCTGCTTGGCAGGAGCCTTAGACTGGGAGGAGGAGGAAGCAGCCCTGCTCATCCCCTCCTGTCCCTTCCTGGAAAAACCCTCTGTGGAAAGGAGAGGAGGCCTGGACTTGGTAAAAGGCCTATGAAAGGGCCTGCCCTGCCCCTGGACTGCTGCTTTTGTAGAGTGGTTTGCCTTTCCTTGGCCTCTGCACTCCTGTAAGTAGTCCTGTATTCATCCATTTTCTTCATGTAAGCCTCTGTCTGCTCCCCAAACAGAAAGTTACCAACGAAAGAAAAATCCATAGCCTTAGTCTGGGTATCCTGTGATAGGCTAGTACATTTGAGCCAAGCATGTCTTCTGAGACACAGATGTAGCCACGACTCTTGATGCCATATTACTGGAGTCCACAGCAGCATGAAATTGTACTTAGATGCCTCAATTCCATCCGCAGCCACCTCCTCCAGCTCCTGGCTAAAAAAAAAAAAACCTGGGAAGACTTTACTCTTGGCGTCTTGCAGGTATAAGGTCTGCAAGAATAAGATTTCAGCTATGAATGAAGTGTGGTGAAACGTACAATGAAGTCAAAATGAATAAGGTTACATACAAATAATAGATATTAGGACTTATAAAACATCCAGATATGAAGTTGTGGAATTAATATGTAAATCAAAGGAAGGATTTTATATTAGCAAAACTTGGATGAAGGCATCTCTTGATAAAGCCAAGATACTTGGTGAAACGTTGAGGCTTGCCATATTTAAAATAAAAAGGATATTGGGAACAGGAAAGACTGTCTACAGACATAATTTTTGAAGTGCCCTCACACCTTTTACTCTGTAATAGAGATCATTTTTATACTAACGACACATCGGGAGTGGCAGCATTGAGAACAACGAAAGTGTCCATTTCATACTAACATACTAAAATGCCAGCAGAATAGGCCTAATGGTCTTTCGTGTCTGCTTCGCTTGGTCAGCCCCACCCTGGGTGCTGACCTTGCTGTCCCTCGCCTTCTCTGGCTTCTCCCTTCCCAGTTCCGGATATTCTTGCTGCATTGGATTTTGCTTCCTGAACCCTTCCCCTGTACCTGTCCCACCCCTCTTGAACCCCTCCACTGTCTCTGCCTCCACCAGCCCCTAGGTAGTGCATTCCATGGCTCTACCACCCTCTCCAGTGAAGTAGCACCTCCTCCTTTCTCCCTGAATCTTCCCCTCCAGCTTCCACCCATGCCCTCTAGTGGCCCCTTCCTCCTTCCTTCAAGCACCTCACTGTTCCTCCCTATTTACCTCCTTCATGTACCTGAAGACCTCTATCATGTCCCCCGGTCCCTTCTTCTCTTCCAAAGTGTACATATTTAGCTCTTTGAGCCTCTCCTCATAGGTCCTGTCCCCAAGCCCCAAATCATTTTGGTTGCCTCCTCTGGACCCTCTCCAGGAGATTAATGTCCTCTTAAGTGTGGCCTCCAAAACTGCACGCAGTACTCCAGGTGCGGCCTCACCAAGCAGTTATACAGGGGAGTATCACTTCCTCCTTCTGGAGGTGATCCCCAGCGATGCATCCCAGCATCCTGTTGGCCTTGGCTGCTGCCTCCTACAAGTCTCAGAGTTGTTCATCTTGACATCCACCACCACCCCAGGTCCCTCTCAGCCATTGAGACTTGTAGTTCCCCCAGGGTGTACACTTGGCCTGGGTTTCTGGCCCCAGATGGAGTACCTTGCATTTCCCTGCATTAAACCTCAGCTTCCACTTTCTAGACCATCTTTCCAGAGCCTCCAGGTCCCCTGCAGGGCCACCCCCCTCCTCCCCATCCACCACTGCCCCCAGTTTCGAGTCATCTGCAAAGAGACTCATCTCACTCCTGAATCCTGTCCTTATGTCAGATACATTTCCACAAAATCAGGCTCTTCTTCCTCCTCGGCAGCTGTGGAATTGCTTCTTTTCTCCTTGACATAGCTGGGGAGGCCTGTTTAGCCAGTTCCAGAACAGTATCCCACCTGGACGCCTGGTACCTGGCTGTATAGGCCATATAGTTTGCCTGCCTGAGTCCCAAAGAGGATGCCAAATATTGTTTTTGGCCATGGCATCAACTTTCCTGGAGTCCTTGTCTGGGGTGGGGTGGGTGTGTGTGAAGCCAAAGGAATGTCAGCCCCACGCAGGCTGCAGCCTGCGCTTACCCCATCATGGCTGCTATGAGTATAAAGGAACTCCATACCTTAGCCTAATAACATATACCTCCTGTCCATTCTTTTATCCACAGGAGGTAATGAGTTAGGAGTTTGTAAAATCTTTGTGTCTGTTTCCCCAAGGACTTATGAAAGGGATAGACAATCTTTTGGACTATGGGATGTCCATCATTTCCACAAAATCAGGCTCTTCTTCCTCCTCGCAGCTTCAACCATAGGAAGCTGGAAGGTTTCTGCCACCTTCTTGTAGAACAAGAAGTGTGAAGGGGACTCAGAAAGCCTGGGAGACGAGACATTAGACAGCCTGTCTGGGGAAATGTCCAGTTCAATGGGCAACATCCAGACCCCCAGGTCGTCATCTTCATCATCAGGATAGTCTTTGTCTCCATCCCACTCCTTATAAAAGCATCTGGATAGTAATCCACAGGAGGCGGATCCGACCGAACCGACCGTCTAACTGGCGGTACCAGTTCGATGGAACCGGGCGGCTGATTGAACAATGTTAATCGCTTTGGCTATCTCGGCCCACAGTTGAGTATGCAGTACTGGATCCGAACTGGCAGATTTCGCTTCCTTTGATGGAACAGGTCCTTCAAAGTCGGCTCTCCTTTGCCCGTGGAGGTATCGCCTAGGACTGTAGGCACCTCCTCAGGTTTGGCCGAATCGAACTGCCGCTGGCCATCCGGATTCACGGACTTCTCGGCCTCCCTTTCTTCAGCCTACTCAATCTTTTTCTAGAGTGGCTTTGGGGAAGTTTTGCATATTTGGCAGTCTGACTTGAGGTGGTCAAACCTCAGACAACAGACACAGATGAGGTGGGGTCGGCCTTGGCAAAGGCCTCCCCACACTCAGTACAGTGTTGAAACCCAGTGGGACCGGTTTTCTTCTTGGGTTTCCCAGACATGGCCAACCTACTAAATTACCCTACAGCAGCTTTCAAGCCAGGTAATAAGTAACCGATCGGTTACAAACCATGTCAGGGTTTTGAAAAAGAACCAGAAAAGGCCCGGTTCTTTTGAACCCAATCGGTACGGAACACCACTCTAATCCCAGAAAAATTAAAATTTTAAACAAAGTAAAATAAGGTTGGTTCCTAACCGGACCGACTGATAAACCGAAGAAAGAACAATTTCCACACTTTTACCAAAATAAAACACGGTCACTACTTATCAGCTACACTACCTGTACTGCAGACAGAAGCTGGAAATCCAAAAAACAACAAATAGAACGGTTTAAATCGAACGCTTTCTAAACTTTACTGAACCGAGCAGAGGAATCTCGAGCAACTTCATTGCTAGGCAGAGTAAAGAATCTGACGGTTACACTGGGAAGTACCACAGACAGAGGTTTGAAAACCGAGCTCGAGCTCAACATTCTATTCTTCTGCATAGAGTTAACGCTTCTCTCCGGGCAGTTCAAGTGCTGGGGCTAACTGCATTATGTCAGAATACAGCACGACTTCATGTTGTTTGAATGATGAATGGGATCTTCACCCCAATGGGTAAGGGTTTTACTGGTGGTTCAGACAAGGAATACAAAATGTGTGGACGACTTGTCTGGCACCCACTGTCATCCAATGGAAAGGTCTGACACTTAAAGTATTAGCAGTGGACAGGTTAACACATGTATTAAAAGACAGAGGAGCAATTTTTGAGAACTTGGGACAAATATCTTAATGCATTAGATCCTGGAGGCGCCACACTGCTAAGGGAGGAGGGAGAAGGGTAGATAGTGCCAAATATAAAGACAGTACGAGGGTTGGAGAAGAGAAAATCAGGAGGACCTCTAATAATAGAAGATGACAATGAAGTCCAGAGAAAAGCACACAGTTAATTTGATTGTTCTTATCGACCATGTGGTACTAATTATCTTTAATTAAATTTAGCTTAATACAATTTTACTTTAATATGTTAAAATTAAAGCTTGTTTGATATTCATGAAACTGAAATACCTGTAACAACGAACATACATGCCTAATATCTAATAACAAAAGTGTGGAATAGTAAGCTAAAATGCTGTGGTCTGTGTAAATATGCAGTAACAAAATGAAATGTGAATATATGTATGGAGATCTGGCTATGATACTTGTGTAAGAACAGCAGATGAAATGTATGATGCATAAATATCTTTGTATTTTAATATTAAAAACATTTAAAAAAGAATCATTGATGATGGCTGGCTCCTGAGTTTGATCAGAACTCTGAAGATCAGAGGAATGGGAGAAAGGCTTACAGGAATTTGCCTGTCCAGTCCAGTATCAGTGCATCCAGAGGTACCAAACCCAGAACTGGAGGTCTGCAGCAGTACTGGGGTAGCTGATGATTGTCTGGGGCTGCAAACAGATCCATCTCTGGTGTGTCCCATCTCCTGAACACTGCATGCAGTATTTCCTTGTTTAGAGACTATTCATGGTGACTCTAATTTATTCTGCCGAGGGCATCTGCCACAACATTGTCCTTGCCTGGCAAGTGCAAGGCTGAGATGGAGGTCTTGAGAGAATAAGCAGACTCAGATCTTCACTGCCTCCATACACAGGGCAGAGGACGTTGTCCCTCCTGCTTGTTGATGTAGTGGTGATATTGTCTGTCCTTATCTGAACCACCTTCCCTGTACCATTTGTACGAATGACTGGAGTGCTAGAACACTGCCCTGAGCTCCAACAGGTAGATGTGGAGCAGAGACTCCTGGTGAGACCATGACCAATGAGCAGTGTGGTCCCTAAATGAGCTCCCACACCCAGGAGGGAAGCAACCATGGTCAGAACCACTGTAGGGAGATTGCTAGATGAACGGTACACCCTCCTGAGGTTGTCCCTGTCCTTCCACCACTATAATGCCTGTATCAAGGTGGCTGTCACTGGGATCAACTTGGACAGGGAATCCTTCTCTGGGACCAAAAGGACCTGAGGTGAAACTGAAATCCCTCATCTGTAAGCTGGCTCTGGAACCACTGCTGTGGATGCTTCCATGTGTCCCAGGAGCTGGAGAAAGTATCCTGCCGGATGAGACATCTGTTGGTGAAAAGAATCTGCCAGTTGAATGAGGCTGTCTGCCCTTCCCACTGGTAGGAGAGCCTTTGCCTAAACAGTGTCCAGCTCTGCTCCTATGAAATCTAGGATCTGGATGGGTTCCATCACTGACTTCTTTAGGTTTACCAGGAATCCTAAGGATATGAGGGTATCCTGCACCAGACCCAAGGCATCCCTTACCTGTTGGGGGACTGTCCCACGATCAGCCAGTCATCCAGGTAGGGAAACACAGCCAATCCTGCCTTTTCAGGTGCGCTTACAACCACTGCCAGACATTTTGTGAATGTTCTGGGGTCCGAGGTAAGGCCAAAGGGCACTGCCCTGAACTGATAGTGGCCTGAGGGTAATTCGAACCTTGGATACTTTCTGTGAGAGTGTCTGATTGAAATGTGAAAATAAGCATCCTTGGGGTCCAAATAAGCTAGCCAATCTCCTTGTCTGAGAGTAGGAAGGATTTTGCTTGAGTCACCACCTTGAATTTTGATTTTGTCAGATGCTTGTTGAGATACCTCAGATCTAGAATGGGACGCCCTCCTCAGTTTTCTTTAGGGTAAGGAAGTATCTTGAGTACAACCTTTTCCCTTGTGAAGAGAAGGAACAGGTTCCATAACTTTGTGCTACAGAAGTGTGGTAACCTCTGCTTCCAAAAGGGTTGTCCCTGAACTGCTAGTAGGTTTGAATGACCTTATTCTTGTTCTTGGAAATTGTTTGAAACTTAGGGCAAGTCCCTGGCTCACTACTTCCAGGACCCACTGTCTGTGGTAATGGTTTGCCAGGCCTGGAAGTAGTGAGCCAACCTGCCCACTGGCAGTGGGGGAGGCGGTCCTGGCTGACACATTAGGATGTTTGCTTGGAAGGAGTTTTAGGCTGAGAGGTAGATGCAGCCCTGCTTACACCCCTCCTGCCTCTACCCTGAAGAACCCTCTTTGCTGCTGGTAAGTTGGGAAAGCCTGAGCCTGACAGAAAGGCCTCTGGTAAGGCTTACCTTAGCCTGCTGCTTCTGTGGAGTTGCAGCCTTTTCTTTAGTAGCTGCTTTCCTGTTAAGTAACCTGTACTCATCCATTTGCTTCATGCACATCTCTGTCTGCTCCCCAAACAGAGAATTCTGGACAACAGGAAATCCACAGCTTTTGACTGGATATCCTGGGAAAGATTGGTGCATCTAAGCCAGGAAAATCTTCTTAGGTAGACTGCAGTAGCCATAACCCTAGAGGATACATAGATGGAATCCACCGATGAGTGAAATTGAACCTTGGAGCCTTCAATGCCATCCTTGACCACTTGCTCCAGATCCTTGGCTAACTGAGGTGGAGCAGTCTTAGCTAACTCCAGAACAGAATCCCACCTGGATTTCTGATATCTGGAGACATAGGCCATGTAAGAGGCTTGTCTAATACCCAGTGAAGCAGACAAATACTGCTTCTTGGCCAATACATCAATCTTTCAAGAGTCCTTTTCAGGAGGGTGCGAAACCAGGGGAATACCAGCCCTATCATAGCAGTAGCCTGAATAACCCCTACATGGCTGCAGTGGTTATACAGGAACTCTGTACCATTGCCATTTGTCCATCCTTTTATCCACGGGGATGGAAGTTGGCATCTGTAGAATTGTGTTTGTCCGCTTCTTAAGAGACTTATGAAGGAATATTGAAAGTCTCTTAGTGTCAGGGACATCCATCATTTTGATGAAGTCTGGCTCCTCTCTTCTCGGCTGCCTCCTGAGTAGGCAGCTGTAATGTATCAGCAACATTTTAAAGAACAAATAATGGGAGGAGGACTCCCCAGGCTGTCTAGGGAGAGAAACAGACTCTGGTCTATCAGGGAAACATCAGGCTCAACGTTCACCCAAGCCTTCCTCTTCCTCCTCCTCTTCTTCTTCTCCTCCCACTTGAGTTCATATGAACCAGTAGGTGATCGAACCGAGATATGTGGTTTTGATTCAGTCTGGGATCATCTGAAGGACTGTACAATCCAAATAGCTTTGGCAATCTCTTCCGTGGTTGAAGCTGCAAATGATGGTTCGAACCTGCAGATTTTTCCTCTTTGCAGGTCTGACTCCTCGGTATCTGTCTTCCTTTTGGTCGAGGAGGTATCGCCTGGTCGGAGGGCACCTCATCTGGAGCCGAACTGGACCGGCCATCTGTGTCAGCAAATTGTTTTGCCATTCTTTCCTTAAGCTTGGCTAAATGCTTATCCAGCGTGGCTTTAGGAAAGTTTTTGCAGATTTGGGAGTCTGTTTTCAGGTGGTCAAACCCCAGACTGTGAACACAGATAAGGTGGGATCCACCTTGGCAAACACTTCCCACATTCTGTGCAGTGCTGAAACCCAGTGGGACCGGTCTTCTTCCTGGGCTTCTCCAACATGATGCACTGATAAGCCAAGTTACCCTTTGTGGCAGTCAGACCTGAGTAACAAAAAGTGTTTCGATTAATGACCAGTTCAATGGTCAATTGAAAAATCCGAGAAAAGTCTTGTTTTTTAAACCAAAACACCAATCCCAAACTAAAATTTACAACACTAAGCTTTACCTTAGAATAAAAGAGAATTGCCTTGATTTCCTCCCAGTTACGAACTGAAAGAAAAAAAAAACTTACCGAAATTGAAGCAAACCTAGACTCGCTTAACCTGTACCAAAGGACAGAGGCTTGAAGAACCGAAAAATAAAACCCAGATTGTAAAACCATTGAGAAACCACACATTAACCAAAGTGAGCCAGGAGAAATCTCGGAGCGACTTCACAGGAAAGCGGAGTAAAGAATCTGAGGTTATATAGAATGAACTAGGGACAGGGGTTTGAAAACCAAGCTAGAGCTCAATGTTCTATGCATTTGAGTAGAGCTGACTCTTTCATCTCTGGGGCAGTTGAACTGGGAAGGCTAACTGCATATAGTCAGAATACAGCAAGACTTCATGTTGTTTGAATGTAGTCTTTCAAGATGCCCTCTAGTATTTTACATAGTATTGATGTTCAACTGACTGGTCAGTAGTTGGCTGGGTCTGATTCATGGCCTTTTTATATACAGTAGAGTCACTGTTGCATCTCTCACACATCCACTACTGTAGCAATTTCTTCTGCTACCTCCAAAATAACTCTAGGATGAAGTCCATCTGGTCCAGGAGATTTGTTTGGGTTTATTTTTTTTAATCTAGTTATTACCTCATCTTGTTCTATTTTAATTTGGCTCTTCGTTTGTCCCCATAATCATTTGGTAATGTTATGTTTTGTTTTGTTAAAACTGATGAGAAATATGTGTTCTGAATATTTGCCATTTCCTTCATATCTTGTTCTAGTGTTCCTCTTTGTTCATAAGTGGTCCAATTGTGGTCTGCGTCTGTTTTCATTATTTATGTATGTATAAAAGATTTGTAGTTGTCCTTTGCTTCTGTTACTAAATTAAACTTATATTTTGATTTAGCCTTCTTTATTTCTTTCTTAACACTCTTAGCAAGATGTTTATATTTATTCAACTTCTAATATTGTCATTATGTCTAGTAATTTTGTAAGCTTTATTTTTCCTGTTGATTAATCTCTTTATGTTAGGGGTCAGCCAACATGGTGATCTACTATCTTCCTTGCTTTGACTCGAGGGGATATTTTTGCTTGTTTCTTTTAATTTGTTAACCAAGATTTCCCATTCAAGGTAAACTCTGACACCACCTTGGGAAGAAACTTGGGATTCATTCTCAAGGACACCCTGTCCTTGTGAAAAAAAAAACAAATAAGGCTTCTTACACATCAGGGCCTGAAGCTCAGAAATCCTTCGAGCAGAAGTAACAGCAACTAAAAATAACACTTTCCATGACAGAAGAAGCAGCTCACAACTTGTGGCAGGTTCAAAAGGAGGCAAAGTGAGCTTTTCAAGAACAAATAAAAGATCCCATGGTGGACAGGATCCCTGATGGGAGGCTTCAAATGCAAAATGCCCTGTAGGAAGCTACGGGAAGGTCAAACTGGGCAACGGTTTTGCCCTCAATTGGCATGTGGTAGGCCAAAATGGCAGACAAGTGTACCTTAAGCTAAGAGTAACGGAGTCCTGCATCAGATAAAGAGAGGAGGTACTCTAATATTGAGTTCACCAGATAGGAGAATGTGTCTAAATGCCGAGCAGTGACCCAAATGCAAAACCACTTCCATTTCATAGCATAAGTTGCCTGGTGGAAGGTTTCTTGGCAGCCACTAGGACATCTGCTACTCTGGGTGATACCCTAAATCTAGAGACAGCTAGGTCAGCAGAAGTCACACATGGAGATGCAGAGATCTGAGATCCGGATGTACCAGGGTTCCCAGTTCCTGGGAGAGCAAGTCTGATCGGATGGGCAGAGAAACTGGAGGCTCCACAGCCAGCTGCTGAAGCAGTGGAAACCAAATCTGGTGTGGACAGAAGGGTGCCACAAGGATCATGTCTGCCCCTTCTGATTGCAAATTGAGGAGGATCCTCTGCGGTAGAGGAAGGGAGGAACATGTGTAAAGGAACCTCCCACCCAGGAGAGGGACAACGTCTCACCAGAAAACACCAGGCCTTGGATCTGGCGAGCAGAAATTGGGCAGTTTTGCATTGGATGGGGAAGCAAATAGATCCAGTTCTGGATGATCCCATCTGTTGAAAAGATCCTCTACTACTGAGGGATGAAGCTCCCACGTGGATAGCTGATAAGTCTAGGTAATGGTCCACTGCCCAGGTCCACACTCACATGGCTTCCTGTAGAGTGGGTAGGAATGAGTCCCCTGCTTGTTGATGTAAATACCACTGACATGTTGTTGGTCTGAATCAACAGGGGCTTGACAGCAACACTGTCTGAAAGGCCTGAAGGGCATACAGAACTGCTCTCATCTCTAAAATGTTGATATGGAGATGAAGCTTGTGTGCTCCCAGGATCCTTGTGTCTGGCGACCTTCCAGGTGTGCTCCTGAGCCCTGAATTGATGCATCCATGGTCAGGATCTGTCTGGGGCCTCTTTCGGAGACAAACTTCTTTGGAAAGGTTGGAGAATTCAACCACCAAAGCAGGGCGAGTCTGACTGGGTTGGATAACAGGACCAGTTGGTCCAGTTTGTCTGATCACTGATCCCACTGAACTGTCTGTCCAGAACTGACCCTATGTATTGCAGCCACTAACTTGGCCAAAGGGAGGACTTTGGGAGATTTAAAGTGATCCCCAAGTCTTGAAACAGGAGAGAAAGGCCTGCACGGTGCACAGCAGCTGGTCTCTGGTGGGGTGGTTAGGAGCCAGTCGTCGAGGTGAGGGGAAGACATAATGTCTCTACTTCTTGAGAGCTGCAGCTACCATTATGAGGCATTTGGTGAACACTCTGGGTGCTGAAGACAGGCCAAAAGTCACAGCCCTGAACTGATGCCTGAAATCAGAAGCTGAAGGAACCTCTGGTGCAGTTGAAAACCAGAATATGGATGTATGCTTCCTGCATGTCCAGGTAGCACAGCCAATCTCCCTGATGAAGCAGGGGTAAAACCCTATGAGTGACCATACTGAACTTCTTGTATTCGAATACTGGTTCAGGTGGCTGAGGTCTAAGATTGGAACAGTTTTCTTTGGCACCAGGAAGAAGTGGGAGTAGCCTGGGAGTAATGGGATTGAATCGAGGAACTTCAGTGAACTCAAGAGTGTCCTCTCTCAACAAGTTGCAGGACCCATCAATCGGTGGTTACCCAATGCAACCCCTCAGTGTGTAAGGAAAACCACCCCCACTTCCCCACGGTGACCGCCGGGATGTGGGGCAGCGAGTCAGGCTGAGGCACCGGGAGGGAAGCACAGAACTGGGAGGTTCTGGGGCCTGAACCACAGCAGAGGTGGTGGCCCTTCGCCTGAAGCCCAACCTCCGCTGCTGCTGTCCCCTGGCTGATGTCTGGAGTTCCTCCAAATGGACTGCTTGGAGTTCTGATTTGGCTGAGATTTGTACATCGTATGTATGGATCACAGCTTTGCCAGATTCCTGCATCAAGGTGATAATATTCTGTGAATCCTTACGAACAACACCAGTCCTCAGAAAGGGACATCCATAATCTTGGATTTACGACTGGTGCAAACCAGACACCTGCAACTAGGAGTACTGGGCCGAATACAACAGCCCATCAAGCAGCGGTTCTGCCAGTTGAGTTGGTGGTATCACAGGCTGTCCTGAGGACGGCTGCCGACAGATTCTGACTTCAGGATTGCCAGTCCGGCCTGGGCAGTCTGGCATGGTTTGGGCCACCTCCACCGCCTTGTCTCATAGGGCATTTTGGTACTGAACCATATGGGCAAGGAAGTTTTGGGAATGAATGGCACACATGAAGGAAGAGTAAACCTTCTTGGCCAGATAATCGAACTGCTTGAATCCTTATCTGGTGGTTGCGTACTGAGGTGCCGAGGTCTCTTGAATCTGTGGTGGGCAGCATTAATGATAAGAAAGTCTGCCTCTGGTTGTTCCCCATAACAGGGTCATCCCTGGGTGAAGTATACAGCCAGTCGCATTTCTTGATCGGCCGGCATAGAAAAGGGCTCCAAGTGAGCTTGTTCGCATCCTACTATCCGACCACAGGAGGGACCACTATGGGCAAGGTGTCCTTCCTCCTAAGAAAGACAGCCAGTCATTTGCATTCTATATCCAACTCCTCGGTGTCCAGCCATTAGTTGTTGGATGTGACACACCACATCCATAAACTCTGGGTCATTGGGTGGGGACCATGCATGTCTTTGCCACCGTCTGGCTCCACGCAGGTCCTAATCCCCTCAGCTAGAGTCAGAGGAACAGTATCCCTCTAAATCCCCAGAATCTGAGGAGGAGGAAGGTGAGCATGGACGCTTTATGGCCGACCCTGTGGAAGGGATGCATCATTCCCATCCGCATCACAGCAACCCCTTGGGGGGTAGGTGGACTGGCTGGAGGCTTATCGAAGGCAGTCCCTAAGGGGATGGCTGAGGGGCACCGGGTTCCTGTTTGCCTTTGAAAAAGCTCACCAGGCCAAAAAAGTTTGTTTAGGCCCTGCGGTGGACCCTGTGGAGGAGTTGGTGCAACCGGCATGGGGGGTTAGGTGTAGATGGCCCCAGCGTCTAGTCATCACGCAGAGGCAACTCAAGGATCAGAGTAGGATGATCCAGGGTGCCTGGCATCGGACCCAATGGGATAGCACCATCTGGCATTGGACAAACTGGATCTAGTGTCCTGTCATCAGGTCGGGACCTCCAGGCATCAGCTGGGGATGGGCGTCAGGTCAGCTGGTGACTTTCTAGTGACAATGGGGTCCCCGGATGCACCGCAGAGGTCGGCGTTGAGGGGACCAGCGTGAGGCTTAGGCCGGACCGAGAGTGGTCTGGCAGCCTACTAGGCAGAGTCGCCTGTGAAGGGAGCTACCTCCGAATGGGTCAAATGCCCCTTTTCCAGGGGAGGCGCTCGATCCCAGGTGTTGTCCTGAGGTGTCAGCCCCGGCATCAGGGTAGACTTGGTGGACACTTTGTCCAGAATGGTGACAAAGGCCTGCCACCAAAGGACCCACTGGCCGACCCACTCTGGCTTAGAGCCCACACTGACAACTGGCCTAAGTTTAAGTGGCTGGGAGGCAGGGAAGATCCCCGCATCCGAGGAACCTTCTCCCATTACTGAGGCAAGGGAGGAGGTTTAGGCACAGACTTCTTAGGGACCTGCAGCGATCTTCTGCCAGAGTTTTCCCGGTGCTTGTGTCTGTGCCGATTTCTTCTCTTTATGTGAAGAAGATGAGGCTGGAGAGGAGGACAAACTCTTGTGGTGAGCTCCTTCTCCATTTCAGATAATCTTCTGGAGAGCAAAAAGGCGTCAAGGGTCTTCTGGCGATGGTGCATTAAAGCTTGTTAATATCTTGGCAGTGCTGGCAGGGTTCAGTGTCATGGCCTGGGTCTAAAGGTAGGCCAAATGGTCGTCCTTTGGGAAATTTGCTTCCTGCATGCACACTTTCACTGCCGCCACTCAATGGAAGATGGAGAAGAAGATGACATACAAAATTTGAAGGCGGTACTTATTTTAATGGAAAATAAGAAACTTTGGGTAGCGTGAAAATGGCGGTCGACAAGCTGAAGGAGTCCACGGAGGTCTGACTTGCGCCTTGACAGCAGGAAAAGAACTGGGAAGGTTTGGGGACTGCACCTTTATACTGTACGTGACATCGGGGTGGGCCAATGCTGGGGTGGTCCTGCTGGATACTGCTAGCTAGAAGTTTTCTGTGGGGTCCTGGCGCCTTGTGGCCTAGTCTTAAAGGTGTTACCATCTGCAAGAGCAAATCTCAAGTAAGATCCGAGTCTTCCAGCAGAAAGGAAGATCTGACATCACGGGCACAGCCAAGGGGATAGAACCTGGGTGGGTGGGAGGAGCTTTGCTTGAAGACATTCTTGCAGGATTTAAAGGAAAGGAAGACTAAGTGTGGATAGTGCACAATATCCATGTCCTAGAAATTATGAGTTCTATAAATAACTGTCTGCTGTTTCATTATTTTGAAGCATCTATGTACTTTACATATGACTAAAAAGACATTCTGGTAACATAAGGCTAAATATTGCAGAAAACTTATGTTATCAGGTCTCTTTCCATTCATGTAAAAAACTTTTATTAAGTAAAGTTCCATCAACAATTAACATATTACATTTATATTTTTTACAAGTCATTTCTGGTTTAATGCAACCCAAGAAAACTATTTTACACTCACTGGTGCTGTTTTCTGAACCTTGAACACCTGCAGGCAACATAATCTTCTTACGAAAGTACAAATATGAAATACAGTTACAACAATGTGTACTATCTTACAGCATAAACAATCATATTTTATTTTTCTAAAACCAGTTTTGGGCTCCAACGGCTACACAGCTTGCTTTAAGACATCATGTAAATCAACTGACTATAAACAGCCATGAACATTATTTAAAGCAAGTAATTTGGTTCCGTTAGAATATCCAAGATTGTCTTTGTGTTAAAAAATAGACTTTGGTCAGAAGTGAGTTACTTTAAATGAATCCAACGCTCTACACATCCACCTAGAGGAGGACACTGTGTGGCTTTAACGTGTCCCACAAGTGCACAAAATATAACAAGATTAATATTGCTGTGCCAACATTCATTCCCTAAAAGCAAATATAAACATCTCAAACTTCTAGTGCAGAATGAAAGCTTAATTATTGCAATTATTAATAAGATAAACAATAGACTGATTAACAAAACAAAACCCTGTGGCTATATGGACAATATTATGCTCCTGGAGGCTCATTTTAAGTAAACATCTGCTTTGAACTACTTGAATCGTAATGAACCCTTGTTGTGACACTTTATGTAGCAAATCACACTTATGGTAAAACTATTTATGTTGTGCCAACCTAGATTCTGTAGTTGTATAGGCCCTATATACCACGTGAACCTTTAAACCATTTTAACTTGGTTGAAATGATTAAAGGTTGCGTACGAAATAATAGCTGCGTGAAAACTGTGCTACAATCACGTTCCAAAACCATGCTCAAACTCTGCAGGGAGGTAGACTTGATCATGGTTTCAGAACAACACAGTTGCCTCAGCCTGAGTTGACAGCAGTGTTGATGGGAACTAACATAAGAGTTATATAGAATGTGATGGCAGATAAGGGCCAGCGCACCAGTCTGCCCATTTTATTAATATAACCTTCATTTGTTTTGCTGCAGACCCTACTTGATCTCTGGCACAATCTCCTTCCCCTACATTACCCATATGATTCCTTGTGTCTGTCCCAAGCATTTTTGAACCCCACCATTGTTTTCAACCCCACTACCTCCAGTGTAAGGCTGTTCCAGTTATCCACCAGCCTTTCTGTGAAGAAGTAGCTCTATCTGTAACTTGGATTAAGGCAGCCACGTGTGCTGTTCAACTTTAGCTTTCAGGCTTACCTAGTCACAGAAAATTATTTCAAACACTTCTTGTAGCTTGTATTGCACTAATAAATTGTAATCCATACCTTTTCAAGCTGTCTGTCAGCAATTCCTGTTCTGAGGAATCCAATAGGCACTGCAGCACCTGAAAGCTTTCAGTCACAGATGTACTGATGTCTGGGAACTCCCTAGGGTTAGCATGGTGCTGGAGTGCAGAGTAGATGCCTCCAACATTGTGCTTAACATGGCTTTAGTACTGTTTTTAAAAAATGCTGATGGTATGTACAGGGCAGTCATCTTATGCATTCCACTTTCAACAAAACATTCATTTTATTTAATAAGTACTAAGAGTCAATTAGGATGTCATATATATTTGTCAGCATGGCAACCTAACATCTTCAGGAACACAGAAAGGAAAGAATGTAATTAAAAGCCCACTGCTTTAATATTCTTTGGACTCTGGAAATGATTTCTCAATAAGTGCTCTTTAGTAAAAGAGAGAGAAAAAACTCTCACACTGTAACACTGAAAGAGGAGTACAGAATTTGTCTATTTTTAGTGCAACTAATTGCTGCAGTGATAATATTATGCATATAAATTAACAAAATATTTAGTTCTTATGTCTCATTTACATATACAGTAGCATAGTACTTGAAGGTTGAAGGGACTCTGGTCCATCAGGTCCACCCATCCCTGCTTCATCAGGGTTCTAGTTCTCTAGGTGCCATGGGTACATAATGGGACTGTAGTTCTGCTGCACATTTAAAAACAGCAGTTCATTTTTATCAGTCCATTTGTCTTGTTCTTATGAAGGAAACTACGATTTATTTCCTAGTTGCATACATAGCAAGAAAAATGTGTTGGGGGGATCAAATCAGCAATGGAGATGCTCACACAGGACAAAAATATTCCTTCATGGAGTCCTCCACAGGGAACTAGAAGAGCTGAGATAGAATATGAGTTTGACTCACATTAACATAATTTAAAATCACTCTCTACATTTTTACAATACTATTCATACCATTTTTATAATGACAACTTATAACTTTTGGTTTATAACAATTTAAAAATTGCTCTTAAAAACTTTTCTGACCCCAGTTTGAAACTTAACATGAATTGGCTTCGGTTGAACTGATGAAAGTTCTGTCTTGTAGTAAGGTATCCTTAGTTGCATCTCCATACGGATACTTGCACATCAATGTCCTGTGGAACTGTACTATCTCATAACATGGAGATGGAGGCTGCTGAATCTTACAAGGGAAGTTCTCTTCACAAACTGACTCAGTAACTGGTTGGTAGTAACAGTCAGGAGGTGAAAACGTGCCTTTCTTTCTTCCTATAGTTCGTAATTTCTTGCTTACAAGAGATAACAGGGTATGCACTTTCTTGCTTACAAGAGATAACAGGGTATGTACTTTCTTGCTTACAAGAGATAACAGGGTATGCAATTTCTTGCTTACAAGAGATACCAGGTATGACGTTTCAGCCCTTTCAAATCATACTGGCAGGTTTGGCAGGAGTCCCAATTACTCTGTTGTGGTACTTGTTTCAAGGTGTCATACACACAAAGCTTGAACTTAGCCTTTCTTCTTTTTTAGGGCTCATGCAAACATCACCTTTAGATGCAGCGGTGCTCTGATGTGCTGGATGATCTTCAACTTTACTTCTCTCTCTGATAGTTCAAAATTCTCTTGAGTGTTACTTGCTGGAGTAAATAAACTTTTAGCCACATCTGGATCACAAATGTTTGACTCATGTGGCTTACTTAAATGAGAGTCCTGTACAGCATTTGTATTTTTATCACTTCGTGCTCCCTGTACCTTGACTCAAGCTCCTAACAAGGTGCATCTTTTGGTGCATTGCAAGAGCAGCAGTCTTGCACACTTTGGAGCACTGAGAACAAAAAACTTCTTCCTTTTTCCTAAGATGCTTTTGCTCATGGTTCTTCTTGGTAGACAAGTACAAGAAGCTGAGAGCAGACATTACAGCAATGCGCTTCTCCCAGTGTGGATCCGTTCATGTTTTTTAGAGTTTCATTTAAAGTGAACGCTTTGTTGCAGTACTGACAGACATATTCTTTAACACCCAAGTGAATCCGTTCATGTTTTTGTAGATTTCCCTGGATCAAAACGTCTTCCACATGTTTTGCAAACATAGGGCTGCTCACCAGTATGACACCTCATGTGCAGCTTTAATGTAGACAGACTCTGAAAATCCTTTGGCACAATTCACAGCAATAAGGTCTTGTAATTGAGTCCTGCTTTAAATGTTTTTATTTCTTCTGTGGTAAGCGTAGCTTTGTCACTGAAGGAGAGTCCACTCTGTCACTGGATCCATTTATTTCGCTGTCCACTACCTCTTTTCAGGGAGCTTCTGAGCTCCTGCCAGCAGTCATGTGCATTTGTGTGTTTAGTGGAATTGTTGCGCCCACGTTTTTCTTCCACTTTTTCTTTTTCAACCCTTTGGGTTTCTTTTCAGGTTTGTAGGTGTAGTAGGTCGCCATGGTTTATCAGTAGAATCGTAGTCACTTGTGTCCTCATATGGTTCACTACCTTTGATGAGGTCGGTCTCAACGAATGCATCAGTGGTTCCTCCTTTACTCTCTTCTGTTTGAGTATGCTGACCTGGCATTTCCTCTACTGAATTGCTGTGCTTAGACTTTCTACGCTTTTTATATAATGTGGATCCTGAAATTTGTCTTCTTACTATAGCCTCATTACCAATTCTTACTGTAATATGGCAAAGAGGAGCAACTTCCGATTTTCAGATGTGTCAGGTAATGCAGGTTTTGCAATATAGGTTTCTGTTTTGTGTCCAGAATAATAAACATCTGGGAAAGATCTGATGACTGCCCAGATTCATCTGCAGCCCTGCACTTTTCTGGAGTTTCTCTTGTCACAAACTGAATTGCTTTTCCTGTTCTTTAATACAGTCTCTTTCAATAACACTTTTGTCTTCTTGTGGAAGTAGCTGGTTAAATGTATTTTTGACTTTTCTGCTGTATTGTTGTTTTTCACAGAGCATACAGCATTTCCGTGCATTATAACAGATGAAATTTCTGCTATGCATAATTACAGAAGGTGCTGAGTATCCATAGCTAATCACAGAGGGTATACTACAGCTGACATCATTAGTTGATATAGTTGGAGGATTGCTGGAAGGTAAAGCCATGTCTGATTCTGTTCCAACAGATGGTATTCTGTTTTCATTTGAGGACATGTGACTTTGATGGTCATCACTAGAGTGTCCTCCTGAAACTCCTGCCCCAAAGGTAATATCACTCTGAACATTTCTCAAAGATTCTGATTCAGTACACGACGTGTTGCTCCAGGGAGATATTTGTACTTATTTCTGAAGGATGTGTATTGACAGGACAGTCGAATGAGGATATGGAGTTTAACAAGTTAGGTATACTGCACACATCTGAAGAGAGCTCATCATGTTGTCCACATTCTTCTGCATTTTCAGATAAAGGCTTGCTGCATTCCTTAAAGGATCTTCTTCTAAACTTCATGGGTAAGAGTCTGTACAACTTATAAGGATATATGTTAGGTTTAAAGCCTCCATTTGCTGTTTTTATTTACTGTAAGCCTTGGATCAATGCCATGAAAAGGATTTTTGGTGGTTTTAAGGATGTAATAGGTCATGAAGGTCTCCAGGCAAAAATACACTGGTACCTTCTTTCACCTGTATGCCAGATCTCATGTTTAGTGCGATACTCAGCAAGTGCAAATACTTTATTGCAGTAGTGACAAGGATACTCCCTCCGCCATGAATGAACATTTGCATGTCTTCTTAGACTAGACTGAGTTACATAGGTCCGTTTACAAACACTACAAATATATAACACTTTTCCATCAACGACCTTTACCAAATGATCTTCGTGTGGTGAACTTTCATTTCTACTTGGTCCCAGAAATTTATCAGTATAACTGTTGCACCTACCTTCAGAAAATGGAAGACTTATACTTGGGTGTTGTTTTCCATCCTCAGTACCGAAATCAGAAGAACTCTGTTCTTGTCAAATGTTGATTTCTGAGCAGATGCAAAGGTCACAGATCTCTTGCAGAACTGCTCATGGATCTCAGTTTTTCAAAGCATTACAAACCTTTTGTTGCAGAACCTGCACCCTGGCATTTTCATATTTTTGTGCAGCTGAATGTGGGCATTTAGTAAATCTATGTTACTAAATGATTTTAGACAGTGGTCACAACTAAAAGTGCTTGAACCGGGGCAGCAGGTGTTAAACAGTTACTACTATAACCTGATTTGGTTTCATCTTCAATGGGAACTGTATTGTTTACAGTATCTGTATCTATCTTAATAGGAGATTTGGTCTAAAAATGTGCCACCTACTAGATCAAGGTTCATTTGCTTGTTAACTCAGTTGAAGCTGGGGCTCTTGCAACTGCAAGGCAAGCAGAAGAGTTTTAGTGCAAACAATTTCTCTGACACAGTGCATGTTTGTTTTGCCGCTTCAGTATTAGGGTACTCTTGCAAGTGCAGCTTCATTTCCTCCATTAACATCATGTAGAATATTTCACAACATTCAGAGGATTTTGCTGTTTGAGTAGCAGATGTAGACGAAACAGCATAGGAATGATCAACAAATGTATACGTTTTTCTGCCTCAGGAGCAGCAATATTCTTAGAGTATATATTTGAAATGCTATTAGTTGCCAATGCCTTTTAGCAGTTGCTGTCAGGTCAAGTGGAGAAAACAGGTTAGCACTAGCTTCTGTTTCGACAATCGAAAATGCATTTGTAATTCTTGCCCATTTAAAATACTGAATCTTCACCTCTTCTTTCACTCATAACATTGGCTTCCAGTTTAAGATTGTGTGGGCTTATGGAAATGGCAGATTTCTCAGAGGAGAGCCTGAATTGAATTGGAATAACAGCTGGATGGAGGCAGCACAATGTGTCCTTGTATATGAGGTCTGTAAGATTTTCCAGGAATGGTATCCCCAGCCTTTTCCTGCAGCTACAAGATCTCTTACTTTTCTGTTCCTTGACAGTTACCTTGGCTGTATATATAAAATCCAGTATTCTCTAAATAGTTCAGCTTTGAAGTCAGAAAGCTCCAAGACTCGACCTGAAAACCAGACATTATCACTTGAAAGGGCATTTTAAAATAAAGGCAAGATGCTGCTAACACATTCTTGTGAGCTTTAAACTTTTATCTTCCACAATAATTGTCACATCACTGAACACACCTGAGTGCGTTGCTCATTCAGGCTGCAAAGGAGTGTCTGACTGTGGGAGGAATCGATGAGGACTTCTGCACTGAGATTTCTGACTGCCATCTAGAAGAGAAGGAAAGAGAATACAGTAAATATATGTCTGAAGTTCTATGTCTGTATTGTAGTTTAAGGACTCTGTCTAATACATATGCAATTTGCCTGCACATGAAAACATAACTTTCTTAGCAGAAATATGCCTGCCCACAGCCTCCAGATACACCCTCAGCATTTATAACTATCATGATCACTGACTAATTCTGTTTACAACTTAATAAGCGTGGTGTTATTTCCCATTATAGAGAGCCATAAGACACCTCTCAGCTGTCAATCACAGCTTCAATAGTGTGAGTAACAGTCTAGCTGATTTTCAGCATGGTGGCAACACTGCTTTCTGAAGTCCACAGCTCTTCAAAAGTCATGGCTGACATGAATGTAACAAAAAACCCTGAAAACTCTACAATAAAACTATTAGTAATTTGTGCACATGTTAAGTGTGGGGCAGTATCAGAAGGGCCAATTTTCTCACAGGCTCATAAACAGATCTGGCATCCAGACATAAACTGTGTCTGTGTTAAACTGCCCCAAAACAGTGAAAGCAATTTTACTTTTTCAGTGGCATTGTTGAACACAGTGCCAGATCCTGCCTACAGAGTAAATTTCTGTGTGAGCAGAATGCCAATACCAACAGAAAGACTGAAAGTTCCATCAGACTGTAAAGTTTTTTTAAGTCAGCGACTGAAAAAAAATATATAAGTAAAGGTCTGTAACCTATACATTAATTTTCTATGTATACTCTAGTGATGTCCCTAGAAATACTGGACGGCTATTGCTCTACCACTATTGTTCTTTTCATTAATGTTTTTTACTGGCATATCTCATCAGATATAACAGTTACAAATACACTGTACATTGTGGTTCTAAATATTTTCTTGCTGGTGAAGTTTCATGTTGTCACTAGGCATTCATTTACTGCTGGGTTACATGCTCACCAACTGAGACCAACATACTACATGGCTGCGTCATCATCAAAGAACCTAGCTCCTCCCATTCTGATGCAGCTGGGTTTCTAGCTTCATTCTTTGTGTGTTGGTCAGAGGGACTTGCAGCATAACTAGGGGCCTCCGCTTGAAGACTTTCTTCAAAACGTTTTTATTAACTCCCCACATGTTGCAAGTCTCAGCAGAAATTCTGTATGTTTTAAAAGACAGAATTTCTAAATTTAAATTGTGTTTGTTAATTTGCTCTTACTTGGCTCCAGCTTTAACCTTAAATTCTGTCAGAGGCTGGGTAGTCTGCCATTCTTCCTAAGTGCTGGGTAAGTAAGCAATAAGACATGACGAGGTGTGTATTAGACAGTTCTAACACATGGCCAGGAGTGTAGTAAGGCATGACCATGCATAGAATTGTCTAATGCACACTCCCAGAGTACATTATTTTATTTATTTATTGAGATGATCAGAAAGACCTTTGAGTCAAAGACTCATTTATAAAGGTTCTACGTCATACATGAAGGTACAGGGACAACATTTGTTACAGATTACAGAACATTACTACATGATAGGCATTAGATTACACAGTTAGTTGTTCAGTAAGTGGTTTTCATTTTATGGTAGCAGAGGCTTCAGTACTTTAGCACAGCCATAAAGTTACAGGAGTCTCTGCAGTTAGGCTGATAGTCATTGGTGCAATTTGGGTAAGGGGACCAGAGGAAGTTAGATTAATGAGAGAGAGAGAGAGAGTGAGAGTTATTGCACTTATAAAATGAGACTCTGTATTTTACTTGTATTTAAATTTTAACATTTGTAGGTTTAAATAATAAAAGTTAAATAGTTGTCTTAATTTTACTTAAAATAGTGCCTCTGCTTGCATGAGCTTTATTTTTTACTTTAGAACTTTTGTCCTACTGTGGTTTCGTATTTTTTTTTTTTTTTTTACAATTAACCATATAGTAGTTCTGCGCCTCCCTCCATATAGAGAGACACAGATTACTGCTATTTGAATTATTATTATTATACTTTTTTTGTTTTGTTTTACTTTTTTGTTTGCTTTTACTGCTGCCTCCTACTTTCCAGTGAGGTCAGGGAGCACAATACAGTGATGTAGGGTGTGGAGAAGTGATAACATTTGGCTTTGTAAAACTGACACCAGGAGAGGCTCAAATCAGTCAGGATGACTATAGATAAGTGGGAAGGGAATTACTTGCTGATTTTGTTTTGTGCCTGATCCTTGGTAATGTAAAACCCTGATGGTCAGTTTAGGAGGCGGAGGTGGGGGCGGAGTAGTGAGGTGTGGCTGGTGCCACAGTTGAGCAGGAGGGGTAAGCAATGGTAGTAGGAGCAGGTCAGGTGTGGGCAACAGAGACAGCAAATGTAGCTGCAAAGGATAAAGCTGCTCTTGTGGCTCAATTCCTAGAATGGAGAAGAAAGGCTTGATATAGGGCTGGAGTTAGCAACACATGGGTCTGGACCTGTATTTCAAAAGCATTTACTCAGCTTTTTCCCCACTAATTTCGTGAAGTATGCGGGCGGGGAGTCTCATTTGACTGAGAATAAGTGGCTATTTTTAAAGGAAAGTGCTTTTGTTGCCAGTTTATTACTCTTAGCTAGAGGAAGATCCAAAAAGAGAGTAGGCGGGTGCTCTGTCAGTGTGTGCCAGTGAGCAAGGGAAGAGGAGCGCAGCTCCATGTTCATGGGCGTAAATCCTAAACCTGTTTAAAAAATGTACAGACAGTAGGAGGAATGCTGACTCCTTTATTTTATAACTGTTCAGTCTGCAGCTTGCTGCTGTACGTTGGGACCTAAGGGGTTGGACAATCTCAGTAAACTGAAAACAAATGGTGGCTATTGTGTTTTTTTATTCTGTACAGGAGGGGCTCAAGGATTTATTTAGCATACTGCATCCTGGGTTAGAGAAAGAACAGTTACCTAAGAACTTACCTTAACAGCAGATCTTGAGAGGATCTCAATCATCATGCCACACTGTAGGAACTTCACCATCAGTGAAGCAGGATCCACATGGAAGATTTTCAGCAGTACAAGTGGGGCCACCCATGCCATTGGCGGCATTAACCCTAAAAGGCACGGCCCGCCCCTCCTCAGTCTTTTTCCCTGAGACTAAGGGAGCAAAGCTCGTTACGGGGGAGAGAGAGAGAGAAAGTCAGGCCTATAAGAAAGGCTGGACACCAGACAACCAGTTCCAAGACAAGAGCCCCAAGAAGTGGGATGGTGGGAGGGAAAGCAGACCTGATGACTGAGAACCCCTCAAAGTTCTATCACAGAATTGTGCTGGCAGAAAAAGACCATTTGGCCCATCTAGTCTGCCTGAGATAGCCCCTCCACCTCCCTTTACTTACCATCCCTCTGCTCTCTCTCCCCTCTCTCCTAGCCCCATATAGTTGTCCCATGCTCTCTGGAATTTCTCCACCATGCCAACCTCCACCACCACTCCAGCAACCTGTTCCATGGTTGTACAACCCTCTCCGAAACAACTCCCCTCACATTCCCCTTAAATCTGCCCCTCAGCTTATAAGCATGCCCTCTGGTAGTTCTGTTTTCACTCAGCCTATAGATGCTATCTATCCTCCTAACCTTGTTTATCCCTTCATATACTTGAAGGTTTCCACTTGTCCCCTCCTGTCTCATTTCCAGTGTATAAAGACCAAGTTCTTCCAGTCCTTTCCCATATGTTCTTCCTTGCATCCCTGAATCATCCTGGCCGCCCTTCTGCACTCTCCAGCCTATCCTTGTCCCCTTGCAGGTGGGGCCTCCAGAACTGAACTCCATACTCCAGCTGTAGCCGGACCAGTGTTTTATATAATGGCATGATCACCTCCTCCCTCCTACTCATGAAGCCCCTCCCGATACATGCTAGCACCCTGCTGCCTCCCAGCTGCCAGTTCACAATGCCTCCTAGCCCTTAATGTGTCTGTGATCCATATCCTAGGTCATTTTCCTGCTCTATGGCCTGCAGTGATACCCCCTTAGGTAGTCGTGGCTCTTAGGTTATTTCAACCTATGTGCATTATTTTGCACTTATCTGCATTAAACTACAGCGGCCACTTTTCTGCCCACTCCTCCAGCCTGGCTAGATCCTGCTTCATCCTCCTCCCCACCTCCAGGCGTCTACCCTGTTATACAACTTTGTGTCATCTTACTAATAAACACGCTGCCTCAAACCTCCTGTCCCCAATGCATACATCAAATAGTATGGGCCTGTAAGAGGGTGGCGTGGTAACCTTACATTTTCTTATTCCCTTTAGAGTCTGTTGCAACAGCACATATTCAAACAACATGAAGTATTGCTGTATTCTGACAAGTGCAGTTAGCTAGCCTTTAAACTGCCCAGAGAACAATGGGTTAACTTTTCTATGCAGGGCATAGAATGTTGCTCTGAGCTCAGCTGATGTCTCTGCCTGTTGTATTTTGAACTGCAACCGTCAGATTCTTTACTCCGCCTCACTGAACAGTCGCTCGGAGATTTCTCCTGCAGCTCGGTTGAAGTCGGTTGAAGTGTCGGTTTTCGGTCCATTTTCTACGAAATTTAGTTTTTGCATAGTCGGTACAAGTCTCTGTCTGTGGTGCCATGAGTACTAGATAGGTTTTGTTCTGTTTTCTGTGTGGAACTTGTAAAAGTGTGGATCAGTTCAGCTGAACCCGATCGTTCAGGTAATTTCTGTATCTTACTTTGGTGTGTGGTTACTCGGTCCTACTTGGTTCATAAGAAGTTTTAATCGTTTTTTTCCAAGACCGTATTCGGTCAGGAACGATGGGGAGTCTTGCCTGGTGGTTGCCGAAAAAGGGTAAGTTTGGTTAGGTTGGCCATGTCTGAGAAATCCAAGAAAAAACCAGGCCCACTGGATTTCAACACTGCAGTGAGTGTGGGAGGTCTTTGCTAAGGCCGATCCCCACACCACCTGTGTTTATTGTCTATGGTTTGACCACCTCGATTCAGACTGCCAAATTTGTAAAATTTTCCCAAATCTACCCTTGAAAAGAGATTAGGTAGACTGAAGGAAAGGGAGGCTGAGAAGTCCGCTGACCCGGATGGCCAGCCGGTTGATTCGACTGAACCAGAAGGGCGCCCTCTGACCAGGCGTACTTCCGAGAACAGAGATCCGATCCCAGGGTCGGTTCGGCAAAAAGCATAAAAGAAAATCGTCTGGTTGAATCCAGAATCTCATATTCCGACCGCCGAAGAAACAGCCAAAGCGATTAGTATTGTGGAATCACCGTTCAGTTCCGACTGATCCGGCACCTTTGGCAGGGCTCGGTTGGTCGGTTCCCCGATTCACGATTATACCCTGGAAGAATTTTATGAACGGAGTTTGAGAAGGAAGGAGAGTTGGAAGATGAATATGGTGATGCTGAAAGTAATGGATGTACCTATTGATCCGGACATCTCCCAAACAGACCTTCAGGTGTTTCTTCTCCTAGGCTTTCTGAGTCCCTTCCCACTTTATGTTTTACAGAAAGGTGGCTGAGACCCTCCAGCTTCCTATGGAGGCACTGGAGGATCAGGAGGAGCCTGACTATGTAGAGATGATGGACATCCCAGAGTCCAGGAGACTGTCTAGTCCCTCCACAAATCTTTTGGAAACAGACACAAAAATTCTGAAGTCTCCCAATTCTATACCTCCTGTGGATAGAAGAATGGACAAGAGGTATACACTTTCAGGCTCATATACAGAGTTCCTTTATCAGCAATGCAGCTATGTTGGGTTGTACAGGCTGCTGCCTGCGATAAAGGCAAACATTCCTTGGCATCCACCCCCAGATAAGGACTCCAGGAAGATTGATGCCATGGCAAAAAGCAGTACATGGCATCTTCCTTGGGACTCGGCAGGCGAATTATATGTCTACACAGCCAGATACCAGAAGTCCAGGTGGGACACTGTACTGGCACTGGCTAAACAGGCTTCCCCAGCTTGCCAAGGAGCTGGAGGAGGTGGCTGCAGATGGGACTGAGGCATCAACAGTTCAGTTTCATGCTGCTGTGGACTCCAATGATGTGTCATCAAGAGTCATGGCTAGATCTGTAGCTCGTCAGAGAATGGCTGGCTCAGATGTACTAGCCTCTCACAGGATACCCAGGCTAAGACCATGGATTTTCCTGCAGTGGGTAATTCTCTGTTTGGGAGCAGACAGAGAATTACATGAAGAAAATAGACGAGTACAGGACCACTTACAGGAGTGCTCAGGCCAAGGAAGGCAGGCAACTCCTCAAAGGCAGCAGTCTCGGGGCAGGGCAGGCCTTTTCAAAGGCCTTTTACCAACACAGGCCTCTTCTTCCTTTTCAGAGGGTTCTCTTCAGAGGGAGA
Source organism: Neoceratodus forsteri (assembly GCA_016271365.2). Taxonomy (NCBI): domain Eukaryota; kingdom Metazoa; phylum Chordata; order Ceratodontiformes; family Ceratodontidae; genus Neoceratodus; species Neoceratodus forsteri. The sequence continues at coordinate 325,574,636 of CM028137.1, forward strand.
GGCAGAAGGGGATGAGCAGGCCTGCATCCACCCCTTAGCTTAAAGCCCCTGCCAAGCAGACACCTGATGGGTCTGCCGTGTGACTCTCCTATCCCAGTGAGGCAGGCGCTGGCTTACTTTGTCCAGGACTAGATGTCTATTACATCAGACAAGTGGGTCCTGGAGTAGTAACCAGGGACTGGTCTCAGCTCAAAAATTTCCAAAGATGAGGTCAGATCTTTTCCACCTGCAATTTCTGGAAACCCTTGCCCCAGAGGCAGAGGTTTCTTCTCTCCTAGCTTTAAGAGCTATAGAGAGTACCTACCCTACAGTGGGGCAAGGACTGTACTCCAGGTACTTGCTGACCCCAAAAAGACAGGAGAGTGGCGACCCATCCTGGACTTAAGATATCTGAACAAACATCTTTTAAAGCCAAAGTTCAAGATGATAACTCTGGGAATTATCCTTCCCTAAGGCCAGGGGACTGGCTAGCCTCCCTGGACCTAAAGATGCCTACTTTCACATTCCCATCAGGTGCTCCCACAGAAGGTACCTCAGGTTGAGTTGCCCTCAGGCCACTATCAGTTCAAAGCAATGCCCTTTGGCTAACCTCAGCTCAAGAGTTTTCACAAAGTGCCTGGCAGTAGTTGTTGCCTTCCTAAGAGACAAAAGATTTCCATTTTCCATATTTGGATGACTGGCCCATAGTGGGCCAATCTCCGAACCAAGTCAAGTCAGACCTGCAAGTGACCCAGCAAGTGCTCACTTCTTTAGGATTTCTTCTCAACCTACCAAGTCAGTTCTCAAACCAGTGCAGCTCCTCGCCTTCATAGGGGCAGAGCTGGATACGGTAAAAGCAAGAGCCTTTCTTCCCTGGAAAGGGCAAGAGCTTTCATGGAGCTGGCTTCTTCATTCTACCTTCAGGTGTCTTCGACCAGCAAGGCATTTTCTTCAGCTCTTGGGCCATATGGCAGCTTTACAGCAGTGGTCCAAGGGCAAGATTCAGATGAGGAACATTCAGTTCCACCTGAGGGCTTTGGTCCCAAAGAAAGGATTCCTTACCAAACTAATCCCAGTGACTCGAACTCTGATCCAGGCCCTGCAATGGTGGCAGGATCAGGACAATTTGAACAAGTGGTTCCATTGCCACTCAGTCTCATTCAGTGGTCCTTACCATGGATGCTTCCCTGCTGGGCTGGGGAGCCCATTTGAGGATCTCACCACCCAAGGACTGTGGTCTCCTGAGGAATCCTTCACACATCAATCTCCTGGAACTCAGGGCAGTGTTTCTGGCACTGCAAACTTTTCCCAGTCAGTACAGAACAAGGTGGTTCAGGTCAGAACAGACAACACCACCACCATGTGGTACATCAACAAATAAGGAGGCACTTGGTCTACAGCCTTGTGCACAGAAACAATACGCTGTGGTCTCTGGCTTATTCCTGCAAACCTTTCTGATAGCAGTTCACCTTCAGGGAAGGACAACGTCTAGCAGATGCACTGAGCAGAATATCTCAGGGCCATCATGAATGGGCCCTGGATACTCTGGTATTGAAGGTGATTTTTCAAGATGGGGCACTCCAGAGATAGATCTTTTGCAGCCCAGACAATCACCAACTTCCTCTCTTTTGTTGCAGACCCCCAGTCTTGGGCTCAGTCCCCTGGATCCTCTGACTCTGAACTGGGAAGGAAATTTCTGTATGCTTTTCCCCTTTCCTCTCCTGTTCAAAGTTCTAGTCAAGGTAAGGTCACAACCTTGCAAAGTGATTCTGATTGCTCCAGACTGGGCCAGACTGCCATGGTTCCCCTTGTGCTGTCCCTAACAGTCCATCTTCCCCATCTCTTCCAGGAACTACAACCTGTTAACCTCCTCTCAGGGGAGGATTTGGTATCCCAATCTTCAGTCTCTCAACCTCAAGGCATGGCTCTTGAAGAGTTAGAGTCTGCAGATTTGCATCTGTCTCAGGGTTCTGGATATTCTCAAAGTCTCTGAAAGCCTTCCATCAGAAAGACTTATAACTCCAAATGGAAGAGATTCAGAATTTGGTGTTCAGAGGCATATCTCCCCAGATACTGCTGAACTGCCTACAGTTCTGGATTATATGGTCCATCTTAATAGCCTAGGCCTCAGAACAGCTACTCTTAAGGTACACTTGTCTGCTGTTTCTGCTTTCCTGTCAGTAGTAAGTCTTCCTCACTGTCATCTAACCCTGTATTCTGTAAGTTTTTCAAGGATTGCTCATACCAATCCCCCTTTAGGGATCCTACTCCTGCTTGGGATCTTAATGTTTGCATTGCTCAGCTTATGCAACCACATTTGAGCCTCTGTCCTCAGCAGAGCTTAAGTACTTGACTTGGAAAACTGTGTTTTTGGTAGCCATTACCTCTGCTAGGCAGCATCAGTGAATTGCAAGCCCTGTCAGTGGAACCTGATTTCATCTCTTTTCACAGAGATAAAGTGGTCCTTCGAACTAACAGAAAGTTCTTGCCCAAAGTGGTTTCAGATTTCCACCTGAATCAGTCTATGTCTCTCCTGTTTTCTTCACTGATCATTCTTCATCAGGGAGAGGAGACTACACAGTTTGGATGTTAGAGAGTCCTTAGCTACTACACAGAGCGTACCAAGGGTCATAGGTTTGATTCCTCAGTTGTTCCTCACTTATGGAGAGGTAAGAAGGGCACACCTGCCACCAAGAGAACTATTGCCAGGTGGATTGTGTCTAGTATACAATTCTGCTATGAGAAACTGGGAAGATTCCACCCTCAGGCCTGAGGGCTCACTCTACAGGTACAGCTGCTTCCTGGCGGCTGCAGGATATCCTCTCTCACAAATCTGTCAAGCAGCCACCTGGAAAATGGTACATACTTTTACCAGGCATTACTCTCTGGGTATCCAGGCTAGGAGTGATGCTTGGTTTGGCTAACAGTACTTCAGAGCCTATTCCCAAAGTAGGTTCTGTCCCTCCTCCATGGAGGTACTGGCAGTAGTCTGCACTTGTCAGAATACAGCAAGACTTCATGTTGTTTGAAGAAAAAATTACTCACCTTAGTAATTATGTTTCTTCTAGTGCAGTCTTGCTGTATTCTGCCTGCCTCCTCCCTCTCAGAACCTGGATTTTTTGGGATGTGGTGGGCAGGCCGGTGTTGGCAGCTCAGGGTGCCTCCTTACACCTTCTGTTATTCATGGGGTGATATGTTATTTCAATTTTAATTAGTTTTTGTGTTTTGGGTTTCCTGACTTGAGTCTTCCTTGGGAACCCAAAGAATATTTTCTGCCAGTTGGCTAGTAAAATTTTCTGATTTCCACATAGAACACCTAATGAGTTTTGCTCGTAAAGATCTGGCGGTTGCAGTTCAAAATACAACAGGCAGAGACATCAACGAGCTCGAGAGCAACATTCTATGCCCTGCATAGAAAAGTTAACCATTGTTCTCCGGGCAGTTTAAAGGTTGGGGCTAACTGCACTTGTCAGAATACAGCAAGACTCCACTAGAAGAAACATAATTGCTAAGGTGAGTAATTTTTCTTCTATGCCTTTCTTTGTGTCTTCTTTCTGTGTTTCTTGCTTTAAGCCTAATTTCCCCAGCCTCAGTAGGCCACGGTGGCTGTTCTCTCTATGCTTTGTCTCTCTTCATCTCTTTTCTTGTAAGGTTGCACATTTAACCTGTTAAATTCTGAGCACAACTGCTCGAGCCACTGCACTAATGTATGCACTGCGACGAGACGGCACGCTGGACACGCATGCACACTATGGTCCTTGCAATGTGCGCACCTCCAACACTTAAGTTCTGGGAGTAGGCAACTGGAGAGAAAAGCAACTCCCTGATGTACTGAGTTTAGAAAAAACAACACCTTTTTGGTAATAAACAAGTATGCTTTATGCTGCACCAGAATGAGGACCTAGAGCTTTTCTGTATGTAATAAAATACAAGGGCTTGGTTTCTCTGCAGCCACTTGTTCCTGCCCTCAGCTGCAAAATATAGCGACTCACTGTGAAGCTGAGTTAGGAACTCCTGTTTACTTTATTTTCCCTGCTTTGTTTTTTAAACAGGGTGCTAATGTTAATAGGAGTTTTACTTCAAAGAAAAGTCATTAGAAAATACAAAAGAGTCTGAAATAAAGGGAATCTGATAGTTTAAAGTATGCTTGCTTTTGAAACGGAGAAAAACCGTAGAGTAAAAGAAGGAAAAGTATTTGCTTGCCTGTGTTACAAGTAGGACGCTTGCAGCAGTCTCTGTAGTATGTGCTCTGGACACGCCCTCTGGTCTGTAAAGCTCTCTAGGGCCGCCGGCCATACTCTTGCTATCTTTACGTTGCAGACCAGGAGGCGTGGCCACTTGCTGTGTTTTCATCGATGAAACTCTACACTGCAATATTATTAAGTTATAATCAATTGAGAACATTATGAATGTAACTGAATGTCAGACTGTATGTATAAAAAATTATTTTAATAAGAATAAAGCATTTTTCTTGTACTAAGAGAAAGGGGTAGAGCTTTGCACACACATAACCTAATCTGTATATGAAGAGACCTTTCTCAAAGTTTATTTAATTGTTGCTGGGATACTGACCCTAACTGTGTCCTAGAGGCCTACTAGGATATCTACCCAGTGATTAACTGTGGAGAATTTTGTTTTGCTTTGACTGTATTTTATGTTTGTCATTTGAAGTCAGTTTTGTTTATTCCACTGCAATAAATTTCTTATTTTGCAGACATGATTTATTTATTGAAATTGTTTCACCAGAAAAGAACACTGAGCAAGAACTGCTCATCTCGTGTGACCTGGGGGAGGGTACAGTGGGGAAGAGGACAAGGTAGTCAGGTCCTGACATATATACATATATACAATTACAATACAGTTGAAAACATTTGACAGAAATAGTTGGGCGTAGATGACAATTTACCCTTACTTATAGTATAGTAGCAATTACATGGAAGTCATGCTTTATACCTTGAAACATAGAAACACAGAAACATAGACTTTGGCCAGATAAAGACCACTTGGCCCACCAGTCTGCCCATTTCCCTACCTACTGGATAAGCTGCAGATTTTAGTTAACCAACAGCCTACTTCCTGCCACCCCACTATTATTGCCTTATGTCTGTCCCATGCATGTTTGAATTCCTCCACTGTTTTGGACCCCAGCCTCTTCAGGAAGGCGGTTCCATGCATCCACCACTCTCTCCGTGAAAAAAATTCCTCACATTACTCCTGAACCGTCCCCCTCTATCTTAAATGTGCCCCTTGTTCTTACACATCTCTTTTCTGAAAGATGCTACCCTCCTGGACTTTGTTGATTCCCTTGAGGTGCTTGAAGCTTTCTATCATGTCCCCGTCCCTCCTTTCATCAAGGGTATACATATTAAGCCCTCTTAGTCTCTCTTCATATGGTTTCTGATGCAGACTCTGCACCATTTTAGTTGCCCTCCTCTGGACCCTTCCATCCTGTCTATGTCCTTGCGTAGATGGGGTCTCCAAAACTGCACACAGTACTCCAGATGGGGTCTCACCAACTGTCTGTATAGAGGATAACCACTTCCCTTTTTCTTGTGATGCCCTTCCTATGTATCCCAGTATCCCCGTGGCTCTCCTTACTGACTTCTCACATTGCTTACCCACCTTTAGATCATCTGATATGACTACCCCAGGTCCCTTTCCATTTTGTTGTCGTTAGTACCTCCCCTGCTATGTGTACTCTTCTCCTGGGTTTTGTTTCCCAGGTGCATTACTCTGCACTTCTTTGCGCTGAATCTAAGTTGCCATATGTCTGACCATTCCTCCAACCTTGCCAAGTCCCTTCTCATTCTTTCTACCCCCTGTGTATCAACTCTGTTACAGATCTTTGTGTCATCTGCAAAGAGGCATACCTTTCCTCCAGACCTCTGCAATGTCACCTATAAAGATGTTAAAGAGGACTGGACCTAGTACTGAGCCCTGAGGTACTCCATTAGTGACCCCTTTCTTTGGAATGTGTTCCATTCACTATTACCTTCTGTGTCCTGTTGTACAGCCAGTTTGCTACCCAGGCTACCACCCTGGGACCCACTCCCAGGCTGGCCAACTGATTATCAATCTTTGTGTGGGACTGTGTCAAATGCCTTGCTAAAGTCTAGGTAGGCCATATCCACAGCCCCTCCTGGTCTATTACTTTATGAAAACATATAATTAGATAATACAGCTGCATATGTTTAACAGGAATAGGTAGTGTGGATTAATACATATACCCTAATAGTCAAGAGTAACAGCTACAATGAGGAAATCCTGCTAAGGTATTGGGTTGTGGTGTATAATTAGATAGGGGTAAGTGCAAGCTAGCTAGCTCAAAAGTTGGGATCAAGTGCAGTAGTTGGGTGTGGTTGGCAGTAGCACCATTGGGCCTACAGGGAGAAGAAATATAGAAGTGTCTGAGGTAGCACAGATTGGAGATTAGCTGCAGGAGCAGTTTACTGAGCAGTGGTTGGCAAGGGCATAGGATAATTAGGCCGGACAGAGGAAGAGTGGCCAATTTTAGAGGAAAGAGTTCCAGAGTTGAGGGAAGCGGTGAGAAGGCGGCCTGCCAGCTTGGCTATCTTGTGGACATTCCATCCTTATCCCACATCCTCACAGGGCCCCAACACCGGCCCCTCTGGCATACTGCTCATCACCCTTAGTTCCCCGAGTGCTTCCCATTGACCAACACTCTGGATCTCCCACCCAACCAATTTTCCACCCACTTTGCAAGCTTAGCCCCCACCCCAGACTGCTCAATTTTCTTGCCAATCTCCTATGTGGGACAGAGTCGACGCCTTCGGAAATCCAGATGAGCCACATCCACGCTCCCCGATCATATACCTCGTAACCCTCTCAAAGAATTCAATCAGGTTGGTCTGGAAAGTGTTGGTTATCATCAATCAGACCCTCCTCTTTTAGGTACCTCATCAGCCTCTCCTTTATGAGAGTCTCCATCGGCTTGCCACAACTGAGGTGAGACCGACTGAGTGGTAGTTGCCAGGCTCCTCCTTTCTCACACCCTTGTATGTTGGTACCACTTCTATCTTTTTCCAGTCTCCCAGCACCTCCCGATTCCAGGGACAAATTAAACAACCTTACCAGAGGCCCTGCCAGATCACCCCTTAGCTCCCAAGCACCCTTGGGTGTACCTGGTCAGGCCCCATAGTCTTGTCCATTTTAGTTTTCCCAGCTCCTCCATCACCCTCTCCACTGTGAATGGACTTGTGTCTGCTTCCTTGCCCTCCCTCCCTTCCTACTCAATTCAGACCCTTTCCTTCCTTCTCTGCCGTGAAAAGGATATTCATTTAGGAGTTCTGCCTTCTCCTACAACTATTTTAAACCCCCTCCCTTTAAGTTTTGGAATCTCGTGCCTGTTTTACCCTTATCACTCACATACTTAATAAAATCTATTGTCGCCTCTCTTTACTTCCTTGCTATTTTCTCCTCTGTGCTTGCTTTTGCCTTCCTAATTGTTCTTCCACTTCCCTGAGTTTATCCTTGTAGATATTGTTTTCTGCCACCCCTGTGACCTTTTGTAGGCCTTAAGGCCTTCCTCCTCCTCCTCCTCTCCTTGACAGCCTCCCTAACCTCTGCCGTGAACCACAATGGTTTCTTCCCCTTTACGCGTGCTGATTTTCCAGATGCATTACTCCGTGGTCTTGAGAATTCCTCAATTAATTACTTCCCACAGCTGCTCTACCTCCTCCAGCTCCTGGACCCCTGCAAGCTCTGTTCTTAGGATGCCCATTTTCGAAATGTGCCCTCCTGAAGTCAAGCACCCTGGTGGATGACCTGCCCAATTCTGCCCTGCCTGGATGGAGAACCTGACCATCTGATGGTCACTGTCCGTAAGTTCTCCGAACCTTAACCTCCCTATTTTTTCTCCATCTGTTAAGATGACATCTAGATGTAGCCTCCACCTAGTAGATTCCTTAACTAGTTGGCTTGGGGCGCATCCTGTAGGAATTCCAATAAGCCCCAGCTCTTTTCGCTGTGGCTGCTGGAATTTGCCAGTACATATCCGATAGGTTCAGGTCCCCCACCACTAGGATTTCTCCTTTCCTGGCCCTTTCCTGCATTTTCCTAGCCAGTTCCTGAGCCACCTCCTCGCTCCGATGATGTGGCCTGTATACCACCCCATCCTTACTGCCCCTCTCCTTTCTCCCCAATGTAACCCAAGGATCTCAGCAGATCCTTGCTCCCCCACCTTCCCTGCCTCTATCCTCCCACATACAGGGCTATGTCCCCCCTTTTTAACCCTATCTCTTCTAAATAGGTTGTACCCTTGTAGTTCCACCTCCCAGCTATGTCCCTTCATCCACCATGTTTCTGTTACTGCTATTAGGTCCAGGTCGTCAGCCCCACCACCACCTCTAGGTCTGCCATTTTGTTCCCTAGCCTCCTGGCATTGGCTATATTTCCGTTCACCCCCTTGCCCTTATAGTACCCGGCCTTAATCTGTCTCTTGCCTCACGTGCTGGGAGGTGCTAGCTGGGTTGTCCCCATTAAGCCAAGGATCCCTTCCCCAGGTGCCGCACTTCCCCTTTCTGTTTAAATCCCAGTTTACCCCAGCCTCTCGTCAATGTACCCTGCAATTTCACGCTCAGTAATCTAGCCCCACTTCACTTATATGTAGCCTGTCTCTTGCATACAGATGTTCATCCCCCTCCATGTATTCCCCAGTCTCCCAGCCATGTAGATCCCTCCTTTCTACACCACTTCCTCAGTCAGAGGTTAAAATCCTTTACCCTGAGTTGCCTTGCCGTGCTAGTGCAATGCACTGGTTGAACCTCCGAGAAGGCCAGGAGCTGACCAAACCATTACAGCCCTCCGCCAACTGCCTGAACCTCCTTTGCACCACCTCCACCTCATCCCCCCAAGTCACTTGTTCCCAAATGCACTATCAGGTGTGGTTTCCTCTCCACTAGATTGGCGGAGTCTTTTATCCTGGGAGTGCCCTTCTCGCCTCCATTCCTGGATCACAAAACACTTACCTCCCTTTGAATGCTACTTTCCTCCTTTGTCACGAATCCCTTAATGACCGAATCCTGTATACAATCACTGCCCCGGCCTTTCTGTCCCCAGGCCTGCTCCTACCATATTGTTCTGTCCATTCTTGCCTCCTGCTTCCAATTTAGGCTCCTTCCCATTCCTGCACCTTGCTTCCAGTCCTCCCCTCTGTCCTCTCACTTTGGCTACCCTCTGCTCTCTTGTCCTCCTCCCTCTTTGCCTGCTATCGGCTCCCCTGCCTCTCTCGGGAAGTTCCGCTCCCGTATGAGTCCTGGCTCCTGGTCCCATCTCTTGGCCCCCTCCCCACAGCTGTATGCTTTCCATACCCTCCTCCCTGTTTCACTGTTGTGCTGCATTTTTCCATTTCCCGTGTCCCTACCACCTGTTTGTACTCCTCCTACATTTTTCTGCCACTTGCTGCCCTTACTTCCCTTCTCGTACCCCTCTCAACTTCCCTTCCTTCACTTGGCCTCCTGGGGCTCCCTTCCCCTCGCACCGTTCATGTCCCTCAATCCAGTCAGAGGCCAGTACCTGTTTGACTCTACTGTATATCTCCTGCCGAGTTCAATTTCCTCTGCTCCCTTCTGTCCATAGCCTCTGTGGCCTCATCCATCTCCGAGCCCCTCTATTTCTTCTCTGGGTCCTGCTGTCCTCTTTCCCCATCTTGCTTCCCTCTCCCCCCTGGACCTTCTCCCCCAACCTTTCCTTCTCTGTCCCTCCTCTCAAGTTCCCCTTCAACTTTGCTAGTTCAGCCTCCATCCTCCTTAAGTTTTTGACACACAGGGCATTCCCTATCTTCCACAGTTTTCTCATGAAACAGCAGTCCCACAATCATTACAGCCAACTATCCCCCATACCCTTGCTGCCTTTCCTTGCTTGGTGCTTATTTTGTCCCCCAAGGTGGCACCTGCTGTTGCCCCTGTCCTCTCCAGCCCCATCTTCTATTACATCTATACATCTACTGTTACAGTAAGTTCTTATGTAACTGTTCTGTCTTCTTCAGGGTATCCCAGTCATTAGGTCACACCGTGAAACAAGTTCCAAGCAGTTATAGGTGCAATAGACAGTCTGGGAGGAAGGCCAGCCATAAACTTAAGACAGGAGGCCCTAGTAACCTAGCCCTGCCCAAAACCTACGGGCTCTTGGGCGATGTCAGACTGTAGTGCTTGGTAAAAGTATGGACAGTACTCCAGGTGGCAGCCGCACAGATGTCAGCAGCTGAGATCTCCGAAACAAGCCACAGAGGTAGCCATGCCTCTAGTGGAATGAGCTTTAACAGCTCAGACAATTCTTTGCCATACTTGCTGTAGCAGAACACAATGCAATTTGCCAACCATTTGGATAAACACTGCTTAGAAACTGAAGCACCCCTTTACCGGGCAACGGAACAAACAATTGCTTTGACTTTCTACATCCTTGGTGCGAAGCAGGTAATACTAAAGTTCTGCACACATCTAACGTGTATGGAGCAGTGCTTCCCTGGATTGGTATGATTGCGAAAATAAACAGAAAGGTGGACAGACTGACTGTAAACTCATAGACCACCTTAAGGAGAAACTTAGGATCTGTGAGCAAAAACACCCTGTCTTTTGAAAAATCAAATATGGCTCCTCTTGCAAAGGGCCTGAAGCTCTGAAATTCTTCGAGCAGAAGTAATGGCAACTAAAGAAAAAATTACTCACCTTAGTAATGTTGTTTCTTCTAATGGAGTCTTGCTGTATTCTGACAATAGCAGTGAGTCCCAACCTTTGAACTGCCCCAGAGATGAAAGAGTTAACTTTCCATGCCAGGCATGGAGCTGAGCTCGAGCTCAGTTGAGACTCTGTCTGTAGCTGTTTAACTCAAACCATCAGATCTTTATGAGATAAACTCACTAAGGTCCTGTGGGAAGCTGTAAACCTACACTAGCCAACTGGCTACTAAACATAAAACACTTTTTGGTCCCAAAACAAAGACTCAAGTCAGAAGACCCAAAAATGAAAAACACAACACCACTCACCCCAGAAAAAGGGGTGAAAACAACAAGGTGGGCACCTACTGAGTGCCAACACTGCACTGCCCACCCACATCCCAAAAACAGAGGTTCTGAGAGGGGCAGGCAGAGGAGAGGTCAGAATACAGCAAGACTCCATTAGAAGAAACAACATTACTAAGGTGAGTAATTTTTCTTCAAACAACATGAAGTCTTGCTGTATTCTGACAGTAACAGACTACAAAGCAGTACCTCCATGGAGGAGGGACAGAACCTACTTAGGAATAGGCTCTGAAGCACAGCTGTGCCAAACCGAGCATCACTCCTAGCCCGGATATCCAGGGAATAATGCTTGGTAAAAGTGTGAACTGTTTTCAGGTAGCTGCTTGACATATCTCTAGAATAGGATGTCCTGGCAGCAGCCAGGAAGCAGCTGTACCTCTGTAGAGTGAGCCCTCAGGCCTGAGGTGGAACCTTACCCAGTTTTTCATAACAAAATTGGATACAGACAATCCACCTGGCAATGGATCTTTTAGTGGCAGGTTTCCTTTACCAACCTCGCCATAAGTGAGGAACAGTTGGAGGAGTCAAACCTGTGACCCTTAGTACGCTCTATGTAGTAGCTAAGTGCTCTTTCACATCTAAACTGTGCAGCCTCCTCGCCAGAGGAGGAATGGTCAGTGAAGTACACAGGAAGAGACATAGACTGATTAAGGTGGAAATCTGAAACCACCTTAGGCAAGAACTTCCTGTTAGTCCTGAGGACCACCTTATCTCTATGAAAAGAGATAAAATCAGGCTCCACTGACAAAGCTTGTAATTCACTTATGCATCTGGCAGAAGTGATGGCTACCAGAAACACAGTTTTCCAAGTCAAGTACTTAAGCTCTGCTGAAGACAAAGGCTCAAAAGGGGTTGCATAAGCTGAGCAATGCAAACATTAAGGTCCCAAGCAGGGGCAGGGTCCCTGAATGGAGGGTTGGTGTGAAGCAATCCTTGAAAAACTTGGAGAATACAGGGTGAGCTGAAAGAGGAGAGGCTTACCTGCGAAATAAAAGCAGAAACAGCTGCCAGGTGCACCTTCAGTGTAGCTGGTCTCAGCCCCAAGCTATTTAAATGGACCATATAATCAAGGACTGTGGGCAGATCAGCAGACTCTGGGAAATATGCTTCCCAGAGCACCATATGGAAAATCTTTTCCATTTGGAATTATAAGTAGCCCTGGTGGAAGGTTTCCTAGAAGCCTTTAGAATATCCATCACACCTTGGGAGAGGTGTAAATCAAGCAACTCTAACTCTTCAAGAGCCAGGCCTTGAGATTGAGAGATTTGAGATTCGGTACCAAACCCTCCCTGAGCACAGGTTAACAGGTTGTAATTCTGGAAGACACAGGGAAGATGGACTGCTAAGGACAGTAGGAGTGGATACCAGGGCTGCCTGGCCCAGTCTGGAGCAATCAGGATAATCTTGCGGTTGAGATCTGATTTTGACTAGCACTTTGAACAGGAGAGGAAGGGAAAAGCATACAGGAACTTCCCTTCCCAACTGAGAACTAAGGCATCCAGGGGACTGAGCCCAACACTGGGGCCTGCAGCAAAAAGGGAAGTTGGTGATTGTCTGGAGCTGCAAAAAGATCTATCTGCGGGTGCCCCATCTGGAAAATATCACCTCCAAGACCAGGCGATCCAGTGACCATTCGTGATGGCCCTGGGATATCCTGCTGAGAGCATCTGCCAGGACATTGTCCTTGCCTGGAGGTGAACTGCCATGAGGAGGTGTTCAGGGAGTAAGCCAGAGACCACAACTTCATTGCTTCTGTGCACAAGGCGTGAGACCGAGTGCCTCCTTGCTGTTGATGTACCACATTGTGGTGGTGTTGTATGTTTTGACCTGGATAACTTTGTTCTGAACAGATTCAGAAAAGGGTTGAAGTGCTAGAAATACTGCCCTGAGTTCCAACAGATTGATGTGAAGCAGAGATTCCTGAGGGGACCACAACCCCTGGGTGGTCAGGTCGCCCATGTGAGCCCCCACCCCAAGAGGGAGGCATCTGTAGTAAGGATTAAAGAGTGAGACTGAGTGACAAAGGAACCCCTTGTCTCAGATTGTTCTGATCCTGCCACCACTGTAGGGCCTGGATCAGGGTTCGAGTCACTGGGATCAGTTTGGTCAGGGGTCCTTCCTTTGAGACCAGAAGGCTCTCAAATGGAACTGAATGTCCCTCATCTGAAATCCTGCTCCCTGCACTACTGCTGTGGAAGCAGCCATGTGCCCCAGGAGCTGTATGAAAATGCCTTGCTGGTCGAGACAACTGCAGGGTGGATGAGGAGGCCAGAGAGACAAGGGTCCTTGCCCTGTCAGGGAAGGAAAGCTCTGGCCTTTTGTGTCTAGCTCTCGCCTATGAAGGTGAGAAGCTGGACAGGCTCTAGAACTGACTTTGAAAGATTCAGAAGGAAACCCAAAGAGGTGAGCAGTTGCTGAGTTATCTGTAAGTGTAACTTGACTTGGTCTGGGGACTGGCCACTATGAGCCAGTCGTCCAGGTAAGGGAAGATGGCAATCCTTTGCCTTCTTAGAGAACAACTACCACTGCCAGGCATTTTGTGAATACCCTTGAGCAGAGGTCAGACCAAAGGGCATTGCTCTGAACTGGTAATGGCCTGAGGGCAGCTCGAACTTGAGGTACTTTTGATGGGAGCTTCTGATGAGAATATGGAAGTAGGCATCCTTGAGGTCCAGGGACACTAGCCAGTCCCCTGGCCTTAGAGAGGTAGAATAATTCCAGAGTCACCATTTTGAATTTTGGTCTTAAAAGGTGTTTGTTTAAGTATCTGAGATCCAGGATGGGCTGCCATTCTCCTGTCTTTTTGGGATAAGGAAGTACCTGGAGTACAACCCTTTGCCCTGGTGTGGGGTGGAACCCTTTCCACAGCTCTGAGAGCTAGGAGGTAAGAGACCTCTGCCTCTAGGACAAGTGTCTCTGAGGGATCTGCAGGTGGAAAGGATCTGGTTCTCATCTTTGGAAACTTTCTGAAGCTGAGAACCAGTCCCTGGCTTACTACTTCCAGGACCCATTTGTCTGATGTCAGAGACTCCCAGTCCTGGACAAAGTAAGCCAGCCTGCCCCTACAGGTAGTTGAGAATCGCCCAGGCAACCCCATCAGGGTGCCTGTTTGGCAGGGGCTTTGGGCTGAGGGGTGGAAGCAGGCCTGCTTGTGCCCGTCTGCCTCTCCCTCAAAAGAACCTCCTCTGGGCATAAGCAGAAGAGGAGGCCTGGCTTGGTAGAAAGGCCTATGGAAAGGCCTGCCCCTGCCCCTGGATGCTGCCTTGAGGAGGTGGCCTGCCTTCTCTTGGCCTGTGCACCCTATAGGTGGTCCCATATTCGTGCATTTTTTCTATGTAATTCTCTGTCTGCTCCCAAACAGAGAATTACCCACAACAGGAAAATCCATGGCCTTAGTCTGGGTATCCTGTGACAGGTTAGTACATCTGAGCCAAGCCATTCTCTGAAGTGCCACAGATGTAGCCATGACTCTAGATGACACATCATTGGAGTCCACTGCAGCATGGAATTGCACCTTGATGCCTCAATACCATCAGCAGCCACCTGCTCCAGCTCCTTGGCAGTTGGCCTAGGGACCTGTTTTGCTAAAGCCATAACAGTGTCCCATCTGGATTTTGATAACTAGCAGTATAGGCCATATAATTGGCCTGTCTGAGTCCCAAGGATGCTGCCATGTACTGTTTCTTTGCCATGGCATCAATCCTCCTGGAGTCCTTGTCCGGGGAGTGTGAAGCCAAGGGAATATTTGCCTTATCACAGGCTGCAGCCTGCACTACCCCAACATGGCTGCATTGTTGTGTAAGGAACTCCGTGATCTCGAGCCTGACAATGTATACCTCTTGTCCATTCTTTTATCCACAGGAGGTATAGTATTAGGAGTCTTTAAAATCTTAAATGTCTGTTTCCCAAAAGATTTGTGTAAGGGAATAGACAGCCTTAGACTCTGGGATATCCATCATTTCTACATAGTCAGGCTCCTCCTGGTCGTCCACAGCTTCTTCCATAGGAAGCTGGAGGGTTTCAGCCACTTTTACAAAACATGAAATGGAGGGGACTCAGAAAGCTTAGGAGGAGGCACTCCTGAAGGTCTGTCTGGGAGATGTCCGGTCGATAGGCACATCCAGACTTTCAAAACCACATTCACGTTCCTCATACTCCTCTTCCTCCTCCTCTGGTTCATAAAATTCCTCTAAATCATACTCTTGAACCCGGTGGAACCGGCAGACCGACACCTGTTTGAAGGTGCGGGTTCGATCAGAACCGGGAAAGCGACTGCACAATTTGATCGCTTTGGCTATTTCTTCAGCAGTTGGAGAGGAAAATTTTGGCTCCACACCAGCCGACTTTTCTTTTCTAGTTCTCTTAGCAGGAACCGACCCTCAGAATCAGCTCTCCTTTGCCCAAGAAGTCTCGCCTGGCCAGAGGGCACCTTCTGGTTCGGTTTGAACCAAACAGGGCTGGCCATCCGGATCAGCGGACTTTTGGCCTCCCTTTCCTGAGCCTACCAACTCTTTTCCAGGGTAGCTGCAGGAAATTTTACAAATCTGGCAGTCTGCATTGAGGTGGTCAAGCCTCAGACAATAAACACAGGTGGTGTGGGGTCAGCCTTAGCAAAGACTTCCCCACACACACTACAGTGTTGAAACCCAGTGGGCCGGTTTTTCTTTTGGGTTTCTCAGACATTGTGCCAGTCCTAACCAAACTTACCCTTTTAATGGCAATCACTTGAGCAAGACCTCTTATCGGTTCCTGACCGTGTCATGGTCGTGGAAAAAAGTAATAAATCAGTTTTTTTAGAACCGATAAGAACCGTAACCACACTCTAAAAGTACAAATTAAGATTTTTAACTAGCTAGATCGGTTCAAACCGAACCGTGAACCGCTTACAAGTTCCACACAGAAAGAATAAAATATAACCTATCTAGTATTCACAAATACCACAGACAGAGACTGAACCGACAGGTTACGGTTTAAATTCGTCGAAAACCGAGAAAGCGGTATTTTGAACTCACAAACTGAACCGAGCAGAAGGAGAAATCTCCGAGCGACTGTTCAGTGAGGCGGAGTAAAGAATCTGACGGGTTTGAGTTTAAACAGCTACAGACAGAGTCTCAACCGAGCTCGAGCTCAGCTGCCCATGCCTCGCATGGAAAGTTACCTCTTCATCTCCGGGCAGTTTGAAGGTTGGGACTCACTGCTATTGTCAGAATACAGCAAGACTTCATGTTGTTTGAATTAACACTTTCCAAGAGAGAAAGCGAACTCGCAAAAGGAGACAGGGTCAATTTCTCCAAAACAAATTTCAAATCCCAAGCCAGGACAGGAGAATGGATGGAGGGTTTCAAGGGCAGGATGCCCCTTAAAAGATATGGGAAACTTCCAGCTGAGCAATAGTGTGGTCAGCCACGGACTCATGAAAGGCAGAAACAGCCAAAGGTGCACCTGAGGAAGAGTACTGGAGACCTGAGTCAGACAGAGAGATCAGGAAGGCCAGAATCCAACTCACTGGACCAGTGAAGGGATCAGATTATGCCTGGCAGCCCAGATGGCAAACTGCTTCCACTTCATGGCATATGTGGCTCGAGTGAAGACTTCTGGTGGCCACCAGACGCCTGCCACCTGTTAAAGACCCCAAATCTGGCGATGGCTACGCTCTCTGGAGCCAAAGCATGCAGGTGAAGGGACCTGAGGTTGGGATGGACCAGGGTCCCCTGATCCTGGGCCAGCAGGTTCCTGCAGAGGGGAGAGGACCGAGGTTTCTCCACCAATTGCTGCAACAGAGGGAACCACATCTGCCAAGGCCAGAATGGAGCTACCAGAATCATGCTGGCCCCTCCATCTGTAGTTTGATTAGCACCCTCTAGATTAGAGGAAATGGAGGGATGGCATAAAGGAACCTCCCGCTTCAGGAGAGGGACAATGTGTCTTACCAGAAAACTCCAGGCCTTGGATCTTGTGAGCAAAAATTGGGCAGTTTTGCATTAAGTGGGGAATGGAAAAAGGTCCAAATCTGGATGACCCTATCAGTCGAATAACTTCTCTACGGATGACAGACGCTCCCATTCATGCGTGCTGGACTGAGTCTGGCTTAGGCTGTCCACCACAGTGTTTAACATGCCTGGTGCATGAGACCACCGAAAGTGAGACTGTGATCCAACGCCCAATACCACACCTCATGGCTCTCCCTGCACAGGTGGTACAAATGAGTCCCCCTGCTTGTTGATGTAGTATACTACACTGAGATTGTCTGACTGCACCAGATGACCTGGGGCAACATTTTCCTGAAACACCTGCATGGCGAGAGCACCGCCCTCATCTCCAGGACATGATATGCAGGGAGGTTTCCATTTGGGACCAACAGCCCTGGGTTTCAAGGACCCAGGTGTGCTCCCCAGCCCAGACCAGATGTATCTGTGGTGAGGATCTGCTGTGGGAGGAAATCTGGAATGGACGCCTTGAAGCAGATTCAAGGGTCCACCCACCACTGCAGCACCCTGTGGACTGGAGAAGAGACCAGGACTGGATGATCTAACTCATCCAGATGCTGGTCTCACTGTACCCAGAGGGTCCACTGGAGAAAATGCTAAGAAGTCTGGTCAGTGGAACAGTGGATACACAGCCGCCATAAGACCCAGGATTCTCAGGTACACCCTGGCAGGAATGTAACGGCTTTGAGAGATTTCCTGAGCCTGGGCTACAAGGCACTCTTCCCTGTTTTGGTGCAGGAAGGCTTTCCTCTGCACCGAGTCCCGAACTGCCCCTATATACTGCAGCCTTTGGAACGGTACAAGAACTGACTTGGGCAGACTGACACTGATATCCAGGGAGTAAAAGGACTGAGAGTTCTCTCTCAGAGTCAGCAGAAGCTCTTTCTCTGGATGGGGCCTTTGAAGCCAGTCATCCAGATAAGGGAAACATACAGTCCCTCCTTCTGAGAGCTGCTTCTACTGCTGCTAAGCACTTCATAAAGACCACAGAGAGCAAGCCAAAGGGCAGCACTTTGAACTGATAATGCTCGCTCTGAAACGCAAAGCGAGAAACTTCCAGTGAGGAGGAAAGACTGATATGTGCAGGTAAGCATCCCACATGTACAGTGATCAGAGCCAATCTACTGACTTGAGGAGAGGCAGCAAAGTTACCATCCAGAACTTTTCATACTGGACATACAGATTGAGGTCCTTAGGTCCAGAATGCGCCTCAGATCTCTGGTGTTCCTGGGACCAGGAAAACCTGGAGTAAAACCTCCTGTTTCTCTGGCACCTGGGTACTGACTCAATGGCTGTTCGCAGAAGGGACTGTACCTCTTCCCAGAGAACAGACAGGTGAGCTGGAGGAACTGAAGGGTGGGGAGAGACTTCTGGAGGTTGCTCGATGAGCTCCAGGGTGCGACTCTTTCTATGATCTGCAAGATCCATGCATGCAGTTATGGTTCTCCAATGATTTAGATGGTAGGATAACAGACCTCCGACCACCACCTCTTGGTCGGGACTGGAAGTGGAGGGGGCTCACAAGGAGTCAAGCAAAGGTGGATCCAGGCCCAGGTCTGGTCCTTCACTTGGATGTCGGCCGCAGTTCCAGCATTGAGGGGATGGGCAAAGCAGCTGGGGCTCTGCACTTCCCTTGGGAGTGAGAGGCTGCACCGGTCTATTTGTCGCTTTGAGAAGGAGGAGCACTGTCTACCTCTTGGCTGAGTATAGAGAAAGTGGACAGACTTACATGCCCTACCTGAGGCTTGTAGATAGTACAGTTATGTAAGAACTCACGTAACAGTAGATCTTGAGAGGAGCTCTCGCAGCAGGCAACACCATTAGGACTGAAGCTAGCAGGCACCAGAACCCCCACGGAAAACTTCTAGCGGAGGACTGCCCCCTGATGTCGCCCCACCCCGACGCCTGCCTATAAAAACAGGCACTCTCCCAGCTCCTCCTCAGTTCTCCTGCTGGAGACCCCAGCACATACAGAAATTGGAGAACCGAGGAAGTTCCTCTATACTGAGGAAAGCGAGGTATCAGAGATGGAGAAGTAACTCACCAGGGGATGGAGGAGGGAAAGCAGCACCTGCTGCAAGAGCTCCTCCTCAAGATCTACTATTACAACAAGTTCTTACGTAACTGTACTCTCTCACTTTGAGGGGACTCTGCAGCAGGCAACACCATTAGGACTGAGTGCCAAGCAGTGAAAGGAGAGCTGGGAGGAGGCAGACAGCAGAGTAAGAAAACCCTCAAGAGAGGAGGCCTTGCAGGACTGCAAGACTAAAACCTGCCCTACACTTAGAGGTAATGTCCAGACTGTAACGTCAATGAAAGTATGGACAGAACTCCAAGTGGCAGCTGCACAGACAGCAGCAGCAGACACATTCCTGAGTGACACAAAGGAAGCATCCACTACCCTGGCAGAATGGCCTCTAACCAAGTCCAGTAAAGTCTTGTCATACTTTTGTAACAATAAGCAATGCAACTGGACTAACCATTTTGACAAACATTGGTAAGAAATAGGAGCCCCAGCTCTGTTATGGGCAAAGGAAAAAACTGATCAGACTTCCAGTGGTCTGGGTGCAATCCAAGTAATAGCGAAGCACCCAGTGGACATCCAGAGAATGAAGTAAGGCCTCCTTGATTGGAATACTCTGTGAAATAGACAGGAAGGGATGTTTTGATTCATTGTAAACTCCGACACTACCTTGGGCAAAAACGAGGATTAGTCTGCAAGAACACCCTGTCCTTATGGAAAACCAAATAAAGCTCTCTACACATCAGAGCCTGAAGCACAGAAATCCTTCTCAAGCAGAAGTAACAGCAACTAAAAACAATGCTTTCCACGACACACAGCGGAGCTTCCAGCTTGTGGCAGGATCAAAGAGAGGCAAAATAAGCTTCTTAAAATAAAACAAAGGTCCCATGGAGGGACAGGGTCCCTGATGGGAGGCTTCAGATGTAGTACGCCTCCACAAGAAGGTGCAGGAAAGATCCAGCTGGGCAAGAGTCTTGCCTTCTATAGGTACATGGTACGCAGAGATGGCGGATAAGTGCACTTTAATCAAAGAGTAACCGAGACCAGAGTCTGGCAGGGAAAGGAGGTACTCTAAAACTACAGTCACTGGACAGGTGAAGAGATCAAGGTGATGAGCAGTGGCCCAGATACAGAACCACTTCCACTTCATAACATAAGTGGCTCTAGTGGAGGGCTTCCTGGCTGCCACTAGGGCAATCCCAAATCAGGCACCTGTAAGTCTGCAGGAGCCATGCATGAAGATGCAGAGACCTGAGGACCAGAGTGCCCTTCTCCTGGGACAGCAAGTCTGGAGCACAGGGGTAAAGGGATTGAGTTTCCACTGCTAGTTGCTGGAGGAGTGAAGCTATCCTTGTATTCATCGCTGAACTGTGCCCTCATTGAACTGTTATGTAAAGTCTGTTATTTACCCACATTTTTGTGACGTGGAACCTTTGTAAATGAGTCTTTGACTCAAAGGTATTTTCCGATTCCTCAATCAATAAATAAAATATCTGATACAGCCAGTAGGGGGCTATCAGGATTATCTCTGCTCCTCCGACTGCAACTTGAGAAGAATTCTCTGCAGTATTGAAGAGAGGAAAGAACAGAAACAACCCTGTCCAGGAGAGGGACAACGGTTCTCGCCAGAAAACACCAGGCCCTGGATCTAGAAAGCAGAAACAGCGCAATTTCAGGTTGAATGGGATGCAAAGAGATCCAGCTCTGGATGGCCCTACCTGTTGAAGAGATCTTCACCACAGAGGGAAGAAGTTCCAATCTATGTGCCTTGACTGGCACTGGCTTACGCCTGTCAGCCAAGGTATTCTGAATGCCTGGAACATGCACCGTGGTCAGGTCCAGGTGATGCTCTATGGCCCAATATCAGACTCTCATGGCCTCCTGCAGAGGGGTAAGAGTGTGTTCCTCCCTGCTTGTTTATGTAAAGACCACGGACATATTTCCCATCTGGATCAAAAGAGGGCCTGGGACAGGTTTCATCTGGAAGGCCTGCAGGGCGTAAGGATCATCCGTATCTCTAAAACACTGATATGGAGATGTTGTTCCTGTGGGGACCAGGTCCCCTGAGTCTGACAGTCTGCCAGATGGGTGCCCCAGTCCTGGCTTGACACATCCATGGTCAGGATCTGACGAGGCGACTCTGTCCAAAAGTGGTCCCCTTGGAGAGGTTCAGTCACTATGCCAGAGTCTGGTGCCCAGAGTTGGAGCCCGACACCGTTGTTCCAGATCATCCGTGAGCTGATCCCACTGGTCCCAAGGTTCCAATGGGCAATCTCATATGCAGGCCAGCCTAGGGAACTGTAGCAATGGCTACTGCCATGTGCCCCAGTAGTCTGAGAAATGATCTGGCTGGGACCTGAAGAGATGATGAGACCAGTCGAGCCTGTGCCTGAAGGTGCTCTACCGTGTCTGGGGCAGAAAAGCTTTGCCTTGGGCAGTGTCCAAGATTGCACCAATGTACTGAATCCTCTGGGTCAGCCAAGGGAGGATTTAGGAGACTGAGGGCTATCCCCAGATCCTGGAACAAGGAGAAAGTGATTTCCATGGTTCGAGCAACTGCTCTTCGGTGGGAGTTGTCAGAAGTCAATCATCCAGGTAAGGGAAGGCAATAGGCCAATCCTCCATAAAGCCGCAGCTACTACTGCAAGGCACTTGTAAAGACTTGTGGGGCTAAGGACAGACCAAACGGCAGGGCCTGAAACTGGTAATGGTTTCTTGAAGCGGAAGCAGAGCAACCTCCTGTGGGTGGGAAGAAAAAATTACTCACCTTAGTAATGTTGTTTCTTCTAATGGAGTCTTGCTATATTATGACAATTGCAGTATGACCGCAGGTTAGAACTGCTCGGAGGTGAAATAGTTAACTTTCCATGCAGGCATGGAACTTAGAGCACGAGGCTGTTGAAAACTCTGTCTGTTGTGCTTCAAACGCAAACTGTCAGATCTTTACTGAGCTAAAACTCACTAAGGTTCTGTGTGGAAGCTGTAAACCTGCACTAGCCAACTGGCTACTAACATAAACACTCATTTTTGGCCTAAAACAAAGACTCAAGTCAGAGACCCAAAAATGCAAAACACAACACCAATTCACCCAAAAGGTAGGTGAAAACAACAAAGGTGGGCATCAAAAGTGCCAACCCTGTACGGCCCACCCACATCCCAAAACAGAGGTTCTGAGAGGGCAGGCAGGGAGGAGGAGGTCATAATATAGCAAGACTCCATTAGAAGAAACAACATTATTAAGGTGAGTAATTTTTCTTCAAACAACATGAAGTCTTGCTATATTATGACAATTGCAGACTACAAAGCAGTACCTCCATGGAGGAGGGACTACCTTAGGGAATAGGCTCTGCAGCACAGCTGTGTAGAAACCGAGCATCACTCCTAGCCTGGATATCCAGGGAGTAATGCTTGGTAAAAGTGTGAACTGTTTTCCAGGTAGCTGCTTGACATATCTCTAGAATAGGGATGTCCCTGCAGCAGCCGGAGAAGCAGCTGTACCTCTGGTAGAGTGAGCCTCAGGCCTGAGGGGGGAACTTTACCCAACTTTCATAGCAGAATTGGATACAAGAGACAATCCACCTGGCAATGGATCTTTAGTGGCTGGCTTCCTTTACCAACTTCGCCACAGGTGAGGAACAGTTGGAGGAGTCAAACCTATGACCCTTGGTACGCCTATGTAGTAACTAAGAGCTCTTCACATCTAGCTGTGCAGCCTCCTCTCCCCAGAGGAGGAGTGGTCAGTGAAGTACACTGGAAGAGAAATAGATTGATTAAGGTGGAAATCTGAAACCACTTTAGGCAGGAACTTTCTGTTAGTCCGAAGGACCACCTTATCTCTGTGAAAGAGAAAAACTCCTGCTCCACTGACAACACTTGTAATTCACTTATGCGCCTGAGGTGATGGCTACCAGAAACACAGTTTTCCAAGTCAAGTACTTGAGCTCAGCTGAAGACAAGGGCTCAAGGGGTTACATAAGCTGAGCAATGCAAACATTAAGATCCCAGGTGGGGCAGGATCCTGAATGGAGGTTGGTGTGAAACAACCCTTAAAAACTTGGAAAATACAGGATGAGCTGAAAGAGAAGAGGATTTACCATGCTGAAATAAAAGCAGACACAGCTGCCAAGTGCACCTTCAGGGTAGCTGGTCTCAGCCCCAAAGAATTGAGGTGACCATATAATCCAGGACTGTGGGTAGATCAGCAGAGACTGGGGAATATGCTTTCAAGCACCATATGGAAAACCTTTTCATTTGGAATTGTAAGTAGTCTCTGGTGGAAGGCTTCTTTGAGGCCTTCAATATATCCATTACAACTTGGGAAGAGGTAAATCAGCAAACTCTAACTCTTCAAGAACCAAGCCTTGAGATTGAGAGATTTGAGATTCGGTGCCAGACCCTTCCCTGGGCACAGGTTAACAGATTGTGATTCCTGGAAGGCACAGGGGAGGATGGACTGCTAAGGCAGCAGGAGAGGATACCTAGGCTGTCTGGCCCAATCCGGAGCTATCAGAATGACTTTGCAGGATTGGGATCTGATTTTGACTAGCACTTTGAACAGGAGAGGAAAAGGAGGAAGGCATGAAACTTCCCTCTCAACTGAGGGGCTAAGGCATCCAGGGGAGTGGGCCCAACACTGGGGCCTGCATCAAAAAGAGAAAGTTGGTGATTGTCTGGGGCTGCAAAAGATCTCATCTGCGGGTGCCCCATCTGGCAAATACTACTCCCAAGACCAGGGGATCCAGTGACCATTCGTGTGGACCCTGGAAATCCTGCTGAGAGCATCTGCCAGGACATTGTCCTTGCCTGGGAGGTGAACTGCTGTAAGGGAGGTGTTCAGGAGTAGGCCAGAGACCATAACCTATCGCTGTGCACAAGGCCGAGACCGAGTGCCTCCTTTGTGTTGATGTACCACATTGTAGTGGTGTTTTCTGTTCTGACCGAATACTCTTGTTCTGAACAGATTTGGAAAAGTGCTAGAAAACTGCTCTGAGCTCCAACAGGTTGATGTGGAGCAGAGATTCCTGTGGAGACCACAGACCCTGGGTGGTGAGGTCGCCCATGTGAGCTCCCCAGCCCAAGAGGGACAGATCTGTAATAAGGATTAGAGAATGAGACTGAGTGACAAAAGGAACCCCTTGTCTCAGGTTGCTCTGATCCTGCCACCACTGTAGGGCTTGGATCAGGGTTCGGTTACTGGGATCAACTTGGTAAGAGGATCCTTTCTTTGAGACCAAAGAGCTCTAAAATGGAACTGGATGTCCCTCATCTGAAATCTTGCTCCCTGCACAACTGCTGTGGAAGCAGCCATGTGTCCTAGGAGCTGCAGAAAATGCCTTGCTGGCGGGAGACCTACAGGGTAAATGAGGAGGCCAGGAGACTAGGTCTTTGCCTGTCCACGGGGAAGGAAGGCCCTGGATTCCTGTGTGTTCAGTTCTGCGCCTAGGAAGGTAAGAAGCTGGACAGGCTCTAGAACTGACTTTGAGAGATTCAGAAGAAACCCAGAGAGGTAAGCAGTTGCTGGCGTTATCTGAAGGTGTAAAATGACCTGGTCTGGGACTGGCCTACTATGAGCCAATCGTCCAGGTAAGGAAGATGGCAATCTTTGCCTTCTTAGGTAGGCAACTGCTTCTGCCAGGCATTTGGTAAATACCCTTGGGGCAGAAGTGAGGCCAAGGGCATTGCTCTGAACTGGTAATGGCCTGAGGGCAGCTCGAACCTGAAGTACTTCGATGGGAGCTTCTGATGGAATATGGAAGTAGGCATCCTTGAGGTCCAGGGAAGCCAGCCAGTCCCCTGGCCTTAGAGAGAGTAGGATAATTCCCAGAGTCACCATTTTGAACTTTGGCTTTAAAAGTTGCTTGTTTAAATATCTGAGATCCAGGATGGGCCGCCATTCTCCTGTCTTTTGGGGTAAGGAAGTACCTGGAGTACAAACCTTTGCCCTGGTGTAGGGAGGAACCTTTCCACAGCTCTGAGAGCCAGGAGGGTAGAGACCTCTGCCTCTAGGGCGAGTGCCTCTGATGGAGTTGCAGGTGGAAAGATCTGGTTCTCAGCTTTGGAAATTTTGAAGCTGAGAACCAGTCCCTGGCTTACTACTTCCAGGACCCACTTGTCTGATGTTAAAGATTTCCAGTCCTGGACAAAGTAAGCCAGCCTACAGGTAGAGGAGAATCGGCCTGGCAATCCCATCAGAGTGCCTGCTTGGCAGAAGCTTTGGGCTGAGGGTGGAAGCAGACCTGCTTGTGCACCCGTCTGCCTCTCCCTCTAAAGAACCCCTCTGAGCATAGGCAGAGGAGAAAGCTTGGGCTTGGTAAAAGGCCTATGAAAAGGCCTGCCCCTGCCTCTAGGAAGCTGCTTTTGAGGAGTGGCCTGCCTTCCTTGGCCTGTGCACCCTATAGATGGTCCTATATTCATCCATTTTCTTCATGTAATTCTCTGTTTGCTCCCAAACAGAGAATTTCCCAACAGGAAAATCCATGGCCTTAGACTGGGTATCCTGAGACAGGGTGGTACATCTGAGCCACGCTATCCTGCGGTGCCACAGATGTAGCCATGACTCTTGATGAAACATCATTAGAGTCCACTGCAGCATGAAACTGCACCTTGGATGCCTCAATACCATCCATAGCCACCTGTTCCAGCTCCCTGGCAAGCTGGTCAGGGACTTGTTTTGCTAGGGCCAGCACAGTATCCCATCTGGATTTCTGGTACCAGCAGCACAGTTCATATAATTTGCTTGTCTGAGTCCCAAAGATGCTGCCATGTACTGTTTCTTTGCCATAGCATCAATCTTCCTGGAGTCCTTCTCAGGGGTGTGAAGCTAGGGAATATTAGCCTTGTCACAGGCTGCAGCCTGCACTACCCCACATGGCTGCATTGTTGAGTGAGAAATCAGTGTCGGAGCCTGATAAGGTATACCACTTGTCCATCCTTTTATCCACAGGAGGTATAGTGTGAGGAGTTTTAAAACTTTTACTGTCTGTTTCTGAAAAGATTTATGCAAATGAATAGACAGTCTCCTAGACTCTGGAATATCCATCATTTCTACATAGTCTGGCTCCTCTTGGTCATCAACAGCTTCCTCAACAGGAGCTGGAGAGTTTCAGCAACTTTTATAAAACATGAAATGAGAAGGGACTCAGAAAGCCTTGAGGAGAAACCCTAGGGGTCTATCTGGAGAGATGTCCGGATCAATGGGCACATCAGATCTTCAAACCATATTCCTCCCCTCATATTCCTCTTCCCCTCCCGGTTCATAAAAATCCTCAAAATCATAATCTTGAACCCGGTGGAACGGGGCGAACCGAGCGCTTACCTGAAGGTGTCGGTTCGGTCGGAACTGGAGAGAGAGAGACTGGACAATTTGAATTGCTTTAGCTATTTCCTCAGCAGTTGGGGAGAGAACTTTGGCTTTACACTAGCTGACTTTCTAGTCCTTTTTGCTGGAACCGCTCCTCAGAACCGGCTCTTCATTTGCCCGAGGAAGTATCGCCTGGTCAGAGGGCACTCCCTCCAGTTCGGTTGGTATTGAACCGGCTGGCCATCCGGTCAGCGGACTTTTGGCCTCCTTTCCCCGAGCCTACCAACTCTCTTTATCTATGGTGGCAGCAGGGAAATTGTGACAAATCTGGCAGTCTGAATTGGGGTGGTCAAACCCCAGACAATAGACACATGTGGTGTGTGGGTCAGCCTTAGTAAAGGCTTCCCACAAACACTACAGTGTTGAAACCATGGGTTTTCTTTTGGTTTCTCAGACATAATGCCAGCCTAACCAACTTGCCCGCTTACGGCAATCCACCAAGCAAGACACCCTTATCGGTTCCCAACCATGTCACGGGTCGTGGAAAAACGTAATGAAATCCGCTTTTTAGAACCGATAAGAACCGAACCGCACTCTAAAAAGGACTAGTAGATTTAAATACAACCTGATTGGTTCAAACCGAACCGCTAAAGAATTACAAGTTCCACACAGAAAACTAAATGTAAAACCTATCTATTACTTACATTACCACAGACAGAGCTTGAACCATCGAGTTGCGGTTTAATTTAGCTCAAAACCGAAAAAATAATACTTTAAACCGACAAAATGAACCGAGCAGAAGGAGAAATTTCGAGGCGACTGTTCAGTGAGGCGGAGAAGAATCTAACAGTTTGGCGTTTGAAGCACAACAGACAAAGTTTTCAACCGAGCTTGCTCTAAGTTCCATGCCTGCATGGAAAGTTAACTATTTTACCTCGAGCAGTTCTAACCTGGTCATACTGCAATTGTCATAATATAGCAAGACTTCATGTTGTTTGAACACCAAGATATGAAGATAAGCATCCTGCGTCTAGAGAACAAACCCAGTCCATTTGATTAAGCAGGGAGAAGGCAGAGTACAGTTACCATCCTGAATCTTTGTATTCTATATACTGATTCAGGTGGCTGAGAATCTAGGATAGGATGCAGGTTTCCTGCTCTTCGAAACAGAAAGAAATGAGCGTAGAATCCTTTCCACCGTAGTGCGGCAGGATGGGTTCTATGGCCTGTTTTGCAGGAGCACTTGGATCTCCTCTTGGATGAAGGTGAGGTGGGCCGAGGGTTGTGAGAGGGCAATAGTAGGTTGTCGGGGCATCACCAAGAACTCTAGAGTGTGCTCCTTTTCCACTAGTTGGAGCACCCACTGGTCTGCCGTTACCTAGTGCCAACCTTCTCGGTAGAGTGAGAAAGAACCCCACCGCCTCCCAGGGCTTCGGCTGGGGTAGGGTAAGAGTCACGCTGAGGACCCTGTGACAGGCAAAGCAGCCTGGGAGGTTCTGGGAGCTCTGGGGCTGAACCTTCAGTAGCCTGAGTAGAGGCTTTTTCTTTAAGGCATCCCTGGGTTGTTACTTGGCTGGGCAGCGAGGGCTGCCTCTGGAGGATTTAGGCTGAGATCGGTATAAGGTCTGTACGAGCACAGAGCCTTGCCAGACTCCTGAAAGCCAGTAATTTTATTCGGAGAATTATCGCTGAAAGAACAGGACCCTGAAAGGGCATTCAAGATCTTGGATTACATGTCTGGGGCAAACCCAGAAACTCTGAACCAGCAGTAGCGACAGAAGCAAACTCTCATAGCCACGCTCTACCTCCGGAGTCTGCCAAGTCATTGGAAGCTCAGAGAACATGGGTCCCAACATCTGAGCCTGATTTCAGTACAACAGCTCAGACTTGCCCGGAATATCTGGCTGAGTTTGAGCTACCTGTATGCCTTCTCCCACGGGTGTTCTGGTACTGGACCATGTGGGCCAGAAAGTGCAGGAACGGATGGTGCAGATGTCCGATGCATGGACCTTCTTGCCTAAGTGGTCTATCTGTCTGGAGTCTTTATCAGGAGGCTGAGTGTTCAGGTGCCTGGGCCACTGAGAGCGGTCATGGACAACGTTAATTACTACTGAGTCAGCCTCTGAGTGCTCCCCATAAAAGGCTCATCTCTTGCAGCATTACATAGGCAATCTGCCTTCTTGGAGGTTGTGAAGTAGAGGAAGGATGCTTCCAGGCAGCCCCATTGATGTCCTTGAAGGATTCAATAAGGGAGGAGCAACTAAGGGCAGTGGACGCCTTCTACGAAGGAAGGTGGCCAACTGATATCTCCTCAGGGTCCACCTCTTCCTGTATCCCAACCCAAAATGGATTGGATGTGCCTCAAAAACTCCATGAAAGTAAGGTCATCTGGAGGAGATCAAAGGGCATCTCTGGGCTCCTCTGGTTCAGAGGGTATGTCATCACCTTCAGACTCCTCCATCTCTAAGGAGAAGAATATCCTCCTGACTGGCCTGAGTCTGGGGATGGAGAGGCGAGCAATGGTGCGGGTAGGACTGGAGGGCCCTGGCATTGGTTCCTTAGGCTGACATAATCTGGGCATCGGATCTACTGGCATCGGGTTATCAGGCATTGGTCCCGGGCTGGGAACCATCCGGCACCAGTCTAACAGCGGTAGTAGGATCAGGTGTGGGACCCCTGGGCCAGCCGAGTGATGACAGGGTCGGTTGGTGATGGCGGAGGTTAGGGGGTGACTGCCAAGGCATTGCTTGATTCGACGTCAGGTGGTTGGCATCAACTGGACAGGCGTGGGCTAACACCAGTCTGGTGACTCTGCAACTCAGCCGGAAGGAGAAGCCTGTCCGGGAGCTCGCTCCCAAGCTGAGCAGGCGTCACTCTTGCAGGAGGAGAACGATGTGCTGGCGCCATTTTAGACCTAAGATCGGGCCAATTTAGTTGACATCCGAATTGGGAGGCGACAGACAAAGACCGCGCCTCCTGGGAAGGACCTGGTAGAGCCTTTCTGGCAGTGGAGCCGGTATGATAGTTAAAATCCTGGCAGTGCAGGCAGGCGTCAGTGTTGTGGTCTAGGCTAGGCAAAGCAGACAAGAAGATTGGTCATTCTTGTGGGAAACACCTTTCCATAAGCACACTTCATTTGCAGCCGCCCACAAAGAGGATGGAGAAGAAGACATGCATGATTTATTGTAATTTTGGTGGAAAATAAAAACACAAGTAACGCAAAAGAAAATACAGGTTACTCACCTGTAACAGAAGTTCTAGGAGTGGTATATGTTCATCCACAATTACTGGCAGGTTCCTTGCGCTTTAAATCTTAGACGGAACGTCTTCAAGTTAGTCCTCCCACCCACCCGGTGGTAAAACTCGGCTCTACCTCATGACGCTACATCTAGCCTGCTGGAAGCCTGGTTGCGCTGTCAAGCCGGGCGTGTCGGTGGTTGTGTGGATGAACAACATATACCACTCTTAGAAAGTACAGTTATGTAAGAACTTACCGTAACAGTAGATCTTCGAGAGAGGCTCTTGCAGTAGGTAATTACATATAGGACTGACGTCGGCAGGCGGCAGGACCATGGAAAAATTTCTAGCTAGCAGTCCTGGCGAGACCGCCCCAATGTCAGGTGACCCGGCATCAGGAGGCGTCCGGTATAAAGGGGCGGTCCCGACACCCGCCTTCCAGTTCTTCTCCATACAGGCCAAAAGAGGCGGACGAGAGAGGAGCGATATTTCCTCAATGGAAAAGGAGCTGAAAAACTTAGGGGATGGAGGGTGGAAGGTATTACCTACTGCAAGAGCCTCTCAAGATCTACTGTTGAGATGTTCTACTTAACTGTACTATCTTACTGAGAGGCTCTTGCAGTAAGTAATTACATATAGGACTGAGTCCCAAGCAGTCTGGAACAAGGAGAAGTACTGGGGAGGAGGAAATCTACTCCAAATAGAACTCTAGCTGTGCAAGCCTTAAGACAGGAGGCCTTGCAGGACAGCCAACTCAAGCCTGCTCTCTGGAGTGGCAATATCCAAACCGTAGTGTTTTGTAAGGTATGGATGGAGGTCCAGGTGGCGGCAGCACAGATGTCTGCCGCTGACACATTCTTGAAACAAGACGCTGAGGCAGCAACCCCTGGTGGAGTGGCCTCTTACTTGACCTGGCAGGGTCTTGTTGTACTTATCATAACAGAAAGTAATGCAATGAGCCAACCATATGGATAGGCATTGTTTAGAACGGCACTGCTTTCTCTTTTGGGTGCAAAAGAGACAAACAATTGATCGGTCTTCCTGAGATCTTTTGTCCTATTAGTGTAGTATCTCAGAATCCAGTGAACATCCATAGTATGGAGTAAATACTCCCTTGATTGGAGTACTGCATAAAAAGGTGGGTAACTCTATGGACTGGTTCAGAGTGACTCATTTCTACTACTTAGGAAGAAACTTAGGGTTGAGTACGCCAAAGCACCGTTCCTTGTGAAAATCAAGTATGGAATTTTACACATCAGGGCCTGGAGCTCAGAATTCTCCGAGCAGAAGTAATGGCCACCAGGAAGAGAGTCTTCCATGAAAGGAACTTCAAGTTCATGGGAAGCTGCCAGTTCAAAAGGAGGCAGAGTAAGTTTCTTGAGAACAAAGTTCAAATCCCAAGGGAGAGCAGGAGTACGATGGAGGTCTCAGAAGGAGGACCCTCTAAGGAAAGTCTTAGAAAGCTCCAGTTGAGCAAATGTCTTTCTGTAAAGGGTACATGATAGGCCGAGATGGCCACCATGTGGACTTTCAGAGAAGAATGGCTAAGACCAGGTCAAAAGATGGCGAGGTACTCTAGCAGAAGCCCCGCTGAACAGGAAAAGGGTTCCACGTCCTAGAGGCAGCCCAGATAGTGAACCTTTTCCACTTCATGGCGTAAGTAGATCTAGTAGAGGGTTTCTAGCCTCCACTAAAATCTCCGCCACCTGGGAGAAACCCCAAAGCGGGACTGAGCTAAGTCTGCAGGAGCCATGCATGCAGCTGAAGAGATTTGAGGCCTGGATGGACCAGGGTCCCCTGATCCTGGGTCAGCAAACCTCATGATAGAGGAAGAGGAAGAGGATGATCCTCTGAGTATTGTTGTAGAAGAGAGAACCAAACTTGCCTGGGCCAGAAAGGAGCAATCAGAATCATGCGTTCTCCTTCTGAAGCTAGTTTCTGTAAGACTCGTGGGATAAGCAGAATTGGGGAAAGGCACAGACAATCTATCCTTCCAGTCTAGAGACAGAACGCCTCTCCAGAAAATGCCTCGCTCTGGAATGAGCGAGCAGAAGATGGGAAGGTTTGCGTTTAGAGGAGATGCGAACAGGTTGACCTGTGGTGTTCCCAGAGTCGAAGACACCTTCCAGGACCCTTGGTCCAGTTCCCACTCATGAGCCAGAGCGGATGAGCGACTTAGTTTGTCTGCCAAAGTGTTGTCGACTCCCGGAACACGAACTGCCGTGAGGTGAAGGTCATGTTGTGTTGCCCAATCCCAAATCCTCATTGTTTCCCTGCAAACAGGGTAGGACCGAGTCCCCCTGTTTGTTGAGGTACCAAACCACGCACATGTTGTCCATTTGAACAGCTAGGTGGCCGGAAGGATGTATGGGTGAAGGGCTTGAGAGCGTATAACACTGTCTGAAGCTTGAGCACATTGATGTGGAGTGTCTGTTCGAGCTTGGACCAAGGGCCCTGGGTCCGTGGTGACCTAGATGGCTCCCCAACCTTCGCCCGAGGTGTCTGCGGTTAGAGTCTGGGAGGGGAGGACGAAAGAAAGGAACTCACTGAAGCAGGTTCTCTCGAACCATCCACCACTGCAAGTCTCGGGCATCGGGCAGGAGACTAGAACTGGGTGATCCAAGTCGCCCACTAACTGATCCCATTGGGAGCAGAGAGTCCACTGAGAAACTCTCATGTGAAGCCGAGTAAGAGGGACTGTGGGGATAGCCGCCATGAGCCCAAGAAGGCGAAGGACCGACCTTGCAGACTGACTCCGCCTAAGACAGACAACAGACTTATTTGAGTCTGGAGGTGGACGCCCGTTCGTGGCAGGAAGGCCCTGCCAATGGTCATGTCCAGAATCGCCCCTATAAACTGTAGTCTCTGAGATGGGATCAAGTGAGACTTGGAATGGTTGATGGTAATACCCAGGCAGGCAAAACCTGCTGGGTAAGGGCAAGGCAGCGCAGGAATTCCTCCTGGGACGAGGGCCGCCAGGAGCCAATCATCCAGGTGAGGAAAAACCTGCACCCCGAGTACGCAGGCAGGCCGCCACTACCGCTAGGCATTTGGTAAATACTGGGAGCCGAGGATAGGCCAAACGGAAATGCCTTGAACTGGTAGTGGTCCCCTGGAACGCAAAACAAGATATTTGCGATGAGACGGGCGAATGGGAATGTGCAGGTAAGCATCCTGCATATCCAGAGCACACAGCCATTGTCCCGACTGAAGGAGGGCAGAAGGCTCTGCAACGAGAGCATTCTGAACCATTTGTATTCCACAAAAGATTCAGGGAACTGAGATCTAGAATGGGTCTGAGATCTCCTGTTTCTTTGGGACCAGGAAGAAGTGGAATAGTAACCTGTCCCTTGAAGATGAAGAGGGACAAGTTCTATTGCTTCTTTCAATAGCAGAGCTGAAATCTCTTCCTGGACAAAGAGGAGATGTTCCGTGAGCATGAT
The DNA here is from genome assembly GCA_016271365.2 of Neoceratodus forsteri. NCBI lineage: Eukaryota > Metazoa > Chordata > Ceratodontiformes > Ceratodontidae > Neoceratodus > Neoceratodus forsteri. The sequence continues at coordinate 325,607,643 of CM028137.1, forward strand.
GACTTTGGCGGGGGTGGCGAGGTGGTTCTGTAGAAACTCTATTGAGTGTCCTTCTGCGATCAGCTGGAGCACCCAAGAATCTGATGTTATCCTCTCCCAGCCCGGAAGGTGGAGGGAAACCTCCTCCACCGCTTCCCTGGGAGTCTGGAGGCTGTGGGAGAGGAGAGGAGTCAGGTGGTGTGGGGCAGCCAGCAGCTGAAGCACCCGCTGCTTTTTGGGCGGGGCTTAGCAGCTGTGGAGGCCCGACGCTTTGTGGCCTGCTTTCCTGGGTTTCGCTTGGGCCGATTCCATCTGTAAAAGGGACGGCGCTGTGGCTGGTGGGGATGGTACATGGAGTCAACGGACTTTAGTGCCATCTCCTTCTCCTGCAATCGTGATGATGTCCTGACACGCCATGCAGCACAGACCCCAGAAGGGCGCCTGGATAGCGGACTGCACTCTGGGACCAACCCTGACACACAGAGCCAAGCATGACGACGTAAGCCTACGGGCGAAAGCTGAGTCCGTCCAGCAGTATCCACTGTACTGTGGGTCGGCAGAAGCACGTGTCGACTGGCCGAACGCGGCAGAGCGGACAAGATCAGCCAACCCTGCTTGACCTGAAAGTCCAGCAGGAGTCTAGTTTGGATTCCACCTGAGTAAGAATGGCCTTCTGGTAATCCCCATATGACCGACAGGGCCCTAATCCCCAGAGTGGAAGAAGCGAGATCTTCTTACCATACTGGTCCAGTAGGCAGGATTCTTTGTCAGGTGGCGATGAGCTAAGATGTTTTGGGTTAGCCGACCAACCGTGGAGCGCGCTAATCACTACCGAGTCAGCACGAGGGTGAGAATCTGAAAAATCAACACCCTCAGGAGCCTGCTATAGCCTATTCAACTTCCGAGGAAATGGGGCTAGAGCCGACGGCTGCTTCCAGATGGTGGTAACGAGGTCGGTGAGAGGCTCTATCCAGGGTGGCACCAAAGTGGGAGCTGTCACGGGCAGATCCAGATGCTTGGCAGTTTCAACCGCTGAGGGTCTGGTTCCAAACAGTGCCACTGATGAACCTCCTGGATTTTGGAGCAACTCCGTAAAGAAGGATCTTCCGGAGGAGACTCCTGTCCTGGCCTGGGCTTGACGGAGAGCGTGGCTCGTCGTCCCTTTCAAGCAAACCACTGGAGGAATCCGAGGAGTCTGAGGGGAAGAGGAAGAAGAAGAGGAAAAGACTCTCTTCCCACCCTGGGAGGAACGGACCCTTGGGAAGCACCCAGGAAGCATATCCTGCCCTCTCTGGACCCAGAGGGAGAGCCCTGGTGTCCGGAGGTGGTGAGGGAGTGTGCTGCCGTGGACGCACGGGAACCTGGGATGGCACCGTGTCAGTAGGGTGGTCTCACCTTCCTGGTGAGCTGAGCCTTGACCTCAGCCCACCAGGAGGCCAGAGTCTCCTGCAAGTCCATCGGCAGCTGTGGGGGTGGTGGAGGAGGAGGAGGAAGGATAAGGGTATGAGTATCCATAACCCGTGGTGGAAAACCAGGCATCGGGTATTGCGGCGCCGGGTACTGTGCGCCGGATGCTGTGGTCCCGGATGACAGTGTGAGATAGGACGGAGGGTATCCGGGAGCCGGAGGAGTTGCCGGAGCAGACGGCCCAGCCGGTGGCCTCACGGGCAGGCCCAGATTGAGGGCCCGGCCAGGGCAACATCTGGGAGCGGGATGTCGGCCAGAGTCGGTAAAACCGCATCGGCGCCGGAGGCCCCAGCGCCAGAGCCGGAGTCTGGGGAACCGGCGTCAGATCCGCGCACCTAAAGGAGGACAATCTGAGGGAGAAGGAACCCCAGCATCGCCGGGATGGAGGGGAAAATCCCTTTGGTCGGGCTGGGGGACTCAGGGTCCCGGAGGGTAGCGAAGTCTCGCGGGAGAACCGGGATGACAGACAGGGGTTTGTCGTCGGTTCTTTTGCCGACCGGACATCGGACAAGCCGAGTGCGGTTTACAGCGAGATCCTGGCGGGCACCGGAGGCGGCGTCCGACTATGGGACCCTTTGCGGAGGCTGACCGAGAAGAAGGATCGGCCTGGTCGGCGGAGGAGCTGCGCCGCCGGCGGTCATGCACCTACCGGCTTTCTCCACGCAGACATCGAGGAGCCAACGTCTGCTATCGGAGTCGCCACTCAGTAGGCCGCCAAGCTACGGCCGAACTGGGGGCAGAGGCCTCAATTACCCGGAGGTGCCTGAGAGGCCTGAGCGTGAGCAGATGGGCGGCCGCCGCCTCAGAAGAGGACGTTGAGGAGCGGTCCCTAGAGGGGATGTTACCCGAGTCCTGGTGATTCCCGAGGGAGATGCGGTGGAGAAGCCCTTGTCCTGGTGCCTCCTGTCTTTTCTTCTTCCAATGGCCTTTGGGGAAGTGGACACCTGCCTCAGTTTTTGAGCTCCTTCTCCATCAAACTCATCTTTTTCTTCAAGATGTGGGCTTCCAGGGATTGCTGCCGCCTTTTCCGGGTAGCCGCATTGAAGCTGAGGCAGTGCTGGCACTTCTCGACTGAGTGATCGGGGCCTGACAGAACAGGCACAGAGAATGGTCGTCCTTGTGTGGGAGTTGGGCGCCGCATCAGTCGCACTTATTTTTGTGCTCAGAGGTGTGGGGCGACATACACTGACGATGAACTGATGAATGTCGAAAAAGGGATAATTATTTGGTAAAACCGACGAAGGGAGGCTGACGAAAGAAACAAACTTTTCCGCAAGGCGCTGCATGAGCTAACGGCAGGAAAGAACTGGAAGGCGGAGCGCCGGAGACCGCCCTTTATACCGACGCCTCCTGATGCCGTCACCTGACGGGGGCGGTCCCTCACCAGGGACTGCTAGCTAGAAATTTTTCTGTGGGTTCCTGCCGCCTGCAGTCCTATATGTAATTACCTACTGCAAGAGCCCTCTCAAGTAAGATCTCCTGTTACAGGTGAGTAACCTGTATTTAGGACGTGGATATGTTGTTCAATCCACACTTACTGGCAGACTCCTAGCAGTTCTCCGAGGAGGAAGGCAAGGCGCACCCTATACTTACTTGGGAAATAAGTACTGAGAACCGAGGTCCCAAAACCAGCATCCCGGCATGACTCAAGGTCGATGGTAGTGGGTAATGAAGGTGTGCTGACTTCCAAGTAGCAGCCCTGCAGATTTCCTGGATAGGGATGTCCCTGGAAGCAGCCACCGAAGCAGCGGTATGACAGGTAGAATGAGCTCTTATCCCTTTGGGAGGCTCCATGCCTGCCAACCTATAGCAGAGATCTATGCAGGAGGTGACCCACCCTCCTATCGCTCGCTTGGCTGCAGGTCTGCCAGAGTGGCTTCAGCGTAGGGTGACAAACAGCTGGCAAACCTCTCCCCAACTTCAGCCATCCGCTCCTTATAATAAGAGAGCGCCTTCTAGGGTCCAGAGTATGGAGCATATATCGGCCTCCGAGGTGTGACTGGGGTAGAACACCGCAGAGTCAACACCTGGTTAAGGTGAAACTCCAACACCACCTTTGGAAGGAATTTCGGTGGGAGCGAGGACAACTTTGTCCCTGTGGAAGACCAAATAAGGAGACTCATGGAACGCACCTGGAGCTCTCCCATCCTTCTGGCTGACGTGATAACCACCAAGAAGGCGGTCTTCCACGACAGGTGAGAGATGTCACACCTGTGCATCGGTTCAAATGGCTTGCCCACAAGCTTAGCCAATACCAGCAGTAGATCCCATGGAGGTGGAGGTTCTTGCACCGAGGGGATATGTGATCAAGACCTGTGAAAAGCGCCCACCATCTTCTCCTGCGCCACCGACTGCTTCCCGCCCATGCCCAGTAAGCAGAAATGGCTGCCAGGTGCACCTTAAGGGTCGCACCAAAGCCCTAGCTGAGAAAGGGACTACAGGTAGTCCAGAATGCTAGCCAAAGAACAGGAGGAAGGGTCCAACCCTTATCCTGACACCAAATGGAGAATCTCTTCCATTTGAAAGCATAGCATTTTCTGGTCGACTCTACGGGATGCCTCAACAATGTTGAGGACCTGCCGGAAAGACCCAAGGCCTGGAACTCTAGCGCAGGAACCAAGCCGTTATGCGGGATTGAAGGTCCGGTGGAGTACCTTCCCTGTTGACCGAGATCAGGTCCGGGCGGGCTGGAAGCCGCCGGAGCCTGGAGCTGAGGCTGAGGAGATCTGGATACCGGAACTCACGGGCCAGTCTGGGGCTACCAGAATCACCTGCACCTTGTCCCTCTTGCCTTGAGAAGCACCTTGTGGATCAAGGGAAATGGAGGAAGGCGAGAAGAGGCCCGGGTCCACGGCCTCGAGAAGGCATCCCCTGCAGCGAGCCCCTGCTGAGGGGGCAGGCATGAAACAGCCTCAGCTTGTATTCTCCCTGGAGGCAAACAGGTCCACCAGAGGGTGCCCCAGTGAGAGAACAGACCTGTACTACCTCCGCAGGAGACACCACTTGTGAGATGCCGCACCTATCTGGCTGAGGGCATCGCCAGAGTGCTCGAGGCTCCCTGCCACATGGATGGCTAGGAGATCCGCCTCCAGGCTGATCATGAGAGACCAAGTGTGGAGAGCTCTCCATGCACAGAGGCAAGGAGTGCATCCCGCCTGATGGTTTAGGTAGTACATGGTCATGCTGTTATCTGTCTGGACCAGGACCACTTGACCCCGTACAAATGGAGCGAAGGCGGTGAGGGCTAGTCGGACCACCAGCTTCAGCAGGTTGATGTGGCATCGAGACTCCTGAGGGGACCAGAGACCGTGGTGCTCTAAGCTCCCCAGATGGGCACCTCAACCCAGAGAGATGTCGGTCATCGAGTGACCGCTGCCTGGCGACAAATGGGATACCTTCTTGCAGATGAGCTGGAATGAGCCACCACTGGAGGCCATTCCACATCTCCTGGGTCACTGTCACTGGCTGGTCCAGAGGACCGGAGCACTGTGACCATTGGCGGCCAGCCCCCATTGCAGGGGACGATATGCCAGTGGGCCCAACGGACCACGCTGGTGCAGGCTGCCATGAGGCCCAGAAGGCGAGGAAGTCCCGGCAGGGCGAACTGCCCAACCAGAAATGACTGGGCAAAGGAGGAAAGGACTCGGCCCTGTCCACCGGGAGCCGTGCTCTGGCTCAAGAGAGGTCGAGCTCTGCCCCGATGAACTGAATCACCTGCAAAGGCACGAGTTCTGATTTGGCCTTGTTGATGAGGAGGCCAATTTGAGAGCAGACCTGAGGGCCAAACCTGGACTGCTCCACCTCCAACCTGGAGGGGCTGCAATCAGCCAGTCATCCAGGTAGGGTACAAACGGACCTTCACGCTGTAGGAATGCTGTCACCACTGCCATGCATTTGGTGAAGACTCTGGGAGCTGAGAGAGGCCAAGGGCATGGGCCGGAACTGTAAAGAGATCCTCTGCCCTGAAGCGGAGGAATCACTGGTGAGACGGATGGATTGGGACGTGAAAGAATGCGTCCCTGAAGGTCCAGAGAACAGAACCACACGCCTGCTCCAAGGATGCAATGATCTGAGCCAGAGTGACCATCCTGAAGGTTCGAGACCTTAGGAACTTGTTTAGGTCATGTAGGTCGAGAATGTGGCGCCAGCCCCTGTCTGGTTTGGGACCAGAAAGTACCTAGACTCAAACCCTGGGTCTGGAGGAGGGTCCTCCACCTCCCTGATCACCTCCTTCTGGAGGAGCAGGGCAATGTCGGCTCGATGAGCCGACAGGAGAGGCTGTGGAACCCCAGCCCCCGTGGGTGATGGCTCGATAGGGTGGGGAATGCTCGAATTCCAGAGGCAGACCGCCTACCACTTCCAACACCCAGCGGTCCATGGTGATAATGGACCAAGCGGAAAGGAAGTGGCGGAGCCTGCCCCACGGGAGAACTCAGGGGAGGAGGACAGGTTGAGGGCGACACCCCCAACCCGTCACTGGGCAGGCCTGGAGGAAGGGCCAGCTGAGGAGCCGCCTGGACCTTTCCCTCCTGGCTTCTGCTGGAGAAGCAGCAGGCTTGGCTTTGGGGTGCCAGTGCAAGAGCCTGCTGGCCCTGATGCTGGTGTTGCTGGGCCGAACATGCCACAGGGCTGAAGGACAAAAGGGCTTACACTGCTGCTGGTGGCCTTTGTCCTTCTGGGCAGACATGACCGAGTCCAAGGTGCGTGGACTTCTTGATCCTTTGAAGATGACCTCCACCCCGAGACTGAACAAGTCGGTACCCAAGAAGGGAACTTCTGCCAGCTTGTGCTGGGTATCCGTAAAGGTGGAGATCCACAGCATGTCTCTGTGAGCATGGCCACAGCGGCCGCTACTGACCGGCACATGAGTCAGCGATGTCCAAGGAAGTTTGAGCTGCTGTTTGGCCATCGCTCTTCCCTGATCCCGCACCTGCTTGACTGTCGCTTGAAGGTCAGCTGGGAGATAAGGAATCACTCATCCAGGGAGCCCAAAAGGGCATGTGAAAGTGTGCCATCAGGACGGCTGAGCCAGCCTGACGAAGGCCTAGGAGGAAGCAGATAGACTTTCCACCCAGAGTAGTCCAATTTCTTAGACTCTTATCGGGTGGCTTGTCCACATCTCGAGCATTCCTGGAATGATGGAAAACACTGTCGGTCACTAACCCCTCCGCAGAGGGTGTTCCAAGAAACCGGAGAGTGAACGTAGGGACAGCATACTTCGAGCCATCCTGGCCAAAGGTGCTGGACAAGAAGCTGGCCACTGCCACAGCTCCAGGGCCGGGTCAACAGTGGCTTCGCCACCGGAAGGCCTCCGAGGGGAATCCCCAGTCCAGTATCTCCGTGAGGGATACTTGGCCTGTTTTGAAATGGGTCTCGAGCTTCATCCCAGTGGACTCTGAGATGAGTCAAGCATTCCAAGGAGCGAGGATGGCTCTCATCCACCGACTGACCCCCAGTAGACTCCAAGTCAAGCGGCCTGGAGAACAAGGAGGAGTTGTCGTCAGACTCGAGGTCTGCGAACAGCTGCCGAAGCGCTTGAGTCACCCTCCACCTGCCGAGGTCGACTGGGGAGGGTGACAGACAACCTATGGGGCAAACCCTGACCCGACCGAGAATCCTGGTCGGGGCCCAGTCTTTGGTTGGGGAGGTGGAGGTTCCACCACAATGGTGGCGCTGGCCGTTTCAGCCAAACAACCAGTGCTGGCTTCGGCTCCTCACTATGAAGGGTTGTTTCGGTGCTCCGTGACAGCCACTTAATGGCTGGGGAAGGTGACAGAGTCGGCTTATTTCCACACAACAAGAGCTGCTGCCACATTAGATCCTTGTAGCGCCAATGCAACTTGTGCCGGAGCCTATCCTCTGAAGAGGATGACGAGGATGAGCGGTGTCACCACTTTCCATGGTGCCGAGACCAAAACCGACATATCGGCGGACCGCTGGACCTGGAAGAGGCCCGAGACCGAGACCTTTGAGGATTCCGAGGTGGGTCAGAGAGGGGCGGGAAACCGGCCTCCTCGGTTCAGGAACCTTAACCGGGACTCCGCACAGGAGGCACAGGCAAGTCCTCGGTTTCCACGGGGAACCGGTGAAGAAGGGTTGTCAGCTTCTCCAGTCGACAAACCATCCGGCGGGTCGAGAAAATCTTGACAGCGTTGACGGTTGTCTTGGCCGGCTGACCTGGACGGGACACCGTGAAGCCAGCAGCCTTAGCCGCAACCTCGACCGATTCCGAGTGTCGATCTATCCGGGAAGGGGACCTTCCGCTTCCCATGAACGCCGACGGTGGACCTACCTTGGAGTCCTTCTTTTGGACTGAGAGGAATGTCCCGATGGCCCTTCTCCCTTGGTGGAGAGGGACTGGCAAAGCTCTTAAAAGAAGCTGTATAGGAAGAGCCCAAGAGAGCAGGATAAATGCCGTGACGAGGATGATGATGAAGTGGCCTGGGCCACTTCTTCACGAGGGCGATCATCTGCTCTAGCTGTTCTGCCGAGCCCACCGCCGCAGACACCGCCAACGGCCTCCTTCAACTTGACCGGAGGATAATGTTTTCAGGTCGCCCCAAGAGTAATCGGCAGCACGGTCCTCCAAGACCGACCTAAAAGGAATTGCATAACTCACAAGCCTGTGAGTCATGGCCAAGTCCAGGTAATAACGCACATGAGTGCGGATGGGTCCAGGACATATTCTACCACAGGGCACCACGAAACCGGGAGTTGATTTGTCCATCGCAGCAGCAAGGGAAAAGGAAGACCAAAGTCTTTTAAACTTGAGAATGAGTTTCAGTTTAACCAAGAGTGTGGATCCAGGCCTAAACGCAGAGCGCTAAGGAGGGAACCTGAGCTTCCAAGCGGTAAGGAAGATCGTCGTGGGAGTGAGCCGAAGTTTTACCACCCAGGTGGGTGGAGGAGCCAGCTTGAAGACCTTCCGCAAGATTTAAGCGGCAAGGAACCTGCCAGTAAGTGTGGATTGAACAACATTTCCATGTCCCTAGAAATGGTGGTTGACTATACCAGAAGTTGCCCATGAAGGTCCGACTTGCATGGGTCGATGGCAGGAAAATAACTGAGGTGGAGCCGGGACCGCCTTTTATAGGCGGACATCAAGGCGGGACATCAGGGGGTCCCGCTAATGACTACTAGCTAGAAGGTTTCCGTGGGGTCCTGGCACCTGCCAGCTTCAGTCCTAATGGTGGTGCTGGCTGCAAGAGCCCCTTGAAGTGAGATCATTGATAATATCCTGGACGCCAGGACCAAACAGCTTAGTGCCATTGAAAGGGCATTAACTACCTTCTGCTGAATATCAGCAGCAAAACCAGATGCCCTCAACCAGGAGTGCCTCCGTAGGCATATGCCGATGGCAGCAGCCCTGGCAATAGTGTCAGCCATGTTGCAGAGGGCTCTGAGGAGGTGTTTACTAATGCCTTCAGCTGCCTAAAGGCACTGAAGAAGTTCCTGCTTCTGTGTGCCATCTGGGATGGCCTGGGCGGCAACCTTGCCCTTCTTCCAATCAGAATTTTGCTAATTCACCATATGAGTGAGGTAGTTTGAAATCATCAAACCTAGGGTGGAGGAGGCATATACCCTCTTACTCCAGAGGTCAATTCTGCAAAACTCTTTGTTTGGGGGAGGAACTAAGGTGCTTAGTGCCATGGACCTGCCATACTCTGCCTTAATGACCATTGAGTCTGTTTCGGTTGGGAAGCATAGAAGGGGAACCCTTGGGGAGCACGGTAGTTTGTCCGCCTTTGTGGTACATAGCTGGACACCATGTCTGGTCTGTGCCAGGCTGCCGAGGCAGCATTCATCAAGGCAGGCAGAACTGGAGGAATGATTTTTGGGGAAGACTCTGGGATCTCCAAGAAATCCACCTGCTCTTCCCTGGTGGCATCCTCTTCCTCAGTGTGGAAGCCCATGGCTGACAGCTGCTTCATCACATTTAAAACTGTAGGGTCCGTGGAGGAGACCTAGGAGTATGCTTAACTGAATTCTCACCGACAGAAGAAGCTGTGGACCTGTCAGAGATCAGGATCTCTTCTTCATCATCAGGAAGAATGAGATCTGCATGGTACCTCCCTCGACATTGATCTCTTCCAATCCGGGTCAAGCATCAGATGCGCCACTGACAGCTTGTGAGAGTTTCCATGGCCTATGAGTAGGCATCAATGACGAAGCTGCTGTTGATGGCGCCTTCGAGGTGGGGCCTGTATGCGCCGAGCTGCTGCACAATCACCAAGGTGAATTTTGTCAAAATGTCATCAAGTGCGACAACATTTGTCGACTGGGTGGGGGTGTCAATGGCACATGTACCGGCGACCCCCTGATGGGCCCTGTGAACCCAAAGAGCCTGTAACCCTGGAGGAAGAAGGGTCAGGCCTTAATTGGGGGTGGATGTCGACAATGAAGGAGGGGCTCAGAAGGCTGGCCACCCTGTGAATCGGGCTGGGGCACTGTTGGTATGGGTCTGGAGGGCAGAGAGACCTAGACAGCAGTTTTGCATGTTGGTGCATCCGCAGCCAACTAGGATCCCCCAAAGGAAGGAAAAGAGGCTGTCGGAGAATGAGATCGTTGCCGGGGTGGGGGAGCGGTCGCGATCTCAGTCTCTTTTATAACTTTTCCTGAGGATTTGTCTGGGCCTTGGAGGACAGAAACTCGACGACCCCGCTGGCAACTAAGAGGCTGGGACCCGGAGGACCCCTGCCTGAACTGGCTATCTGTTGATCCATCAGCAAATTTTTAAGAGCCTTTCTGCATCACTTGAGGGTTGTTTGGTTAAACTTCTGGCAGAGCTCACAATCAGAAACTTCATGGTCAGGCCCAAGACAGCAGACACAGACAGAATGCTCATCTGTGGAAGCAATCTTATTTCCTGAGTGGCAGCAACGGAAGACAGAAATCGAAGGATTAACTCGATATAAACAAGTTGAAGGAATCTCTTTAATAATAAAGATTCTGAAAATATCAAAAGAAAAGTCACAGGCAAAAAGGCACAAATACTGTGTTGGAAGCTTCCGGTGACCCATGTGATCAAGTCTAAGGCAGAAGAACTGAGGAGGGAGTGGGCTGCTCACGCGACCCAGTTGTACTGTTGAAAATCTTCTGTGAGATCCTGCTTCACCGAAGGTGAAGTTCTTACAGTGTGACCTGATGACTGAGATACCCACTAAGATCTTGATTTTAGCCTGCATTAGACACTTCCAATGAGACTAATGAATAATCAGGGCGCAGGATTTTCCCTCCCATTTTATAAGTATGAGGTATTGCTGCTATAGTCTGAATTTTGCCTGGCGCCTAGGCAAACCTTTTTAAAATGTTCTCTCTCAGGACAGTTTATCTCCATGTGCGGTCATCTGCTCAGTTTTGTTCCTCAGTGCAGACATACACGGGCTGCTGCTGCTTCTCAATCTGAGCATTTCTACATCTCCAAGTTTTGTCTGAAGTTTTATTTATTTATTTTAACAAGTCTGTTTCCTGTTCATTGCTGCTGTGTTGTGATGCAAATTGTGGCATGACTTGTAGTACACGCGAAAAATGTTGACACAAGTATGCAAGAAAATGCAGGTAACAAAAAATAAAGACAGTAAGTCCTGAAGCAGACTCTTATTTATAATTGCCTTTTATGTGCTAGAAAAAGGCACCATGGTGTTCCACAAGCCCTTTATGTTTATAAGAAATCTAAAGCATGCTGTGAGACATTGAGATAGTCTTTATATGGTACATTGAGTTCCTTCTGCACTAGTAAGACGAATGATAATTTCTTGACACCTGGTTCCCAAACTGGTGATAGCCCAGGTAATAGTACATCTGCTTTTTATGTTTGGCAGTGGTAACAGAAAGTAACACAGACCCCTCTTTTATCTCAAACTCTTTTACAAGGAAGATCAAGCAGATGGGACTCAGAAAGGGTGCACTGCCCCTTACACAGTAGATGCCTCCTTTTGGGCGGGGGTCTGAACAGGCAGGTTCAGATGTATTGGGGCATCCTCCACAAGACTTGCACAAAAGGATGCTCTTTAGATCTGAAATCTTGCCCAGACCTGTGCAGTCACGAGAAAGCCCTCAGCCAGATGATCTGGAAGGCTCCCAAGGCTATAATAATCCTACTGACCTCAGAATCCAGAGGATGCTAAATGGGTTCATTATGCACCTCAGTTTTCTCCAATACCATCTCTATTCAATCCAAAGCATATTTCTTTCCTAGTTAAGGATCTCACAGCTACCATAAGGAAGTTTTTTTCATGGAGTGGGTGGTGGATGAATGGAGCAGACTGCCCAGAGAGGTGGTAGAAGCAAGGACTGTGATGGTTTTAAATCTGGGTGGGACAGATATCAGGTAATAGTGGGCCTCCCAAAATCTGTGTTTCTATATAGAATGGGAAGAGCTGAATTGTTTCCACTTTTTAAAACTGTTTTCTTAGGTACTGGATAATCAATTTAAGAAAGCAATATGACATAACAAGGTATGCATTAAGCTAAATCATACTGCCGTACTCCCCAGTTGTGCAGTGAGGCACAGGCCACTGGCTGAGTGCTACACAATACCTGAAGCATGTGGCGACTACAGCTTAATGCAACACCTGGAGAGTGTTACTGCACTTCTAAAATCTGTAGCAATCTGGTACCATTTTATGGAACTTGGCAAATATTTGGCACAAGCTGCTGTAAATTGGGAAAACTGTCATAAATACACCCCATCTTCTTGAATCAGGCGCAGTCTGCTGCACACTTTTCGGCACAGCTGCTCCAACTGCCAGGACTGAGGCAGGGCTGATGCAAGCCTCCAGGCCACACTTCAAGAATCTGGCCCTGCGGTTACTAACATACTCAGTAAAATGACAGCAGGCAGCTGGTTTTCACATCCACTGTCCCGATCTCTAAATATTTCTGCTAATTAATTTTCTAATTTAAATTAATTTTCAGTATAATAGCTATAATGGTCAGGGTTAAACTCCAGGAATAACTATAGGATTCAGCGTTTCTGTAGTGCCAGATATGATTACCTCATAAACAGTCCCCACCACTATATTATTACTGCTATACTAACTACGGAACTCTTTTTGTTTCTCCTACTTCTGCTGACAAACTCAAGATTCTCTACACAGTACTGCTCCCTTTCAGATATCTTTCATAAATTTTGATTAGTTTTGAGCAGTCAAGGGCTGGCCTGCTAAGCGCAGAGGTAGTGCTACTGCTCCTGGCGCTGGTGATCTGGGTTCGAGCGAGCCCGGGAAGCTGGAGGCTAGCCGGGGGGGGAGGCTTGAGAGCCAGAGGGCTGCTCACTTTCTCCAGGAGGAGGGGCACAAAGCTGGGTGCCTGGCTGGCCTCTGGTGGAAGCTGGAGGCAAAACCAGCACCAGTCATACAGAAAGAGGGACAGGAGCGTGATGGACGCCGGAGCTAGCAGCTTGCCATCCGAGCGTGAGTCACAATCCCCAAAACAGGGAAAATCAGCCTCTGTGTGACAGAGGAGATGGAGCATCAGCACTGATCCCCAACCCCTACCTCTGCAAGTAGCCCAATCTAAACACTGGAGATTCAGGGTGTATGGGCCCCACCGCTCCCCGCCGGAAATAACCACGGCTGGGTGGGGGTGAACCGGAGGTAAGAGGGGACGAGATGCCTTGGCGACTCCCTAAGGGTGCAGAGCGAGGAGGCTAAGGGAAGGAGAGAATAAACAGAAATATAAAAATAAAAGTTTTGAGCAGTCAGTAAGCTACTGATGCATACAGGGTCACCATTAATTATGTTTTGCTCTTGTCTGTCTCTAAGTACTTGCATTATATACATCTGGGCAGATGTGTTTTGCTGTGCTTACATAGCTGCTGCCTTTTGATGAAAAGGTACTTTAAAGGGTATCTTTATTTCTAGTTCTTGTACACTAAGAGAGTTCTTACTCTATACAGTATTCAGTTATGATAACCTTACTAAAAAGTGAGTAAATAAGCTTCCAAGGGAAGCAAAGCTGGTCAGACACTACTGCACACCCTTACTAAATGTTCGCAGTGGCTGCAAATAGTTCTGATGGGACGGTACCTGGGCTTCTGCCCCCCAACCTTAGAGGCAAGCTGAGAATGCTCTATTAGGAGGTGATGGAGGGCCAGTGGGACACCCTCTTTGGTAACTAAGTTCAGTCCCTCGATTGGGGCACTGGTACACATGGGTGTCATAAGTATACTCAAAGTAAGCCACAACTTACAAACTGATTGGCGAGGGGGGACAGCATTGTGGCCCAATGATTTTGTTATTGTGCTTTTTGGTGCCCAAGACCTCCCAGTATTTGGTCCCTTTGGTTACTCCTACTGTCTGATATCCACCCCTACTGGTGTTATAATCTGTCTACTATCCAGTCTGAGACTATAATTATGGGTGATCTCAATGTCAGTTGGCTCTCCCTGACGCAGGCTCCTTCAAGGATGCTATCTCTGTGCTTCACTTTACACAGTTTGTTACCTCCCCAACCAGGACTAACTATAAGATGGGGACAAGTACCCTACTTGACTAGATACTTTATAGCCACCCTGATCATATCTCTAACTTGACAGTGCACCTGGATTCACTAAGCGACCACTCCCCCATTACCCGCAGTTGGACTAATAAATTCCACAAGCCCCCCACTCCCACAGACTATATACTGCAGGGTCTTAAAACGTGGACACCTTGAGCCCTAAAACAGCACCTTTCCAGTCTAAACTGGTCCCAACTTGACACCACCGATATCATCAACGCCTTGGAACATTTCATTGAGCACTTCAATGCTGCCTGCGATATCCATGTTCCTTAAAAAAGATCAAAGTCAGGTCCGGCCCCGGTGGCACTTAAGGCTAAGGTGCTGGACGCCACACCTCCCGTGATGCTGCGACCCGCCGGAGCGAGCGGCCACCAGGGAGAAGAAGGATTGAGCGTCCCAGGGACAGCCTCCTCCGGGAAGGGGGTCCCCAGCCATCGGTGCATGCCTGGCCACTAATGGTGGCTGGGGATGGCATACCAATGCTGCATCTAGAGGGGTAGAGGTGAGCAGATGCCTGACAGGGTACACGTACAGGAGCACGCCCGCCTCTGGGGGACAAGAAGAACAAGGAAAGGGCTCCTGGTCGGCCAGCATGAGCTTCTGACCTCTGCGGCCTGACCTCGAATGATGCTCCTCAATCTGATCTATTTCAGGTGAGTTGAGCTTGGGAGCTCTCACCACCCTGCCATGGAGGGCAAGCGTGGCAGATATTTTTTATTTATATTATTTATTTAGTTTTTGTTGACTGGTAAGTGCACTAGACAAATCCTGCCTATTTTCAGGTATGACCCGGAGAGCGGGATACAGATGAATGCCAACTGACCTTGAACCAGATTAGCTGTTGGTTATTTTTTTTTTAGTGAATGAGGGAATTTGACAGGATACCGGGAAATTCTCTACTTTTTTCATATAAGTGCTATGGGATCTTTAACATCCACCTGAACTACCACCAATCCAGGCAGAAGGGACCTCGGTTTAACGCCTCATCCGAAGACGGCACCTCAGAAGTGCAGCACCCCTCTCATGCTGCACTACTGTGTCAGTACTGGATATTAACCCAAGTGCCAGATGTGGGAACTGAACCCACAGCCTCTGATCTCCCGCCTCAGAGGCGAGTGTGCTACCTACTGAGCCACTGACACTGACGGGGAAGTCGGCCTGATATAGGGATACATGGGCGGGATGATAGCCAATCGGAGCCAAAGGAGGAAAAGCACAGCAAAAAAAAAAAAAAAGAAGAATGAAAGTCCGTGGTAACCAGAAACCCTGTATAACCTCCAAGCTCATTAATAGGATGAAACTCAGAGATCACTTCTAGCACCAAGCAAGAGCTACAGGCAAGCAAGCAGATGCATGAATATAAAAGACCAAGAACAAATGCACATGGGCAATCCACCTCGAAAAGCCAAATACCACAGGGAGGTGCTCTTAACACTTGGGGAGACAGTAGGAACTGGAATAGCATAAAGGATCTTAATCAGTAAAGATCTGAAGGTTGCGCTCCATGCTTAACATCGATGGAATCCCTACCCTTGACCCACTAAACATATAAATACTTTCAACAATGCTCTTCACCAACTTGGGCAGTGTCCTCCACTGACTCTTTGAGGATACCACCCCAACTAGTGCCCACAGTCCTGAAGTTAAGTCCCTGCCCTCCTCCTTTTACTTTAAAAAGGTCCCACTGTCAATGGTTAGGAATACCTAAGCAAAGTGCTAGGGAAATCAAGACATAGTGGAGATCGTTGGACCTCAAACTTGTTGCCCCACCACTGTAGAAATATTGATACCCTTAATAAGATTCTCAACCTCTCGCTACGACTGGCACAATTTCCCAAATATGGAAGTCAGCCCTAATAACCCCTGTACATAAAATGGGATCGGGCCCTACACACAAATTATAGACCAATATCTATCCTCCCCACTATCCAAAGTGCTCGAGTGCATAGCTGCTGACCAGCTGGTGGACTACCTTGAAAAATACTCAACACAATACCCAAGCAACATGGATTCAGAAAAAGGCATAGCATCACTATGGCCCTGTTGGAATTCACTGGTTTCATTCATCAACCACTAGACCAAGGTAAATTAGTAAGTGTGGCTTTCAGACCTAACAAAGGCCTGTGATACTGTTCACCATACACTATGTCTTCTGCAACTGACTTCCATTGATCTAGCCACTGACATGATGCACTGGTTCAAGAGCTATTTGGTAGGCCGCCCCAACACGTGAAAATAACCAACGCCATCTCTGGCTGCCAGCTCATCTGTTCTGGAGTGCCTCAAGGTTCTATATTAGGCCCTCTTCTTTTCAGCATTTTTCTCAACAACCTCCCTTGTTTCTGCCACCAACAGATCCTCCTTTACATGGATGATGCTGTCATCATTTCTAGCAACCCTGACCCCTGTTACTGGAACACCACCTACAGCGTAGCTTTGAGGAAGTGGAGGACTGGTTCAATAAACACAAGCTGGTCCTGAACTACAAGCAGTAGGTAAGGCTAGAGGATGTTGGGTGTATTAGTAGGGGTATCATAAATCGGAAGAGGGATGTAATAATCCTCTTTACAAGACACTGGTTAGACCTCATCTGGAGTACTGCATGCAGTACTGAGGCCACACCTTCACAAGGACATTAACCAAACTGAGGCAGTCCAGAGAAGGGCAACCAAAATGGTGCAGGGACTGCATCAGAAAACATATGAGGACAGATTAACTGAGCTCAATATGTATACCCTAGAGCAAAGGAAGGAGGAGAGAGGTGATATGACTGAAACACTCAAACACCTTAAAGGCATTAACAAGGTGAAAGAGTCTAACATGTTTCAATATAAGAAAAATAGCAGGACCAGAGACACAGCATTAGATTAGAGGGAGGAGGGTAATGTGAGAAGTTCTTTTCCACAGAAAGCATGGAGCGGACTACTTCAGGAAGTGGTAAATATGAATACAGTGCAGGGCTTCAAACAGGCATGGAATAGGCATAAGGGAGCAATACAGATCAGTATGAATAGATAGACCATTGACAGAGCAAAGGCCAATGGCACATTCATAAGGTAGAAAAATGGATGACTGGATGGGCCTTAGAGTCCTTATCTGCCATCAACTTCTATGTTACAAAACAAAAGTCGAATGTTCAGCACCACTGCAATAAGCACAAATCCCAAACCCTAACCATCAGAAACTGCCTGGGAGTCCCACTGAACAAATCCAACACTTCAAATATTTGGGGTAACCTTGGACAGCTATCTTATGCCCAAGCACACTGATAATGTTGCCAAGGCTGTAAATATCAAGACTAGATTACTCCACAGACACAAGCACTGCCTGACACCTCAGACTTGTAATACATAGCTTTGTCATAGCTATTGTCGATTACGGCCTGGGGATCTATGGGCAAGCCTCTACTTCATCTCTCCATAGGATATCCTGGCACTAAATAAGGCATGCAGACTTCTCACTGGTGCACACGCCTCATCCACACATGTGATCTGTATGCCCAAACAGGCTGGCTTCAGCTAAACGGAAGGATACAATATCAAACCTGTCTGCTAGCTAAGCAAGATCTGGTCAGAGCCACTACAGCTACATAATGTAGTTAGTGAAATTGTTTACGCTTTGTAAAGGAGGCATGGAGAAACTACACAATGAATTTTTAGTAGTGATAATATTGGAATTGTGAGCTTTGAACTACTTTCCTAGCCATCAGCGCTATTTGAACAGGGCATGGGGATCTAAAATTAATTTATTTAGTTTTGTTAACCAGGTAGGTACACTAGACAAAACATATGCCTATTTTCAGGTACACCCGGGAGAGTACAGGAATTAAGAGAACATACAGAGTACAATTTGAAGCAAATAAGACTACACTTTACATTCTGTCCTGTTGTACTATGCCTTCTGAAAAGCACCCAAACACTCCATTACTATGTAATTATTTTATATGGCTTTTAATAATGACATTTAAAGTGAGCAGACAGTACGTGGTAAAGATAGGGATGCAATGTGGGCATTGATTTAAGGCTATGAGTTTTAAATCTAAAGAATTGGGTTTTCTTCCATGACCTCACTTGCAGACTGTGTGACTCTGAGCAAATAACTTAATGTCTCTGTTCTCCTACGTTAAACCTGTAGAAAGGAATCAGTGTGGTGTGCTATTTAAAAATATTAAACATTATGATGTTACTATCACATAATGGACATTGCTGTAGAAAGTGGTATGAGATGCGTAGTATATCTATATAAAAGACAGTTCGATATTGATTCCATGGAATTATATTAATGGCTAGTTATTATACAAGTTATAATGGGTAGGCAAAGTCAGGTAACATCACTGTTTCCAGTAATCAGGTATTTTAAAAATGTCCATTGTTAACATTAACTAGATACCATGAATATGGTGCTGCCTAGCGAAATTTAACCACAGATAGTAGGATCTATTTTTACCTCTGATCCACAGACAGATTTTTTTTTTATTAAAAATATGATGTGTTCCTCTAGACCCATAGGATTGTAAGGGGATACAAAGGGAAATAGTTCCTAAACTGAGCACATGGCAATCATTTCACTCAGTGCAATGTCATAGACCCGATGTAACACCTCCCAACAAAGCTGCTGGCGCACAGAACACAGCTTCTTGAAATGTCATTACGCTTTCTGCTCCAGTCACTAGCTGAGGGATGAGGATTGTAATTTTCCAATCACCCACTTTCTCAACATAGAGCTATTGTCCTGTCCACCAAGGCTAAGTGGAATGGGCATGGGAATGAAAAATATATTTGCAGTACCGCCTGTTATCACTTCATCCACATAAATAACGCTAAATCCTCCACTGTAATGTAAACCTTTTATATGGGTTTTCAGTTAGCAGTATCAATGAGTAGACAGCAGGAGGTTAAGAGAGAAAAGCTATATTGGGCACTGATTTAAGAACTGAAATGCAAATTTACAGATTTGGGATTCATGCCCATAGTATTCTCTTGCAAAATGTGGACCCTGAGCAAGGAACATAATTTCCATTAGTTTTACCATGGAAGGATTTTTCTACCCTGTTTTGAACAAAGAATACCATACAAACATTATCAATGTACCTTAACTGTACCTGCGCATACATGTTTTAGTAACTAGTTTACTACTTTTCAGTTTTACTATATGCTTGGATTACTTCTATTAATAAGATGCATAATAGTAGCATAGTTATATTTTCCCTGCTCCTGTGTATGTATTTATTCTTTCTCACACACACAGCACAGTAAATGCAAAAAGCAATCACGCACATACAGTGTTCAGATATGAAATTTGTACAGTAATAGTACCTCATGTAGAAATAATTAACTTCCTGTAGTGTACAGCTTGTAATTTGTAACAGGAGTGGTAAGTAGTAGCTTAAATAGTAAGTTTATTATCTTGTCAGCGGTTTACAGTACATGTCATGTACTGCACATATACTATTATGACTAACACTTTGTTACAAAAAGTGTGCTCCAAATCTGACTGTGACACATGTTTTCAAGCTCAGATAACATTTCTTTACATTACAATTTAGTTGCAAACTTTGTAGTGAGAGACGATATTAAAAACATCCTGTTAATTAACCCCAGTAACACAATGTGACAATGTCGTGGACAGGGCATGCAATCCTGTTGTACACATTGAAGTTTTATCCAATAAAACACTAAATGTTTCCAGCCATTTGCTGTAGTACCTCTGTCTACAGAGGACACACTTGTATCTATTTAAGCCAGTTTCACCATACACTGCGTAGTGGGTTGCACTGTTCAAAGGTCATATCTGTGTCATGTAACTGCGTGGGTATTTCTGTGGCTTCACTTTGCTCTGTGTGTGAAAGATTAATGGCATACACAGGCATGGAAAAAGCTGCTATTGATACTGTTATTACACTACTTACCAGAAAGATTACAGTCATCTACAAGAAGTATGTAAGGAAAAACATTTGCACACATGTACACTAAAATACTGTGTTGACATTAAGTGCTTATTTGGTCTCCTCTTCACAACCCAGAACTACAGATGTTCTTCCATGTTACCACTGCATGACTCACTGATGTAAGTTGTAATACATACAGAGCTGCTGTTCATGGTGAGCTCTTTAATGCAGCAGTACTAGATAAAAAAAATTAAGATCTTTGCAACAGTTTGTTTCCTGTGCTCTGTTGAGCACTTACCTGGTAATCTCTCTTGTTTTCGCTGTACTATCCTCGTAATTTGCTCCATTTTCTTTGCTTTTGTTCACATTACTCTAACCTGCCATGTTGAATTGGAACCCTCTGCTGCCAACCGCATTATGCGCATGACTGCAACTACACAGGGACAGTGGGGCTTGCAGCACAGGGTCCCATGGAAGTAAACAAAGGACGTGATGCAACGTGAAGGGTAGTTCGCTGCAAATTAGGCTGAAGCCATATTTACTGTGGATCTACGATACAGCGGAAATAAAGTTTAAATAGCTAAAAAACTAAAGATAGCTAGAAAAAATATTTACAGATACGGAAACCAAACTATGGCTGCATATGTCCAGCCAAAATTGAATTTTGATAATCACTTCCTGATTATCTAGTACTGTTGCTTTAATTGATAACTGCACCATATTCTTCCACAATATAAAACTCTAATTTCAAACTTCCTCATTATACTGCAACATGGTACAGCACTGCAGATCCCAATTAACAATTCTTTTTCTGGCTGTAACATATTGTTGCACATTAATACTGCTTTCCTCATAACTCACTGTAGAGAGTACCCTGTCCGTAGAAAACCCGTAAATGTGCAGTCATTTGCACTCTGCTTTACCATGCAGACATAGTACTCAACAAAAAGGAACGATATACTGAGCAAACAGTATTAAAAACAATTCCTCCTGCCTACATACTTTACACACTATTTATGGTAATCAGTTAACCTTAAAAGGAACAACTATTGTACACAGATGACTGCTGATAAACCTGACACTGACTAATTGCTATATCAGTATAACTAACTAGTACCTCAATTTTATGTAATATAGAGGATTGTGTATGAGCAGTCATACATAACAAGAATATTCTTGTATTGAGAGTTTCCTTGGTAACAGATGACCTCGAGAACGCAGCTCAAGAGGTACTCTGTTACCAAGGGAACTCGAAGATGCAAGAATTTGTTGTTTAGGTACGACTGCTCATACACACCTTTTACAGTGTATGGCAGTCACAGCATAGAAAATCACACAAACCAGCTGGAGAGACAACAGAGAACAGAAATTTTAACATTTTCTTTTTTTTTTAACTGACACAGTGTGCTGCAGATGTTTCTGCAAGTTCAAGTTTAAAAGAAAACGCAACTTCCTTCCAGCTTAACTGGATTGAGGAAAGCAACTATGCGGCAGCATTCAGTTGTTATGCTGCAGTAGTGACACAGCTAGTGCAGCATAACAGCTGTGATGACATAGCTACTGCAGCATAACAACTCCATTCTAGTTATGGATTTCTATCCATAACAACATTCTACCATACACTATAACTACATACATGCTTTATTTACAGATGTAGTACTCATCACTTTCCATGTTCTGAAGTACTCTTTAGTACTTCATAATAAATGCATACTTTTTAAAAATATTTAATTGCTATTTTGATTTTTTAGAGTTAACCAGAGAGAGACACTAGGCTGAAGTTTGTGTATGGGTGCAATCTGGTATCAATGTGGAATTAAATGAATTGCTAACAGTGACACATTCTGCATGTGGGATTCAAAATCAATTCTTCAGACTTGCAGCTCAGACCCATAACACACTCGCTACAGTGCCTCCCTATTTTAATCCTCTTCAGTGTACAACAAGTTAATGCAGCATCGTTCTTTATGACCACTTACAAATCTATTGCTTAAAATACTTTTACCATCATATAACACTGATTGCCAAATAAATAACTCTGCTATGTTCCTGTAAAACCTGTCCACAGCACTGGATTCCTATTAACAATTACACATCTAGCTTTGACATAATAATACATTTTGTAACATTATTAATTACATAAGTACTATAATGAGTACCCTGTCCCTGTAACACCGTCAATTTCACACAGTGCAGCTGCTACACCACATAGGTACAGAAATCAACAAAATAGGAATGATACAGTAACAGACAGTACTAAAAACACATCCAGCGTGATTACTGTACGCAATATTCATGATAGTCAGTTAACCTTACAAGGGAAATCAATTCTATATACCTAAGTGAGGAGAAGCAGTGATGTAAACCTGAAACTAATTACTTTACTATGTATAAGTAATCAACAATATAAATCCATGATATACCTGCATACATGCTATATTTATCATCACTGTAGCACAACAGTATCATCAATAATAGCTCTAACAATGACAATACCACAGTTCTGTACGGTTCCTTCACCTTAGTCTTGCAAGAAGTACTTGCTTCCCAATGTTTTCCATAGAAATCTATACTATATAAAATTTTCTCAGGTACAGCTATTTACAATATAAGAGCATAACTGAAAAACACAGGGTATGACATTAAGTATTTCTGCTCCTTTTTAGTATAAGTAATAAACATTCCAGATTACAGCTAAACAGTATTAAATGGCATGCATTCAACTGCCAGCATCTTATGTAAGTTCCTTTAAAAAAATTAATTAATTAAATCTTGTGCGTACAGCTGTGAAATACAGATGTAGTACTGAACAAAAATGAACAACAAACTAACAGACATTATTAAACAACAACCATTGCTTTTGCCTAAATGTGTCACACAATATTCATGGTAATTAGTTAACCTTAAAACTGAAAAGCTATTCTACACATATGACTGATGAGAAACAGTTACGTCACTGTGACACTGACTACTTGTTATCTCATGTATAATAACTAACTAGCAACACAATTGCACTTAACAACTACATACCTGAGTTACGTAGAGATTTAGTACTCACAGCGTTCCCTGTTCTGAAGTAATCTTTATTACTGTATAATACATCCATAATTTGTAACTATTTTTAACTGCTACTTAAATTTTTAATTGTTTATGCAGGAGAGGCACAATAAGCTGAAGCTTGCTTATAGAAGCAATCTGGGAGCACTGTGTAGTTAAATGACTTGGTAAGAGTGACACATTCTGCAAGGGTGGCCTGTGGGATTCAAACCAAATTCTCAGATTTGCAGCTCAGACTTGTAACACACTGCACAATGCCTCCCTATTTTGTCCCCCTTCATTTATAGCAAAATGTTTAATGCAGCACCGATTACAACTCTACTGCTCAAAATATTTTTCCCATCATACAATATTAATTTGCCACATAATTCACTATTCTACATTCCCTGTACTAAAAACACTGTCCACATCTGTGTGTCATGGTGTACTCTCCAGATTCTGTCAATTACAAAATATTAATCACTAAACTAGAAATCTAACTTCAAACCCCTCAGTGTAATGCAAGATGGTACAGCACTGGGATTCCCTATTAACAATTACGCATCTATCTGTAACATATTATTACACATTTTGTAACACTGTGTTACATAAATCACTATAATGAGTACACTGTTCCCAGAAAGCCCATAAATGTTCAACACTGCGGAACTGCTGCACCATATAGATATACAAATCAACAAAAAGGAATGCTAACAGACATTATCTAAACAAACTTGGCATGATTATTTTATACAATATTACTAATACTCAGAACTGGGAAAATCTATTATACACATTTAAGTGCAGAGAAACAGTGACTTCATCCTGAGACTAATAACTTTGCATACTATGTGTAATAACTAACCAATAATATAAATCCATGAAATACCTATATACATGCTTTGTTATTGCTGTACCACTACAGTATCATCACTGATCACAGACTTAACAAGGACAACACTGCAGTTCTGTACGGTTCCTTCAACTTAGTCTTGTAGCAATTACTTGTTTCCCATGTTTTACATACAAATCTATACTGAATGAAACTTGCTCAGGTACAGCTATTAAAAACAAATGACCATAACGTAGATAAATTGAAAGGTATCAAAGCTTTAACATAAGAAACTTTAACAACCCCACTACCCACCTACACACAGGAAAACCAAACACAGTGAATGACTATTTACAGTCTGTTTCCAGTACAGTTACTTAACATTTCAGCTTACAGCTAAACAGTATTGAACAGCATGCTTTTTAACTGCCAGCATTGTATGTAATTTAATACTTGAAAACATAGTCCCTCATAAATATACACATTTGCAGTACATTTATTTCTACAAAACTGTGAAAATTCTTGAGAAAACATCATCTTGTCCACTAAACAGGCTAGAAACATGGGTCATTTCCATGCTGAAGTTCATCAGGGCACTGCACATTAGTAATTTTATAAAAGTGACATCCGTACGTCTTTTAAGACTTGTAAGACGGTTTTCATAATGACTATACCGTAAACCAACATCTACACTCTTACCTACAATCTATATTATCGATACTACACCTTCTAGCAGAACAGGTGTTTTTGGAAAGTCAAAGTACCTGTCACAGTAACCTGCAACATTACTGTACATTTTTTAAATGTCCTACAATATGACCTTACAACTATGCTCAATACTGTCACAAAAATTAGCAAGTTACCTTTTAAAATTATACTCTTATACATAAGAAGCAACTGTAGCGAGTACTGAAAATATTTGTGCTGCAAACCTGGAGACCTGGTTTTGAATCCCACATTCTCCACATTCATACTGTGTGGCCCTGAGAAAATGAATAAACTTCCTTATGCTTAAAAGTCTCAACGGGATTTCAGCTGAGCCTTACTGTGCCTTTCATGAGTAAACAATTTCCTCTTTCCCTTACATATAACATGCCATCTGAAAAATGCCCTCAGACGCAACACCAAACTAAATATTCCAGTCAAATGTTTACTGTGACATACCTATACATTTTTTCCCTGCAATGCATGGTACAAATCACAACATAATGCTACATTTTATAACACAGTTTACATACCTGCAAACAAACTTCTAAACTGTGTTGTGATCAAAGTTCAATATTTCAGGAACAAACAAATAGCAATGCTGGCAGGTCACTGCAAAAATCATTATGATATTACCTCTCCTCTCCATGTGTTTTTTTTATATATTTTTCCTTGCAAACACGGTAAACAAAAGATATACTGTACTTCAGTCAATCCTACATCATCTAAAGGTGTTATACTGTGATGTACGATGCCATGCCATTTCTTTAATTGCAACCTTTTCAGCCATTCAGGGTCAGATATTCAAAACTTTGCCCCGGCTAAATTAACACTGCCCGTGGGCAAACTTAGCCCAGAGCACAAAGCAAGCTATATTCAAAAGGAATAGCCCGGCAAACAGCTTCTGAATACAGCATGAAATGAGGCGGGCAAACTTAGCCCTGGAATAAGACAGTTCTGAATATAGCAACCAGGAAGTGCAAACCACAACAGCAACACAGTGCACAGTGATGTGAATGTAGGTAGAGGTGAACTATGTGGTCAATGTGTGTGCCAGCAAATATGTGGACCCAGTACAGCTGCAGGCAGCGGCGCGTGAAAGTACAGTGTTCAAAACTGTACAATATTCCCCGAACTGTTTGCACAGCGCTAACACGCTTTGCGCGGTTTAGCGAGAGGGCTAAACCATTAGCCCGGTGCAAACATGTTTGCCAGGCTAAACTTTCCCCACTCAAAAGTGACAAGCAAATGAGCCTACTTAGGTAGTCTCTGGGCAAACATCCAGATTAGCATCTCATTATGCCCTGATTTGCATGCAGTTTGCACTGGCTAATGGTTTAGCCCTGCGCTAAACCCGTGCAAAATGTGTAGCGCTAAACAGTTCGGGGAATATTATACAGTTTGAAAACTGTACTTTCACATGAGCTGCTGCCTGCAGCTACTAGGACAAATACAGCATAGGCACAGATGGCGGTGGTGCTGGATACAACTGTCACACTGTAGGTCATGCTACAGTACACAGCAGACACTACAGCAAGGGGACCAGTAGTAGACACAGCACTGCCTACGATGTAGGCAGTGCTGATGAGTGCACTGTATACAGTGACAGGCTCAACATGCGCATTTATGACAGTGGACATTACCTTTACACTGTTGAGTGACCCACAGATGCTGCACCTCTGGCATGGGATGCTCACAGTGACATATACATGTCCAGCTTTGTGTGCTGGGCAGTTGTACAGCTGTGCGGTATGTGGTCGGGGGCATATATTATCAGAAAAGCACAATGGTGGGTTGTTTCCCAATACTGGCCCCTGTGCACTGCATGATGTGTCCCAGCCTTGTGGCCACACCTGGTCTGTGGCACAGCCTGGCCACCAGACACTCTCCCTCAACATCCTCCATGTGTATGCTGGTATCTGTTGGTGTCCACAGAAGAGTGGTCAGCAGGTGTGTGCTGTATGGCCACACTGCCATGCTGTCCACTGGCGGCAGGGTCACCACTTACTGCCTGGCATGGCTGGGACTGGTGGCAGATGATGGCATCATTGTGATGCCATCAGTGAGCAGCATGTTTCTTGATGTCTGGCTTTGTCTATGTGTCATATTTATTTGTTAGGGTCACCTAAAGCCGCGCAAACACCGCAAGAAAGCCAAAATGTCACACAAAGCTGATTGCCCAGGGTTAAGACTACCTTTTCCTGGGCGGTAATGTGCACGCTAAGTGTTGTGCTTAATCGCGAAAACCAATTTGCGTGGCACTAGTCACTGAATATAGCATTGCGCCTGTATTCATGTACACATACCCTCAGTTTGCCCCTTGCATACATTATGATTTTGCCCAGCTAATGCAGTTTAAATGCGTTAGCAGCCTCTTGAATATATCAAACCCACGCTAAACCTGCGCAAATGGTTTTTGCCCCGCGTAAAGTTTTGAATATTTGGCCCTCAGTCTGTAACCTTAACAGCACTAACACCTTGCAATAAAAAAATAAAAACTTTCCAAAAGGTTCTGATAACATCTCAGTAGCATTTACAACTACCTGTCTATGCAACTAATTCCATATCTTTGAAGTCCTGCTGAACACCTTAACAAGTACCAGAGACATGCAGACCACAGTAACAATACCAATTAAATGTCACTACATTTCCTTATGAAATGTAACTGTTCGTCGCCTGCATCCGCTTACATGAAGATAAATGCTACTACTGATGTCACAGTGAACTGAATTTATATAACATATACATTACCTCTTATTACTTTGTTCAGTGCATATTACTGCATGCACCATACAATTTATAATTATGTTTTTGTAACTATGCCTTCACACTACTGACATGAAATGTTAGATAACAAAAGCTTGACATTGACACACAGCCTCCAGGGCAGCTGACAGGATGTTGTGTGATAGGAAGGTGACAACCTTCTTATTTCTTACTTCTCAAATTCCCTGGAACAGGTAAACTCCTTCAAATACCTTGGGGTCACCCTAGACTCTGCACTTACCTATCATGAACACATCCACCTCCTTAGCACCGTTGTTAACACCCGCATTGGCCTCCACCACCGCTATAAGCACGGTCTCCCACCTGAAGCCCTGCAACTTGCTGTCTCCTCATCTATCCTATCCCTTATTGACTATGGGATTCTGGTCTATGGGGCTGCTGACAACACTGCCCTCAATAGAATCAGGGTATCCCTGAATAAAGCAGGTCGCCTTGCTGCTGGCTGTGATCGTCTGACCCATACCTGCTCTCTCTCTAGTCTTATTAACTGGCTTAATTTTGACAGGAGATTTAAATATCAGACCTGCCTTTTTGCCAGAAAAATCACGAATGGCCTCATCCCCGCCTCACTCCGCTTCCTGCACTAAATGTACCCATAGCTCTAATAAATTTCTCTTCCAGGTCCCACGCTGCAAATCGGCTCTGGACCAAAGAACCTTTACTACAGGGCTCCTCTCTGGATGAACCAGGCCTAAACGCCATCTTCACTGAAACTAAACCTGGTCGCTTCAAACCCCTTCTCAGAAAACATATCCAATCAATCAATATTTATTTAGCCAGATGGAACTCCACTGAGCAAGCTCATTTTCAAGGAGGGCCTGGTATCCGCACCAAGGGCCTGTGACTGCTTCTAGACCCTCTATGTCCCTTGTTGGTACCGCACTACTACCCTCATCTCTTTATCCATCCCTCCTCAGACTACTTAACATTAGGCTTGTTATATCCCTACAGCCCTCTCAACAATGACTTTAATTCCTATGACAAAGGCCTAGTGTCCATGGGCACCTGTCCTGCTTCCCTCTGCCCCCCAGTTTACCCCTCAGCTGCCCCTTCTGGACAAGAGTACTGTGTGTAACCCCTAGGTACTCCATTCTGATTGTGAATTGTCCCACTTGATCTGTAGATTACTATGATGCCCTCTATGACTTTGTACATGCTGTTTTGCCACTATGTTCTTCTTATGACCCTGTAATCTGCTTGTATGCTTCGTTTGTCTGTCTGATGACTGTATATTGTTCAACTTGACGTGAGCCTTTGTACAGGAGTCTCTGACTCAAAGATATGCAATTCTGATATGATAAAATAAATAAACCTAGCAGGCAACAACAAGTAGTATCCTGGCTTTGAAACAGAAACATTTAAAGTAACTCTTGATAAGCCATGTACATACCATTACTGTTGCCCTTCAGATCCCAAAACACATAATAACGGCGTATTAGGAAGCCTACATTCCCACCATTCATTCTGTGATGTTCCTATTAAACCAATTTGTTCCCATAGGCACCAGAACCATCTATTGTTAGAACTGACCCAAAATGGCCACTGGGAGCAAATGAGTATGACATCCATACATAAGCAGTAGCCCTTACTTACTGGCTATTGATTTCTGTCTCCATGCACTATGCAATGACACAGGAATACAGTATTTAATAAATACAAACTTCCTTTTACTATGTAAAATACAAAACTGACTTTCTCCTGTAATGATAACTTGTGACAGTGCTCCTGCAAATTTACATGTTTACATATTCCTATGCAGCCCATTCTTGTCTTCTTTGTTGATGTTATTTGCCTTCAAAACATAGGTGCAGCCTTTAATTCACTGCCTCATAAGAAAACAAACATTTTTAAAAACCTGTAGGAGACAAACATTTTACTCGGATTCTCCTCATACACATCTAATTAAAAATCATTTCTACTGTACTATATCCCACTGGAACACAGGTTGATCTCCTATATGAACTTCTTTAAATCTTTTGTTTTGAGACATTTTCCACCTGCATCATCACTTAAATTACTTTACTATTTCTGTCTCTCCATTGGACAGGTATGCCTGTATAAATCATTCTAGCTGTACATAGAACATTTTAAATGCCTGAATAATGCAATACATTTGAGAAGAATCAAAGTAACATCATTTGCTACATAAAATACTTTGTAATGTAGTAAGATTACTAATGAGAAACAATGTAACTGACAATTTTAAAGGTATACCTTATTTATATTGTATATTGCCATATAGGGACCTCCTTGAAACTGAGATGCAACTGTCACACATTGTTTAATTGTTAGCATTAATATGACTATAGCATGTACATAGCACAACTTGACATAGTTACAATTGCTCATGACACAGTACCACAGGTCAGCATATTCAGAATGTAGCACAATGCACAGACCAATTTTGTGTTTCTCATTTTACCTGTATAGTTTGGCTATTACCAAATTTCTCATTTTCTACAATGTGAATCAACAGTTTATGGTTATTGCAAACCAGGTTCAAAGGCTGCTATCACAATGTTAACTGTGCCACATACATAACGCTACTATGAAACCATAATAAATACTGAGCAAAATTCTGCATGTGTCTGACTACTTAGACATTACTAGCATGCTAATGTATCACCACACAATTTCATTACTGTGTATTCACATTACTTTATCAGATATGTTACATGGTCTGGCCACTAAATACATCTGTATTACTCTGACACACATGCCTATAGATTAGTATAGGTTTTAATCTTGTTGAATGACTTTCATTGGCATGTACAATAACACGTAATGTGTATTGTATGTGTACTGTAGAAAACTTTAATTCCGAGATTTCAGCTTATACCTTCTGTATATAACATATTGACACCTCTTAGGGACCTTCCTGAAATTGAGATACATCTGTTGGATCACTAGGTCTTCTTGGCCTGGAAGGACACTACTTTTTATTCAGCTGTGAGCTGTGTGGGGAAATTCTATATTGCACTTAATATCTGCAACAATGTGCACTTTTGCTCAATTCTGTGGGAGGTAAAACTAACTACCCTTGGTAATTGCTATTTATTTAATGTTTAACCGAGAAGGGGCTTGCAAATTTGTTTATCTTGTGAGTAACTTCAGAAGGATTTAAATACTGCATTTGGGTAGACCCTTGGAGGTAGCTAGATGGTCTACTAGGATTTTCTGACAGTTAAACTATTTTTAAATAAATTACAGGTGGCTGAGGAGTGAATAAGGAGCTTGCAAACTCTGTTTATCTTGGAAGTAACTTCACAAGGGTTTGAATACAGCATTTCAGCTGTCCCTTTGGGGTAGCTGGATTGACTACTAGATTTTGGGACAGAAACTATTTTTAAATAATTTACTGGTGCGGAGGATTTTGTGACAGTTAAACTATTTTAAATAAGTTACTGTGGTTAAGGAGTTGTTATAGCAAAACCTGCAGTGTGAATTAAACACAGCCAGCCTCAGGTGCAGGACATTGTTTCCTCATTGTTTTCAGACCACAAAGTGTTGTACTGGATCAGGAAAGGTTGCATCATAACCACTGTCAACCAAATGCCCTGGGTGGAGACTTCCAGACTTGATCAGATTACTATAAGCTACTGGTGGCTGCAATATTTAGAGACACAGTGCACATCTTCTTGACCTGGAAGGACACTACTTCTTTATTCAGCTGTGAGCCGTGTGGGAAATTCTATATTGCACTTAATATCTGCAACAATGTGCACTTTTGCTCAATTCTGTGGGAGGTGAAACTAACTACCCTTGGTAATTGCTTTTATTTACATATTTATTTAGTGTTTAACCAAGAAGGCTTGCAAACTCTGTTTATCTTGTGAGTAACTTCAGAAGGATTTAAATACTGCATTTGGGTAGACCCTTGGAGGTAGCTAGATTGTCTACTAGGATTTTCTGACAGTTAAACTATTTTTAAAAAATTACAGGTAGCTGAGGAGTGAATAAGGAACTTGCAAACTCTGCTTATCTTGGAAGCAACTTCACAAGGGTTTGAATACTGCATTTGGGTGTCCCTTGGGGTAGCTGGATTGACTACTAGGATTTTGGGACAGAAACTATTTTAAATTTACTGGTGCGTAGGATTTTGTGATAGTTAAACTATTTTTAAATAAGTTACTGGAGGTTAGTTGAATTACCATGAAGTACAGTACTCACCAGGGTGGTGCAGCAGTGGTGTATTTGATTGTTTCTAACAGTCACCTGTGGTTGTGGACTACCCTCCACTTCCCCACCCCCAGGCGTGGCATTTCCTGTATAGCCAAAGTTCTGACATCACTTCCTCAACAGGTCTTGGGGCAGAACTGTCACATTCTTAATAACCCATCACAGTGCATAAAGGGTAAGTACACCACCAAAAAAAAAAAAAAAGTTTTTATATATATACATATTGTATATTATAAGGGAGAGGGACATGTGGGAGTGATGCAATGCACTGGCTGTGGGGCAGAAGCCCGGGAGACATTCTGAAACTGCGTTGTTGTCCCATTTGTAGGCAACTATCAGCTCTGAGGGAGGAGACTGCCCATCTCCAGGCTGAACTGGCAAGGACTAAGGAGGCCTCCCCACCCAAAGAGCACCACTGCCACAACCACTGCCTCAGAGGTTGCCAAGTATGAAGAGCAGTTGGACCACAGTGGGTTCTGGAGGTGGGTGGTGGAACAGAGGCGAAGACCCCTAGTTGTACCTCTCACACAAATCAAACGCCATCTGGCAGAGCAAGGTTCCTCTATGATGGCACCCTCGGTGGAGACCAAGAAGAATGCTGAGGACATCCACAAGGGAGACCCACAAAAGTGTGGCAAGGGACACCACAGAGGAAGGAAACAGCTTCTGACAGGGGACTCAATTGTTAGGGGTAGAACCGGAGAAGAAGGGGAGAGGGAAGTAAGGTGCCTGCCTGGTGCCATGGCTTGAGGGACAAGAAGCAATCCTCACGACTGCAGAAGCAGCATCACAGGAGAGGGAACTAGATATCATTGTCCACCTTGGGACAAATGACCTAGCTAGGCATGGAATCAGTACAGTGCAGGATGAATCTGTGGACTTGGGGAGGGGCTTCAGACAGGTAGCAAGCACGGTTACCTTCTCAGAGGTGCTGCCAGTCCATGGCAGGGGTGAGGCTAGGGACTGCACACCCATGCAGTTTAATGAATGGTTGCAAAACTGTGCAGAGCACAGGGCTTTGGCTTCACTGGGGAAGGGGATACACCTGGAGAGATGAAGGTCTGTACTGGCACGATGGTCTGCATCCGTAAACGGGAACCAAGCTTCTAAGTGACAGGTTTAAATGTTTCTCTGGCAAGCTTTTAAACTAGCTAAGGGGAGGCAGGAAATTTCAAGCCTCCCACAAAACATGGCAGGTAGTAAGGTAAACACTGAGGTACAGAGCTCAATAGAGGCAGGACATGGGTAAATGGAAAACAGACAAGGGAAATAAGAGCAGGGATGGGGAAAAGGATAAGCAACATTAAATGGAGGGCAATGAGTACCAATGCCTGTAGTCTGGGAAACAAGCTTGAGCTAGTAGCCCTGATGGAAGATGAAAATCGGATATTGTGGCAGTCACGAAACATCGTGACATGGAGAACCATGACTGGGATGTCAACATATCAGGGTACACAGTCTACGGAAGGGACAGGGAGGGTAAAGAGGAGATGGAGTAGCTCTATACATAAGGGAAGGGATCAAAGCTAGAAACTAAAAAGCAAAGGGGAGGACAAGAGGCACTGTGGGTAGCCTAGGAGACAGGGAATGGCATCACAATCTGCACAGGGTTGTATACAGACCCCATCTCAAGGGAAGGCAACGGACAAGAAAATGATAAAGGACATTCTCAAAATGGCTGAAAAGGAGATGCTGTTGATGGGGACCTGAATATACCAGATGTTAACCTTATGACATGTACTGCTGCCACTTCCAAGAGCAGGGTCATTCTCGATGCTCCTGCAGGGGGCAGGCCTTAGACAGCTAGTGTTGGAACCCACTCGGGAGGAGCAATACTAGACCTGGTACTCTCAAATGGAGAGAGAGGATCACAAATTTAGAAGTCAGTAGACATCTGGGAACAAGTGACCATTGCACAGTGTGTTTCACAATAAGCACAACCATGGAGACAAGCCATACAAAACAAGGATACTGGACTTTAGAAGGGCGACTTTGGCAAAATGGGTGAATACCTGAGGAATGCACTAGCAAATGGCCAAAAAGGAGGGGGAAGAACAATGGAGAAAATCAAAACTGCTATCATAGAGGCAACAAGCCTTGTGTGGGACAAATAAAGAAAACAAAGCGGAGTAAAAAACACTATGGTTCTCAAAAGAGGTCTCAGGAAAGTTAAGGAGAAAAAGGCTGCATTCAGAAAGTATAAGGAATCACAGACGGAGCAATACAGGGAACTGTATCAATTAAAGCAGAAAGAAGTGGGAAGGCAGTCAGACTAGCAAAGGCCCAAACTGAGGAAAAATAGCCAACTCAGTTAAGAAGGGGATAAAACCTTTTATAGGTACATTAGGAGCATAGAAAGGTTAAGGAGGAATAGTGAAGATTAATAAAGGAGAGGGAGGTGGGCAGAGGGAGACAGTGAAAAGGCAGAGATACTGAATGAATACTTTTGCTCAGTATTCACAAAAGAAGATGAGGAGGAGTTACCAACTAATAAGAAAATAAGTTCCCCAGGGTTCCTTTTAAATTTTAAACAATTACTAGATAGGGAGACAAGAAATGTGGAATAACATCTGAATAATACATATGAAAAACTTGTCTCAACCCAAAAACAAACATGTTTCAGAATATTTTATTATTGTCTTTGTATAATATCATAAAAACTCTCATGTGCTCCTGAAAATATCAATTCAGTAACGCTTCGAATTCAAATTCCTTCATCAGACTGTGGAGCTTATTCTGAAAATAAAAAAAATATATGGAGATAAATACATAATTCTCTCATTTGAGTTAAGTAAATGTATGAAGCATTAGAATACATAATGCAGGTGAAACTAACCTGCTTCTTGCAAGGTGGCCAGTGGGGCTAAAAATATCAAACCAATTCCTCAAATCTGAGGTTACAAATTTTAATATCTAAACAGGGAGAGAAACAAAACTTCTATTAGCCCAATTTATAGCTAATCTAATGATATGCACACTATTAAATGATAATTTAATAGCATACCTTTCCTTTTAATTCTTCTGTTAAAGAAAGGTTCAACTCTGTTGTTCCTAAATATGACTTTGTCCTAAAAGGAAACATATTTTCAAAAAAGGGAACAACTATTAATCTTAACTTAATACTTTAATTTACTGATTTAAATCTTACTCTTATGGTAAGAAAGAGTTTATCTCATAGTATGATATTAGTGTCCATAAGCACTAGTTAATACAAGTCTCCTCTTAAACTCCGTAAAAAATAATTTTTAACTTCGAGTAAAGCCCTTTACCTTATTTTGTCTTTGTTTATGTCTCATTAAATCCGTATGGCTTTTAAACCGAAACCGAATTTCAAAGGTTATGAACGCCACGCCCGCCATTAGCACACCACGCAGTTTGCTACTGCTTGCACCTATTTTCCTGATGCAATATACTTAAGAAGAAGGGGCTTAATCCACTAGGCATGCACGTAAGTCGTACACGTCATAAGTGACATCGCCTGGGCTGCCCAGTCAAATGAATGAAACCTCCTGTAGTAACATTAAAGGAGAGTCCCCTAATTTCACAAGTTTAAAGAAGTGCTCATAATGATTTAAGGAACAAATACTTATAATGTTACATATCAAAAATCTCTCACAAGTTTCCAATTGCTTTAGTACTCATATTAACCTCAGAGCAACACTTAATCAAAGCTTGTATGTTTCAAAAACATCTTTTAAAATTAGAACAACAGGCTACGGAAATAGACCCACTAATGAGAAAACACACGTGTGTGAGAGAAAAGCATTTCAAACTTAGAATTCTTTATCCCTTTTTCCACAATGAAATTAAATTAAAAGGAAAAGAAAAGAATAAGGATAAAGGAGTTCAGATGTGTACGTGATCCGTAAGGCCATAAATGACGTTACCTTGAGCATCTGAAAGAAAAACTCTCCCATAAAAATAATTAGAGAGTACTCCTTATTTCACAAACTTTCTCAATACTCATAATGATTACCAATAGAAACATTAAGATTCTCATTTTACCAAATATATTAATGCTACAATAACGCTTGGTGAAACTAAGGCATCATAACAATTCACACTAGCATCAAGGTAACATCAGTAAACTACACAGCAGGTCAGAGCTTATATATTTCCAAATACATTCCTAAGGATATCATATAATTTAGAATGAGTTTCCAAGTATGAGAGTACATCAAACTGAGAGAAATAAACTCACTAATGTGAAAAAGACTTAAATATGTACGGAAGAAACCTTAACATACCAAAAGACAGTGAAAAGGCAGAGATACTGAATGAATACTTTTGCTCAGTATTCACAAAAGAAGATGAGGAGGAGTTACCTAAACTAGACAATAGAAGCACTCTGGGTGGGGGTTGACACCAGTCCATTTACAGAAGAAAGAGTCCTGAAAGAACTCCTAAACTCAAGGTGGACAAAGCAATGGGGCCTGATGGGATTCACCCCAGAATCCTAAAATAACTAAGGAGGACCTAGTGACACCACTGACCACACTTTTAACAAATCATAGGAGGGTGGGATGGTACCTGAGGACTGGAGGAGGGCAGATGTGATTCCCTCCACAAAAGTGGGAGCAAGGCAGAAGCAGGAAACTACAGATCTGTAAGTTTGACCTCAGTGGTAGGGAAAATGATGGAATCACTTCTGAAAGAAAGAACTATTGAGTACCTAGAGGACACAGCGGGGCAATAGGACCCAAAGCAGCATGAATTTACATCAGGAAGCTGGGTCATGTCAGACCTAATCTAATTGATTTCTTTGACTGGGTGACCAAAGTACTAGACCAGGGAGTGGTTATGGATATGGCCTACCTAGACTTTAGCAAGGCATTTGACACAGTCCCGCACAAAAGACTAATAATCAAGTTAGCCAGCCTGGGAGTGGGTTCCAGGGCGGTAGCCTGGGTAGCAAACTGGCTGCACAACAGGACAAATAAGGTAATAGTGAATGGAACACATTCCAAAGAAAGGGGGTTACTAGTGGAGTAACTTCAGGGCTCAGTACTGGGTCCAGTCCTCTTTAATATCTTTATAGGTCACATTGCAGAGGGTCTGGAGGGAAGGTATGCCTCTTTGCAGATGGCACAAGATCTGTAACATAGTTGATACACAAGGTGGGGTTAGAAAGGATGAGAAGGGACTCTCAAGGTTGGAGGAATGGTCAGACATATGGCAACTTAGATTCAATGCAAAGAAGTGCAAGTAATGCACCTGGGAAACAAAACCCAGGAGAAGAGTACACAATAGCAGGGAGGTACTAACAACAACAAAATGGAAAGGGACTTGGGGTAGTCATATCAAATGACTTAAAGGTGGGTAAGCAATGTGAGAAGTCAGTAAGAAGAGCTAGGGGATACTGGGATGCACAGGAAGGGGCATCACAAGTGGAAAAGGGAAGTGGTTATCCCTCTGTACAGACAGTTGGTGAGACCCCATCTGGAATACTGTGTGCAGTTTTGAGACCTCATCTATGCAAGGACATAGACAGGATGGAAGCAGTCCAGAGGAGGGCAACTAAAATGGTGCAGGGTCTGCATCAGAAACCATATGAAGAGAGACTGAGAGAGCCAATATGTATACCCTTGATGAAAGGAGGGACAGGGGGACATGACAGAAACTTTCAAGTACCTCAAGGAATCAACAAAGTCCAGGAGGGTAGCATCTTTCAGAAAAGAGATGTGTAAGAATAAGGGGCACAATTTAAAGATAGAGGGGGACGCCTAGGGTAATGTGGAGGAAATTGTTTTCACGGAGCGGTGGTGGATGCATGGAACCATCTTCCTGGGAGGTTGTTGGGTCTCAAACAGTGGGGGAATCTAACTATGGGACAGACATAAGGCAATTGTAGTGGGGGTTGCAAGAAGTAGGCTGTTGGTTAACTAGAATCTGCAGCTTATCCAATAGGAAGGGAAATGGGCAGACTAGGTGAGCCAAGTGGTCCTTATCTGCCGTCAAAGTCTATGTTTCAATTCTTCTATGTGCAGTGGATCAGCTTCTGGATGACCTGGACCATCCAGTCCTGATCTCTTCAGCGCAGAGAGATTTACAGTGGTGGGAGGATTCTCATAATCTTTCCTGAGACTTCCATTCTGAAACCCTGCACCAGCAGCTACCCTCACCACGGATGCCTCGAATATTACCAATAGAAACATTAAGATTCTCATTTTACCAAATATATTAATGTTCACAATAACGCTGGTGAAACTAAGGCATCATAACAATTCACACTAGCATCAAGGTAACATCAGTAAAACTACACTGGGGTGGGGAGCTCACTTGGGGAACATCAAGCTCAAATCCTTTGGTCAGGCCTGGAGACTTCTCCACATCAATGTTCTGAAGCTCAGGGCGGTCCTGTATGCCCTACAGGCCTTCAGACCCCATACCAAAGGGAACACTGCTGATCCAAATGGACAATATGTCGGTACTTGGTACATCAACAACAAAGAGGAACCCGGTCGACCTGCTTTGCAGGAGGCGACACGGGTGTGGAACTGGGCAGTCCAGCACCTTCTGGTCCTAGTGGCCATGCACATTCCAGGTGTTCTCAACGCTCCTGGTGGACAGTCTCAGCAGGACTCGGACCCTCACCCACTCAATGGTACTGCATCAGGAAGTGGCGGAATCCATCTTCCAAAATTGGGGATCCAGAAATCAACCTTT
Organism: Neoceratodus forsteri; assembly: GCA_016271365.2. NCBI lineage: Eukaryota > Metazoa > Chordata > Ceratodontiformes > Ceratodontidae > Neoceratodus > Neoceratodus forsteri. The sequence continues at coordinate 325,645,685 of CM028137.1, forward strand.
CACCTCCAATTCAACGCAAAACTTCTCAAGTTTTGCTCACTCGCCCAGAGAAAGGTGCTTTCCGGAGGAAGCATTGTCTCAATCATGACAGGGAAATTGTTGCATGCCCCCCGTTTCCCATTCTGCAGAGGGTTTCCTCAAATTTCGAAGCCAAGGGGCCAAGATGATCCTCACTGCCCCTCTCTGGCCAAGACAAATCTGGCTCCTGCTGTTGCAACAGCTCTCCAGGGAATCACAGGTTCCACTTCCGCTGACTCACGACCTCCTGTCTCAGGATCAAGGCCATCTGGTTCATTTGGTGCTCAGGACCCTGCATTTTCATGTATGGCTCCTGCAGACATAGCGATTTCTCACTTTGGGGTTTCCTCCAGGGTTGCTAGAGTCCTCATTGAGGCCAGAAAACCATCTACTTATGCCTTGAAGTGGAAGCGGTTTTCATTTGGGTGCTGCTAAAGGTTAGAACCCTTCTCCTGCTTAGCCCCCAAGTCATGGAATACCCTTCACTTATCGGACTCGTCTGTCCTAGTCTTTTTAAAAGTCCATAGCTCAGCTATTCGGCGTATCATGAGCTAGTGGATGGTAAACCCGTGGCTCAGTTGGAGGTCTCAAAGACATTTCTGAAAGGGATCCTCCATCTGAAACCCCATCCGCAGCCCAACTCCACTGTGGGATTTGAACTTCGCCTTGGAAAAGCTCACCTTCCTCCTTTGAACCAGCTATGAGCTGTGATCTGTGCTTCCTGCCCTGGAAGGCACTCTTCTGGTGGCTATCACCTCAGCCTGAAGGATTTCAGAGCTTCACGCCTAATCTGCAAGGAGCCTTACCTGATTTTTCCATAGGATCGGGCGGTCCCTCAGAACGCATCTGAGGTTTCTTCCAAGGTGGTGTCAGAAGCCACGCTGAACCAACAGTGGAGCTTCCGTTTATTACCCTCCCTCTAACAGAGGTGAGGCTATTCTTCACGCGATGGATGCCCATCGGATTCTCCGGTGTTATACCCATCAGACTAAAGAGTTTTGCTCTTGTGACCAGTTGTTCGCTTCTTTTGCCCCGAGATCAAGGGGCAAACCAGTTTCTAAGCAGGGCCTCCAAATGGTTAGGCAACAGCATTCGGTACTGTTACTAAAGTATGATCAAACTCTTTCGAGTTCCATAAGAGGTCATTCTACTAGGGCATGGCTGCCTCCGAACGCTTCTACAGCTGACATTTCAGCTGCCGCTACTTGGGAGTTCTATCCACACCTTACTAAACATTACAGTCTGGACAGTGCTTCGGTGGAGAGCTGGCTTTGGCCTAGCCATCCTGCAGGCCTTCTGTCCTAAGCTGGGTCCATTCTGGACTTTTGTTTTCCGTTGAGTTAGTTTTCCTCCCCTAGTTTCTCCGGTTCTCCTTGAGGGACTGCTTGGGACTCTGTCCTATATGTGATGACCTTCAATGAAGGAACCTCTGAAGTAAGACAGTACAGTTACGTGAGGAACTCACTGCACAGTAGATCTCGAGAGAGGTTCCTTCAGGGTCATATTTTTCCTCCCTTCTTCCCCTCATTTTATGTTTTACAGGACCCAATTCCTGTTTGCTCCTGCTGTAAGGCCTCTCCTGGCTCCGCGGGAGATTTGAGGAGGGCGTGGGACCGCCCACTATATACAGTCACACTGGACGAGGTCACATGACGCCGGGTGGGCAGTCCCCATCAGGTATTTAGAAAAGTTCTGCCATGCGCTCGACACCAGATGGCGCCAATCCTATATGTCATGACCTACTGAAGGAACCTCTCAAGATCTACTGTTATGATAAGTTCTCACGAACTGTACTTTTTTTTTTGCGGTCATGTTGGACTTGCATTTTAATCAGTCTGCATTCTTTCCTACCTATTTTGCCAACTTCCGGAATGAGGGAGATAGGACTCTCTGCACACTGGATGTTTAGAGGGTCCTTTGTTTTACCTGGCAGAACTAAGGACTTCAGACCGTCAACACAGTTCCGTCTATTTCAACCCTAATCATAAGGGATGATCTAGTTACATTTTAGTGTATTTCTGTCTGGATTGTAAACTGCCTTCACTGCTACGCTAAGGCTCATGTTAAAATGGAAGGCGCCACTCCACCAGAGGGGTTGAGACTTCCCAGGCAAACATCTGCTCTGTATCTTTAGGTGAGATTTGCAGAGCTGCAGCTTGGAGCACATTGTACACCTTTATCAATCTCTGTACCTTTATGTCCATGCCATGCAGCATGCCACCTTTAGCAGGACTGTTCTAAATGGATTACTATCCAGAGAGAACCCAGAGCTCCAGCCTCCCAGTCTGTGGACTTTCTCGAGGTGGTAATCAATGGTGAATACTGATTTCTGGAAGATATTAAAATTATATACTAAAGTAATTATTGCTCTTCCCTAATAGCTTCACCATTGATTACCGCCCCCAGACTCACTCCAGTATTGTTTTGTCGCTCTTTGTGTCTGTAGGAAGTTTATAGGTTACCCAGTTACTTGTTAAATTCATGTTGCTCTCCTCATCAGTGTGTGTGTGTGTAAAAAAAGGTACTGAGGCAGGTTGCTCGCACTGTTGTACACCAGCACATTTGGCATACCATTTCACCTATGTCATTTGGCCTAAGAGATATTTGCTCACGCAGTATCTAATGATGACAAGGTAGCTTCATTTATCACTAAACTGCCTGGTAGCGCGTACTGTCCTACTGGTGGTGGATGTCAAGGTTATTTTGCCAGTTGTCACTTTAAAAAATGTCAGGCTGAGTGGTTTAGGTGAAATATTAGGCTAAATCAAAAGGTCTGTTTTCTAATTGTCATGGAACCATACCAGTGGGCACATGGGGTGATGCACGCCGTGCTTAACGATCGATGGCCCCCACCAGAGAAGTTTTGCTCATGCTGGGTTCTGGCTAAAGGAGTTTAAGAGACTAAAGGAGCTTTATATGTATAGCTTCGAGGAAAGGAGAGAGAGAGAGTCCAAGAGGGTAGCATCTTTCAAAAAAAGAGGTGTAAGAAACAAGGGGCACAATCTGAAGATGGGGGCTCAGAGGTAATGTAAGGAAGTATTTTTTCACAGAGAGGGTTGTGGATGGATGGGACGGCCTTCCGAGGAGGTTGTGGAGTCAAAACAGTGGTTGAATCTAGCATGCATGGATAGTCATAAGGCAATTCTAGGGGTGGGGTAGAAAGAAGTAGGCTGCTGGTTAAATAGGATCTGCAGCTTATCCATTAGGTAGGGAAATGGGCAGACTGGGTGGGCTAAGCGGTCCTTATCTGTCAAATTCTGTGTTTCTATGTAGGTCATCAGTGTACTTACATTAGTATTTTGTCTCCTAGTACTCAGTCATGCCTGTATAAGTCAGTATGGATGGAAAGAAAAATTACTCACCTTAGTAATGTTGTTTCTTCTAATGGAGTCTTGCTGTATTCTGACTATATGCAGTTAGCCCCAGCACTTGAACTGCCCCAGAGAGTAAAGAGTTAACTAACTCTATGCAGAAGCATAGAACGTTGAGCTCGAGTTGCGTTTTCAAACCTCTGTCTCTAGCACACTGAAGTGCAACAGTCATATTGTTACCAGCACTAACTAATCAAATTAACAGGTGGAAATTGTTTCAACTTTGTAAGTCAAATGGCCACCACAAATTGTTTTAGGGTCAAAAGACTCAAGATGAGAACTCCAAAAGAGAGCTAAATATAAGACCAAGATAAAGTAGGTAGTGAAATTAAAACATTAATAAACCCATAAAGATGGGGCAAGCCAAGTACACCTCTGGGGTGCAGCACTGTACCTGCCCACCCACATCCCAAAACTACTAGGTTCCAGGAGGGAGGTGGGAGGTGTAGAATACAGCAAGACTCCATTAGAAGAAACAACATTACTAAGGTGAGTAATTTTTCTTCAAACAACATGAAGTCTTGCTGTATTCTGACTATATGCAGACTACCAAGCAGTACCCCCAGGAGGGAGGTCACAGAACCAATTTTGGAAACAGGCTCTGCAGCACAGCTGTGCCAAACCTAGCATCACTTCTAGACTGAATGTCCAGAAAGTAATGCTTGGTAAATGTGTAACAGTTTTCCACTAAAGGTATATCTCTAGCTGCTTCCAAGCAAAGCAGCTGTACCTCTGGTAGAATGAGTCCTCAGGCCTGAGGGAGCTTCCTTCCCAAGCTGTGAATAGCAGAACAGAGACAATACACCTGGCAATAGTTCTCTTTGTGGCTGGTTTGCCCTTTCCCACCTCACCACAGGTGAGAAATAACTGAGAACAGCTATTCCTATAGGCCTTAGTATGCCTCCATAGCAACTAAGGACCCTCTTTACATCAAAACTGTGTAATCTTCTCCCAGAGGAAGAATGGTCAGTGAAAAACACAGGCAATGACAGACTGGTTTAGATGAAAGTCTGACACTACTTTGGGAATAAACTTTTGTTAGTTCAAAGGACCACCTTATCCTTGTGAAAAGAAATGAAATCAGGTTCCACTGATAAAGCCTGTAACTCACTGATTCTCCTGGCAGAGGTAATAGCTACCAGGAATACAGTTTTCCATGTCAATTTCAGCTCTGCTGAAGATAGAGGCTCAAAAGGAGGCTGCATAAGCTGTGCTATACAGATGTTCAGATCCCAAGAAGGGGTAGGGTCTCGAAGGAGGATTAATATGCATCAGACCTTTGAAAACTTCTTGAAGACTGGATGAGAGGCTAGGAAGAGCCCTTACCAGCAGAAAGGAAGGCAGACACAGCTGCCAAATGTACCTTGAGAGTAGTAGGCCGGAGGCCTAAGCTATTAAGATGCACCAGATGAAAAAATTACTCACCTTAGTAATGTTGTTTCTTCTAATGAAGTCTTATATTACAGACATTAGCAGTTTGTTCCAGCTCTAGAACTGCTCCGGAGTGAAATGGTTAAAACCATTCCAAAATAGAATTTTGTACGAGAGCAGCTCTATCTATGTCATTTCAAACTTGAACTGTCAGATCTTTTACGAGCCAAACTCACTAAGGTCTGTGTGGAAGCTGTAACCTACACTAGCCAAATGGCTACCTAAATAATAAGAACCATTGATGGTCCCAACACCCAAGACTCAAGTCAGGGGACCAGAAATACTAACACCATTCTAATAATATGAAAATGGAACATAAGTATAATAAAACACACACGCTACACATACACACCCCAAAGTCCCAAAGGGGACAAAATGCTAACAGGACATAAGCAGTGCCCACACTAAGTTGCCCGCACCCACCAAGTAGAGGTTCGAGAGGGCAGGTTGGGAGGTCTATAATATAGCAAGACTCCATTAGAAGAAACAACATTACTAAGGTGAGTAATTTTTTCTTCAAACAACATGAAGTCTTGCTATATTATAGATTTGATAAGAATACACAGTAGTACCTCCATGGAGGAGGGCAGAACCTACTTAGGAATAGGCTCTGAAGAACAGCTGTGCCAAACCGAGCATCTCTCCTGGCCTGGACATCCAGGAGTAATGCTTGGTAAAGTGTGTACCGTTTTCAAGTAGCAGCCACAATCTCTAATAAAGGGATATCTCTGGCAGCAGCTAGAGGCATAGCTGTACCCCTGGTAGAATGAGCCCTCAAACCGGGGGCTCTGCCCACTTTCTGATAACAAATTGGATACAGAGACAATCCACCTGGCTACTGATCTCTTTAGTGGCAGGTCTGCCTTCCCAACTTCACCATAGGTAAGGAAAAGTTGGAGGATTCGAACCTCTAGACCTTTGGTACGCTCTATATAATAACTAAGAGCTCTCTTAACATCCAGGCTGTGCAACCTTCTCTCACCAAGAGGAGTGATCAGTGAAAAATACTGGAAGGAGATAGATTGATTAAGATGGAAATCTGAAACCACCTTAAGCAAAAACTTCCTATTAGTCCTAAGGGACTACCTTATCCCTGTGGAAAGAAATAAAGTCAGTCTCCACTAACAAGGCTTGCAATTCACTTATGCGCTCATAGAAGTGATAGCCACTAGAAAACGGTTTTCCACGTTAGTACTTGCTCTGCAGAAGACAGAGGTTCAAAAGGGGGTTGCATTAACTGGGCAATGCAAACATTAAGGTCCCAAGCAGGGGCGGTTCCCTAAAGGGAGGATTAGTATGGGTAACTTCAAAAAACTTGGAAAACCCAGGAAGAGAGGAAAGAGGGGATGACTTTCCTGTTGACACAAAAGCAGACACAGCTGCCAAATGAACTCTCAGGGTAGCTGGTCTGAGACCCAATGAATTAAGATGTACCATGTAATCTAACAAAATGGAAATTCAGCAGATTCTGGGGAAATATTTTCCTGAGCACACCAAATGGAAAACCTTTTCCATTTAGAACTATAAGCAGTCTAGTGGAAGGCTTTCTGAAGCCTTTAGGATCTCAAGAACACCCTGAGAGGTGTAAATCAGCAATCTCTAACTCCTCAAGAGCCAGGCCTTGAGGTTGAGGGATTTGAGGTCCGATACCAAACCCTTCCTGGGCACAATTCAACAGATCTGTGATTCCTGGGAGGCACAGGAGAAGATGGACTGTCAGAGACAGAAGGAGGGGTACCAGGCTGCCTGGCCTAATCTGGGCAATCAGAATCACCCCTGCAAGGCTGAGATCCGATTTGACTAGTACTTTGAATAAGAGGAGAAAGGGGGAAAGCATAGAGAACTTCCTCCCAATCCAGAAGGGCATCCAGGGAACTGAGCCCAGCACTGGAGGCCTGCAACAGAACAGAGGAAGTCTGTGACTGTCTGGGGCTGCAAAAGATCTATCTGAGGGATGCCCCACCCAGCAAAAACTATCCCCAGCACTTGAGGATCCAGGGACCTTCTGTGATGGCCTTGGAAATCCTGCTGAGGGCATCCGCTGGATATTGTCCTTCCCTGGAAGATGAACTGCTATGAGGGAAGTGTTCAGGAATAGGCCGAGACCACAACTTTCATTGCCTCGTGCACAAGGCCGAAGACCGAGTGCCCCCTGTTTGTTGATGTACCACATTGTTGTGGTGTTGTCTGTTCTGACTTGTATCACCTTGTCGTGGACAGATGCAGAAAAGCTTGAAGAGCTAAAAAGACAGCTCTGAGTTCCAGCAAATTGATGTGGAGCAGAGATTCCTGGGGACCAAACTCCTGAGTGGAAAGGTCGCCCATGTGGGCTCCAACAACCCAGAAGGGAAGCATCTGTAGTGAGAGTCAAGTCGTGAGAAGGGGAATGAAGGGGACCCCGCTCTTAATTGCTCTGATCCTGCCACCACTGGAGAGCTAGGATCAAGGTTCGAGATACTGGGACCAACTTGGAAAGGGGGTCTCTTCTCTGAGACCAAAAGGTTCTCAAGTGAAACTGAATGTCTCTCATCTGAAATCTGCCCCTGCACAACAGCTGTGGATGCAGCCATGTGCCCCAGGAGCTGCAGAAAGTGTCTTGCTGGTCGAGAGACCTACAGAGTGAAGAAGAGGCCAGAGCCACTAAATTCCTTACCCTTTCTGTGGGAAGAAAGGCTCTGGCTAGCTTTGTGTCCACTCTGCCCCTGTAAGGTGAGTACCTGGACTGGTTCCAGAACCGACTTTAGTAGGTTTAGCAGAAAACCCAGGGAGGTGAGAAGCTGCTGGGTGACCTGCAGGTGAGATTTACCTGTTCTGGGGACTGGCCTACAATGAGCCAGTCGTCTAGATAGGGAAAACAGCAATCTCTGCCTCCTTAAGTGGGCCACTGCCACTGCTAGACACTTTGTGAATACCTTGGAGCAGAGGTAGGCCAAGGGCATTGCTCTGAACTGGTAATGACCTGGAGGGCAGTTCGAATCTGAGGTACTTTCGATGGGATCTTCTGATTAGGACATGGAAATAGGGCATCCTTGGAGGTCCAGGGAGGCTAGCCAGTCCCCTGGCCTTTGGGAAGGTAAAATCATTGCCAGAGTTACCATTTTGAACTTTGGTCTCAGAAGATGCTTGTTCAGATATCTGAGATCTAAAATGGGCTGCCATTCTCCGGTCTTTTGGGGTAAGGAAGTATCTGAATACAGACCCTGCCCTGATGCAGGGAGGAACCTTCTACTGCTCTGAGAGTTAACAGGGATGAGACCTCTGTTTCCAGAGCGAGGGTCTCTGAAGCACTTGTAGGTAGAAAAGTCTGCTTCTCAACTTGGGAACTTTTGAAGCTGAGAACCAGACCCTGGCTACTACTTCCAGAACCCACTTGTCTGAGGTTAAAGAAGCCCAATTCTGACTGAAGTAAGCCAGCCTGCCCCCACTGGTACAGGAGAATCAGCCTGGGCACCCCATCAGGGTGCTCTGTTTTTGAGGTTTAGGCTGGGGGTGGGAGCAGGTCTGCCCACCCCGCCTGCCCCTGCCTCTGAAGAAGCCCCTCTGAGCATAGGCAGAGGAGGCCTGAGTCTGGTAGAAAGGCTGTGAAAGGCCTACCCCTACCCCTGGGGCATGCCTTTTGAGGAGTGGCTTCCGCTTCCTTAGCCTGGGCACTCTTGTAAGTAGTCCTATATTCATCCATCTTCATGTAATTCTCTGTCTGCTCTCCAAACAGAGAATTTCCACCACAGGAAAATCCATAGCCTTAGTCTGGGTATCCTGTGACAAACTAGTACACCTGAGCCAGGCCAACCTACGAAAGCTACAGATGTGGCCATGACCCAGAGGAAACATCATTAACATCCACAGCAGCATGAAACTGAACCTTAGAGGCTTCATGCCATCAGCAGCCACCTGTTCTAGTTCACTAGCCAGCTGGCCTGCGCCTGCTCGCCCAATTGCATAACAGTATCCCATCTAGATTTCTGATACCCTAGCTGCTATAAGCCAGGCATAATTTGCTTGCCTGAGTCCCAGAGAGGCTGCCATATTACTGTTTTTTTTTGCCATGGCATCAATCTTCCTGGAATCCTTGTCAGGAGGATGTAGCCAAGGAATATTAGTTTATCACAGGCAGCAGCCTGAACTATCCCAACATGACTGCATTGCTGAGAAAGGAATTCTGTATCAGGGCCTGACAATGTATACCTTCAGTCCATCTTTTATCTACAGGAGTCACAGAATTAGAGCTTTTAAAATTTTAATTGTTTGTTTCCTAAAAGACTTATGCAAAGGAATAGACAATCTCCTAGACGCTGGAATATCCATCATTTCTACAAAATCAGGCTCCTCTTGCTCATCCACAGCCTCTTCTAAAGGAAGCTGGAGGGTTTCAGCAACTTTTTATAAAACATAAAATGAGATGGGGACTCAGACAGCATAGGGGAGATTCTAAAGGTCTGTCTGGGAGATGTCCGTTCAATGGGCACACCTAGACCTTCCCAGCCACATTCATACTGTTCATAATCCTCCTCCTCCTCTTCTGGTTCATAAAATTCTCAATATCATAATCTTGAACCACTGGGACCGATCGAACCGACCTTTTACCAGATAGTGGTGGTCTGACGGACCCTGAGACAGTGACTGGACAATTTGTATGGCTTTTGCTATCTCTGCAGCAGTTGGAGAAGGAATTTTGACTCCAGACCTGCTGATTTTCTTGTTTTTTTACTGGAATTTGTTCCTCAGAGCCAGCTTTTCTTTGCCCGAGGAAGTCTGGCCCTGGTCAGAGGGCACTCCTCTGGTTCGGTTGGCACCGAACCGGCTGGCCATCCGGTCAGCGGACTTTTGGGCCTCTTGTTCCCTGAGCCTGCCCAATCTTTTTCCAGGGTGGCTGCAGGAAATCTCTTACATACCTGGCAGTCTGACTGAGGTGGTCAAACCCCAGACAATAAACACATGTGTGTGGGTCAGCCTTGGCAAAGACTTCCCACAAACATCACCGTGTTGAAACCCAGTGGCCCAGTTTTCTTTTGGGTTTCTCAGACATAATGCCAGCCTAACCAAAAACTTGCCCTTTTAGCGGCAGTGCTAGGCAAGACACCCCTTATCGGTTCTAACCGTGTCACGGTATTGGAAAAAACCGTAATAAATCTGTTTTTTAGAACCGATAAGAACCGGGAACCGCACTCTAAAATAGTAACTTTTAGTTTTAAATGAGTTTTAACCCACTGATCGTTCAAACCGAACCGATAACTTACAAGTTCCACACAGACAAAACCTTCATTTACTTACGGTTACCACAGATAGAGCTTGAACCGAACGGTTTTGCAGTTAAATAAAACTATTTTCAGTTAAATCCAACCGAAAACACTTTTTAAAACCAAGAAATGAACCGAGCAGAAGGAGAAATTCTCGAGCACTGTTCACTGAGGCGAGTAAAGAATCTGACAGTTCAAGTTTGAAATGACACAGACAGAGCTGCTCGTGCCAAAATTTTATTTTGGAATGGTTTTAACCATTTCACTCCGGGCAGTTCTAGAGCTGGAACAAACTGCTAATGTCTATAATATAGCAAGACTTCATGTTGTTTGAAAGTCCAATACAGTAGTAATGTCAGCCAACTCTGGCTGAACAGGTTTCTGGGAACACTAAAACAAAATCTTTTTCACTTGAATTGTAAGTCTTTCTGGTAGCAGGTTTCCTGCTAACCTTTAGAATATCCAGACTGATTGAGAAAGGTTGAGATTTGCATATTCTAGCTCTTTCAAGAGCCAGGCCTTGAGCCTGAGAGCCTGAAGATTGGGGTAGAGGATCCTTCTCGGGAGGATGTCAGAAGATTGAACTGTCTGGGAAGACACAGAGGCATTGTCACGGACAGTGACAGTAGTAGAGGATACCAAGGCTGTCTGTCCCAGTCTGGTGCCACTATAATCACCCTGCAAGGCTGAGATCTGATTTTGATCAGGGCCTGAATATCAAAGGAAAGGAGGAAATGCATACAGGAACCTGCTTGTCCAATCCAACAGTAGAACCTCCTGGTGTACACAGCCTAGGAGAGGAGGTCTGCAACAAAAGAGGAGTTGATTACTGTCTGGGGCTACAAAGAGATACATCTCTGGAGTACCCCACCTCTTGAAGATAACCTGAAGGATCAGGGATTCAGAGCCCATTGTGAGGACCCTGAGAAATTCTGCTGTGAGATCTGCTAAAATGTTATCCTTCTCTGGGAGGTACACAGCCACCAGGGAAGCCTGAAGGGAATAAGCCAGAGACCATATCTTCATGGCCTCTGTGCACAAGGCAAGGACCCAGTGCCTCCTGCTTGTTGATGTACCACATGGTTGGGGTATTGTCTGTCCTGATTTGTACTATTTTCCCGAACCACAGCTGAGAATGCTTGCAGAGCTAGAAAGACAGCTCTCAGCTCTAGAAGATTTATGTGAAGGAGAGACTCCTGGTGAGACCAGGTTCCCTGAGCTGTAAGCTGATCCAGGTGAGCCCCAGCCTAGGAAAGAGGTTCTGTGGTGAGAATCACTGAAGGAGCCTGACTGATGAATGGAACACCTTGCCAAAGGTTGTCTTCCTCCAGCCACCACTGGAGTGCTTGAACTAGAGTTTGAAACACTAGAACCAATTTGGAAAGAGGGTCCCTTTTCTGAGACCAGTAAGATCTGAGATGAAATTGAATATCTCTCATATGAAACCTTGCTCCATGGACCACAGCTGTGGAGGCTGCCATGTGGCCCAGTAACTGTAGAAAATGTCTGGCTGGATGAGAAACTAGAGGATGAAAAGAGGAAGCCAGAGTGACTAGAGACTGGACTCTTGAAAGAGGAAGAAATGCTCTTGCCTGGGTAGTGTCTATGTCCACCCCTATGAAAGTGAGCAGCTGAGCTGGTTCCAGAATTTACTTTTCTAAGTTTAGAATGAAACCCAATGACTCCAGGAGCCTTTGGGTGACCTCTAAGGCTGACTTGACTTGTTCTGAGGACTGCCCTACTAGGAGCCAGTCTTCCAGATATGGGAACAAAAGGATACCTGGTCTCCTGAGGAATGCCACCACTACTGCCAGGCACTTGGTGAATACCTCTTGAGCAGATGTTAGGTCAAAAGGCATGGCTCTGAACTGATAATGGCCTGAGGGCAACTCAACCTGAGGCACTTTCTGTGGGAATGTCTGATGGGTATGTGGAAATAGGCATCCTTGAGATCCAGGGAAGCTAGCCAGTCTCCTGGTCTCAGAGAGGGAAGAATTACTCCCAGAGTCACCATTTTGAACTCTGGTTTTGTTAAGTGTTTGTTGAGGTACCTTAAATCTAGGATGGGTCGCTACCCCTGTCTTTTGGGGGTAAGGAAGTATCTGGAATGAAGTCCTTTTCCCCTGTGACAAAGAGGTACTCTTCTCTACTGCTCGTATGAGCAGAACAGAGGAGACTTCTGCCTCTAAGGCCTTTGTCACCAAGGGGAGAGGGGCTGAAAGATCCTGTTCTCATTTTTGGGAACCTTTGAAACTGAGAACAAGTCCCTGGCTCACTACTTCCAGAACCCATTTGTCTGAAGTAATGGACTCCCAGGTCTGGGAGTAGTGAGCCAGCCTGCCCCCAACAGGAATTGGGGAGGTGATCCTGACTGACACCTCAGGGTGTCTGTTTGGCAGGGGGCCTGGACTCGAGTGGATGCTGGGGTCCTGGTCATCCCTCATCTGCCTCTTCCTGAAGAACTCCCTCTGCTGGAATGAAGAGGAAGCCTGGGCTTGGTAAAAGGCGTGTGAAAAGCCTGCCCTGCCAGCCCTAAACTGCTGCTTCTGAGGAGTGGCTTCTTTTTGCTGCAGCCCTCCTGTAGGTGGTCCTGTACTCGTCCATCTTCTTCATGTAAGCCTCTGTCTGTTCACCAAACAGAGAGTTGCCAGCAACAGGAAAATCCATAGCCTTAGTCTGGGTATCCTGTGACTGATTGGTACATCTGAGCCAAGCAAATCTCCTCGTGGAGACAGATGTAGCCATGACCCTGGAATGTACATCATTCGAGTCAACAGTAGCATGAAATTGGACCTTGGATGCCTCAATACCATCTGCAGCCACCTTCTCCAGCTCCTTGGCACTCTTAGCCAATTCCAGAACTGTATCCCACCTCAATTTCTGGTACCTGACTATATATGCCATATAATTAGCTTGTCTGAGTCCCAAAGAGGATGCAAAGCACTGCTTTTGGCCATGGCATCCACTTTTCTAGAAACCTTATCAGGGGTGGGATGCCAGGGAATATTAGCCTTGTCACAGGCTGCAGCCTGCACTACCCCAACATGGCTGCAATGAGTAGTAAGAAATTCTGTTCCAGGACCTGACAATGTATATCTCCTGTCCATCTTTTTATCCACAGGAGGTGTTAAAGTTGGAAACTGCAACATTTTTGTGTCTGTTTCCCCAGGATTTATGCAGATATAGACACTCTCTTCGACCCTGGGACATCCATCATTTCCATGAAGTCAGGTTCCTCCTGATCCTGTTCAGCTTCCTCAGCTGGGAGCTGAAGAGTATCAGTAACTTTCTTGTAAAACAAGAAATGGGAGGGGACTCAGAAAGTCTGGGAGAAACACACTGAAGGCTTGTCTGGGGAGATGTCAGGCTCTACTGGTTCATCTAGGCCTTCATCTACCTCTTCATCATACTCTTCTTCTCCATCCCAATCGCCTCATAGAAAGCTTCTGGATCAATGTCAGAGTGACTATGTCCGACCAAACCGAACCTTCCGAACTGTAGCCGGTTTGGTAGGAACCGGCAAAGCGACTGTACTATATTTATCACTTTTGCAATCTCCTCAGTGGTGCGGACCATGGAAGTCAGATCCGAACCAGCTGATTTAAGCTTCTTTAACTAGGAACCGATTTCCAGAATCGTCTCTCCTTTTGCTTGAAGAGGTATCGCCCAGGTCAGTGGGCACCTCTCAGGTTCGGCTGCAACCGAACCGGCTGGCCATCCGGTCAGCGGACTTCTTGGCATCCTCTCCTCAGCCTATTCAAAAGTTTTTCCAGAGTAGCTTTTGGAAAGTTTTTATAAATCTGGCAGTCTTCTTTGAGGTGGTCAAACCCCAGACAGTAAACACATGAGGTAAGGGTCAGCTTTAGCAAAGGCGCTCTTACACTCGGTACAGTGCTGAAACCCAGTGAGACCAGTTTTCTTTTGGGTTTGTCAGACATGCCGAAAAACTGAAACAGTTACCCTTACCAGCTTTTATGCCAGGCAACTAAAACTGATCGGTTCCAACCATGTCAGAGTCTGTTAAAAAATCCAGAAAATCGGATTTTTCTAGGAACTGATGAGTACCGAAAACCACATCAATATTTTTGAACAAAACTCAAACAGAATGGGATTCGTTCTAAACCGGACCGACTGAGCAGAACCAAGGCAAAACAATTTCCACAAGAAATACCTGAATTACAACAAACTACCTACTACTACCACTTACTGTTACCAGACAGAGGTAAGAAGACCGAAAATAAAGAAGTGGTTAGATAAAACTGACGATTTAAACTATACCGAACTGAAGTGCAGGAGGGATCTCCAGAGCGACTTCACAGTTAGGTGGGGTAAAAAATCTGACAGTTACATTTCAGAGTGCTAGAGACAGAGGTTTGAAAATTGAGCTCGAGCTCAACATTCTATGCTTCTGCACAGAGTTAACTCTTTACTCTCCAGGGCAGTTCAAGTGCTGGGGCTAACTGCATATAGTCAGAATACAACAAGACTTCATGTTGTTTGAAAGTAACATTTCACATGAATCAGTAGTAATAAAATACTGAGAAAGTGCAACATCACATCAGTTACATTTTAATTCACCACTGTGTCCTGTGAGAATACTGTAAAAGCCACAAGTATATTTATATATTTTTTAATCACATATTGCAACACATGAATGACCTCACTGCAATTGAGATGCTGCTGTTCTGAAGGGCTGCAAGTGAAACAGTACTGTGACTATGTACAATACCTACATGAAAATGAAATTTCAGATTTAAAACAATTCAAAACACAACCATAACTACTCAAACATGCCTTACATGTTTGTTTCATCTCCCAGAACTCTCAATGGAGTGTTTACATCACATATTCATGCCTCCCACTGTTGCCCCAACACACAGGACCCTTATTTCTAACCCTTACCTCACTGCGGTACAGCACATTATAAATTACATATTACAACGTTATATTGTTCAGCATAATTTGCACAAATTCTTTACACTGATACATACATGTTATACTATATGTCAAACTGCTGATCATCACAGATTTGCTTCCTTTCTCCTTCATGACTGTTCCATATGAAACATGACCATGCCTGCTACATTGAGATGCAAACCCCAGCACCACTGCCTGAAAATATTTTCCTGTACTGCCTTACCTGTAATATCAGCAAAGGGCTGAATTTACACTAACACCTCCATCATGGCTGTGAACACTTTCATGCACAAACCAATACCATTACAAATCAATGCTGTTTATTCATATCTTTGTCTTTACTGTGGCATACATAATAGAGCACATATAGCTAGCACACTTTAAAAAGAAAGGAATGCTGTGGAGACAAACCACACAGACCAGTTACATAGCTAAAATAGCCGACACCCTCAAAATCTCATCTGCACCCCCCAAAAAAAAGTGCATTATGTCTCCATTAATGTAAACACCACTACTGCTTCATATACAATCACTAAAAGTTGAGACCATACAAAAGATACTCTGTATTGCCTTACGTCATTTGCACACTAACTCAGATCTGTAACTAAATTACATGGATGTCCCTATTGTCAGTTGATGATGTTATGCACACAATTAAAACTTTTACTCCTGCAGTTAAAAAACCTCCTTAAGCAGATACACTACGGTATCTGTTATGCCTCAACTTTCACATATTTGCTGTATACTTTATTAGTAATGATAACTGTCTGCAAACCTTTACAATACTAATGCTATTATAATAATGCACTTGGCATCTACTCTGATACAATGTAAAACTACATATAGGGTTCATTTTATAAAAAAATGTTTACTTGACAGATTAACCAAACCAGGTGGTTAAAACCCATGTAATACAGATGTGCATGGTGTACTTTCATTAACATACATAACTCACAGTGCACAAAGCACAGCTTTTGGACTAATACAGCTTTGTCTCGTTTGCAGATTTCCTTGTCACATAACACAACATGTAATGTAGTACTATGTCTACAGAGATAACCGCTACTTGCCAAATGGCAAATTATACCTTCTGTTGATAACGTAAGTCTCACCATTTAGAGACTACCACAAAACTGTGACTCAGCTGTGTTACTATTTCAGCAATTTAAAATATTCCTAGAGCAGATACACTAGGTTATCTGCTCTGCCACTAACTGATACGTACTGGCTGTACTGGCTCATTTTAGCAGAGATAATAATTCTTCCCAAACCGTTACAATAATAAATCTTCCATCATAATGCACCTGACATGTACTCTTATATAATGAACAACTTCATAGGTTATTTAAAAAATCCTGACATAACAAACCAGGTTGTTCAAAAATTCATAACACAGATTTACATGGTGTACTTTCCACACCTTACTCTACTTATATTGAACAAAGCACTATACTTTGGACTAATAATGCTTTGTTTCTCATTTACTAACACTCCTTTTCACATAACACACCAAGTAATGTACTAATACATCTACAGAAAACACCTCTACTTGACAAATGGCAAATCATACCTTCTGTGTAAATCATATTGTACACATTAAGAGACCTCCATGAAATTGAGACTGAGCTGTGTTACTAATGAATCCTTGGGTCATTCACATTACTATTTCTATGACATTACACAGCATGTCTATGTAACTGATCCTGCCTTAACATGGAATATTGCAATTGTCTAAATACTGAATTATGAAAATATTACAGTGGCATCTCATGTCAATTACAGTTCAATGTACTGTAATACTTCTGTGATAAAAATGGAACTGGCTGATTTTAAGTTATGCCTTTTTATACTGCATATTACCACAGAAGAGAGACCTCCTGAAACTGAGTTAAGTCTGTAATACAGGTTACAATACTTATCAAATGAATGGATATAATATTAACAGTGTGGTACTTAATATTTAAGCAATAAGCCACGAGAGGGTGGGTTATCATGGGAATTTACCACGGCTGAGTGGTTTGCCCATGAGCGCAGCCGAGTGCGCAATCCTCACCACAGCCGTGGTAAATCCCTGATAATCCATAACCTCCGAGTGACTCATTGTACTATACCAAGGTTCATTTTTTTTACTATAATAAAATACAAATATTAAAGAGGTTGCTTTTTATTTTTTATTCTATTTATTCCTGTGCTGCAGACAATTCCTTGATTGTAATCTCATCAACAGCCATTGGTTATCAGATGATTATAACGTTGGTAGACTGCCAGTCTGACCATTTCACTGGCTGTTCACTTCGTCCATGGTATAATTATACTTGGGAGAACACAGCCATAACTAGGTAGACATGCAGTACATGTATGTTTGCCCTATCAGGATGTCACTATTGTGTGTGTACATAGATTTAATTAACCAAAACACCCTGTGCTTCATCATGACTTTCATAATGGTGTTACTAAAACCCAATTCCATAATTATTTCCAAGCACCACTTAACTTCTACATGCTCCACATACATTGACACTTTTAAATAGACAATGTCCTATTAATGACACCATCACTTTATCTCATCGCAACACACTCTGTCGCTGTTATGTATGTCCATAAAACCAGTTAATAATAATCCCAGTTTACCAAGTTTTCCAGTGACACTAAAACCAAAATTGTGCCATACTACCTGTGACACTTGGGACAGCTGGTTCTGATCACTGTATCATTTTTGTAATATACAAATGTGTTATGGACTGTCTCTCATGAGAAATGCTGAAACAGCATGTGAGTATCTCACACACGTTTTAGATACAAGGTGTTACCTGAAGGCCAGAAGCTAATTACAGGCTAGAACAGGCCTTAATCAAGCATCTCCTATTTATCTAAGTTAATTATACTGTAGCTGTAGTTGCTAAGAGGAAATCATAAACTTTTATGGTGTTTAGGGAAGAGTGCAAAATATGTGACACTGGTGCTAAGTCATAAATGCTTTGATGTCTGTGTGAGAGGATACTGCTTACAGATGAAAGGAAATTTACAGACTTGATTGGGGAAGTCACATGGGGAAAGGAGTTTCTGCTGATGTAACTTAATTATCTTACCTTCTAATATGATAAAATATCCTGAGTGTATGATTTTTCATAAACAGAGGAGGAGCTAGGTGACCTCATGCAAATAGGTTGGCAAAGCCAGCTTTTAAACAGAATTCTGTTTTCCTTCAGAGACTTTGATCTAGAAATATCTTTGAGCACTTTAAGCAAGTATACAGGTAGAGGTAGAGAGAGAGAGAGAGAGAGAGACAGACAAAATCTAAGTACTACAGTAGAAATTGCTCTGTTAAAACCTTGTTCTTTTAAAAGATTTGTATGTTTTGTGATATATGGTTCTGTATTTTATGTTTTCATATTATCTATTTTAGTAAAACTCTATTTTACACCCTGAATTTAGTAAAATCTTCTCTCCCCACCCCCAAGTTCCTTCTGCTGCATTCACGGCCAGGTGCGTCTAACCCCAGCCCGTGCCTACTCCCACCCACCCCCTCACTCTGAGCCCCCTTTCCTTCCCTTCCCTACTGCATCCCGTTTCATTTACCTCACCTCCCCAGTCGTACTCTTGTTCTGTTGCCCTCTTCGACAACTCTTATCCCTCCTTCCCGTGACCTGCATGGCCCACGAATCCTTCCTTCGACCTCTTACCGCCAACCCTCTCTGCCTTCATCTGACTGTCCTTATTCCTCCCACACACTCTTCTGGTGACCGGTACCATTGCCTTTAGGCCCTTCCTCGCCCTGATCTCTCACCATCCTTAATCTACCTTCCTCTGATCTCTCCTCCTCCTACCCACTTATCCAAAAAGGGTGGGTACAAAATCAAAATCCCAGCAAAAGAAGGGTGAACCTGGCCTTACGTCCCCTCTTATACCGACCCAGGACCCCATCCCAGAACCCCATCAGCTCCTCCCCAACCAATCCCCATCTTGCCCTCACCTATGTTGTTTTACCCACCTTGTGATTCATTACCCCTCCCCTTCTCTCTTCATCTTCCCTCCTCCTCCTTCTTCACCTGTACTAGGCTAACCCACCCCTCCCCATCCAGTCTACCCACATTGTTCTTTCCCAGGGATTCCCCCTTACAATTTAGGTTGCCTTTTAGAGGCAACACGCATTTATGAGAGGAGACTCCTGGAAATGATACACACACTCAATTTTAGTGGGTGCTCGTTTGCAAAATAATTTATTAATTATTCACATCAAAACATCCATTTTATCACCCATTTTTCTTGCTATATATTTTACAATCACCATAATCTATCTCATAATCTTCGTGTATGCACATTCAGCATATTATGAAGTCCCTCAAGTCCATACATCCATATTGTAAATTGTCTCCAATGTCTCTGATTTTCCTTCACAGCGTCATCACTCTTCTCGGGGTCCGGATGTGAAACTCGACACCCATTTTCCTACAAATGCTGTAGCCCTGAGTTCAGGTGCTGAAAAAATCCGACCCTCAATTTAGTAAAATCCCCCACCACCCAGTTCCTTCTGCTGCATTCACGGCCAGGTGCACCTGACCTCGGCCGTGCCTGCTCTCGCCCGCAACCCTCCCTCCCACCCTAGCCCCACCTTTTCCTTTCACTAGCCCATCTCCAGCTTATGCAATGGATGATGGGCTTCCTTCCTTTTCCTATCAACCCTAGCTCTTACCCCATTCTTCAATTGCGTCACTTATCTGCAAAAAAAAATGCTGACATCCACACCGTCGATAGATGGACCCTATCTGGCCTGTACTGGTCAGGGCTAGAAAAGAGATATCATTGTATGCAATGTATGACCCTCCACTTTAGAAATCAATGCTGCTATGCGACTATTCACCTGCTTCTGAGCCCTTTCCACTGCCCTGATGTCCCAAGCATGTCTCAAACTATCCTGGACATTATTTTTGACCATGCTACCTTGACCTCAGGCCACCACTGCTTTCTGACCCCTAAATCCCTTTCTATATCTTTGTATAATGCCCCCATGGCTGATCCCTAAGTTGTTCTCACCCAAGTGTAATATCAACAAATCTGGTCTCTGCCATTTCAACTTCTGCTCCTTCAAAGTCGGG
Organism: Neoceratodus forsteri; assembly: GCA_016271365.2. Lineage (NCBI taxonomy): Eukaryota > Metazoa > Chordata > Ceratodontiformes > Ceratodontidae > Neoceratodus > Neoceratodus forsteri. The sequence continues at coordinate 325,665,755 of CM028137.1, forward strand.
ATGATTTGGACCCCTTCCAGTGCACTCTGACTTTATCTGGGACCAGTCCTAGTTGTTTTCCATCTGGATGAATAGTGGCCCACTTCTCTGCCCAATATATGTATGAGTGCCCAATGATCTACACCTGCCTGGTCTGACTCCCCTTGCTGGGAATAAAATCGACATATGTTACAACATCTTCCTCACATAATTTTTATAATTCGATCTCCATCTCCCCACCTTCTTCAGTTCCTCCTCCAAACCCCCAACCACCAACTTGGATGCTGAGCCGATTCTGAATGAGTGTGATGAGAAATGCTTTGGGTCTTCCCCTTCTTTAAACCCCCTAACATGGTAACAAGTGACCGGCCTCCCATCATTATGCACGAAAAACTGGTTGCCCCTTTGGCCTTCTCTGCCTGTAATCCCATAGAGAACCTACCAGGCAAAACCCATGCCCTGCCTGCCTGTCCAATATGACTTCTGCCCCACTCCCAACTGGTCAGTTTATGATTGTTTCAACCAATTACTACCCTTTCTGCACCCCATTGTATATAGTCCCCCTAAAGGCATCCTTTCCCATCCTTCTTGCTTCTGGCCACCACTTCAGCCACCCTAAAAGCTCCCTTTGCCAATAACATGAAAATGGCTTTTAACTAGACAGGCCTCATACTGTGATGTACATATCTCGCCCCAGGTCCCCCTTAACCTCTGGAGTGCCCATCTACCACTGGCATCTTAGTATTACCCAGCCTTCCATTCATCCTCTGCCAGCCCATCAACATACAGGCATATCACCTTGAATTTGTTTGGTTCAGCCCATCCTCTAACATTGCATGTCCATCCAATCCTGCTAGATGCACCCTCATTGTCCCACTCACCATCCCCTGCCTCCCACTTCTGTACCCTGTGCTTCACCATCTGATCCTGTGTAACTGGCTCACTTACTTCAAACCATTCCCATTCATAGAACTCCTGGAATGCACTCCATGTCCCCTCATGTACCCTTAGCGTGTTCTGAACCAGGAGCTCATACAGCAGCTGGGCTATTTCCAGCCAATTTCCCACACTTGATCTGTTACCTGTGTTCGCCAGCGCGCTTGTAGGTGCCACGGACCTGAATCTGTCCAACTGCAAACTGGAAAGGCTGTCAGCTATGTCATTATTAATTCCTTCGATATGCTTAGCTTTAAATGACAGGTTCAATATCAGCCCCAGTAACACAAGCTGCTGCAATACCCTATTCACTGACTCTGTGTAACCTCCCTGCCTGTTGATCACTTCTACCACTGCTTTGTTGTCACTCCAAAATATGATCTTCCTATTCCCAAGGTATTCCTTCCAAGTCAATACTGCCACCCATATTGGAAATGTTTCTAAAAATGTGATTTCACTCAGTATACCTCTCTCTCTCTCCATGACATGTGCCATGCCTCTGAAATCCACCCCCTTGAAATATGCCCCCATACCTAACGCACCTGCTGCATCTGTATAAAGTTCCAGGTCACTGTTTTCCAGCCACTCATCCTGCCAGAACATAACACTGTGGTACCCCTAAGAACTGACCCCAAACCTCCAAATCCTGCCGATTCCCCTGTGATATCCACCCAAAGATGTGGTAACTTTGCTTTCCCCATCGCCTTGCTAGCCTGGTAAAAGCCCTACTTGGAGCCACTACCCTACAAGCAATGTTCAAATGACCCAAAAGTTATTGTTGCCCCTAATGGCACTCTCCTCCCACCTCTAACCTCCCCAATAACTCCTTCAACCTTGCTAACTTATCCTATGGTAACCTAAAACCTGCTTCTCTGCATCCACCGCTATCCCCAGAAATTCAAACTTCCGTGCTGGACCTCAGTCTTCCCCTCGGTAAAGGGACATTGCTCAAATAACTGGCTCTCCACCCGTCCCCAGACAGCTCAGTTTTAATGTCAGACAGCCACCAACACACACTGTAAATGGGCACTAGGACCCAATGGCAGATTGCTTACTGCTGCTGCTGAGATCGGGGTGAAGAACACTTCTGGGTAACGTGACCTCATGTACTGCAGTTGTACGCATGATTTCCACAGAACTACAAGCAGTTCTGAGTAGCCACGCTGCGAGGACGCATCATGTTGGTGACCATATTCCCAAATGTACATGCTCAGTTTTCAGTTCTCATCATCGCTATGCTTGAGTGCCAACATTTTGCAGGGAGGCAGTGTGATCAGAGCTTAGAGAGGTATTGTGCTTTATTAATAAAATGCTTTTCAGACCATCAGCAGCTATGAATATGTAAAAAGGAGCACTGTATGCTTATACAAGGAAGTTAGGTACCTAATGATACAACCTAGTAGAATGAGATTACATGTTTGAACTAAGCAAAACTACAGAGCACAAATGCATTTTATCCTGTGACATGATCATTCAACATTAAATAAGCCCTTAATTCCAACAGGATAAAACCATTTTATAGACCTTCATCCAAAGGTTGAGAGGCAGGCAGGAAGTAAAAGCCATTTCTGAAACCAAGCTTAAATTAAAAACAAAAAGAAAAGTTAAAAGGAAGCCCTTCAGCAGAATAAGAAAGAGGAGAAGCAGGCTGTAGATTGGGGGGGAGTAAGTTTTAAATGTCATTATACAAAATAAAATAAACTATTAGCACAGAATGCAGCAGTGGAAGCAGGGGAGAACTAGCTACTAAGACACACCAGCTCCAGTTCAGATCAACATTTATTTACCCCAAAATTGAATGGACAGGTGTAAATTCTGTAGGACAGGCAAAACTTACATTCCACCTGACCTTTGGACAGCCATTCCTGAAAAATTATTTCTAGCCCTGGGGACCGCCATAATTCTACATATGTCTTTAAAGTCCCTAAGCATTGAATCTGCCCCTCCTTGCTTTGCCCTAGCAAAGGAAATTGTCCAGGTAGTGCACCACTAACCATACTTCTCCCCAAATATCCATTGCATCTATGTGCTAAAAGCTTTGAATTTAGCGCAGGTGGTGGAACAGCCCATTGGCACTGCTTTATCGAAATAATATTTCCTTTGGAAGCAAAATCCCAACAGGTCCCAATCATCTGGCCTAACTGGTAGTAGCCGGAAAAGTTGACTCTCTCAGTTTTCACCAACCATGCCCCATCAACTGCCTTGGTCAGTTCCACTGCCTGGTCCAATACTAGGATGTATACTAGATCGGATAGGAGCAAGAGAGCCAAAAGGCCCATAATATAACTCCTATTTCTAATAATAATTAAAAATATTACTTGAAATAATATAGTTGTCTAAATGCCTTTTGTATGTTAGCTTAGAATCACTAATAATTATATCAATTGGTAAGGAGTTCCGTAACTTAATTATTCTTACAGTATAAAAAACTTTCGTGGAAGAAAATTAAACTTCTTTAATTGTAACTGCAAAGGATGTCCCCGAATATTATAAGTTAGATCCTTAAACAGAAAACCCAAATTAGTAATTAAATATGGATCATTTATAATATTGTACATGAGAAGGAGGTCTCCCTCAAACGCCTGGTAGATAAAGACATCAGATTGAGTAATTTTAGTCTTCGTTCATAAGATACTTCCCTCAAACCATGTACCATTTTAGTGTACCTTCTTTGTACCCCTAATAGAGCAATGTCTTGTATCCTATAGGGACACCAAAGTTGAGAGGAATAATCCAAATGTGGACTAACATAGGCTCTAAACAGAGGCAGCAGAACTTTAGCATCTCTAGATATAATATTACGCTTTGATAGACCAGATAACCGTTTTGCCTTTAAGGATGATTTCATAAATGTGAAATTGGGAGAAAATCGTCTGAAATAAACACACCAAATCCTTTTCCCTTGATGAGCTAGCCAACCTCAATTTATACAAGATATACCTGTGCCTAGGATTTTTACCCCAAAATGCATAACTCTGCATTTGGAGTGATTTAATTTCATTCCCCACATAGCTGTCCTTTTAGACAGTTTATCTAAATAATTTTGAATAGCTATAATTTGGGTTAGATTCTCAACAGGCCCACCAATCTTAATATCATCTGCATATTTAACTGAATTGGAACAATTTTGTTGTGTAACATCAGCTGTAAAATACTGAAACAAACAGGGTCCCAGGACAGACCCCTGAGGAACACCACTGGTAACATGCCCTTACAAGAAAGTTGCCCATTTACAAGAACATGTTGCGAACGATTAAACAACCAGTTGGCTATCCAAACTATTAAGTTTGAATTAATATTTGAAAAGGAAAGCTTTTGTATAAGTGCCCAATGTGGTAAATAGTCAAAGGCTTTACTAAAATCTATATAAACTACATCATAAGGATGTCTATTATCTAGCTGATAACTTTAGTCTTCATAAAACACAACAAATTAGTTAAACAGCTCCTTCCATTTTTGAATCCATGTTGTTCAGTATAGGAACTGATAAGCTGATGAAGTAATCAAGTCCTTAATTAAACTTTCCAGAATTTTGCCCATAGATGAACTAAGACTTATCGGTCTATAGTTTTCCAATTCACTTTAGAGCCCTTTTATGAATAGGATATTCGCGTAACACACTGCACAACACTCGTCAGGAATCTGATCATTCACTGGCCTCTCTGGATCTGATAAGTGATGGATCACCTAAATTCTCCTGGTTGCTTCTTGGTACAATCCTTCATGGCAAATCCTGAAGTTTTCAAGCGCGCCCCATAACCGGTCCTTCTCCTCCCTGCCTTCAGTCCCTTCTGGATTTTCTTATCACATGTCCTCTTTTCCCTTATAGAACCCAAGTTCTTAGCTCTCATACCCTCCCTAACCCTTGGTAACTGAGACTACATCCTCTTTGAAACCTTCCTCAACATCCTCCCTGATTCTGAGTCTGGGTACCCCTGTCTGTTCCCTTACTGTCCCTAATCTGACTGGCATCTTTGCCAGCTGGAGCTTTGCCCCCCTGACTCCCCATATACCCTGTGCGAAACCCCCACCCTTGGAGACCCCCTCCCTCTACCTCCTTGGTATGATCCCCCTTGTCCCCTGAAGAAAGGGCTGCCCAAGGGCATTCTGCACAAATTCTGGCTAACCTAAAGAGGTCACCGGGCAGGAGCCCAAAATGGCCCCTACCACGCTCTGCTGATGGCTCCCATCCTAGACCCTAAATCTATCGCCAACACCTTTTACAATGCCTTTGCTGACCTACAGAATGTTCCCCAACCGACTTCTCCCCACCAACCCCAGCTGCACCCACGCAATCCCCATCGCATCCCTCCTTTTTGCTTCAAGACGATACCTTCGAGAAGCCAAGAATATCTAAGTACAGTGCTTGGGAAGGGAGATTCAGTGGGAGAACCTCTATCTGAGACTCATCTCGCTCTCACTCGAAGAAATCCTGTCCCCTCTCACCCATATCCTTAACCTCTCGTCCGCTCTCGCAGCATTCCCTCAAAATGGAAAACTGCAGTAGTCACCCCAGTGTACAAGAGTGGGGATCGTGTTCTACCCTGGAACTAGAGACTCATCTCTATACTACCACCACTCTTGAAAGCCCTTGAATGAATCGCTATGACCAACCAGTTGAATATCTGGACAAGTACGTGCTCCTATGTGCTGAGCAACATGGCTTTAGGGCAGGGCACAGCACCACTACAGCCCTCCTGGAATGCACAGGCTTTAGCCACAAATCCCTCGATCTTGACCAGCTCGTCGGGCAATATATATTGACCTAACAAAGCCTTTGCAATGGTCAACCATGCCCTCCTAGTCAACCAACTCACTGCCATAGGCCTTGCCCCAGAGACAGCTGTATGGTTCCGCAGCTACCTGCACTGCCGTTCACAGCAAGTCAAGATAGGCACTTCTCTCTCTGACACCAAGCCTGTCTGCTCAGGCATTCCACAGGGGTCAATACTGGGCACCTCCTTTTTAGCCTATTTCTGAATTGCCTCCCCTAGCCAGTCAGGGTTGTATCCTCCTCCCCACGCAGATGATACAGGTTATCTTCTAGTGGCTCTGACCCCAATACCCTTGACCAACAACTACAGCGTGATTCACCAGGGTAGAGTCATGGTTCAAAAATCATAAATTGATAATGAACTATAAAAACCAAAACCATGCTGTTCACCAGTCTTCAGAACAAACTCCAAAACTACCCGTTATCAATATGTGATAGGGTGGTGTCTCTTGAATGTGTTCATCACTTCAAATATCTTAGAATCACTCTTGACAGCTCGCTCTCCTCGCCCTCCACATAGACATCACAGCTAAAGCAGTCAACAAAAGCATAGGGCTGCTTTATCGTTATAGGCAGAGCCTAACCCCAGAAGCCCTCAGCGTGGCAGTCCACAGTTCTGTGGGTTCCCTAGTGGACTACGGACTCGCCGATATATAGCTCTGCCACAGATACTGCCCTCTGATGTATAAAACTGCGCTTAACAATGCCTGCAGGCTCACCTTAGGGACCCACCGACCAACCCACACCTCGCGATCTCTATGCAAAGGCTCACTGGCTAACGCCCTATGGTCGCTTTAAAATATCAATCCTGCCTCCTGGCCAAAGAGAGCTGCACTGGTCAGCTCCTGCGAGGGGTCCAACAACTCCTGGTTCCCAGCATAAATCCGACGCCCACCCAAATTCGGAACTGCAGTCCTTCCTGTCTCCAAATGTCGTGACATTTCAAGGACAAAGGCCCTTTGCCTATCGGGCCTCGTTGTGGTTCAGCTCCTCCATGAGAACATTGTTAGCCTGCTCACACTGTGAACCTTCAAAAGGAACCTAAAGAACCATTTAATATGGGAATCTCAATGCATCTGCCATCGCTAACATCAAGCAAAAGCATCTCATACCATCTTCCCCTCTGCTGAACTGATCTCTCTCTTGCACACACTGGACTTGGGGCTCATCCCTACACCCCTTTCTCTCCAGTACTTCTATGCTGTAACACCTTTGAGTTGCTGACAACGACAGGTTCCCTGTTGGGCACAGTTATTTAGTCTGTTCCTGTATGTATCTGACTGTGTTTACTTAATCCAGTTTTAGTTATCATTGTATTTTTGTATGCCTTTGTTTAACGACCAAATGTACCGAAATGTCTCATTCTAATGCTATTTGCCTTGTTTGTCTCAATCCTCTGTATAATCTCCTACTCATTCAGAAATGTACTGACGTGGAACCTATGTAAAGAGCTCTAAGCTCAAATGGTTAATCGAGAACTGAAAATAAAGAAATAAATTCAAGCCCTGTCCTGTCCCCATCAATCTGCATCTGGACACCTGCACACTTTGGAACATAATGTGTCTAAACTTACAATTTGTCCAGGTGCATGAAGCCTTGTTATATCCCCTGCACGCCTTTACTACTTGCCTGGATTCCCTTGCTTATATCCTTCTCCCATACCCTCCCATGTCCTGATAATGTCCTCATCCATAGCTCTCAGTGTGAATACCGTAAATCACCCTCACTGCCATCTTCTGCCTGAATGCCTCATCATACTGCAGCCACCCGTAACCTAGCTTTGCCTTGTACGCATCCTTATAATGGCTGAATGGGTGAGCAGCGGAATGGCTAACTCTGGCTTCTTCTCAAGCAGGATGGCACTAAATATCATGAATCCCACTTGCCATGTGTTAATGTTCTTCCCCCTATACATGGTTTCCTCTACCTTCTTCCCCACAATGGCTAATGCCACTGCCATTTCTGATTTTCCAACTGTTTCTTTCTGCTCATAACTCTCCGCTGTCTCCTTATCCACTAATGAAAAATATCCATATTCCCCTTCCATATCTTCTCCTTGATGGTTTGGGGTACGTGAGACCAAGCGCATACCTGGCACACCATCATTAACCAACCTAATATCCTTATTGCCTCCTCTGGCCCCTGTCCCATCATTCACCGCTCCTTTTAACTCCTCCAATGCTTTGCCATCTTTTCTAGACCTTTGTCTCCCATATCACCTAGCACGTCTGCCAAATATTCCATCAAGTCACCCTCTGGGGCTGATCACCCCTCCTTACCATTCCTGCCCTCTGATTCCTCCATTTCCAGCACTGGTTCTTGATCCATGACCTCCTGTACTGGCCGCTTCCTGCTGGGCTCTTCCTCTTTCCTTTCACCATGCCGCCTCCTGCAGCTTGTTCACCTTATCCATCAGGCCCTTTGCAGCGCCCTTTGATTTTGCACGTGCTGCTTCCTCCTCTGCCTCCTTGTTCTTTGCCATCTCTAACATATCATTGCCCTTTAACATCAACTCGTGGCCTGCTCCATCATTTGAGCACTTGTTACCGCTCTGTTGGCTGCCATCATAATTAGATTTGTACATAACAACACATAAATTGTTAATTTCCTACTATTAAAACTTTTGTTTTGCCATCCTTTCACCCGTTGAATCACCCATATCTCCGGACAATCTGACCTGGCCAATGGCCCCGTAATATCCCTCAACTTTCTTCTTGTCCCCTTGTGTGACCACCCTAAAAACTCTTTCACCAAGCCAAGCTTACCCCATTAAAAACTACCCGTACACTTTTACCATTCCAAGCCCATAATATATAAGAACAAAACCCCTTTATTCTATCATGACTGTTCCACTGCTTAATCCAACATGCCCTAAGCCCCTCCGATCGATTTTCCATGCATTTGTAAATAATCCTCTTCTTGGCACCCTTCTGTCCTAAATATCCCGGTGCCCTTCTGTCCCTTGGCGTTTATGTCACAATGTATTCTGACACCGTCTGCTAACCTTCCCCGCTGGACCCTCTTAATCCCCCAAAAGGTTGAAATGTTATTACCTTATATGTTGAATGCATTCTTGTCTTAATCTTGTAATGTATAATCCAAAATACAATTCACTTCCCATGTTGTCCCTTCAATTTGTACCAACAACAATCTATTCTACCATTAGAGAAAACTAGCCTTTTCATCCACCATGGTATTATGCAGTATGTTCACAATACTGCCCTGTTTAATGCCCCTATTAACTTTAAATCCATGTTTTGTTTCCTCCGGCATGCGGCAAAGCGGATCCTCCCGAACTACTAAATGGCATTGTTGCTCCGCGCCGCATGCAGTTAATGCCACATCCCCATAAAACTAACAAAATGCGCTGCCACTTCACCCCGCGCAAGCAAATGGCTACTGACCTCCATCTCATGCATGCGAGGCAACGCCAGCCCTTTGCCATCTTAATGGCGCCACCCCCCAACATGGCCGCAACATCTGCAGACTGGCACCAACCATCGGTAGCTGTCTTTCAGGAAGACCCACGCTCTCCTTCCTCAGGGCATCTCTACACCGCATAAAAACACACCATTGGCCCCTATACTGGCAGCAACATCCTCCTTGGGACACGGATGCCTCTGCTCAGTCTGCGGCCACCAGATGGCCATTCCCGACTCCATAGCCTCTGGCTGCTGCCAAGGCTCAAATTGTTAGCGCCTGGATTGGCCCATCCACAGGCCTCCCTCTCGTCCCTCTGACCGTCACTCACTTGTGCCCGCCGACCCACTCCCAAATGACTGCAGGACCTCTCTTCACTCTGGTCAGGCCTCTACTGGAGCTGTGGGTGCACCTGTTCAATCCGTTCCCAAAATGACCACAGGACCTCCTGTCTCTCCAGCCAGACCTCTACCAGGACTGTGAGTGCTACCAAGGACTACATTTTTCTCACCAAGCCGCCACCTCCTGCAAACTTCCCGACAGCTGCCCCGACCCTCCTGCAATGTTGCCTGGATACCAGAACCTCCAGCTTGGATCTCAGATAAATGTATTATTTTTAATAACTTATTCTATCCCCACTTGCCTCCACCAAATGGGAATCCTCCAAAGATAAAACAAAATCACCAGCTTTTTACCTGCACCCCACAGCCCATGCTGGCCACCCCACCCTTACTAGGCCCACCTCACGTGGCCTACCCCCATGCCTCCACTCTGCTCTTCAGAGGAAGAAATCTAGCTACCAAACACACCAAAAGCAGAAATTGTAGTAGCTCTACCCTTATCTTTCTACATATAGTTCATCTTATAAAAACTCTAAACGACAATGCATATATAAATCTCCTCCCTACCCTCTCTAGTGCCTCTACCTTACCTCTCCCAAATGCTCTCCAATACAAACTTTGCCAGCCGATGTGCTGAGATCTTACAAAATCAAAACTCCCAGCAAGAAGGGTGAACCTGGCGCTACGTTCCCTCTTATACCCCCCCAGGACCCCTTCCCAGGACCCGTCAGCTCCTCCCCTGACCAATATCCTGTCTTGCCCTAACCTACTGTATGTCATTTTACCAACCTTGTGACCTCATAATCCCTCCCGTCTTTCCTCACCTCCCTCCCCTTCTTCACCGTGCATCTGCCAACCCCACCCCCCTCCCATCCAGTCTACCCACACTAACCTTTCCCAGGAAACTCTGACAATTTAGGTTACAACCACATTTCTTATGAACTCTGTTCCTCTGCCCATGATGCTATCACACTACATTTTATTAAACTTCAAAGCACAAAACCTATTCATATGCTAAGAACCAAGCCTTCAGTCATTTCACACAGTAATGCTAGATTTCAGGTGCCAGTATTTCCAGGATACAACTGCCAGATCTTCTGTCTGAGCTGTAAACTACTTACAACCCTAGCCAGTAATACACATTTGTTTAATCTTGCATGCGGTGTCAAATCCAGTCCCATGTACATGGCAACCAATCAGGCAAGCCCTTTGACTTCTGTGCTATGCACTGTTATTCATCACATCACACAGACAACATTTACTTTTTAAATATATTTTATTTTATTTATTTGTTTAGTATTTAGAAAAATCAGTGTATGCCTGCATCTCTAAACAGGTCTTTAACGCTTCATCTCGGCAATCTTCTAAAAAATACTTACATGACAGCCATTCAGTGGGCATTGTAACAGGAAAAAGCAGTTGGGATACACCACATAACAATACACACGAGACCTGCACTCAAATAACAGTGACATTTTCTATGTATATATTATTATATATGTTTACATACAATGCCGCTCTCTTCTTTTCCGGTACTGGTGTTAGGAAGTCATCAATTCTTGAAAAACCTTACAGATGTTACACCTGTACAATGTCATTCTATGTCAGCATTTCTAAACAGAACAAGAATATTCTTGAAAATCACGAGTGGGATTTTGTGTTATCTTGTCTATACACCTTTTATTTAATAAAGTCTGCCTGTTTTACTACATTTTGCCTTATTTTAGCCTGAATGCAGCTTGTCTCATTTTTAATGCACAACGTTGTCGAGGGGAACGGTACCTAAAAAATAACAGAACTTCATCAGGTTCAATAGCTGTTCATTACACTAGAAACCCTTGATGTTATATTTTTGGGATGAAAATTCATTTTACTTATCTCTGCCCACCTCCTTGTGGTCGTGGTCATTGCCTAGCAACTGGGATAATTTTCCATGAGCGGTATCTGACTCCTATAGGAATATTTCTCTTTACTGCAGGCAAGTAAACACTTTTTTTTTTAAAGTGCAGCAAAGTTAAAAGAAACTCCCAAAGATGCATTTCAGTTTATTTCTCTTAAAAAATGGAGGACTGTGGATCGTTACCTTTTAAATCTAAGCAAGAGAGACTTTCAGAAAATAAACCAGAAAACAGTTATACATTTTTAAGTATTAACATAACTACATAAATTTAGGTTTTTTTTGTGTGTGGTGTGTCAGTAATGGAAGGTGGATAGGGCCGAAGAATGAAATCAGGGTGATCTCGGGCTACATAGTGTAATTTACTCCACTCTGTGCACTTTTTTTCACTGTCCATTTATCATGCTGGCAAGTATAATTTGAGAAAACAAGGAAGGAAAATACATATTTATATTTTTTAAACTTTAGGGTGTACACACAATAGTATCTTTACTCCATTACCATATATTTGATACATATTTTTTCATCTGACCTGTGGGAGGAAAACAATTGCAGGTGGTTACGTCTGCTAGGAAAATAGATATATAGATGAAGGACAGATAAGTAGATGCTACTGCAACATTCTTAATGGGAAGGTCACTTAAATCTCCATTGCTTTTATATTCTATGCAGCTCAGATGACTACCTGTTAATACACACACGGAGAGAAGAAGCGAGATAAAGAGATTTCCTCCTCTCACTCCCCTCCGTGCACTTTTCAACACTGTCCTTACATCTTGCTGTGCAGTACAATTCCAGAAATCAGGGAAGGAGAATTTTTTTTTATTATGGTGTGCACACAATAGTATCTGGGATAAAGCAGACCGAAGCAACCAGCAGCAGGAAAAGTGACCGCTGCTTCCTCCATGTTTGACATACTTCAACTCCACTAGGGATGGTCCAGGGACAACATGTAGAAAATGGGAGGGCACTGGTCACACAGTGCAATTCATTCACCTCACTGGTTGTGCCTGATCAAAGTGACGGTGAGGGAGCTGCTGGCTGGTTGCCAAAAGTCTATGGGTGGCTGTGGCTTTTGCAGTTATTCCTGATGCCTCTGGTCAAGGTGTGGGGGGCCTGATGAAGGCAGTTGCCCTAATCTAGGCGAACTGCAGAATCCAACTAAAGGGGTCAGCTTTATTCCATGTTGCATGGCTCTCCATCTCGAATCCATGGGCACTGCAGGATGTTGTCCCTACTCTCCAAAGTGCTACAGTGCAAATGGTAAAATAATGTAATGATCTCATGTACTGTATAGCCTTTATTCTTGCAAGACAAGGGAAACACACACCACAAAGGGATTAAAAGTCTGGCTTTGAGTTGCACAGTGTGAAGACAGTATGCTAAAGAGTGTGCTTGTTGTTGAACATTTCTTAATGGCAGTTCCCATACTTGCTCTGCTTTTATGTGTTTTGAGTTGTTAAACTGTCAATGTTTGGGTCCTTTTTTTCTTGCAAGACAAGGGAAAACATAAAATGCAAAGGATTAAAAAATCCTGCTTTCAATTGTGCAGTTTGAAGGGAGTATGCTAAAGGGAGTGTGCTTGTTGCATATTTTTTTTCGACAGTTCTTGCGTGCTTGCTCTGTTTTTGTGTTTTGCTTTACTAACTGTCATTGTTTGGGTCCTTTTTAAGATTTTAACACTGGACAAGCAGTGTACCTGGTTAGAGTTAAACCACATACCACTTCACTTTGGGACACAAATGACAGCTATTGCTTCACAATTCGAAGAATAAAAAGAGACCAAACAGTGACAGTTTTAAAAATCATAACACATAAAAAGCAGAGCAAGCACTGGAACTGCCATTAAAAAAATTTTCAACAGCAATGACTCCCTTTAGCATACTCGCTCAAACCGCCTAATGCAAATGGGCTTTAAAATCCATAACTTTACCATATGTGTTTTCCCACGTGGCTTGCAAGAATATTTAACAACAATTACATTAAAAGTACAGTGAATTTAATAAACTGGGTGAGAACAAACACATCTTCTAGGGAACAGTATTTGGCACTGATGTAATCCGGTCACACAGTGCAAATCAATCACCTCACTGGGTCTCCTGATCAAAATGATAGGGTGAGGGAGCTGCTGGCTGGTTGCCAAAAGTCCCTGGGTGTGTGGCTACTGCCGTTATTCTGATGCCTCCACCATGGGGGTGGGGGTGAAACAAACACAAAACATTGTTTAGGGCACAACATGGAGAGCAGCTATAGCTTTGCTAATCGCAACATAGCATCCCTATAAACAGCCAGCGATCCCTGCCTCTAAACAGACACCCTCCTCCTATGCTGGCCTCTCTGAACTAGGAGACTCACGGCTGCTCTGTAATCTCCTTGGTCCCTTTACCCACAGCCGTCTCTTCAATCATGCTTTATCTGTTATATATTCTTTTTTACTTTTCCTGTTGTTTTGACTGTAGGTGGTTCACTGGTCAGGAAAACAACAGCCTTTACTAGGGAACTACGGAGTACAAACAAAACGCTAGACTTTTCATTATCAGAGCAACTCAGAAAACATTCCTTTTATCTTGGATTCGTAATTTATTCTTCCACGTAGGACAACTAGGGACCTCATTACTCTTCACATACAAGAGCTACTACACACCAGAGCACATAAGGAGATGCTCTCCATTTCAAATGAGATTCTTTTCATTGAAAACAATATTCTTCCACATAAGAGCAATTAGGGACCGCATTACTCATTGCATAGAACAGCTACTAGAGTCCTGAGCACATAAGATGCAATCTGTTTCAAATAAGATTCTTCTCATTAAACAGCAAAAAAATATTCATTTCATATATAAAAAAAAACTCTTTCATCAATGACACCTTTTAGCTCTTCATAGAACAGTACCTACTATCTGCTTCAACAATGAATCTTAGTCTCCTTTTCAAAAATGATTCCTTTTGCTTACCTCTGCTTGATCCTGCTACCCACAGCCGTCTCTTCAGTCATGCTTTTATCTACTATATATTTCTTTTTTCCTCTTTCCTGTTGCTTTACCTGCATTCATACTTTATTTTTCCACACAAGAGCAACTAGGGACCACATTACTCTTTGCACAAGAGCACATGAGGAGATGCTCTCTGTTTCAAATCTGATTTTCATTGAAAATCAAAAATTTATTATTTTCATAAAAAGAAAATACTCTCGCTTCATCCATGATACATTTTAGCTCTTCATAGGAAAGTACCTACTCTCCATTTCATACCTGTACCTTTTGCTCACACTTCTTACATTACAGCACAAAAGGCAACTGAATTCTAACATCCACAATGAACCGAACACACTCCTCCTCCTCCCCATGGGTTCCACCTTTACCCCTCCCACCAGTCCACAGAACTCCACCACCTACATCAAGACAAGCTCCATCCCACTTAGAAAGATCCGGCACAACTCCACCCGCTTCAGCAACAAACAAAAACAACCCCAAAGTAAAATGCATTGTCACAATGGGAGTGTATTTATTTCACTGCTTTCAGAGTAGGGAACACGGAGAATACTTTTTACACCTCTTCATGGTTCCACAGAGGGAAATTATGCTTCTGTCCTTTTCTCAAAGCAATACATCTGCAGTGCTACACCCCTGCAGTCGAAAAGTACTTCTCGGCTTTGCCCCCGGTACTGGAAAACTTTCTACACACACAAAAGTTCTCAGTATACTCAAGCTCAGCCAACCAACTTCTCCATGTTCCAAGATGCCAGACAACACAAGGACAACGCTCATCTGCCTACAGAGCACCTCTTTGGTTTAACACACTTCACAGAGATATTTCGACCTTTACCAAAATTAGGTCCATTCAAACATATGCTCCATCAGCATCTCATGGCTAACAGTTCATGTGACTGCTACACCTAAGATACCACCACCTATGGAGTGCGACCTTAATTTTATGCTCTCAGCTCCTCACTATAATAGAAGGATGTTTCATGTCCCTTGCTCAGCCCTCTATCCCTTGCCTATCCCCATCCCTTCCTTCCTCCCTCTGCACCTGCTACCCTCCCCCAGCACACCTTGTCTGGTACCCCACTCGCACTGCCTCATCTATACAGGTTTGACAAGGCCTTTTGGCTGCCTCCTCCATTTTCTGGGTCTCTTGAATACCTTCCTCTTCTGCTACACTTTGTTCTCCTTCCAATCTATAGTTTTACTTTAGATACAAAATATGTCATTATTGCTTGACTGTTTTGTTAGAAACTGTATGTTTGTCACCCTTCCCCTACTAACGTGGAACCTTTGTAAAAAGAGCTATGTGCTCAGAGTATTGTAATCCAAGATTGAATAAATAAATAAATCCACACCTACTGGTGTTATAGTATGAATGTCGTGCTCTGTCTGAAGTACACATATTGTTAAATGCAAAAACACTAAGCACTGCTGTATTTTCTGGTTATTATGCAGTTCCTGAAGTACAATATGGTATTTACAAGGAGCCTGAGCAACATGGGGCTGGAAGTATAGCCTAAGAGGTTAGAGTAACAAGCTGTGAATGAGCTTGTTTCAGCCAGCAGACCTGGGTTTGATTGCCACAAACTCCACTTGCATACTGTGTGACTTGGAGCAAGTCACTTAATCTCCCCAGTGCTCCTGGGTTGCCCACAAAACAGGCACTTGTGCTTAGTGGGCCTTACCTGGTTACCAAAGAATAAAAAGTGAGCATCTCCAAAATGGGGAGAGGTAGCAAGGAGGCATAAATGGTTTTGGCTTACAAATTTTATTTTTCTCACTACGCAACTGTAGGTGCCCATGGGAAAGACATTTACTTGTGTCTGAGGACTTGGTGTTGTGACATCTACGCTCAGGTCCTCCATCCCAACAAAGTGTTGTAATGCTGTGGGGAGCATAATGGGGACTTTCTAGAATGGCAAAGATTCAAGAGAGAAAATAAGGGAGTGAATTAAACAAAGAGAATGGAAAATAATGCAAGGTGCTAGCTGATGGTTTGTTTTATTATACAAGGTTGTGCCACCCAGATCTGTCAATTTAATTTTTGTGGCTGTGACCAATATTCCTCTTTTTTTATATATATATTTTTGAGACAGTGTCCCTCCCCCAAAATGCCTTCTGGCGATATTAAATTGCTGGATTAATTGCCCATAAAAGCATTCTTCCAGTTTGTTCTTGACATATGAAACAATTTCTTAAACAATACCCCATCATATACAGTATCTTTCCTAAAATAAAATTTGAACTTACCTGAAGAGAACTTATTTTTTATCCCAATGGTAAGAGTTTTATTTTTTGTGAAACAAAATGCCACAGAAGGAAAACTCTAGGCATATGCTAACTTTTCAGTCGCTTTATCAGGCGAGCAAGGTTATTAACATTGAATTACTGTAAAAGACGACATAAGCCAACACACATTGTGTAATTGTTCATGCCACAGCTGTTGACCGTGATGATGTCAGCACAGCTACTACAGTTAGCTACTTTAACATGCTGAAATATAAAGTACATTAGATCACCTGACACTGACATAGTTTACAACTGTTCATGTCATAACTAAACAAATATCATGAGAAGGAACCAGGAACCAACAGACCAATGGTCTTCCATCAAAACCTTTTCCATTTCTGATTAAAAAAACCAAAACAAAACACAACAGTTTTTACAGGAGTCAGAAAAAGGTCTGTCTAGTTCCTGTTGGTATACAGCATATACAGATGTACATACCGCTTAAAAGCTGGTTCTTGTCAATTTTTCCCTTGGCAAAACAACAAACTGAGCTTAGCGGTGTAACCATCATTTAAAAACAGTCTTGCTCGCTGACCAAAGTTAAAAACTGTTTATTAAGTAAAGCACTTACAGACAAGCAAGCACTTACACACAGACAGCAGGGGTTTGTTCACCCAACGTTTCATGCCCCAAACTGACCCTTAATCATGGGTAACTAACACCTCATAGTAAAGACACTGAAACCAAAGATTTAGGGCCAGATATTCAAAACTTAGTGTTGAGCGCAAACTGTCTGTGCTTGGTTTAGCGGGTCTGCTACATTAAAAGGCCAAATAGCTTAGGCAAACTGCATTAGCGCCGGGCAAAGTATAATGTATGCAAGGTGCAAAAGATGGGGTGTGTACATGAATACATATATTCAGTGCATTAGTGCCCACAGAGTGTTTTTGCGTGACTTAGCGGAATACTTTGGCGGTGCAAATTAGCCAGGAAAGAGGTAGGTTTAACTCTGGGCAAACCAACTTTGCGTGACACTGTGGCTTTTGCGAGCTTTGCATGGCTTTGCGCAACACAGAACCATGGTTTATGGAACACTGTAATTCACAAGTGTGAATTATGGAGTTTCAGGGTCTGCCAGCGGTGGTTTATTGACCCTAACCAGTAAATATTAAACATAGAAAGAAACCAGACATGGAAGAACCATGCTGCACACAGATGGCACCTCCTATGTTGCCATCATCTGCCACTGGTCCCAGCCATGCCAGGCATTAAGTGGCGACCTGGCGCCAGTGGACACCATGGCAGTGTGTCCATATAGCACACATCTGCAGACCACCCATCGGTGGACACCAACAGAATCCAGCACAGACATGCAGCACTGGGGCATGGAAGGTGTTGAGGAGGGTGTACAGGTGCGAGGCTGCCCTACATACTGGGTGCTGCCAGAAGGCTGGGACAATCCACGAGTGCAAATGGTCCAGTGTATTGAATACCCCAACACCAGTGTGCCTGTCTGATGGTATGTGCCCCTAGCCACTTATCGCACATCTGTACAGACACCACAGCACACACAGCCAGTCATGTATATGTCACTGTGAGTATCCCATGCCAGTGGTGCAGCGTCTGTGGGTCGCACAACAGCATATCAGTAATGTCCACCCGATAGTACATGTCTGTAGATGTACCTGTCACTGTGTAAAGTGCAACAGTCACCGATGCTCACCACACCACAGGCTTTGCTGTGTCCCTTACACTACTGGCCCCCTTGTTACTGTAGTGTCTGCTGTGCACTGTAGCAGGGGCTACAGTGTGACTCATTGCATGCAGCACCACCACCTGTGCCTGTACTGTGTAGTCCCCTGGGGCACAATATTCTTTCTATGCAGTTCTGTACCAAATGTCAGCCTGCAGCTACCACCATGCACTTCAGACCTTGGAGCCTACGGGTGGGGCTGTGGGCAGACCAGCCTCTGTTACTTCCAGACGGACCTACAGGTGGAGCTGTGGACCCTGCAACAGCACTGGGCAAACTGCATGCAAATCAGGACATAATGAGATGCTAATCTGGATGTTTGCCCACAGACTACCTAAGTAGGCTTATTTACATGTCACTTTTGAATATAGCAAATTTTGCCCGGGCAAATGTGATAGCACTGGGCACACATCTTAGCACACAAGAAAAACCTATGCAAATGTCTCTGTGTTGGCGCAAACTATCAGAAACATGGTTATTTCTGCAGAATTCTTGCAGTGCTGGTTCTTGCAGCTTTAATGAATCCACTCCTCTGCTAGCACACACACTGGCCACATAGTTTACCTTTACCTTCCTTCATGTCGTTGTGCACTAGGCTGCCGTTGTGGTTTGCACTTCCTGGTTTTATATTCAGAGCTGTCTTTTCCCAGGTTATTTTGCACTGCACTCCCAACCCAGTTTGCCCGGCTTCCTTAGCACACTATAGCAGTGTCAGTGGCTCAGTAGGTAGCACCACTCGCCTCTGAGGCCGGGAGATCAGAGGGCTGTGGGTTCAGTTCCCACATCTGGCACTTGGGTTAATATCCCAGTACTGACACTGTAGTGCAGCATGAGAGGGTGCTGCACTTCTGAGGTACCGTCTTTCGGATGAGACGTTAAACCGAGGTCCCATCTGCCTGGATTGGTGGTAGTTCAGGTGGATGTTAAAGATCCCATGGCACTTATCGAAAAGAGGGAATTTCCCGTGTCCTGGCCAAATGTCCCTCATTCATTAAAAAATATATCACCAACAGCTTAATCTGGTTCAAGGTCAGTTGGCATTCATCTGTATCCCCTCCCGGGTCGTGCCTGAAAATAGGCAGGATTTGTCTAGTGCACTTACCGGTCAACAAAAACTAAATAAATATTCTGCAGGTTTAGCTTCAGGGCTATCCCTTTTGAATACAGTGGGCTATTGGTTCCGGGTTAATTTAGTATGCCGGCAGTGCTAATTTAGTCCTGGGGTAAAGTTTTGAGGCAAAGTTTTGAATATCTGGCCCGTAAACTGACAGTGCACATTTTAAGGACTGACATAACAATAAATACTACCAAAAGGTGCAGTCACGAGGTTCTAATGTTGCACTGGTGAAATTACTATTTGTCAATGACAATTTTCATATGCCCGTAACACCCAAAATCCAGCAGCCAAACCAGTGTGTTTACTTAGCCCGAAAGAATATTATCTAGCAGACTGACAATTTTCATCACTTAAAATCCACCCCCTGTAGACAACATCAATGTGACCAAAAAAATACATTAAAACAAATATTTCTGTAACCCTAGATGGCGCTATCCCAGGGCTACTACCCCTGCCTGATTTGCCACTAACAGGTTGAGGGGCCTGGATCCAATGGCGGGTGCCTCCACCCAGAGGTCAGGGTTTGCAATAGTTAAACTACTTGGTCACAGCCTCTGGGACACTGCAACCCCTTCTTCCCACTAGTGGCCCACACAATATATCAGAATTACCTTCACAGTATACACTTACCCCAGGTCTGGTTCCGCACTGGGACCTCCTAGAAATGAGATACAGTGCAACAATCACAGTACAGTACTTTAACATAGACAAATACCTCAGGCAGTATAACTTTGCTGAAACAAGCAGCTCTGATTTATTTAGGGGATATAACAAGGACAGGGGAAATCAGGTTAATTAGCTTATCACTCTAATAATCTACCTATGGCTCTGTGCACAGGCCTATTCCTATCAGTTACTGTCCCTGGGTACCCAAGCCCTAGTGGCTAGTCCAAACCGTGACAGCTGGTAGGGGCCCTTTCACAGAGAAAAGGAGAATTAAACAGTCAGCAGTACAGTAATTCCATTTGGATTTAATGTGGCAATTCAACAGGGAGCGACCCTGAATTAGTACTCACGACCTCCAAATAAGATAGGGTCCTTCAATGTCAGCAGGGCTCACTTGAGGTACACAAACCTCTTCACACATCCATATAAAAGAAAGCACTATACCAGGCAGGCTGCATCTGTATCCCGATCGCAATTACTGCACAATACCGGAGAACACATAGCAGATTCAGTTCCTGACAGACCGAGTGCAATTTTCAGCAATTCCCCAGTCTTCTACAGGGTGAGCCTGGTTTCTACTCTTCAGAGATCCTTTGATTCTTTTCACAGGACAGATTCAGTCCTAACAAGCTGTTACACAAGCTGCAGACCGAACTCTGGGCCTTACACACGCTTTTTGACTAAAACTGCACACTGAAAAGCACAGGGCTCCTTCCTTCTTCACTGCCAAAGCTCAACTGAAACTCCAACCGACAAAACCGGCACTTCCTTTGAGTTCCTCCCAGTTCTTGACTGGATTGGCTGTCACTCACAATAGACTGCTGCTGTTGGTCCAAAAAGGCACTGAAGTCTAAACTACATCTCCCAGAGTCACTGCCCATACAATCCTCTTGTGGCTGGCTCAGATTATGAGTCCAAGTTCTGATTCGTCCAAGGCACCATTTTAGAGCTAGCTTACCCACACTGATTGGTCCAGTTCAGCAGTTCAAAACTAGAATGGGAACTAGCAGACACAGTTCTGACTGCAAAGAAAGCAGGTTAGACAAACTGTAATTTCATTATTACTCTAAATAATTTCTGGCAAACAGTTACATCTTTCAGATAGGTTCCCTTGCACTCTAGTGACTGCAAAATGAAGTGAATTGGCAGCAGCTCGAGTGGTACTCAGAGAAGCACACAGTCCCCCATACAAACTAATTATGTCTGCAAGCAGACAGCTCTTAAAGAGACAGTACCAGAGCTCTAAAAACACTCACTGATAAATGGCTTAAATGCCAAACACCATTCAGGCTTGGAGCATTCAAGCAAGCTCCTGGAAGTCTTTTAGGAACCCCCATTTGCAGGGGTTACATTTCTTAGGACCAAAAGATATACAAAATGTTGTCAAATATTTGCCCCACTATTCTAATCAATTATTATGATGCCTTTCAAAGGGTATTTCATGTCAGTTCCACAATATAAGTTTTAGGTCCATTTAAAGAATTAAGGATATTGCCTGGCATAACCCCAGCAGGGGCTTGGAAGCAATAAGATTAAAAGGCTGTATAACTTAATGGCAAATGTTTGCTGCACACTAGCCCTGTCCGCCTAGGATGCCTTACAAGCACATGCTTAGCAGTAGACTGCTAACCATTTTTGAGTGAGTCCTTGACACAGTACACAACATTAATAAAACCATATAATTTAAAACATTTTGCTAATCAATCTGTGCCAGGTGCTATATGCATTTTCATAACTGATTAGCACTTCCACGCATCAAACTGCTAATCAGTTTTTCAGCTTATTTAAAACCCGCAAGAGACTCTTATCCTTCTGCTAAAACTATTACAACGTCTGTGCCCTTTTCTCTGCTCAGACCAGAAGCAAGAATGATACTGAAAGGGCCAACCAACAGGATTTTTTTAAATTATTTTACCTTTCCTGACGTGCAGGAAGCAGTTTCCTATCTCACCTCCTGATCAAATGTAATACCCCAACCAGAACATGGACAAGCATCTATAGTCTTCCACTCACCTGGCCAAAATACTGTTGACTCTTCTGCCACTCTTCCTAAAACACTACTGACTTCAGAGCTTATGGAGGAACTGTTGTGACAACCGCCTACAAAACAAACAAAAACACCCCACATCAAGATGTGTAGAATTATGGCCTGTAGGGCCCTAACACCCTGGTCTTTTGACCAACATGATAAGGAACAATCTAACACTCTGATTAGAGGCCACTGAAGTGAGATTCTCCTTCAGACCATCAGGAAGATATGTCCTGGGTCAGACACCCCTATTGCCACTGGGGTGAGACTCTTCTAGGAATCATCAGGAAAACACGTCCCTAGGTCAGGCACTCCTGTTTCCGGGGTCTCCTTGAGTCCTGGGAAACCGGCCAACTAGCCTGTACAAAGCAGTTAACCAGGACCAAATGTCAAGTGCTTCTTGAGCACTTTGAAACTGTCAGAGGAACTCCATTCTGACCCCTAATCCTTGATAGATGCACGGCAATAGAGTAAAACAAAAAACACTATGCATATATGACCGATGCAGTTCCAGTGCCAGGGCAGACAGCTACTGCTTCCTTCCCTAGGTAACAGGTATCGACTAGTGACACTTAAAACCATAAAGAACCCCTATGGTTGAATCACTCAACTCACGCTCAAATCGATCTTCCACTCTACAGGCCAAAACATTCCCAGGATCACAGGGCTCCCTCCCCTGGCTGTATATTTTCATGGCCTGGACAGACTGCATAACATTCTGTTCTCCTGCTGTTCTGGCTATGGAATGATGGGGCTTTCTTCTTCACCAGAACCTTGATCTGGATGCACGGAGCAGATGGACTCAGATCCCTGCACCCGAATCTGGTGTGGCAAGTCTCATCAGCCAGTCGACTGACAGTGGGGTTCACATCAGCACACAACAGACTACTAAATCAGTCCCCCTACTTGGAAAAAGTAGCTTGTTATCTATATAAAGACTGGCCCAGACAACCAAAACAAACTCTGTAGAGCGTTCAGGTCAGAACCACACTGCCAGGAGCCACAATGACAGCACTCTGTCCAGAGGATCCTAAGCGGACACTGGACCGTGTCTCTTGCTCCTTAACTGTTGACATGTTCAAAGGGGCACCCACCAACAGGCACCTTGCCACTGAGATCTCCAGCCTAGTCTCCTTCCTAGTCAAGGATAAGAAAAACAATTCATTTTTTTTTTTTTCTTACACAGTAGCTGGAGTACAGAGTGATAAGCCTGGCACAACTGCCAACCTCAAGGGAAACCAACAAGTTGTTGCTTTAAACAGTAGGTAAACTGTAGAGCAATATGTCCTGCACAAGCACCATACCCTGGAGGAGGATCTCCTGGTGGTTTGGAAACCATGACCGGATCATTCCTGTGCCGGTATGTGCTGGACAACCCATTGTAAAGGAGCAAAAACTAGAACAGGCTATGAAACATCGTGTCTTCCTAATGACTAGCAAGGACTGCTGGAGGTTACTGTCAGAAAAAGGAGGTAGGAACCATGCCCATTGTGGATAACCACCACCTCTGCATGCACCTGCAATGCACCAATAAGAGAAGTTCCCACATTGAATTAGCTTCCACTTCTAACTGGGAATTGGAAAAATCATACCTAGCTTTGAACTGCTCTGAAGACCACATCCACAAAAGAGGCGCATAGTACTGGCTTGTTTGCTTGAAAGGGACGAAGCCTATGGTCTGATGGTGTAACTACCCTACCTGACTATTAGCTGGTGATTGAAAAATCATGTCTAGCTTTGGGCTGTTCTGAGCGAAGACTACATTCTCAGTAACAAGAGCATGGTACAGACTCGTTTACTTGAAAAGAATGAAGCTTATGGGCCAGTACTGTAACCACCCCTCAAGTGGGTGTCACGACAGAAACGGGCCGGCCAAATCAATACATTCTGAAGCAACATCCTACAACCAAGTGCAAGTCTATAAAGTCCCAAGGGAAACTCCAAGAAGGCAATTCATTCGAGTTACTGCGACTGAAGTGCAGGTCTGGCTGCATCGCTACTGTCTTTTGTCCTGAGCATCTGACCAGTACCAGATGCTATAAGGCAAGATGTACTGACCACCTGACAAGTAGGATGATGCCATAAGGATAGATGGGACTCTTACAACTCTGTATATACTGTAGGTAGCACCAAAGTACACTCAGTATGGCACAAATAAAAGGAGTCATTGAGGCCATGTATTAGTGCAATTTAGACAAGGGTAGCCATGACATGGTCACCCTGGCCCATTTCAGATCTATTCTATATGAAGACTGTAGGCTGCAAATAAAACCTTCCGGGGCTCTTGGAGTGACAAGTGCCACACAACACTGAAGCTTCACACAAATAGCACTAGGGACACAGGCCAGGCCCCTCCTTCAAGGTGCATTATAAGAGAGTACCTTTTGGCTCTGGTCACCCCTCCCCCTCTTCAGGCATAACTGTTTCAGTAATGGCTCTGGTTCTATTCAGTTAGGATTATAGTACCTGCCTTCATGGTTAGGGGTCACCTGCAAATCAGTTGAGCAGATTCACTGCAATATACATCTGATGTACCTGTAGGGACCGCCTCCCGCTAGAGGGCTCTTTATGGACTTGGGTGTCTTTGCAAGATGGACCTGTGGATCACTGCTTGATAATCCAGTATATTTGGAACAAGAATGGATAATATGTAACTCAGATTTACCACTGCCAATAGTACCACAGGTGCATCCCCATCCCAGCTCGATGGTCTGGCTGGAGGACTGAAAAACAAGACATTAAATTAAATTACACAGTGCGGACAACAGAACCCTTCAACAGAAGGCCTCCTAGTCCTTCCGCAGGTCTGCAGACAAGTAGGCTCGGCTTCTCAGTCACCACTCAAGAAACAATATCTAGCCAGAGCCGACAGGGCTGTGAAGAGCTACTATGTCACGGAAGTTACACATGTGCATAGAAATTATTTAACGCCCAGGTGTAACTTGGCCATTTTTGAGGTGTTGCACCAAATTTCAACATGGCCTTTTTGGTCCCTCCTCATGAACAGTGCCAGTGTCATTTGTTCACTTGTCCCAGAAGGTGACTGCGTGAGCAAAAGCTATTCTAAGCCACAGGCGTGAAATCACATTTGGGCAGGTTGTGGAAAATGACAACTGTACTGTTTTGAAGGAGGTGTGCAAAATGGCAATGTTAAAAAATGGAGTGAAAATACTAAAATTGGCGATTAGGACCCCATCTCATGAACAGTGGCACTGTCATTTTGTGAATCAGTCTCAAAAGGTGATTCTGTACAGTGACCGCGAAATCACCTTTCGGGACCAAGTAACAAAATGACAGTGACAGCTTTCATGAGGTGGGGTCCCAAGAACCCCATGCTGAAAATTTGGGGCAAAAATTCAAAAAAATGGGTGAGATATCAGCATCAGTTGAAAACCCCACTGAATGGCTGTATAGCACGCTTACTTTTAATTCTTCAGTTCGCGGTTGGCTTTGAAGAGTGTAGACATGTCCCAGTCCGAGAGGATGACAGCGCCGATGACCAGAGGTAAGTATGGGGTAAGGGGCTGTGGGGAGGTGGTTGCTCAGTGGAAGGGTGGGGAGGGGACTGCAGCGGCGACGAGGACCGTTTCCGTTTCCACAGGGGAAAAAACGATGAGGACCATTTTCTAATTTACAGCAAAATGAAAAGCGAATATTTTGGCACACTGGGTGGGCTCCCAGTGTGCACATAACATCGACATGATGTCGGGCTGACTTCAGGGGGGACCAGAGAAAGTAAATGGCGACGAGGGACAGTTTTCTAATTTACAGTAAAATGTAAAGTAAAGAACACTCTCCGCCACACTGTGTGGGCTCTCAGTGTGCCACATGAGATGTGGGCATGACTTGTTTGGGGGAGGGGCAGAAAATACTGAACCGCGTTTTGTCATTCGCAACATGGTGGCACCGCAACAAGTTGACGCTTTGGAATGCCAAAGTAACAGATGAAATAGTGTGGCTGTTATTCCATAGACTGATCATGGCGGAGGGTTTAAGCTCCGTTGGGCTTTCGGAAGGATACTGCCAAAGTCCAATGGAAGAGGCTCTACAATCGACAGTTTTCAAAGCTACAGAGCTCTCGCCAAACAGCTGTAGGCTCCACCCACAGCCCTAAAACAGACCGCATAATATACTCCAGGATAAAGGACTGTTTTAATGTTCAAAAGCCAGCAGCAAAGATATGCGACACCCTCTTGTATAACAGCCAAACATTTTCAGTGCATAACTAGTACTTTCTCAACACCAATTTGCATCTTCGCTCATACCAGTATTTTTATCTAACATCTGCATTTCAAATATCCAGTGCATCTCTGCCTTATCCATTTTATCCATCCAGATTTTATACAGTTTACACCTGTACTGCTGGGAGGTACTGCCTCCAGTCCCCAGAATCTAAGTCTCCAGTGAGACTTAAAAGTGGCCTTCTTAACAAAGCCATGAAGTAACCCCTAGCACACAAGTACAGATCACCATTGGTGGGGTCAGGAAAAAGCAAACTGTGCAGGCCATTGCCCACAACACCTATGAACATTATGTGCTTATAAGACCAGGTTGTGGAAGGTCAACTTGGCAGCTGTGGAATTTGGAATCAAAAGAACAAGAACAAGAAAAAAAGAATATAAAAGGAACAATTTCTTCCATGTGAAAATAAAATAGGTGTTATATTGCAATAGAGAAATTACATAAATTACATAGATCTGCAACAGGGTTGATACACAAGGAGGCGTGGAAAGGATGAGAAGGACTTGAAGGTTGGAGGAATGGTCAGAAGTATGGCAGCTAGGATTCAATGCAAGAAATGCAATAATGCACCTGGGAAACAAGAACCCAGGGAAGAAACACACAATGGGGCGGGGAGGAGGTAGTAACAACAACAAAAGGAAAGGGACCTGGGGGTAATCATATCAGATGACCTTAAGGTTAGCAAGCAATGTGAGAAGGCAGTAGGGAGGGCTGGGGTGTATCTGGGATGCATAGGAGAGGCATCAGCAGCAGAAACAGGAAGTTGTTATCCCTCTGTACAGACAGTTGGTGAGACCCCATCTGGAGTACTGTGTCCAGTTCTGGAGACCCCATCTCTGCCAGGACATAGGATAGAGGCAGTCCGGAGGAGGGCAACTAAAATGGTGCAGGGTCTGCAAGAGAAGCCGTATGAGGAGAGACTAAAGGAGCTTAATATGTATACCCTTGAGGAAGGAAGGGAGAGGGGGACATGATAGAAACTTTAAGTACCCTCAGTGGAATCAACAAAGTCCAAGAGGGTAGCATTTTCAGAAAAGAGACGTGCAAGAACAAGGGAACACAATTTAAAGATAGAGGGGGGTTCAGGGGCAATGTGAGGAAGTATTATTTCACAGTGAGGGTAGTGGATGCATGGAACAGCCTTCCTGAAGAGGTTGTGGGGTCTAAAACTGTGGGAGAATTCAAGAATGCATGGGACAGACATAAGGCAATTCTTGTGGGGTAGAAAGAAATAGGCTGTTGGTTAACTAGGATCTATGGCCTATCCTGTAGGTAGGGAAATGGGCAGACTAGATGGGCCAAGCGGTCCTCTATCTGCCGTCAAAGTCTAGTCGCTATGTCCAGAGAGTACAGGCCTACATGCTTTCTCTGATATAGGATAAAGTGTTCATAATGCATACCTCTCAACCTCTTACCTCATGAATCAGGGACATGGCTTAAAAAATCAGGGACAAAGACCCAAAATACATCTTAAAATTGGTACTATTCACTCAGCTGATAGAATAAGGAGATTTGTATTAATATGCATTTTCTGAAGAAGAGCAAGTCTGTCACTTTAAAGAGGAACTTCAGTGATGGTCCCAAAATTACAACTTGTAGTCATTATATGCAGTACTAGACCTAAAAGATGTGTGCATTTGTGATTTTTGGCCAAGGTTTACTCTACCTTCCGTAATTTGGATTTGTTTTGAGCCCTGTTGTACTTGCCACTGATTTTTAGCTGCTGGGCTGCTAGCTCCTGGTGACATCATTGTAGGATAGCGGAGTGACTCACACTGTGCAGTACCATGCATTGCAACAATGTTGCAAAGGAAACCTACCAGTACTCAGTATGCATACTGTGTTCCCCTCCCTAAGACACCCTGATAGCAATCAATGCATTATGCCAAAATCCAAATGCCTTGCCAGTATGTTTTTTTTTTTTTTTGTGAAATTGACTCGCCCTACAGTGATGTCAGCAGTACAACCCTATGTCCACAGAAGCACCAGGCTTGCTATTGAAGCCCTGTTACACCTGCAGTTTTTAGAAGCTCAGAATGCAAAAACTAACTGCAGCAGACAGTAATGAAATATAATTCTAGAAATCAATGCAAGAAGGGGTAATTTATGCATGGAAGTCAAAGGACTGGTGAAGGTCCTCTTTAATGTTTGGTATTATTTTATGCTTTAATCCCACTGTTCTGTCACAAAAGCACAAATTTTAGTAAGGACAGAGGAAACTTTTAATGCAAAATCAGGGACGTCCCGAAAATCAGGGACACTTGAGAGGTATGTCATAATGCTTTACATTTTGTTTCACTGACAGAGGATCACAGAAAAATTTAATATCACGGATGAAACAGGAGAGGACTTGGGCACTCAGAAAGGAGAAACAAAACAGGTTACTCACCTGTAACAGTATTTCTAGGAGTGGTATATGTTATTCATCCACGCTGATTGGCATGTCCCTTTCCCCATTAATTCTTGCCAGAAGGTCTTCAAGCTGGCTCCTCCCACCACCTGGGTGGTATAACCTCGGCTCCACCCCATGACACCAGATCTTGCCCGCTGGAAGCGAAAGCTGTAAGGCCAAAGTCGGGAGGTCGAGATTATAGGATGAACAACACATACCACTCCTAGAACTACTGTTACAGGTGAGTAACCTGTTTTTCTAGGATCGTGGATATGTTGTTCATCCACACTGATTGGCAGACTCCAGCAGTTCTCCGGAGGGGGAGGCACACACCCCCTACTTAGGGAATAGAGACTGGAGAACTGAGGCTCCAAACCAGCATCCTGGCGTGACTCAAGGTCGATGTGGTAATGGGCAATGAAGGTGTTTGCTAACTTCCAGGTAGCAGCCCTGCAGATATCCTGGATAGGGATGTCTGGGTCCGCTTCGATGCAGGTCTGCCAGGTGTGGCTTCAGCGTAGGTGACAAACAGCTGAGAGCCTCTCCCGAACCTCTGCTGTATGCTCCTTATAATAAGAGAGCGCTTGCCTGAGGTCCAGAGTATGGAGCCTGTACTGACTCCGAGGTGTAGTTCGATAGAACACCGCAGAATTAACACCTGGTTAAGGTAAACTCTGACACAACCTTCAGAAAGAACTTGGTTGGGGCGCAGGACAACCTTGTCCCTGTGGAAGACCAAATATGGAGACTCCATCGAGAGCACCTGAACTCCCCAGTCCTCCTAGCTGACGTGATGGTCACCAGGAAGGCGGTCTTCGACGACAGATGTGACATCTCACACCTGTGCATCGGTTCAAATGGCTTGCCCATGAGCTTTGCTAGTACTTAGCAGTAGATCCCACGGAGCTGGAGGTTCATGCACCGAGGGGATACGTGATCAAGGCCCTTGAGAAAATGCCAGACCACTGTCTCCTGTGCCACCATCCGCTGACCAGCCTGCGCCCGTAAGCAGAGATGGCTGCCAGGTGCACCTTAAGGTTAGTCGCCTGGAGATCTCCGCTTGAGAGGGACCAAAGGCAGTCAAGGATACTGGCCACAGGACAGGAATTAGGGTCTAGGCGCTTAGCACTGACACCAAATGGAAAACCTTTTCCATTTGAAGGTATGGCACCTCCTGGTCGACTCTTTCCTGGATGACTCAAGCACGCTGAGACACATTACTGAAAGCCCCAAAGCCTGGAACTCTAGCCGCCAGGTACCAGGTTGTCAGGTGCAAGGATTGAAGGTCTGGATGGAATACCTTCCCTAACTGACTGATATCAGGTCTTGGCGTGCTGGGAGACACCTTGGGAGCCTGGTGCTGAGGCTGAGGAGATCTGGATACCAGAACTGGCATGGCCAATCTGGGGCTACAGGATCACGCTTTGCCTTGTTCCTCCTCACCTTGAGAAGCACCTTGTGGATCAAGGGAAATGGAGGTGTCACAACACCACTCAACAGGTCAGGCCCTCTGCTCCCACAGTGCCAACCTCCGAGCGCAGTATTGTGAACAGTTAACAGAACAGGGTTACCCTCCTGTCTATTTTGTTGGTTCGAACCAACCTTTGGTCTCAAGTTCTTGGAGGGATTCAAACTGTGAACCTCTTACTAGAGTACCCAATGTACAGGCTCAGATAATTCTACTCTTCGGGATACCAGATATCTTTCACCTATGAACACCTAACCAGGTGTACAAAATGAACCCTTAAAAACTCTATGAAAGACCTCAGAATAAACTCTTACCTTTTCCCAGTTTGGTATTACCATTAAGCTATGCACAATGTCACTGTAACCATATATGCTTCACTTGTCAAATAAAGAATTTCAAAGGCACACCGAGTAGTCTCTAAAATGAGATGTTTACTTAAAAATCGATAAAAATGTAAAATATAAATACAGAACCATCTATCACTAAACATACACTCTTTTAAAACAATAAGGTTTAAAAAGTGCAAATTCCTACCAATAATACACTTAGACCTGTCTACCTAATGTATTCTTATCTTCTTATAGTGCTGCAGATGCTTCTTCCTCAGAGTCCAAACATGTGAATCTAAAAGGAATACAGACTACAGTTTAAAACTGGCTTTGCTAACCTCTTTGCATGAGGTCACCTAGCTTCTCCCTGCCAGAATATAAAATTATACAAAACAGGATGTCTCATCCTTCAGAAGGTGACATCAGCAAAACTTGTTTCACCATGTTCTTTTGATGTACAGTGTCTTCCTGTTTCAAGGACATCAAAGGACTTTATATGACTCTCTGCCAGATCTCACTGAGGTGTCATATGTTTTGTGACACCAGTCAATTAATTGGTTTTCCTGAGGACGCCATAAAATGGATATTCCACTTCCTAGCTTTCAAAGCAAACTGAGAAGTTAACTGCATACAAAGATCTGCTGTTCAACATATATCCGGGCTGGATATTCAAACCGCGCTATTTTGTGGCGCAAGCCTGCGCTGCACAAAATAGTTGGCAGAGGTGTGTCCAGAGCTGATATTCAAAGGAGTTGCGCCTTGCACTACCCTTTGAATATCACCCGGTCAATAAGTTACTGTGCATGGCGTAGTGAACTTGCGCCACCGCAAGTTGTCAGAGTGGAGCATTCAACCTGGTGGTGGTGCAGTACCAGTGCGCCATGCGAAAATCCCCATATTCAAAAGGTGACATGCAAATAGGGCCATAATTCATGCAAGGCGGGGGGGCCATTTGCCTCTGATTATGGCCTCATTTGCATGCCATTAGCATGCAGGTGCACCGATCCCGAGGACTTGCGCCTGGCACCTGCCAGGCAGCAGCCGCCGGAGACCGACACCCCTGCAGCCCGATCGCGGGCGAAACAGTGTACAATCCCCACCACCCCCACTGGCCCGATTGCGGGCATAGTTAATATCCCCACCCCGATCACGGCAGCAATGTGGCTCCGAACGTATCCCCCGTGGTCCAGTGGATCGAAAAGCCCGATCAGCGGGCAGTAGTTGTTTAATAAAACCCCGCCTCCTCCCGCATTCATCCCTGGTGGTCCAGTGGACCGAAAAGCCCGATCGCTGGCAGTAGTTGTTTATAACCCCACCCACCACCTGCCAAATTCATCCCTGGTGGTTCAGTGGCACATCCCGATCAAGGGATGTAATGCTGAACAAACCCGCCCAAACATAGCCCCAGGAGCAGTGTTCCCCCCCCACCACGAGCCCCACCACCGCCCCCGGGTAGCATCCCACCCGCCTGCCAACCAACCGACTGACTGCCCGGTAGGGGGAGCGGGTGGTGGGGCTTCGTGGTGGGTGGGGTGGGGGACACTAGTCACCAGGGCTATGTTCGGGGTTGTTCAACATTTACATCCCGCGATCGGAATGTGCCACTGACCACCAGGGATGAATTCGGGCGGGGGTTATTAAACGAACTACTGCCCGCAATCGGCTTTTCGTCCACTGGACCACCAGGGATGAATGCGGAGGAGGGGGTTATTAAACAACTACCGCCCGCGATCGGGCTTTTCGTCCACTGACCACCGGGATACGCCTGGGAGTACACTGCAGCCCGCGATCGGGCTGGTGGGGATAAACCATGCCCCGCGATCGGGCCAGTGGGGGTGGTGGTGGGGATTTACAGTCGGCTGCCTGCAATCGGGCTGCAGGAGGGGGGCACAGGACTGGGTTGGGGGCCAGCCATGGTGGCAGCTGCTGTGTTGTGCCCTGCAATGCAGCAGCTCACCTGGGTGGCCCTCAACTAAGCCTTTTTTGGCTCAAAGTTGTGCAGGCGCAGGTTGGGGGTTGTGCTGCAGAACTCTGCACAGCCCTGCTGAATATCGGGCTGTGCAGTTTATGCATGGTTCCTCCTCCAGTTCAGCATGCATTCATTTGCATTGCGCTGTTGCTCAGCCTGTTTTCTGTGGCGCAACTGCCTCCTGCTGAATATGCCAGAATGGAGCAGTTTGACTTATGCAGGCGCAACCCTTTGAATATCTGGGCCCTGTCTTTGAACTGATACTGGGGGTGGAGGGGTATTCCACAGGCTGTCTCAGCATGTCTCATGAGAGACACTCAATAACACATTTTTTATATTACAAAAAACATAGATTAATCAGAACCAGCTGTCTAAGTGTCACAATCCTCCCCACCTAGACTGAAATTGGGGCTCTATCCTGCATGGGATGAGCTTCCTAAATCAGTTCACTCCTCATAGACACGAGGCAACCCATCTGAGTTCTGATTCGTAGCTCCAGCCCATGCAGAATGGTCATGTCATACCCTTGCAAAGCAAGACTCATCTTAGCAATCTACCATTGTTTTTCCTATCTGCGCCAGCCAAACCAGGGGTTGTGGTCAGTCTGCACCACAAAATGCTGCCCATACAAGCATGGCTCTAACTTCTTTAGGGCCCACACTACGGCAAGACACTCCTTTTCCACAGTGGAGTATGCCTGCTCCTGGGAAGT
This sequence comes from Neoceratodus forsteri, assembly GCA_016271365.2. Lineage (NCBI taxonomy): Eukaryota > Metazoa > Chordata > Ceratodontiformes > Ceratodontidae > Neoceratodus > Neoceratodus forsteri. The sequence goes on from CM028137.1 coordinate 325,698,995, forward strand.
AACTTTTACTCAGATACGCTACAGGGTGATCTTTTCCTTGGCTGGATGTCTGACTCAGTACTGCCCCAATACCCATGTCTGAGGCGTCAGTCTGAACTATAAGGGGTCTGCTATAGTCAGGACTTGTCAAAACTGGAGCACTGCACAGTGCCTCCTTCAGTCCGGTAAAGGTTTCTTCACAGGTTGGTCCCCGGTAATTTTCTTGCATCCTTTTCTTTACCACGTCAGATAAGGGAGAAGCCAGGCACTGTAATTGGGTACAAATTTTCTATAGTACCCTGCTGTCCCAAGAAAACTCCTGACCTGCTTCTGCATTTCTGGTCTGGGCCACGCCTGTATTACCTCTATTTATATTTGGTTATGACAGAGCAGTCCTCGGCCTACCACATGCTAGAGCTATGCCACTTCTCCCTGGTCACCTGACACTTCTCTGCTTTGACAGTGCGCCGACCCTCTATATCCTGCCCAGCACTTCCCTAAGGTGGGATAGGTGTTCCTCCCAGCTGGCACTAAAGATGGCAATGTACATCCAGGTACGCCACGCACTCCTCTGCACTATTTAACACCTGGTTCACCAACCTTTGGAAGTGGCAGGAGGTCTTCATTCCGAAGGCATTACTTTAAATTCAAATAAGCCTATCAGAGTGATGAAGGCCGACCTTCTCCTAGCTCTGTCCGATAACTCTACCTGCCAATACCCCTTGGTCAGGTCAATGGTCGTGAAGGTAGGTCACCCCTCCCAACTTGTCCAGGAGTTCGTCCGTCGGGGCATTGGGTGGGCATCTGACTTGTAACTGCATTCAGTCCATGATAGTCCACACAGAAATGAGTTGAGCCATCTGGCTTGGGCACAAGGACTACGGGTGAGGCCCAAGGACTGTGGGATCTCTGGATTACCCCTAAATCCAGCATCTCCTCCACTTCCTCCTAATGTCCTTTTGGACAGCCTCTGACACCCAATATGCTGTCCACAGTATGGGCGCCTGTGTCCCTGTCTCCACATCGTGAGTCGCTAAGGAGGTTTGTCCAGGCATGGCGCTAAACAATGGGGCAAAGTCTGCTAAAACCTCCCTTACTTTCTGGCTCTTGTCCGGGGTCAGTTGGGAGACAATTTAACTGCCTCCACAGAGGACTCCCACTTACTTTCTTCCAGCAAGTCCAGAAGGAGTCTCCTTCATCCATCCCCTCCCTAGGACTACACACTGCAAACACCATGTCATCCCTATTTGCATATTGCTTCATCATGTTGACATGGTACATCTTTTCTGTCTGTCTTCAGTCAGGTAACTCTAATATAGTTCACGCCATTTACCTTCCTAACCACTTTGTAAGACCTGCCCACTCAGCCTATAGCTTGTCTTTCCAGACCGGAATAAGGACCATGACTTCCTGACCCATCATGTACGAAAGCAAGCTCGGCTCTGAGGTCAGAACTCCACTTTTGTTTCTGTTGGGCAGCTGCCAGGTTGCTCTGGGCTGTCCCCATAAGCTCCTTCAGCCTTTCCTAAACCTAAGGACGTAATCCACTATGAGAGTTCCCTGGATGGTGTGCTTGGCTTCCAGTCCTCCCGATCAGGTCTAGGGGCCCACGCACTTCGCCCATATAAGAGTTCAAGGTGAAAATCCTGTCGACTCTGAAGTACCTCCCTTGTATGCAAAACAACAGGTGGGGAAGGTATTTCTCCCAGTCCCTCCCATGCTGTTCAGCAAATGCCCAGAGCATTGATTTCAGGGTACCATTGAATCTTTCCACAAGCCCATTGGCTTGTGGGTGATACGGTGTTGTGCATCTCTGGCCACCCCACACTTCTCCTATAAACATTTCATCAGGTCCGACATGAAGGAACCCCTCGATCGGTGATAACCTCCTGCAGAAACCCAACAAGGGGAAAATCCCAAGTAAGGCATCTGCCACTTTGTCTGTCCTCAGTGAGGATAGGGCAACTGCCTCTGGGTACTAGGCGGCATAATCCACCACAGTCAGGATGAATCTCTTCCCTGAGGAGCTGGGGTATTTAAAGGCCCCACAATATCCATTCCCCTCTGGCAGCCCTCCACTATGGGCAAGGGAATCAGGCGGCTTGGATTTTCTTGCCCGCCTTCCTATATCTTGGTACCGTGACAAGACCTGCAATACTCCTTCACCTGCTGGGTGAAGTTGGGTCAACAGAAATTCTGGGCCAACCACTGCATAGTGCGTGATCCCCAGATGGCCAGACAAGGGAATATCATTTGCAATTTTGAACAACTGCTCACGATACCCTGGGGAATGACAAGCTGCCTGCCTAGCACCCCCCTCTGTCTGCACAGCCTGAGTATACATCAGTCCATTTTCCCAATAAACCTTATGTTTACCATCACCTCCTTGTGTTCCGTCAGAGTCTGCCCAAGCCCTCAGCTTCTCTAGACAAGGGTCACTTTCTGAGCAGCTGCAACCCCTCACACATTCTCAAGGCATGGGACAGGTCCCTTCAGTTGCCAAACTAGGGTCCCTAGCACTAGCGCCAGGGCACTCAGGCTCACTGTCAATCCCAACCCTCTGACAATGGGTCACCCCTGCCTCTTCAGAGTAACCCTCCGTAGCTGTGTGGTTAACTGCTACTGGGAAATTTCTACCCCTTTCATTAGTCTCCCCATCTGGAGACACAGGCTGGGGAACCAGCCTCCCAGTGGTTTTCACAATGGCTTCTGTGGGGTCCAGGGAACTACAATTTTCCCTTGCCGCTTGGCTATGGGCAACTGACACACCATCCCTTGTTTGAGATTGCTGCCCAGGATCATATCCACTGCTAAGGTTTTGCTAAAGCCACCTGTTGCACAGTTCCCCTGTTTCACCCCAGTCTAGGAGAACACTAGCGAGGGCAATGTTTTCTTTCGCCACTAAAGTCCTGTACAGTGGCGTATTTATTGGGTATAAGCTGACTAGGCTCTACTAGATCCCCTTTTACAGATGTCAGGGATGCCCTGTGTCCCTTAACCCTTGTGTCTGTACACTGTTCACCATGACTGGTGCATATGTTCCCTCATGTTCACAGGCATGCTTCCAGGGACACACAACAACCCACTTACTTCCTAGCACCACCTTGCGATTATTGCTCGTCTGTTTGGGACACTGTCTGGCAATATGCCCAGTTTCTTTACACAATCAACATTCATTTCTTTTCTCAGAGAAATCTTTTCTCTGAAACCTGGGGCTAACTGGTTTCGGTGGAGGCAGTGAGGGGTTTTTAGCTGCTGCCTGAAGGCGCTTTTCCTTTAGCTGCATACATTCGCTCTCAGAGCAGGTCTGCTCTTAGCATAGTGGTCCGGAGTTCAGCAGCCTCTTGCACTGTTTTAGATCTCGGTCCTCCAGACAGGTTTTCAGCTCTGCTGGGCATGCCCAGAAAACTGTTCCAACAAAATCACATTTTCAGTTTTATCAGCAGAGTTTGCTTCAATTCCTTCCAACCAATGTTTTAAAACTGACATTGTTTCATGGCTAGCTCCTCGTAGCTCACGTCAGGCTTCTCCTGAAGCTTACAGAATTTAGCTCTGTATGATTCAGCAGTTAATTCAAATTTCTTTAACAGTGCAGCTTTAAGTTTGCTGTAATCATCACTGTCCTCATTGTCCATTTGACCCAATGCATCCAAGCTTTCCCGGTAAGTAGTGGGATAGCTGGAAGCTCCAGGACTCCTAGAATTTTAGCCTGAATACAAACTTTTCAAAAGAATTTAAAAGGCATCCATATCCTCCCCTCTTTAAATTCGGCTATCAATTTGGAATTCAATTTGTAACCCAGTCCTGTAGTCCCAGTTAAACCCAAGCCACTTACCTGCTCTGGTGCCGCTGGTTGGAGTCGTAGCTTCTCAGTTCATGCTGCCTCCTGGCGCTCCACGCTTCTCAAGGTCAGTGTCTCACTGTTCTCGTGCTGCCTCCTCTGTTCTTGTTCCCTCTTCTCCTCTGCAGCTCGCTGGCGCCACGCTCCTCATGCTCAGCCTCCCACTGTTCCTACTCTGCCTCGTTTCTCTCGTTCCCCTCTCACTGTTCTCGCTCTCTCTTCTCCTGGAATTCCAGCTCCATTCAGCACAACTCAATCTGTAGCCTGAGTACTTCTGGCTGCAGGATACTGTGACCTTTCCTGTTGCTGTGGCCCTTAGGCTGACAGTGGCCCTGCTGCCCTCCCCATCAGATCTGGACACTGCACTGGCGCTAGCCCTTTCACATTCAAGGTTCGGTCCCTTACGGTCACTATCTGTGACTTGGTGCTCTGGTATCTGCTACCACCAGGGCATCCACGAGGGTTCTGCTTGGTAGGCTTTCACCCGCGAACTGGACTTCTCTGTCCCTGCAAAACTACTTTAAGTAGTCTACAGTGTGCCTGCTGTAGTTTGAAGCCATCTTCTTCCCTAACTACGGCTACCTGACTTGCACTTTAGAAAAAAATAAAACAGGTAGGAACCTACTGTAAGCCAAGTGATATAGTTCTGTTTCCTTTAAAAATAAATCACTGGCTTTTTCTTTCTTTGCAAGTGAGCTAACAGTCTCAAGCTAACACACTGAACAATAAAGCTTGTAATACCAAACTTATGCACACCGCCAACCAATCTGTCACACCATCACTCAGCAGGTCAGGCCCTCTGCTCCCACAGTGCCAACCTCAGAGGGCAGTATTGTGAACAGTTAACAGAACTGGGTAACCCTCCTGTCTGTTTTGTGGCTTCGAATCAACCTTTGGTCTCAAGTTCTTGAGGGATTCAAACTGCGAACCTCTTGCTAGCGTGCACTAACGACAAGCTCAGATAATTCTGCTCTTCAGGGATGCCAGATATTTTGTGCCTACGAGTACCTAACCAGATGTACAAAATGAACCCTTAAAAACTCTATGAAAGACCTCAGAATAAACTCTTAGCTCTTCCCAGTTTGGTATTACCATTAAGCTATGCACAGTGTTACTGGAACCATATACACTACCGGTCAAAAGTTTTAGAACACCCTCATTTTTCCAGTTTTTATTGAAATTTACGTAGGTTAATGTCTCAATGTACTCTGAAATTAAAGCATAGAACAAATAAGCAATTGGAGATAAAAAGAAATCATAGAATCATTTTGTTTAACAAAATTTAATCTAAATTTTGACTCATCAAAGTAGCCACCTTTTGCAGATATACTGTAACCGCTTAACACACTCGTGGCATTCTTCCTACAATGGACATCAAATATTGTTCGGAAGTTCTTCCCAACACTGTTGCAGAAGTTCCCACAAATGTGTTGCACTTGTAGGTTGCTTTGCTTTCACCCTTCTGTCCAGTTCATCCCAAACCAGCTCGATGGGGTTTAAGTCTGGAGACTGTGCTGGCCATTCCATGACTTGAAGCCTACACATCTTGTTCTTTTTCTCGAAGGTAGTTCTGACATAGCCTGGAGGTATGTTTTGGGTCATTATCTTGCTGTAGGATGAACCCCTGACCAACTAGGCGAGACCAGAGGGTATTGCATGGCGCTACAAAATGCTGTGGTAGCCCTTTGGTTCAGGGTGCCAGTCACTCTGTGCTGTTGTCCTGTAGAGCCGCCTTATCACGCAAGCTGTTGACTCTCAGAAACTTGTCTTCTGATTCTGTTGTGGCTTTGGGTCTGCCAGATCTTCTTCCTGTCAGTTTCCTCCAGTTTCAAGTGCCTTTGATGGTGTAGGAAAATGTACTCACTGACACCTTGGCTTTCTTTGCAATTTCTCTACAGCAGTTTTTGCTAACCTAAACTTTTTTAACCTCTAGCAGTTTACCGCTTACCTTTGTACCATTTCAGGTTATTCACTGGACTTGAATTGCTTAAATTTCAATAATAACTGGAAAACTGGGGTGTTCTAAAACTTTGACCGGTAGTGTATGCTTCACTTGTCAAAGAAAGAATTTCAAAGGTACACCAAGTAGACTCTAAAATGAGATGTTTACTTAAAATAGATAAAAATGTAAAATATAAATACAGAACCATATATCATAAAACATACAATCTTTTAAAACAATAAGGTTTAAAAGTGCAAATTCCTACCAATACACTTAGACCTGTCTACCTAATGTATTCTTATCTTCTTATAGTGCTCTAGATGTTTTTTTCCTCAGAGTCCAAACATGTGACTCTAAAAGGAATACAGACTACAGTTTAAAACTGGCTTTGCCAACCTCTTTGCATGAGGTCGCTAGCTTCTCCTGTCAGAATATAAAAATATACAAACCAGGATGTCATCCTTCAGAAGGTGACATCAGCAAAAACTAATTTCACCATGTCCTTTTGATCTAGACTGTCTTCCTGTCTCAAGGACATCAAAGGACTTTTATGACTCTCTGCCAGATCTCACTGAGGTGTCATATGCTTTGTGACACCAGTCAATTAACTGGTTTTCCTGAGGACATCATAAAATGGATATTCCACTTCCTAGCTTTCAAAGCAAACTGAGAAGTTAATTGCATACAGAGATCTGCCATTTAACATATATCCTGTCTTTGAACTGATACCGGGGTTATCCACAGGCTGTCTCAGCATGTCTCATGAGAGACACTCAATAACACATTTTTTATGTTACAAAAAAAAAAAACCCATAGATTAATCAGAACCAGCTGTCTAAGTGTCACAGAGGGAAGGTGTAGAAGAGGCCTGGAGTCTACGACCGAGAAGGCATCCCCTGCAGCGAGCCCTGCTCAGTGGGTGGGCATGAAACAGCCTCAGCTTTGTGTTCTCCCTGGAGGCAAACAGGTCCACCTGAGGGGTGCCCCAACTGGGAGAACAGACTGGACAGTACACTCCTTCAGATCGACACCCCCAATGGCGAACACACTCAAAAAAAAAAAGACCATTATGGTGACAAATTGCTATAATGGTCCTTTAGCCGTGTTTCGCTTTGCCCCAGTGTTCCGCCCCTCCCGGACCAACTCTGACCTGGAGTTGATAATCCTACAGTCTGGGGAGTGCGGGGGCAGAGTCCACGCGTGGGGATTGTGGGGCCACAGCCCCACAGAAAACACTTGAGCGGGCAGCACATACCTGCGTGGTATTGTGCCGCACTGTGCGGGAGGTCGGCATTTGCACTGTCCTCCTTGGTGCTTCCAACTGTGGACTACCTCTGTGTGAAGAGACCACTGTGGGATGCCTCACCCACACAGCTGAAGGCGTCCTAAGTTGATTCGAGGCTCCTGCCACATGGAAGGCAAGGAGATCCCCGTTCAGACAGCTCACAAGTGTCCAGATGTGGGCCTTCCCGCACAGAGCCTGGGAGTGTGTGTCGCCTCTGCGTGTTGAGGTACTGCATGGTTGTGGTGTTGTCCATCTGGACTTGGACCACTTGACCCCACAGAAACAGAGCTAATGCAGTCAGGCGCCAGGCAGCTGCTCGGAGCTCCAGCAGGTTGATGTGACATCGGGACTCTCGGGTTCCAGAGCCCGTGGACCCTGTGGCTCGCCATGTGGGCTCCCAGCCCGTGAGAGAGGCACTGGTCATAAGCGACATCGTCAGCTTGGGGCGGACAAACGGGATCTCGTCCCTGCAGATGTTCCAGGATGGTCCACCATTGCAGTGCGTCCCAAAACCTCTGAGTTACTGTGACCAGCTGGTTGAAATGACCCTGATGCGGGATCGCTGGCTGGCCAAGGCCCACTGAATGAAGCACATATGCCATCGGGCCCAACAGACCACAGTGGTGCAGGCTGCCATGTAACCCAGAAAATGCAGGAAGTTTCGGTAGAGCAGTTGCCCAACCAGAAATGATTGGGCAAAGGAGGAGAGAACCTCCACCCTGTTCGCTGGGAGCTGAGCTCTGGCTTGGCAAGAGTTGCGCTCTGCCCGATGAAGCAGACTCCCTGCAAGGGCCCGAGTTCTGACTTGGCTTTTATTAGGAGGCCAAGTTCGAGACAGGTCTGGAGGGCCAGATCCTGGACCTCTCCACCTCCAGCCTGGAGGGACCTATTATGAGCCAACAGTCGAGATAAGGGTACACCCTGACCCCTGACATCGAAGATGGGCCCCCACCACTGCAATGCATTTGGTAAAGGCCGGGGGCCGATGACAGGCTGAATGGCATGGAACTCATAGAGGTTCTTCTGCTCGGAAGTGGAGGAATTTTCAGTGACGGATGGATCGGGACGGAAGAATGCATCCTGAAGATCCAGGGAGCAGAACCACACATTTTGCTCGAGAGATGGTATGATCTGGGAAAGAGTTACCATCCGAAGGTGCGCGACCTGAGATACTGGTTCAGGATATGTAGATCCAGAATGGGGCGCCAGCCCCCGTCTGCTTCGGGACCAGGAAGTACCTGGAAACAAACTCTGGGTTGACTGGGGATCTGTAACTTGGGCCACTACCTCCTTGAGGAGGAGTTGGGCAATGTTGTCTTGGAAAACTGACCAGTGTGTACTGATACCTTTCCTCGCATGGGGTGCAAGCTTGGCTTGACAGGCACTACTCAATTTCAGAGGCAGTCCCTGATCGACCACCTCCAACACCCACCTGTCCGTGGTAACAGAGAAACACAGAAACACAGAAGTTGACAGCAGATAAGGACCACAAGGCCCATCCAGTCTGCTCATTTTTTCTAACTTATAAATGTGGCAATGGCCTGTACTCTGTCGATGGCCTATCTAACAGAAGAACAGGCGGAAAGGGAGCAGAGCCGGCCCCCACAGGAGGACCTAGAGCAGGCATGATGGGTATGGGGCTGGTCACCAGATCCCATCACTGAGCAGGCCTGGAAGAGTAGGATCCAGAAGCAGTACCGCCTGGACCCTTCCCTCCCAGTTTGTGTGCTGACTGAACTCCTGACTTGGGCCGGGTGCACCAAGGCTGGACCTGCTGTTGTTGCCCAGACTGAAACTAGGGCTGCTTGACTGCAGGGGCAGAAGGGTGAAAAGGCTTCTTCTTCTGTTCTTTGGAACCCTGGGATTCCTTTGGGCAAACATAGTGGAGTCCAATGCGGTACTGGAGTTCTTGATACATTCAATGTGACCATCCACTCCTGGACCGAACAGGCTGGTATCCAGGAATGGGACATCTGCCAGCTTGTGCAGGGTGTCAGCCAAGACCTGCAACCAAACCCTGTGCACATGGCGACCATGGCTGCAACTGAATGGGCACAGAGAATCCCCGGTCCAAGGCCATCTGGAGTTGCTGCCTAGCAACAGCCCGAATCCTGGTCCCGGACCTGCCTGACCATGGTCTGAAGGTCCACGGAGAGGTGAGAAAGCACCTCATCCAAGGAGCCCAACAGAGCATGAGAAAAATGTGCCATGATTACAGCCAAGCTTGCCTGATGGAGGCCGAGTGATGAGGCAGCACAGACCTTTTGGGCGGAATGATCCAACTTTTTGATTCTTTTCTGGTGGTCTATCAGTGTCTCCTGAATTTCCCACTGCTGAACACAGACTCGGTCACACTTCCTCAGCCGAGGGATGCTGTGTAACCTTAAAGGGAGTCAGTGGGTACCACATATTTGTGGGCCATCCTGGTGGACAGTGCAGGAAGGAGGCTGGGTGCTGCCAGAGCTCAAAGGCTGGGCTGACAATGGCTTCAGCCACTGAAAGGCCTCTGTCAGAGAATCCTCTTCTGAGGATATCAGTTAAGGGGTATTCTACTCTTCTCAACGGGCTCCAACTTCATCCCCATGGACTCGGAGATGAGGCAGAGGATGCCCATAAAGGAGGTGGGTCCCTCCTCGGTAGACAGACTCATGGCATCATCGTCCCGAGAACAAGATGCAAGTTCAGAGTCCTCAGACTCTGAGGAGTCTGGGTAAAGGGTCTGCCACGAGTCACTGAGAACCCGCTGCAGACGGTCGGGAGTGAGAGTGACAGACAGCCAGTGGGAAGCCTAAGGCAGGCCGAGACTCCCTGGGGGAGCCCCAGAGGGAGGCTGTTTCGTGGCGGGGCTTCACCAGGATATTTGGCCGAGTCTGGAGTGATGTCGCTGGCTCTGCAGGCGGGGAGACAACTGATTCCAGAGTGGTCGACAATGACCCACGGGGCAAGAGCCAGGTAATGACCTAGGTAGAAGGAACCGCCTTTGGCCCAGACAGAACTAGCTGCTGCCACAATATGTCCTCACAGCACTGATGCAACTTGCATCAGAGCCTCCCTCATCCGAGGAGGAAGAAGACGAATGGCAGCGATGCCACTTTTTAGAATGTCGCTAATGTGACTTCCTCGGCCTTTTGGTCGAGGATGTCCCAGACCTGGATGTCAACCATCGGGAGGACTGACAAGCGTGCTTAGGAGAAGGGGAGAACCCCAGCACCTCCAGGTCAGGGATGACCACTGCCTGGGTCGCCTCATCAGTGAGGACCGAGTCCTAAACAAAGAGCTGTTGGCCTCCTCGGAAAACAATGGGTTGAGAATGATCTCGACGGGTCATCGTCCCCATGTCTGGGCCGGCTGACCTGACAGGGGTACCGTGAGGTCAGCGGCTGAGTCCGTAACGTTGACTGAAGTCAAACAGGAGACTCCTGGGACCAAAATCGCTCTCTATCCCAAGAGCTACATCGATAAGACATAGATTCTCTCAGTTCCTTGGATTCCTTCTTGCAGGATCTAAAGATGTGAGAGCCAGGGCCTTCCCGTGAATGGGAAGGATTGGACTAACTCCTTAAAGGAAACTGACAAAGAGGAGCCCAGTTTAAGTGGAACAAAACCGCGGGCAAAGTTGAGAGTCCAGCAGCGTGGCAGCCTCTTCTTCAAAGGCCTTCATCTGTTTCAATTGTTCTGTGGACCCCACGGCCACGGAGGATCGTATGGTGGGCATCCTTGATTTGACCGTGGGTGCCATTTTCTGGATGTCCAAGCTGGAGATGCGTAAGCGGTCATCCAGAACATTTGGATTAAAAAGAGCGACATAAGTCGCAGGCCTGGAGTATCGTGATCGTGACCCAGGCAGTACACGCACGCGGCATGCGGGTCCATTCGAGACATTTTCTGCCTGCAGGGACACCGGGCGAACCCGGATGAGGACTTGTCCTCCACTGTGATTAAGTAGTCTAAATTCAGTTGGTGAGATCTGGAGAATCTTAATCAGTAAAACTGAGTTTTGGACCACCAGGGCCTACTAAACGCGGAGTGAAGGAGGGAGCCTGTATCTTCCAGTGGAAAGGAAGATCTGGCATAATGGGGTGCAGCCAGGGTTATACCACCTGGGTGGGTGGGAGGAGCCAGCTTGAAGACCTTCCAGCAACAATTAAAGGGAAAGGTACATGCCAATCAGCGTGGATGAACAACATATCCACGATCCTAGAATTAAAAATATAGAATTTGTCATGCAAGGACTACAGGTTGGAGAGGCATGGTATCATGCAGGAGAACTAGAGCTAAACAGAGATGCCACTCGAGCCAAGAAAAATGAACACCTTTAACAACTGAATGTATCTGGTGAATATCAGGCAGATATCCCAGCAACCTGACACTCCTCTTCACGGGAGGCCTCCACTTCAGGAAACCAATATTCTGCATAGCTTTTCTCTGAGCAAGTCAGAACTGAGACTGGGACTGAAATGCCTACTACTTGATGACAAAAGGGTAGCAGGGGACGTACTCTGTCAGTAATGTGACCTGAAACAGACGCTGCAACCTCGGAGACTGCTGGTGTTGTCAAACAGAAATGTGAACAAAGGAGTAATCCCAGTTCCCAGAATCCTTAGGTTCTCAGGACTGGAGGCAGTACTTTGTAACAAGAGAGGCGGTACAAGGCAGACAAGTGCTGGATATTTGAAATGCCTGTATTAAATAAATATACTGGTATGAACGAAGATATAAATTGGCCTGCCTGCTGCTAGAAAATTATGGTTTAGCAACAACATAATATAAATTGTTTCCATTAGTTAATGGCTTAATATATCAGATTAAGAGAATTTATTAGGATTCATATATGGTTTCCTGAATTTTCTGTTCCTTTACCCTATTTTTGAGCATTATCATAAATGTATGCATCTCTATGCTCTAGAACCCACCCCACTAACTGCTGAATTCATATCAATTGTTTTTTATCTCAAAAACATGCTTAAATTGTATGGCGATTATTATATGAACAGAGTGACTAATGTTAACAACACTAGTATCTCTGCAAAGCAGGCCAGTACTGAGATTTGTGTTGTATGTGCAGAGTCTGCAGCAGTTGCTCCCATTGCTGTCTGTTTCAGTAAGACACTAATGCCGCCAGTTGCTAGGAACTCAGCGTGCTTGATGGCACGATATACGCTTGACCTCAACTGCATTGGTCGGCATCAGGAGTGGCTGCCGGGTCAAGAAGCCCATGAAGATCATTGTTTTGTACTGCAAAGATGCCACTGGGAGCTTTTGAAAATGCCACAGTTAAGACTCACTGCAGAGTCTTTTCATAATTTTGAGTATGAGAAAAACTTTAAAAGGTTTCTAAATGAGATAAGCTGGTAAAGTTTAAGGAGAAGTATCTTACAAAAGCCTTTCATATAAATTTTCTCCAGGCGTATAAAAAGCCCAAGAGAACCATAAGGCAAAGTCACATGTATTTCAATACTGGGATGAAGCCTCTGAGTTAGGTACCAACTCTGAGTCAATAAGGTGAAGCAGTAGCTGCTATGTAAAAATATTCCACACACAAGTGGTGGTGGCTTAGCACTATGAATGTATACAATGCAAGAGTTATTTAAGGAGGAAGAGGCATAATGTCCTTCATTATATTTGAACAAAGGCATTTAACAGTGAAAAGCGGTTTTGAAATTTGTAAAGGACAGTACTACTGAGGCATGATTATTGTTTTATGTGAATATGTGAAACTGAATACACTTATACTGATTTTATGCATTTTTAATACTTTACAGAAATAAGACACAAAACCCTTGGAAAAAACACACAGGTGAAATGTTGGGGTGTCTGAGAAATAAATCTGAAGTGTCTGTCCAGACTGAGACTCAAGAGTGGTTTACTGAATAAGCAGTAACGTGACCCCACCTCCCACCTAGTACACAAGTAAGTGCAAATCGTCATTAATACCCCTAGGAACTGCTGAGCAGGGTTATGTGGGATGCCTTGAGTTCCCATGGTAACCACCTGGTCAGGCTTGTCTACATGGCTTTCACCATGACCGTGGAACCAGACATTTCTTCCAAGTATTCCACTGACTAGGGATGACGTCTTTGCAATTCATCCACCAGTCTGGCCAGATTGAGATAAGGTTTGTTTGGGGTGGAGAAGAGAGTGGGCAGTGTGCCTCAAGTTTTGACTTAGGCTGCCTGCCACTATTATTTTATCTGATACCTGACTGACCAAGACTATTTGGTCTCCAGTCTGCAAAGGCTGTATGTTCGTTAAAATCCAGATTACCTTTATGGTCATGGTTATGTATTAGGGGCAGTGAAACTTTCCTAATTCCTCAAATATTTTTACTTGAACCTTAACTACATCTGTTGCCTGATTTCTAGAACAGTCAAATATTTTACACCAGTGTTTTCTCTGGGGCCTATGAAACACCATCCCAAATACTTATGTAAGGGCTCAGTACATGAGAGGTCTCACTAATTTAACATAAGAGTATAACCCATAACTGTTATTTTAAGAGTGCCAGCATGGCCCTGGAAGCAAAAATCTAAACCTGTTTTACTTTTAAGATTATCTTGTTCCAAAACTCATTGCTCTAAGTTTAATAATATTATGTTGAGAAAGAAAACTTAACCCCAGGATTCATGATTAAAATTATTTACTCTTGATTTTGTTGGCTTTGAGATGATTACAAAATAGTCTTGATGACAAAATGAGTAAACAATTATAAGTTTAAAGTTGTTGTCATACTTTTGAACTGTTCTACCAACATAATAGTTGTATGACAGTTTTGGCATTACATAGATAGGCAAACACAATTTTCAAATCTCAATCCCTTTAGATACATTTTACAATTATTCTGAACAGCAGTGTAAAGCAAAAATAATTTCCTCATCAGGTAAAAGTATGCCACATTTAAAAGAAACAGAAACTAAAGTCAAGTGCCAGTTCTTTGGTCCTACACCTAAGATGTGGTAACAACTCAACCAGACCTTGTATAAACCGATGTCCTCTGAGGCCCTAGGAGTATGGGTGACCTGCAGCTGTCCCTCTGAGACTCCTACCTTGCCTGGGGTGGTTGAGGATTTATATACTTTTGCCAAAGTAGAAAATAGGCTTTTAGAAAATAGCTTTGAGTTTTAAATGCCTTTTCTGACTAATCAGACATTGGTTGTTGATTAGATGCTGGTGTTGTCAATAAACTCAAACATCTGATTAATATAGGGTATTGTTTGAGCCGTGACATTTAACCTGACGCTCACAGTATCTCGTATAAGAGAGAGCTGGGGAAGAAAAACTCTGATAGATGTTAACAATAATACTGGACTTAAGAGTGAGGTACATGGTCTGAAGTTACACATTTAATAGCAAGGCAAACATCTGATCACTCTTTGTGGTTAGTTTGTTTACCAGATGAAATAAAGCATTGGTCTAGGCAAGGCAAGGCTGACTGCCTTGTACACTCATGCAGCTAGGCAAACCACAAATGTGATGGAGTTGACTGATTTTTGACCCCATACGGCCAAACTTGATTGGTTAATAATATAGTGGCTATGTCTGTCGGTAGAAAGTCCTCACAGGTGTTTGAGATTTGAGAAGGTCACACTCCAGGACTTAGGAAGACACAGCTTGTCTGGAAACCTACTAGTTTGCTCTCAGTAATAAAGTTACAAGAAATAAAAGCTGAATACATAAGTTTCAGAGCTTTGCAAAATATAATCTGTCGTGGTACAAGTTATTTATCGCTAATCAAAGATATCAGAATCTGTTAGCAATTGCCTTATCATGAATTGTTATTCAATCAATTAGTACAGTGCCAAGCGTATAAGAGTTTACTGCTTATTACTAATCAGAAAACTAGAGAGCAGAAACCTAAACCTTGCGGGCTTACTCATGTAATTCAGCGAATACATGTATTTATCATGCCCTCTACCTCTGGTTCCAGTTCCTCAGTTACGGGAGAAAGGGCATGGAAAGCCTTGAGGCAAGTAGCCTCGGTGGCTTTCCATCCATGGGTCATGATAATTTGATGGCAAAGGGATATTTTGTGGCCTGAATGTGCAAGGCCGGCCTCCCAGGGGCATGAAATAGTGGAGAAGGCAATAGTGGTAAACTTAGGAGGCCAGGCCTGATTAGAGTTGGCAATAAGGCAGGAGGTGTGGCAATGGAATCCAACGAGCAAACTGCTGCGCTCTGAGCTATGGAGAGGTTTGCATACATAGGTGACAAACCCTTAAACAACATTTACTGCCCCAAAATCGTATAAGCGCCTTAAGTAGAAAGCAGAAAATATGAACCAAGCCAATTTTCCAACCAATTCATACTATACAGTAAGAAAAAATCAAGAAATTCACAAAGATGCTCTGAGATGGAACCTATACTGGATGTAATGGGTCAACCGTGGTCTGTTAGATTTTTATGAATTTTGGGAAGACAGTACAATGTTGGAATTACAGGATATTCAAAATATAAGTATTTGAATTCTTTTTCACTTATATCTCCTTCTGGACTGCACTATCCAACAATTCACACAGACTTTTCCTGTATTGTTGTGTGGGATTGAAAGTAATTTTG
This sequence comes from Neoceratodus forsteri, assembly GCA_016271365.2. Taxonomy (NCBI): domain Eukaryota; kingdom Metazoa; phylum Chordata; order Ceratodontiformes; family Ceratodontidae; genus Neoceratodus; species Neoceratodus forsteri. The sequence goes on from CM028137.1 coordinate 325,714,595, forward strand.
TAATTATTCACATCGAATAATAATTTCTCCACCATTTTTGATACTTTTCTCTGTTCATAATAACAATGTTTCCTCCTTTATCAGCCTTTTGATAATCAAGTTCAAGTTGTTAGGTGATCCCTGCAGTTAAGTTTACCAATAGAAACATCATAGTTAAACCCTTACTCTATTAAGAACTGATAGTCATATTTTACAAATGAGCATAATCTGCACAGTCTCTTGTTCTCCTTTCATTTTGCAGTAAGAGCTATGTGTTTTTTGTACTTGTGTTTCTATTACGTGACTTGTTTAGCAGTGTTAGAAAAATTAATTGATAATGGTTTGATTTCTTAATGAGAAGATATTGTGGATTGGTGAATTGATGAATGATGTCACTTGTTGATTACTATTTAAACACTAGAAACGTATGCCAGATTACAACAAGCCCCTTGAAGGCATACTGCCGAGCGCTTAGGGCTTCCACAGTGGTGCTTAATAAATCAACTATTTGGTTTGAAAATTGGCTTGGTTCATATTTTCTTTCTTGTTTTGAGATTATATTTTCCTCCTCCCTTCCTAGCTCCAGATCTAGCCACTCCTTCAGGCATCCTAGGTTCCCTGCGCTCCTCCAACTTCCCAGGCGTCTTTCCACCTCAAATTGCAGCCTTACTTTGAGGTAGCTCAGCATTACCCTTCGCTGAGTGGGTCCTTCTCCTCCAGTAGGGGTAAGCCAGCACACTATTTTTCCTTTTCAGTCTCTTGGTACTGCTGAAGTGAGGCTGACCCTGCAGGAAGTCTTGGACGTGACACGAACCGGTGCCGCCACCCAGCCAATCTGGAGCAGTTTTTCCTGTGTTCTGGTGTTTTGTCCTCCACCGCGCTACCTGCAGTGCCCCTGGTCTCCACCGGGGCCACTACTGGGCGAGTGTCCCACCATCCCACCCCAGGAGAGGAGAGCAGTCCTCCGGACGTTCGATCTTCTCCTTCCCAGCCAACCCCAGCGACCTGAGCCTGTTCCCGAACCCGGGTTGCCGGCATGGTTCGAGGTGTGGCGTCCAGCGCCTCAGCCCGCTGCGCCTACCAGGCCCGGCTTTTCAACTTTCTACTTAAGGCGCTACGATTTTTGGAGCGGTGTGGGCAATAGGGCTCACTTGTGTCTGGTCCAGCGGTGGAGTAGGCCTGTCTGGTGGGGCAATCTCATTAGGTAAGGTAGGTAGGTCCAGGGATTGGAAGAGCAGGTCCTGAGATGGCCCGACCCATCTGATAATGAAGGCAGACCTGGTGGGGTCTGCAAACTAGGGCCGCATGCAGAGCAGAACACTCTGATTAGATGGTAGTGTTTTAAGGAACAAAAGTACATTTAGATTTGTAAATAATTTCAGTATCAGTAGGTAGGAGTCAGGAGGACTGTAATCTGTTTTTGGTGTGTTTACATTTGCAGAAATGCAGGGGAGGGGCTGTAGGCGGAGAAGGTTGCTATGATAATGATCTAACAGTAAAATAGCTAGAATGCTTACCATATCATAGAACCATACCATGTGACATTCCTCTAGACCAGACTTAGGGACCATGTCCATCTAGGATTTGGACAATGAATGGGAATCTCCATGGCCAACAGGCATATTCTGTACCCCCAAACAAATATGCCTCAGGAAATTCCATTCTTCAGTTTAGTTTGGCTACGGTCCTTACAGTAAACTGATGGAAGAAGCACTCATGCCTTTAATACAGAATCTATATGAACGGTATACATACAGTAAGAACATGTTTAGTTTGCCAATTGTGGACAGAAGTGTATAAAATTTGAGAAAATGTTTTACTACTAAATACGTACTTCCAGACACACAACAAAAAAAACTCCTTTTAAAGAAGATTTGTGCAGCAGCTCTGGTGACTCCTGTCTGCCATCCAGATTCAGCACCTTCTCACAACCCCTGCCGGTGCCAGCGCCAGCACCTCGCCAGACTACCCAGGGCCCTGACACCAGAGGAGGGCCCACCATCGTCTCCAAGAAAAAAAAAAAACAGGTGTCAACTTTGCTGCTTTCACCGGCTACAACAGAACAATAGGATTTGACAGCTATGCTGCTAATAAAAGAAAGACAAATAGAAATGGAATAAATACTAAATACAAGGAAGGCCTTTTAATTTCAAACCCATTTTCATGCTTCTTTTATAGGTGATCTCTCAACGGGCCAGTGGTATTTCTTATTTTTTATTTTTTATTTTAATCAGGGCTGCTTTTACCCCTAGCCTGCAGTGCTGGCCCTGCCCGCCAAGAGAGCTGGGTAGCTCAAACCACACCTAGGAGGATCCTGGATGGTCATGCCATCCTGCTGGAGAAGCCCCATTGCCGTTTTCAGCCAGGATAGCCCTGGACCCTCACCGACGGGACTCACACAAGTTCTCCGGGCAGCACAGGTCGCAGCCATCAAGCTGCTCAGGTCGCACCCAGCCTCCTTTTCCACCTGTTTACGCCCACTGGGGTGCAGACATGCACTGACCTCAGGGCACGATGTGTCTGACGCCTGCTGCGCCCCCTTCCCGATTCTCACCACGCTTAGGTAGTACCGCCGGCATACCAGAGGTCACCACCGCATGATGAGCGTGCCCAGACCACCCCAGAACTAGGGACAGCAATCAGCGGATGCTCAATCCTAGCCCTCCCTGCCAACCCCGATGACCCGTGCTCATTCCAGAAGCCAGATCACCGACATGGCGCAAGGTGTAACGTCCAGCGCCTCAACCATCAGTGCCACCAGGCCAGGCAAGCCAGTGGTATTTAATGGCAATGTTGCCCATGCTGCCCACTCACAAAGCGCAGGGCTACTTGCAGGAAATTATATGACTGGATAATTATAATCGCGAACACACTGTTGGATTGAACAGGTTTTCTGTTTGCTGATGGCAAATGCTGACAGTCCTGACATCATCAGCATTAGATGCAAAAATGAAACCTGCCAATACTCTGGAACCTCAAAGAAGCACAAATTTGGATGTCAAAAGAAGAAGGAAAAGACTGCATAAGAAGAAAATCTCAAAGAACTGCAAGCTAGATTGTTGATCAAACAATTTTGCAGCCTTTTGCAGTCACATGGAGATGACTGAAGCAACTGTAGCTACAGCAACCCAGAGCAAAGATGAGTCAGGAGAGCCTGATAACACTGAAAATGAGCTCAAACCCAATCGGTGAGTTTTCTACCTCACTTAATTCTCAGGGTCCTGGTCAGTTTGAGCATGCAGGTGCCAAAGGTGCTCAACCTGGTGACCATCACTATTGTGATATTTTCAAACTTTCTGAACTACAACCAGAGCTCAGTGAAGATCCTGCTGAGGGCAGCGCCAGACAAAAAAACAGGTTACTCAATTGTTACAGTAGTTCTAGGAGTGGTATATGTTGTTCATACACACTTCTTGGCATGTACCTTTCCCTTTAAGGATTGCTGGAAGGTCTTCAGCTGGCTCCTCCCACCCACCTGGTGGTACAGCCCCTGCTCCAGCCTCATGACGCCAGATCTTAACCCGCTGGAAGCCAGGTTTGTGCGTCCGAAGCCAGGGTGGTCGGGTGGGTCTGTGTGGATGAATAACATATACCACTCCTAGAAAGATCAGTTACGCAAAGACTTTTGTCATAACAGTAGATCTTCTAGGAATGTCTCTTGCAGTAAGTCATTACTTCTGGGAGTTCCTTATCGGTGGCTCTCTAACATGGCAGTTTCTTCTAGCAGTCTCCATACCAGGGATCACCCACAGACCTCACTTCCTGGGTTGTGCCTATAAAAGTGGTGATCCCTGGTAGTCTCCATTCCCGCCCGGTTTCAGCTAGTGAAAGCGAGGGACCGAGGAACCAAGGTACTAAAGCCTCCCAACCCTACATCGCTTTCCCTGTTACAGAATGGTAGGGGTTGGAGGGAGGGAGTTATTACTGCAAGAGACATTCCTAGAAGATCTACTGTTATGACAAAAGTCTTTGCATAACTGATCTATCTTCCATGGAATGGTCTCTTGCAGCAAGTCATTACTTCTGGGAGATTCCCAAGCAGTTATATGGCAGTGGGTGGCCAGATATGGCATTCTGCCGTATATATAGTGTGGTGTTAGGACCGATAGGTGCTGAGAGCAGTATATCAGCATATAAAATAATTTTGTATTCTGTCTGTAAGTACTCTATCATAGTGTTCATTATAGGTTATGGCTGAAAGACAAATCAGACTGGCTATTATTGGGTATTGTCAGATGATTTAAGCAGATGTCAACCCGATCAGGGATGGCATGTCAGATACTGTGATAAATCAGAAGGATTTCAGCCATATAATGGAGTAATTGGTCGGTCTAAGTGGCATGCACTGAAAAAGACAGTATATGTCAAAGCCTATTGGGTTCTGAGTTTTGAATATTAACCCAAATAATACAATGTTATTATTTTGTAATGCTACAATGTAGCAAGTTAATAAAGTATTTTTTGGTTCTTTCTGTCTGTCAAGTCAATAGAAAAATGTATCCATTTTGGCATAAATAGGCTACATAAGTAGCAAACAATGATGTGAAATGAAACAATATATCTATTTCACAATGGATTTCAGAGACTTTAGAGTCAGTAGTATTGCTGTAATCAATACCGTAGTCATTGTAAGGTAAAGACATGGAATGAAACAGAGTGATGTCAGTTCCATCGTGCATTAGAAATCTCATTTGCAAGGGGTCCCAAGTATGCCAGGGCCTGCAGCCTTGTTAGGTATAAACCTGAAATGTTAGTGTGTTTAAAATATATATGTACTCAACACTGTTTCTGTGGCCTTTATCTATGGCCAGGTGAAGACTGCATGTAGCAGTACAAGTTTGGTAAGAATATTATGATCCAGATTATAATATTATCAGGATATATCAATTGTTTCTCAGCATGTGAATAGTAGCAGGCCTGTTCGTGGGAGGGACACAAGGTCCGAGGCACAACAGGACGAGAGGCATCCGATGGAATGACTGTAATGGCCTGTAACAGTGATACCTCAAAAGGTGGCTAGATGTATAAAGACTCATGGGAAAGGCCTCAGTATAATTTTGAATCAAAGCCCAAGAAATGGTCTCCGAGGCCTAGGCGAGGAGGCCAGGTGTAGTCTGAAGTTTTTAATGAGAGTAAGAGGCACTCAGCCATCCTGAGGGGCGCCACGGTCGGTTTAGATGTGTTCTTGTCATTCGTTCTTTGCCTCTAAAGTTTTCTCTTTGGTTATAGTAATTTGCACTTTTGTATGAATAATTATACTGAGGGCGTGGTTTGTGGTATGTATATTGTACTGTTTTAGTTGTCTGCCTGAGGCTTGTAGGTTGTCCAGCATTGTTTGTGCCCTGTGCAAAAAGATGGGTGCCAGAAACAGGGGCATTAGCACTTTTTGTTGAATATCAGGTGCTAGCCCACAGGAGTGAGCCATGCCTGACGGTACGTGTAAGAATATCAGCTGGAGGCTCTAGCGAGCGTCGGCAATGTCGTATCCTGATCTTAATAAATGTCAAAAGAAGGAAGTAAGTGTGTTTATTATTGATGTGAGTTGCTCTTTTTCAGTAGGTAGTTTACTTATAATGTCCCCGGCAGAGGTGCCCACTGTATGCTGGTATTTCAGCATATGTCCCATGTAGTTAAGTATTCTAATATTTAATGTGTTTAGAGCAAACACTTTCCTCCCCATATAATCAAAATGTTTAGAGTCTTCTTCGGAGGTACTGTACTTGTATGTTTGGGTTTGCCAGTGCGGTTGTGAGCAGCTGCAATAACCACAGAATCTACAGTGGAATATTTGTTAAATATTGATAATCAAGGGAACCTGATAAAGCCTATGCACTTTTCTGGTAGCTCCTATGCAGCTATGGGTTGACACTCCATGCTTCAGTAACGCATTTCTGAACGTTGGTATAAAAGAGGGACTGCCGGATAAGTTCTTCCGGATATCAGGATATTCAGCCATATCTTTACCTAATTTATCTTGTTTTGTTGTGGTAAACCCCATTGTTTTAGTGGTTGTAATATTTCTTTGTCCCAGTATGATGGTGCAGACTATAGGGACTCATACCCTCTTGTAGTGGGGCAACCATCATAATTTGTGTCTTTGGAATGTTCCAAATTATATGAGAATCTGACAAATATTCCTCAGAATATTCATGAGGAGGCAGAAATGGAGAGCGTTCTGGCTCTGTGCATGCCTGTTTTGATGGGAGGCAGAGACAGTCTGCAATTGAGGGTTCTTTATTGGAGTGGGTGTATAGTCAAAACCTATAGAATTCAACACTTAACAATTTCTTCTATGTTTGGCACTTGTGAGGATGGAAATGCCATGTAAGCGGCTCGAGGCCCTGTGTGCATGGCATCGGGATCAATTTGTACCTCCCATAAAGTGATCCAGTACGTCTTTGAAATTTTTGTTAATCACGGACTGGTGTCAGAGTACCATGCATGAGTGCAAATGAGGCTAGTTTGCCTCTGCATTCCGTAGTATATGGTCCTTTATTTTGTGGTGATGCAGCCCCATAAGTATCTTTTGATATTCTTTTTTTATAAGAAATTTCATGGTTTTCATGGTTACATTTTATAAGGATCTTCCATGAATGTATTATATGCTGGTAAAGGTGCTGTTCTATGATGTAGCGGTGCTCCGTCGACGGTGGTATCAGGTCCGTCAACGGAGGAGATGAATAAAAGCATGCCTCGTCGACGCTTGTAATGTCTTACTGATGATGGATAAGTGAATGCATGCTCTGTCAATGGTGGAATACACCTCGTCGACAGTGGGGAAGTCAGTGCATGCTCCGTTGATGGTGGGATGCTCTTCGTTGATGATGGAACAATAGGTACATGCTTTACAACGATGGAAAGTGTCGTCCTATGATGAGGAGGCACATGCATGCTCCATCGATGATGGAGGTTTAGAAGCATGCCCTGTGGCTGGGGAGGTAGCCCGTCAGCAATGAAGCAGGTGCAGATGCTCTGTCGATGAAGGAGGTGTTTCTGTTGAGAGGATGTCTTGAGTCCTCTCAAATCCGATGGGGAACTGTGCCTGTCGATGATGAATGCAGCAGGGCCTCCGCGTCAAAGTGCGTGGTTTCATGACGGGGAGTTGAGGAATGACGCCTCGCGTCAACGATGAACTTTCCTTTCTATGTGAAGTTGAACTTCATGTTCTTTTGATGAAGAAGTGCCTGCTGTTGACGGGATATGGCCCATCAATGAGGAATGTTTTCTTGATGATACATGTTTAGGAGATATGACCATTGAAGGGCGGTCAGGCCGACTTTTAGGTGAAGGTATTTCCTTCCTATTTTGCTTCTTGAAGAAGACTCTGAGGTTTTAGAGCCCTTTGATTGAGTACTTTGAGTCTGTAACAGGGAAACATCCACTGTAAAACTTGTGGTCAAGCACAGGAATAAGGTGCCATGTATGAAGCCCAGGCAACCCAATCTATGGGTTCAATCCATTTCGTAGACTGCTGGTAGAAGAATATGCTGCTGTCAGAGCTGAAGCCAGTGGAAAATGAACAGAGACTACCAGGACCACCCACTTTTATAGGCAAAGCCCAGGAAGTGAGGTCGTGGTGGGTGGTCCCTGTATGGAGACTGCTAGAAGAAACTGCCATGTTAGAGCACCACCTATCGGAACTCCCAGAAGAATGACTTACTGCAAGAGACCATTCCGTGGAAGATCTACTGTTACAGGTGAGTAAAGTACAGTTACGTAAGAACTACTGTAACAGTAGATCTTCTAGAGAGGCTCTTTGCAGGTATTACATATAGGACTGACGCCGGCAGGCAGCAGGACCCCACGGAAAAATTTCTAGCTAGCAGTCTCTGGTGGGGACCGCCCATCGCCAGGTGACCGCGCCAGAAGACATCGGTATAAAGGGGCGGTCCCGGATGCCCGCCCCAGTTCTTTTCCCCCCACAGGCCCGGAAGGCCCAGACGAGAGAGAAGCAGATATTTCCCCAATGGAAAAGGAGCTGAAAAAAGCCTAGGGGTTGGAGGGTGGGATAGTAGTTGTTTACTGTGAAGAGCCTCTCGAAGATCTACTGTTACGGTAAGTTCTTACGTAACTGTACTCATCTTACTCGAGAGGCTCTTGCAGTAGTTATCATATAGGGACAGAATCCTACAGGTGGAACAAATGAAAGGCACCGAGGAGGAACTACTCCAAGAAGTAGCAAACAACCTTGCAAACCTCAAGATAGGAGGCCTTGCAAGACAGCTAACCAAGCCTGCTCTACGGTGAGAGGCAATGTCCAAACTGTAATGTTTCAAAAGGTATGGATGGAAGTTCAAGTGGCGGCAGCACAGATGTCTGCCGCAGACACATTCTGAAAACAAGTCAAGAGGCTGCTACTCTACCGAGTGGAGTGACCTCTGACTTGGACCCGGTAGGGTCTTGTTGTACTTGTCATAACAGAAAGTGATGCAATGAGCCAACCACTTTGATAGGCATTGCTTGAAACAGCATTGCCTTCCTTTTGTGAGCAAAAGAGATGAACAACTGATCAGTCTTTCTAACATCCTTCGCTCTATCGGTGTAGTATCTCAGAATCCTGTGGACATCCATGGTATGGAGCAAGTATTCTCCTTGGTTGGAGTACTCGTGGAAAAGGCAGGTAACTCAATAGACTGATTTAAGGTAGACTCCGCTATCACTTTCGGGAGAAACTTAGGATTCGTGTGAAGAGCTACTGCTCTTGTGAAAAATCAGATAAGGATTTTACACATAAGGGCCTGGAGTTCGGAAATTCTATGAGCAGAAGTAATGGCCACCAAGAAGAGCATCTTCCACGATAAGAACTTCAAGTTCGCGGAAGCCGCAGGCTCAAAAAGAGGAAGGGTAAGTTTCTCGAGGACAAAGTTCAAGTCCCAAGGGGAGCCGGAGTCCGAACAGGGGCCTGAGATGAAGGACCCCTCTGAGAAAGGTTTGGATACCTCCAATTGGGCAAATGCTTTATCAGTGAAGGGAACATGGTAGGCTGGAAATAGTGACCATGTGAACCTTCAAAGAGGAGTGACTGAGATCCAGGTCAAAAGATGATGCAAATAATCAAGCAGAACGGCTACAGGACAGGAGAAAGGCTCCACGCTTTGGAGGCAGCCCAAATGGAAAATCTCTTCCATTTCATAGCATAGGTGGACCTAGTGGAGAGTTTTCAGCCTCCATCAGAATCTCGCCACCTTAGGAGAGACGCCAAAACAGGATTGGGCTAGTCTGCAGGAGCCATGCATGAAGTTGAAGAGACTTGAGACCCGGATGGACCAGGGTCCCCTGATCCTGGGTCAGCAACTTCAGGATAAAGGAAGAGGAAGAGGAGGAACCTCTGAGTATTGTTGTAGAAGAGAGAACCAGATTTGCTTGGGCCAGAAAGGAGCGATCAGAATCATTCTCACTCCTTCCAATGCAAGTTTCTGCAGCACATGAGGACCAGAGGAATTGGGGAAAAGCATAGACGAATCTGTCCTTCCAGTTTAGAGACAGAGAGTCGCTCAGAAAGTGCCTCGCTCTGGAGCAAGCGAGCAAAAGGTTGGAAGCTTTGCAAATCTGGAAGATGCTTTTAGAACTTTTGGTCCAGTTCCCACTCATGTGGCAGAGCCGAAGAACGACTTAGCTTGTCTGCCAGGACACTGTCGACTCCTCGAACATGGACTGTGAGGTGAAGGTTGTGAAGTGTTGCCCATTCCCAAACCCTCATTGCTTCCCTGCATAGCGGGTAGGACTGAGTCCCTCCTGCTTGTTGATGTACCACACCACGCATATGTTGTCTGTTTGGACAGCTAGGTGACCGGAAGGATGAATTGGTGAAGGGCCTGGAGAGCATACAGCACTGCTCGTAGCTCGAGCACATTGATGTGGAGAGCTAACTCCAATCTGACCATAACCCCTGGGTTGGTGAGGACCCAGATGGGCCCCCAACCTTCGCCTGATGCGCCGCGTGGTCAGAGTCTGGGTGGGGAGGATGAAAGAAGTGGACCCCCAGGAACAGGTTCTCTCAACCATCCACCATTGCAAGTCTTTGTCATCAGCGAGAGATCAGCACCAGATGATCTAGGTCTACAAGTGATCCCACTGAGAGCGGAGAGTCCACTGACAGATCCTCATGGAGGCGCGACGCAGAACCGCCGGCATAAGCCCCAGAAGACGGAGCGCCGACCACCGAACCTTCCTGTATCTCAAAGAAGGGAAATTGGCACTGAGGGAGGCCCTCTGTCCAAGACAGGAAGGCCTCTGCACACTGTCGTGACGAGGATTGCCCTGATGAACTGGAGTCTCCTGGAAGTGTCCATGAGACTTGGACTGGTTGATGGTGATACCCAGACCAGTGAAACCAGCTGGGTGAGGCAGAGAAAATGCAGAGTTCCTCCTGGATGAGGTCGCAGGAGCCAGTCGTCCAGGTAGGGAAAACCTGAACTCCCAAAGTATGCAGGTGAGCCGCCACCACCGCCAGGCATTTGGTAAAACTGGGAGCCGAGGAAAGACCAAAAGGGAGCTCAGAATTGGTAATGGTCCTCCGAACGCAAACCTGAGGTACTTTCAAAGTAGGGCTTAATGAGTGCAGGTATGCATCCTGCATATCCAGTGCACAAAGCCATTGGCCCGGCCAAGAAGGGGCAAGAGGGTTTGAAGGAGAGCATCCTGAACTTTTTTATTCCCATAAAAAGTTCAGGGAGCTGAGATCGAGAACAGGTCTGAGATCTCTCGCTTCTTGGTACAAGAAAGAAATGGGAATAGTAACCCATCCCATGAAGGTGAGGGGGATGGTTCTATGGTCTGCTCATGAGGAGAGCAGAGATATTTCTTCCTGACCAAAGGAAGATGGTCCCTGAGTAAGAGGAGTTCAGAGGGGTGCCGTGGAGGTTTCTGCAGAAACTCTATAGAGTGCCCTCTGCTATGATCTGAAGCACCCATGAATCGATGTTATCCTCCCAACCCGGAAGGTGGAGGGAGAATCTCCTCCCACCGGTTCCTCCGGGAGTCCAGAGGCGTGGGAGAGGGAAGGAGTCAGGTGGTGTGAGGCAGCGCCGCAGCTGGGGCACCCGCTGCTTTTTGTTGGCGGGGCCTGGCAGCTGTGGGGCCCGGCGCTTAGTGGCCCACCTTCCTGGGGTTTCACTTGAGGCCGGCTATGCTCTGCGAAAAGGATGGCGCTGCAGGATGGGACAGTACATGGAATCCACAGATTTGAGGGCCGCCCCTTCTCCTGCAAGTCGGTGATGATGTCCTGACATCACCACCCAAAAGCACCGAACCTCTGAAAGGTGCTTGAATTGCTGACTGCACCTTGGGATCAGACCTGACACACAGAGCCATGCGTGACGCTGAAGACTTACGGTGAACACGCAGTCTGGCTCCTGCGGTGTCCACTGCATCGTAGGTCATCCTCAGAATGTGACGACTGCCGAATGAGCAGAACGGAGAGTCCAGCTAACTCCTGCTTGATTTGGGAGTCAGGCAAGGAGTCAATCTTAGATTCCACTCTGTAAGGACAGCCTTCTGGTAATCCCCCATATGTGCTAAGCATAATTTACGGCCCTGATCCCCTGTGTGGAAGAAGCATAGATCTTCCTTCCATACTGATCCAGAAGGCGAGATTCCTTATCCGGGGAGACAAGCTCAAATGTTTCGGTGTGCTGACCGCCATGAGCGCGCTTAATCACAACCCGAGTCTGCACGGGGTGAGAGTCTAGAAAGTCTACACCCTCCAGAGCCTGGTATAGCCTGTTGGACTTCTGAGGAAGTGGGCTAGCTGACGGTTGTTTCCAAATGGTGGAAACAAGATGGGCATGAGACTCGATCCAGGTGGCACTAGAGTAGGAGCTGTAAGGGCAAGTCCAGATGTTCAGCAGTTTAACTCATTGAGGATCTAGCTCTAAAGAACGCCACTGATGGACTTCCTGGATCCTCCTGAGCAACCCGGGTGAAGGAAGGAGGAGTCCTCGGCCAGGGCTTGACAGAGAGGGCTCGCCGCCTTTCTCAGAGCATCCGCTCGGAGGAATCGGAGAGAAGAAGAAGAAGAAGAATTTGAAGCAGGTAGACTCCTAGCTCGTCTAGGGGAGAACGGTCTCATGGGGGTCCTGACGTGTTCCTACCCCCTCTGGATCCCAAGGGAGAGCTCGGAATCCGGAGGCGGAGAGGGAGTGCTGCCTGGGCATATGGGCCGGAAGTGGTACTATCGCCATGAGGCGGTTCTCGACTTCCTTGGTGAGCTGAGCCTTGGCTCCAGCCCACCAGGAGGCCAGAGTCTCCTGAAGATCCACCGCGCCTTGGGGCAGTGGAGGAGGAGGAGGGGAGGCTGTACGGATTATATCCATAAGGTGAGTATCCGTAACCCGCTGCAGGAATACCGGAGCTGGTATTGCGGGCGCTGGGTACCGCGGCCAGTGGAGTCGGCACCAGCATCAGCCGCGGAGCAGGATATTAGACCCGGCAACCGCGCTGGATAGGACGGCGGATACCCAGGTGCCAGAGGAGCTGCTGGAGCAGACGCCCAGAGGGAACTCCACGGGCGGATCAACCGTGATAGGCCCGTGGGGTGGAGGGCCCGGCGGGGAGGAATATCCTCACCGGAGGGGTCAGACGAACCGCCAGCGGCGGGCCGGTGTCGGGCCGGTGTCCGCGGCCAGATCCGCTCCAGGAGGAGGAGGATCTGACGGTGGAAAAGCATCCGAGCACGCCTGGGACGGAGGAGAGAAGTCCTGGGTCCGGGAGGGGGGACTCAGGTTTCTCGACAGCAGCGAAGGCTGCAGAGAACCTGGAACGACAGACGATGGAGGGTCTGTTGTAGGCTCCGATGCCCGGGCGCACGCCGGAGGAGTCGACGTGCAACTTGGGGCCGAATCCCGTGGCGTCCGACTAAGGGTCCTCGCCGGAGGCGGGCGAGGTGGGAAGCGGCCCGTCCGAGGGGACACTGCTGCGGCGCCACCCCGAGGGTCGGGCATCTTAGCGTTTTCTCCGGGCGGACGCCGGAGGAGCCGACGTCCGCTGATGGGAGGCGCCTGCACTAGTAGGCCGCAAGCCTGCAGCAGTACTGGGGCAGAAGCCCTTGCCCGAGGGCACCCGGCGGCTCAACGCGAACCCGATGGCGGGCGGACGCCTCCAAAGCCTTGAGGCTGCCGCAGGCTTATCTCGAGGACGGCATGATCCTTAGTCGCGCTCCAGCCGGAGTCGCGGAAGAGGAGGCCTTCTCCCGTGCCTTTTTTGTCCCGCTTGTGTCCTCTGGGGAGGTCGATGCCCGCTTAAGCTTCTTCAACTATTCCATTGCGGACATCTTCTTTTAAGGAGATGGGCTTCAAAGACTGCTGGCGTTGCTCATGGGTGGTCAGCGTTGAAATGCGTGGCACTTTGTCGATCAAGTGGTCGGGCCTAAACAAAAAGGCAGAGGGAGGACCGCCTTTGTGAGGCAATTGAGCGCCGCATTCGAGTCGCACTTATTTTTTTGAAGGGGGACATAAACCGACGCTCACCTGACAAATAAATTGTAAAATACTGATACTTTCGGTAAAAAAACGACGGCAACAGGGTTGAGCACGAACTTCACTGCGAGGTGCCGCACGAGCTGACGGCGGAAAGAACTGAAGGTGGGCGTCCGGGGCCGCTTTATACCGACGCCGACTGACGCCGATTACCTGACGGAGGCGGCCCGCCAGGGACTGCTAGCTAGAAATTTTCCTGGTGGGGTCCTGCCTGCCGACGCCAGTCCTATATGTAATTACCTACTGCAAGAGCCCTCTCAAGCAAGATCCTGTTTTTCTAGGGATGTGGATATGTTGTTCATCCACACTTCTTGGCAGATTCCTAGCAGTTCTCCGGGAGGAGGGAGGCAAGGCGCCACCTCCTACTTTGGGAGAGAGACTGAGAACTGAGGCCCCAAACCAGCATCCCGGAGTGACTCAAGGTCGATGTGGTAATGGGTAATGAAGGTGTTTGTTCTTCCATGTGGCAGCCTGACAGATTTCCTGGATAGGGATGTCCCTGAAGCAGTAACTGATGCAGCAGTATGGCGGGTAGAATGAGCTCTTATCCCTGTGGGAGGCTCCTTGCCCATCAACCTATAACAGAGATCAATGCAAGATGAAATCCATCTTGCGATAGTTCACTTTGCTGTAGGTCTGCCAGAAGCGGCTTCAGAGTAGGTGACAAATAGCTGGCGAACCTCGCTCCGACTTCCTCGTCCTCCTCCTTATAATAGGAGAGAGCTCATCTCAGGTCCAGAGTATGAAGCCTGTACTCGGCCTCCGAGGTGTAGTTCGGCAGAACACAGGCAGAGTCAACACCTGGTTAAGGTGAAACTCTGACACCACCTTGGAGGAATTTTGGGTAAGGCGCAGGACAACCTTGTCCCTGGGAAGACCAGATAAGGAGTCCATCGAGAGCGCCTGAAGCTCCCCTGTCCTTCTGGCAGGCGTGATAGCCGCCAGGAAGGCAGTCTTCCACGACAAGTGTGACACCTCACACTTGTGCATCGGTTCGAATAGCTTGCCCATGAGTTTTGCCAAGACCAAGTAAATCTCACAGAGGTGGAGGTTCACACACCGGAGGGGATATGTGATCACGGCCTTGAAAAGTGCCAGACCACGTTTCTCCGAGCTACCATCTGCTGACCGCCCATGCCCGGTAAGCAGAGATGGCTGCCAGGTGCACCTTAAGGGTCAAACATCAAGACCTACTTTTAACAGAGACCAAAGGTAGTCTAAAATGCTAGCCACAGTACAGGACAGAGGGTCCAGGCCCTTGTCCTGACACCAAATAGAAAATCTTTCCATTTGAAGGCAGAGCACTTTCTGGTCGACTCCTTTCTGGATGCTTCCACTACTGTGAGTACATCCTTGAGAGACCCAAAGCCTGGAACTCTAGCCACTCAGGTACCAGGCTGTCAGGTGCAGGGATTGAAGGCCTGGATGGAGGACCTTCCCTGATTGACAGAGACCAGGTCTGGGCATGCTGGAAGACACCTCGGAGCCTGTTGCTTAGGCTGAGGAGATCTGGATACCACAACTGGCGTGGCCAGTCTGGGGCTACTAGGATCACCTGCGCCTTGTCCTCCTCACCCATGAATCAAGGGAAATGGAGGGAAGGCGAGAAGAGCCTGGGTCCATGGTCTCAGAAGGCATCTCCTACAGTGATCCCGCTGAAGGGGCAGGCATGAAAGAGCCTCAGCTTGGTGTTTCCCTGGAGGCAAACAGGTCCACCATCGGTTTGCCCCAGTGGGAGAACAGGCTCTCAGCTACCTCTGGATGGACAGACCACTGCGGGATGTCTCACCTATGCGGCTGAGGGCATCCGCCAGTTGATTTAAGGCTCCTGCCATGTGGATGGCTAGGAGATCCACCCCAGTCAGCTCACGAGTGCCCACATGCGAGCACTTCCCTGCACAGCAGCCGGGAGTGCATGCCGCCTGCTTGTGAGGTAGTACATGGTCATGGTATTGTCCATCTGGACCCCGGGCTGCTGAGCGAATGCTGTCAGTGCCAGTCTGACTACTCTGAGCTCCAACAGGTTGATGTGGTAACGGGACTCCTCGGGATCCGGAATCCATGGGCCCTGTTGTCCCCACTGTGGGCTCCCAGCCCACAGAGAGGCATCAGTCATGAGGACGCACCGCCAGCTCAGGGCGGACAAACGGGATCCCTTCCTGCAACCGGTCTAGGATGGTCCACCATTGAAGAGCATCCCACATCTTCTGGGTCAGTGTGATTAGCTGGTCAAAATGACCTAGGCGCTGGGTCCACTGGGTGGCCAGCTCCCATTGAAGGCGCGATATGCCACTGACCCAATGGACCACGGTGGTGCAGGCTGCCATGTAACCCAGAAGGCACAGAAAGTCCCGGCAGGACGCATTGCCCAACCAGAAATGATTGGGCAAAGGAGGAAGACCCTCTGCCCTGTCTGCCGGGAGCCAAGCCTGGTTCGGCAAGAGTCGAAGCTCTGCCCAGATGAAGCACATCACCTGAGAAGGCACGAGCTTCGACTTGGTCTCACTGATCAGGAGGCAAGTTGAGAGCAGGTCTGGAGGGCCAGATCCTGGACCTCTCCACCTCTTGCTGAGTGGAACCTGCTAAGAACAATCATCGAGGTAAGGGTATACCCTGACCTCTCGATACCTAAGGTGGGCTGCCACCACTGCCATGCATTGGTGAAGACCCATGGGGTCGAGGACAGGCGAATGGCATGGCTCAGAACTGTAAAGGGTTCCTCTGCTCTGAAGCGGAGGAACCACTGGTGAGATGGATGGATTGGGACGGAAAGAATGCGTCCTGAAGATCCAGTGAGCAGAACCACATTTTGCTCCAGGGATGGTATGATCTGGGACAGAGCTACCATCTGAAAGGTGCTGGCCTGAGATACTGATTCAGGTCATGCAGATCTAGAATGGGGCACCAGCCCCCTGCCCTTTGGGACCAGGAAGTACCTGGAAACAAACCCTGGATTGACTAAAGATTTGCCACTCGGACCACTGCCTCCTTAAGGAGGGGCTGGGCTATGTCATCTCTCACAGCCCACTGAGTGTTGGCTGATACTCTCCTCCCATGGGACGTGGCTCAGATGGGTGGGTACTGCTCAAATTCTAGAGGCAGACCCTGGCCGACCACTTCTAAGACCCACCTGTCTGTGGTAACAGTGGTCCAGGCAGGAAAGGAAGTGGTGGAGCAGACCCCAAGGAGGACCCAGAGCTGGCGTGGACGGGAATAGGGGTGGCCACCCTCTCCCATCGCTGGGCAGGCTTGGAGGAAGAGGGTCCAGGGCCTGAATCCCAACCTCCTCTGTGGGTCCGGGGAAGTCCGGCTTGGGCTGGGGTGCCAAGCCTGTGCCTGCTGATGCTTCCTCCTGAAAGGAGGACTGCTGGGCAACAGGAGCAGAGTGCTGAAAAGGCTTCTTCTTTTCTTCTGCTCTTAGGGCCAGAAGCACTTTGAGCACAAGTAGCAGAGTCCAAGGTGGCACTGAACTGTTCGATTCACTGAAGGTGCCCATCCACAACTAGACTGAAGAGATCAGTGCCAAGGAAAGGAATATCAGTAAGTTTGTGCTGGTATCCACCATAAAGGTGGAAAGCCTCAGCCAAGCCCTGCAGCATGAGGCAACCACAGCTGCCACCAATGGGGCTTAGAGTCCCCAGTGTCTAGAGCCGCCTGAAGCTGCTGCTTGGCAATGGCACGGCCTTGGTCCCAGACCTTCTTGACCGTAGTCTGAAGGTCCGTGGGGAGATATGGGAGAACTTCATCCAAGGACCCTAGAAGGGCATGGGAGAAGTGCGCCATGACGACAGCTGAGCTTGCCTGACGGAGGCCTAAAGAGGAGGCCGACAGACCTTCCTGGCAGAGGGGTTCAGTTTCTTGGATTCCTTGTCTGGGGTCCATCGGTGTTGGCAGAACTGCCTGTCACGCCTGAACACAGAGGTGGTCACAAGGCTCTCAGCCAAGGGATGTTCTGTGAACCCGAGAGGGACCCCATGGGCACTGCATAACTGCAGGCCATCTGGGCAGATGGCACTGGACAGGATGCTGCCAAAGCTCCAAGGCTGGGACAACAATGGCTTTGGCCACAGGAAAGGCTTCTGTCAGGGTATCCCTCTCTTGAGTATGTCAGTGAGAGGGTACTCTGTCCGTTCTGGATTGGTTCCAGGGGCATCTCCGTGGATTCGGAGATAAGGCAAGAATTCCTTGAAAGGACGAAGAGCCTTCCTCCATCGACAGATCACCGGCCGACTCGTCATCCCGTGGGTGAGAGTGGAAGGTCGGTGTTGTCTGAATCAGAGGTATCCGGACATAACGGTCAGCCACCAAGGTCACTCTCAATGTGCTTGGGTGATCAGGCGTGAGGGTAAGCAAGATCCTGTGAGGAAGACCTGGGGTTGACCGAGGCTCCTTCAGAGAAGCCTCTGCCAAAGGCTGTTTAGGCGGCAGCTCCACCACAATCGGTGGAGAGACCAATATTGGCTGAACTGAGCGGGTTTAGCTGGCTCCGTGGGTGAGGAACCATTTCACGGTTTCAAAGGTCAGCCTGCCTAGGGAGGCGAAAGCCAAGTAATGGCCGGAGTAGAGACCATGGTTGGCTTCTGCCTAGACAGGATCAGCTGCTGCCACATCAGATCCCCTTATAGCGTCGGTGGAGCTCCGCTAAAGCCTCTCCTCATCCGAAGAGGCTGAGGATGACCGATGGCGCCGCTTTTGGAGCGCTTGTGTGCCTTCCTCAGCCTCTTGTTGAGGGGTCTGAGATCTTGACCTGGATCGGACTGGCTGAGTCGGTTGCTCGGGAGACACCGTGGGACCGTGACTTCCGGGATCAGGACCAGTTCCTCGATGGGATCTCCAGCTGGCTGGGTCTCCTCATCAGGAAAAGACAGGACTGGGTCCTACTGAGAGAGTCATCGACTGGAACGGGTGACAATGGATTGATGGGATCAAGAATGATTTGACCTCAGTCTACTGGCCAGTCGGTAAGACTAAGAAGCCAGCAGACGAGGAGGCATTTGACTGAAGCCGATACTGCGGCTCCTGGGACCGAGATCGCTCACGATCCCAAGAGCATCTTTGCTGAGGCGAAGACTGATTCAGATCCTTATTCCTCTTACGGGACCGAGAGGAGTGGCAGCCCATGGATCTCTCACCTTATTGGGAGAGAGTGGCATATCTCGGAAGGAACCCAAAAGGTAGAGCCCAAGTTGAGAGGAACAAAATGACCAAGAGGAAGACTCTGCAGCCCACGCCGCTTCTTCTTGAGGCCTGCATTCACTCTGGCTGTTTGGTGGATCCCGGCAGCGGAGACCGCCCACCAGGCCTCTTTAGATTTCACCAGAGGATTCCGTCTTTCGTTACCTGCCCAATTTGAGGCGTGCAGGCCGATTGTTGAGAGCGTTTGGGTGAAAAGCAAGACACATCTCGCAAGTCTCGGTGTCATGTCCGACACCCAGACAGTAAATGCACGTGGTATGCGGATCAGTGCAACATTTTTGGCTGCACAGGCACCGGCAAAAAACTAGGGGAAAGATTCATCTTCCATGATGGAATGATGAGAATTACCGTAGCTAACCTCGAACGAGTCAAAGTTTCAGAATAACCAAGGTTTTGAAGCCAGGACCTACAAAAGCTATGCAGCAAAGAGGAGACAAACTGAATCTTCCAGCAGAAAGGAAGATCTGGCATCATGGGTGTAGCTGAGGGCTATACCACCCAGGTGGGTGGGAGGAGCCAGCTTGAAGACCTCCTGGTGATCCTTAAAGGGGAAAGGAAATGCCAAGAAGTGTGGATGAACAACATATCCATATCCTAGAATTAGTCACCCACTCCTTGTGAAGTCAAGTAGTCTTGAGAGGATCTACGAGCTAAAAGGGTTGGATATATTACAAGGAGATTTTCCAGTGACTGAATGCCCTGACGGCACTAAGAGATGATTATCTTCTTTTCACTATCATCGAAAATTAAAATCAAAGGAGACTGATTAGTCTACTCAAAATCGCCTGATTCTGTATTCTGCTTCTGCTGGTTGCTATATGATCATGATGAGAAGTCAACTTTCTCTAGTCGGACAGGCTTCGTGACTGGAAACTTCTGTCTGGCACCGAAGGTCCCTTACATGTGCATAAAATTTCTGTCCTTCACATTGACAATTGCTTGAAGTGGAAAGAACTGGTTACCTCAAGTCAAATGTGATGATCAACAAAGAAATGCTCATAAAGGTAGAATCAGAGAAGGAAATATGGCATCAGGTAATGAATTGTTTGTTATAAGTAATCCAATAGGTAGCCAAAACAATCTGCCCTTTCGCAGATCTTCTGACAGATCTTTCACAAAGCACAATGGCATTTTTCTGCACCTACTCAAACTAATGCCCAAGCACAACCCAGTTGTAATGGAGCACTTGCAATGGCTCAACAAGAAGACCAATACACATTGTAACATGGCAAGAAAAGGCAAAGTGTAATACAGCAATATGACAGGTTGAAACCAAACCCATGACCGAAAATAAAGCGGGCATTAATCTTGTAACTGCATACTGCTTACAGTTCCACTCAGGCAGTCATTTTTATTTTATTTTTGCAGAGAATTTATACATTCTTTGCTGCATCCATGAAATGATGGGAAGCCCTAGTAATACCCGTTTCATTATGCAGTACTGTAATTGTCCACACCAGAATCGCTACATAGCAAAATCCATCACATTGTCAACTCCCTCCCACCCACCCGCCTGCAGCAATCATAGTAACTCACTGCACTTTTTGTGTGACGAAAATGTTGTCTAAAATGAAAAATAGCAATGTGGGCAGTGAGTAGAAAGCACAGTCCCCACAATCGGTTTCCCACAGAAAAGCACAGTACAAACAGATCAGCAAGGCACAACTGCCAAAGCACCACCACAATGCACGAATGAGAGCAACAGCAAATAACAGGGAAAAATATTCCTCAACCTGAAAGAAGTAGCACTTCTACCATTAACACCAAGGCACAAACCGTGAATCCACTGAATGACAGGCCACTGAGCCCTTTTAATCTGAGCCATTTTACGATAAATGAACCAGTACATTTTAATTATTTTCTCTTGGGTCAAGTAGCCCTAGTCCTAATGTGTGAGACAACAACATACCAGAATTAGTGTTATAAACCAGTTCACATATAAGCAATGTTTTAGTGAAGTATTAATAACGTTATTTGTTTGTGATCTGTACCTATAATGTTAGATCGCAGTATGCAAATGTTTCATCCCAAAATCCCACTCGCTGTTAAACAGACAGAAATAGTTGTGAACAAGGAAAATCTTTTATTTCTAAGTTTAGATTAGCCAGTGTTAGCACTTTTAAACATATCTATGTCCAGAACTGTGCCATATAATTGTATTTTTCAACAAAGGAGTGTTTCAACCACCACAATATAAAAGAATATTGTATTAAACAAAACCATAGTTCTGCATTAAAAAATTAGTCCTCTTAAAACATGCATCTGTGTATTTGTTACAGAGTGATAATGTGTTATGCAGTTTTTCAAGTGCTTACCATGTTACAAGTACATCAATGCACTCCAAAGTTGGCTCTAATAGAATTAATGCCCAGTTGGTGGTTGAGCCCCCAAACCGGCATTATTTCTGTAGTAGAGCCCTCCTTTGTCGTGCATTAATACATACTTATCTCAGCAAAGACATGCCAAACGGGTTTCACAGACTTTTGGCACATGCTGTGCTGAAAACATTATTGCAAAGTCAAGAAAGCAAAGTACTTCAGCTTGATAGTGGACTGAATGTCAGACAATTCTAAACAGGAGAAACTGTCGCTAGAGCTCAGGCTACACTGAAATTGATTAAACCAACAAAGCAGTGTAAAGTAAGGAGAGCTTTTGGAATTATGCATGTCATGGACACAACTGGAAAAGGGCTTGCCAGTGCTGTGTTAGATTGCCTAACAAATTATCAATTGTCAATTTATGATCTTTGTGGCCAGTGTTATGACAATGGTGCTAATATGGAGAGGCCGTATAATGGTGTGTAATTCATCACTGCTGAAAAGAACCCACTGGCTTTTTTGCTCCTGCTCTCCCCACAACTGGGATCTTGTAACTGCATACTGCTTACAGTTCCACTCAGGCAGTCATTTTTATTTTTATTTTTGCAGAGAATTTATACATTCTTTGCTGCATCCATGAAACGATGGGAAGCCACTTCACAGCATTTGATTAATCTCTGCTTAAAGGGCTCTTTGAAACACGTTGGTCTGCTTGCCTAGATTCACTTAGACCAATTCTGTTCCAATTTCCACAGCTTACTGAATCCTTTGAGTAGCTTTTGTATGGTGACATTCTCAACACTGAAGCCTTTTCTGAAGTACAGTCTCTGATGGCTCAAATTTACACATATAAATTTGTTTGCTAATTATCCTGTATAAAATTTTGTCAAAATCAACCAAATTAGTACTGTTCTACAATCCAAAAGATGGACATCTCCAATGCAATTCCTTTGATTCAAGCCTATGATTTTAGACTTCAGAATTATTTGCTGTCTGGACTTCAAGAGGCTGAAGCTCAAGCGACCGGAGACTGTCACCAGCTATATATTCCAGCTAAATACCCTGTTCACAGAATCTGCAAAGAACTAAAAATGTTCAAACCAAAATTTTCAGGAAGCTTTTGCTGGAAAGCAGATGTAGATCTGTACTCTGATCCTAAAACCGAATTTGAGCAAACATTCTTTAGCCCCTTCTTGAAACAGTCTTGGCTGAAACTGAAAGCAAGAAACCAATTGAGAGCACCCGTAAAAAATGGAAAACACTCTGACCAGTGTAGACAGTTCAATGTCATTTATTAAATACACAAGCTAGTGTATCTTCTTTTGGCATGTTTCCTATGGGAGGTCTGTATACCGCATGCCCATACTATATGTCTTGTGTATTTAATAAACAACCTTGAACTGTCTACAATGGTCAGTGTGTTTTCCAGTTGTTACAGTACCTCAATTGGTTTCTGCTTGCTTCTTACACTGAGCTCTAATCATTGATCCTGGTACTTCTACTTTTGGTCTGCTGCAATTTAAACAAGATTTGATTTCCTGCAAAATTTAGCACCAATTATGAATTCTTGTTTGACATTAAAAAAAATAGCTTCTTATATTGCAGAGTTGCAGTTTATTATTTATCGATTACTGTGCCCTGCTTTCCCAAATACTGTCACTGCACTGTAATCGTTTCTGACTCTTGCTGTGTCAGTTGCCTCAGTAGAAAGGAGTTTCGCAAGTTAAAGCTTATCAAGCGTTATCTCTGGTCACAGATGTCACAAGTATGATTGAATGCCTTAGCTCTTCTGTCAACGGAGTGAAAGAAGCTGAATCTGTTAACTATGACAAAATTATTTATAATTTGCCTATGAAAATCAAGACGGAAAGTCTTGATATTTTCGACTAATAAATAAAAGAGTAATATTAGGAATTTACGTTTACTAAATCACAAGTATATACTGTTAATTTTCATTTCACTGTTGTTATTATGTTCCAGTTAAACACTATGAAGACTTTTAATAGAAATACGGTTTTCAGTTTGGGGCTCCTTACGGAAAGATTCAGTGTCTGGTACCAACGAGCATAGTCTCTTCCTGCTATGGGTCACTACTAAGCTCTGGGTCGACACTAGCAAAAAAAAAAAATTAATTAAAAAGCTGCCCAGGCTTACCCTTCCCTGCATTTTCTACCCTGAATGATTCCTCTTGACGTGGTCCCTCCTGCAAGTACCTCTGTGTGTGGCTTGACAGTCAGCTTGATTTTACTGCCCACATCAGTACCATCCATGCCAAGCTCTGTCCCAAACTTGCTGCCTATCTCTGCAGGTTCATCAGGACCTGGTTATCAAAATGGTGCTCAGTCTTCAACTGTGTGGATGTGGTCTATGGTACCACCTCCTCCTCTTCCTTGCCAGACTGGACATCCTCTGTAATGGCTTCTGTTGTTATGCTACCAACTCCCTCTTTGCATGCACCATTGCTCCTCTACTCTTCCCTCTCCATCTTCCCTTCCTTCTCATCATCAGTCCCACTGTGCATCCTTCATCTCCAAATATTGGTCTGTGTTGCTACCCTCTTACCTAGAAAGATTCATCTTGCCTATTCCCTCTGCCTAATACTCCCTCCGCTCCAGGGATCTTACGCACCTTCTACCTCCCCATCCTCACTCCTCTGCTGAACAGTCAGCCTTCTCCTAATGCCTTCTCTCCCTCTGGAATTACTACCTCCGCTCACTCTCCTTGCTTCTCTTAGGCATCAGCTTAAACTCCTGTCCGACTCCTACCTAACCTGCTCCTGGTCCCCTTCCTCCTAGCTGTTTCCTTCTGGAGTTGGTTTATGATTCCTATTACTGCTGTACTTAGGTGTTCAACCTATTGTTACCAGTTACACTGGGCTGTGGTGTTGCTGACAGCTCCAACTTCTGCTACCCATTATTGTTATTTGCTCTTGTACCATGCTGCACTATCACTGTATACACTTTATTTTTGTGAAATGCTTCTATACTACTCTATTTGATTCATTGTGTCCTCTCTCCCTTTTCCTAAGTCACAGCTTGAAATGAGTCTTGGCTCAGCGTGCCTTTCCTGGTTACCAATTTTCAATATATACATACACACACATACATACATAAATAATATTTTGAACCAAGGAATAAGGGTGACCTGCCCAGCAAGCTCCTGATGAATGCTCTGCCTCCTGGGGTTTTCAAACACAGCTAGCTGAATGCAACTGATAATCCAGTTAGACACCGAGAACACAGCTGGGATGATTTTCCGCTCTTTGGTTCTGTCGTGGTAGAAGCTGAGAATTCTTCTGACATTGAATAAATGGAAGTAAAACTTCCCGAGATTCTCAGGTTTGGTGAAGAATGCTGCTGTACCAAGAATTAGTCAACATGAAACTCCTAGCTGGTCCAGTGGCACTGAGGCGCTGGATGCCACAACTTGCACCACAACAGCGACCTGGGTTTGGTGACGGACTTGGTGCCGGGGTCAGCAGGGAGGAGAGGATGAGCGTGCCATGGACAGCTCTCCTGTCCCTGGAGGGACCAAGGGATGCTTGGTGTCCTGATGATCCCTGATGGAAATCAGGGGTACTGCAGCTATACCAGCCAATGTATGGGGTGGAGTGCTGCAGATGCTAGCAGGGCAGCCGTGCAGGTATCACTGAATGCTGCACACTGAGGGGAACCAAAGAATGAAAACCTCTGGCAGCCAGGTGTGGCGACAGAGGGTCTCCTGGGGCAGAAACCCCATATGCTCAGTGTCAGCCACGATCCCGACACTACCCTGGGGATCCTCGGCCTCCTCCTGTGTGCGGCCAGCGGGAGAGGGGGATCCTGATACCAAAGCTTTGGTCAGAGGAGTGGTTCCGCACACGTTAGGGGTGGAAGCCGAGCTAGCCCATCTGAGAGATGCCCTGGACTAACAGGCGAGAAAAAGAGTCTACAAAAAAAACATGAAACTGATACCACCTTAGGCAGAGATTTAGGACAGAAAGCTCCATGCTCTTGACTTCTGGAACAGGAAAGCAGCATTTTGCATCCTGATAGTATGCAATAATGTACATCTCTAGCTTGTCCCAATTGTTAACAGTGACTTACCACATTCTCTGTGAGTGGCCACGCATGTGGATTTGCCACTGTTCAACTGAGATGGTCTGCCAAGACATTTTCTACTCCTGGTAGATGGGTGGCTGGATCAACACACTATTCTCTAATCTGTACTCCCAAATTCCATTGCTTTCCTGCACATAGGAGAGCAGTGGATTTCACCATTCTTGCTGAGGTAGAAAATGATACATCTGTTTTCTATTTGGAGATGTACTTACCTTACCTTGGACTGCATGTGACAGAGCTTGCACCATACAGAACTGTCTACATCTCTAATACACTGATGTGGAGATGCTTTTCTTGGACTGACCAGGTGCTCTGGGTCTGGAGATACTGACAGTGTGCACCCCAACCCAGACAGTATGAATCCACGGACATTGTCACTTGGGGTTAGAACAGGAGACCCTGAGAAGGATCTCCTTTTTGGTCTATCACAGAATGGACTGAATCAGGCGATTTGTTACTCATACGGTGTGATTTATTACTTTGATTACTTGAGACAACCTAATGCTGAGCATCAACTGGAATGTCCTCATGTACAGGGACCCTGGTTTTCCATTTTTACCGGTAACAATCATGGAATCCTGCTTGGTTTGCGGATTTTGAATTCTTGCACCGTGCCTCACAGAAATTGCATGTCACTGCACAGAATCTCTAAGATTTCAGCATCTTTTTAATTTGATTTAGTTTTCTTTCTATGTCCCCTTCTCACAACATCAGTCTCCACTTTTCAGAGATCCCTAGACTGGGTATCCCTTAGCTTCACCCCAGGTAGCGCTCATGAGCTCCTGTGGTCCTGCCCTATCCTGCCTGGATTGTGGCCCTCCAGGTGGGAAGGGGGGACCCCAGGTCACCCTCCACACTCCTTGGTGTGTGTCGGGAAGCTCAGTGAAGCCTGGTTATGAAGTCTGGGGCACCTGGGTCCTTCTGCCAGTGGCCAATGTGGGGTGATTGTTCCTGGTTTTCTGGTCTCTGTCCCTGAGGGCACGGCACTAGAGGAGATCCAAGGAGGTAGGTCACATAGAGACATGCCATTGCTCCAGATCCTGGCTACCATCCTCCCTCCTGATCACTCTGCAGCACCATTGCATCACCACCGTGTCACACAGGTGGTGGTAAAGCAGCAGGACCTGCAGCCCACCCTCTCTGGAGGAGGAGGAGAGCAATCCCCAAGTGTTCGATCCTACTCCCTGGCCAGACCTCCAGCAACCCGAGTTCACCTCTGACCCTGGGTCACTGGCATTGCAAGCAACAGTATTACCAGATGGCTTAGCGGACTGACCCAGATTTCAGCATCTTAAAATGAATGCTGCTGTGCTTTGCATTCTTTCTGCTTTGCTGCATATAGAGTCAGTAAGGAAAATCACCCACACTGCTTTGTTGTAATCAGCCATTCAGTTTAACCACCCATGCCTAGTGGTTAAAGTAACAAACAGTGAATGAACTGGGTACATCCAGCAGACTTGGGTTTGATTCCACAACCTCCACTTGCATACTGTGTGACTCCAGGCAAGTCTCTTAACCTCCCCAGTGCTTCTAGGTCACTCCTGAAAACAGACAGTTCTGCCTAGTGGACCTTACCTGCTTTACAAAGAATAAAAAAAATACCAATATATGTATACTACATCATAGAATAGTAGTCAGGGTACCATGTAATTTACCTGGGTTTTACTTGGGCTGAAATGTTTTTGTATAGGTAAAGATAAATGTTCAGATACATTTTATGTGTTTTATAAGCTTGTTTTAGATTTTAGTCAGGTTTTTATTGTATTCTTTGCATATAAGCATCTAGGTTGTAGATTGCTAAATGCAGGATCACTTACCAACTAGCTTATTCAAGTTTATAATCAGTAGGACCATCCAAAATCCTCAGTTGTTTGAATGAAAACTAGTCTGAATGAAAGTATGATCACAAAGAAACTGCCTTACTACTTATGACAAGACTTCACAGTTAGCACCCATTTAGGTGAATTGGATAATTTGCACCTTTTCTCCCACCTGCTGTTTCAGTCTCTGTGACAACAGAAAGTTTTTGATAAACTGTTTCAACAAAAAGCAAATGTTAAGTATTTAAGTACTTATGTTTGGCCAGTGGATTTTGAAAGCACAGTCAATGATGTACATAAGGTAAGACCCCAGGGGCTGTGTGATGCTGGTGGTCAGAGTAGTGCTCAATTCACATCTGAACAAAGACATGAAAACTGGGAGACACCTTTTCATAGACACCAAGTAAAAAAAAAAAGGCAGCCACATGTCTGGGAGATGCATAAATCCATTTGAACATCCTCCATTAATCACTTATGAGTTTTTAGGTGAAGACACTTTATTTCAAAGAAGCAAATTCAAGCAGTTTTTTTTTGCTCCTCCTACCCCTGGCACTACTCCTTCAGGCCTGCCAAGGCCCCCTACCACCGCCTCCTGAGTCCCGACCACCATCCACTGCCCCTTACTGCTGTGCTATCAGGTAACCCAAAGTAACCCTTCATTGAGTGGGCCCCTACCCTGTGGGAGGCTACCAGGGAGGAGAATTATCCTAAAGAGCTTCCTGTGTATCCTGGGCATGGCAGGGTCAGAATGGACACATGTCTGGGGCTTCCTGTTTAAGGAGGGACCAACAGCTGTCCTTGGGTTGGTCAGTGGGTGTTTTCCCATTTTCTTGGGAGGCGTGACAGGCCACATGATGTCAAGAGCACAAGCAGGCGTCCATCACGCTCCCTCCTGCAGTGAGGACTGACATGTTGCCGTGCCTCTGGCTTCCACCAGGGGACAACAAATGCTGAGCAGTGAACCCACCCTCCTCATAGGAGAAGGTTAGTGGTCGCTGGACACTCAAGCCTTCACCCACCAGCTGGCCCTCCAACACACAGGTCTGTTCCTAACCCTGGTCAGCGGTGTCACAGGCAGAAATCCAATTCAGGCAGTTAAATTATAGATAGTAAAAACAAAGGTAGTCCACCTTAGCGGTGATGGTTCAGATTAATTCACATCTGAATTCTAACAAGCAAAGAGACCAAGTCATTTGTAACTTGTGCATGTGGGATGTGGGTGTTTAAGAAAGGGGATCATAGTGCTGTCACTACTGCCATCACCCCAGAGGGATGCGGACTGCATTGTTGCTACTGCCATCACACTGAAGGGTGGAGGCTGTAGTGCTTCTGCCATCATCACTGGTGGATGGGAAATGTAGTACTGCTGTCGTCCCACCTGAGGATGGGGCCATAGTGCTGATACTGCCATCACACCTGAGGAATGGTGAACACAGTGCTGCTGCCATCACACCTAAAGGATGGGGGCCACAGTGCTGCTGCTTCTGTCACACATGAGGAGGAAGGTCGTAGTGCTTTTGCTGCTGCCATCACACCAGAGGATGGGGGCCGTAGTGTTGGGTTGGTGCTGCCATCGCACCTTAGGGATGGGGCTGTAGTGCTGCTTCCATCACATCTTAGGGATGGGGGCTGTAGTGTTGCTGCTGCCATCACATCTTGCACCTAAGATAACTTTAAATTGATACAAGGATGGAAGGATGTGTATAGTGGAGGTCAAAATTGCTAAAATGCATGTTAGCAGAGTTAAAATTGTTAAATAAAGTACACAAAACCAAACATCAAGTAAAACGGATTTGGCTTAGCAGATCGGTGAAAATACTGTTTCTTACAATGTGCAAAACAGAATATGCCCTTTCTCAATTCCGTAAACCAGTGTCCCTGCTCATGTACAGTGCAGCCTTATGAGGAGTACTGTTAAGACAGTGGCTGCAATGAGACCCAACTTACAATGCATAATATGTGCTGTTATTTGATTTTTGGTCTATTGTAAGAACTGCACAAGGAATCTGCTTTGTCCTCCAGTAAAATGACCTGGCTTGAGTGGAATCCAGAACTGCTTCCACGAACTGAAGTCACTTGAGTCAGAACTAGTTGAGGCATGAGCAAGTATTGTAGGATGCCCATACATATGAGGAAGGAACACGCTACTCAGATTTCTGCTTTTGTCCGATTCCTGGTTGGACTCTTTAGGAGCCAACGTAATGAAGGAAACAACTGTATCTCTAAATTCCTGTGGTGAAAGAAAATGGACCATGCCAACAGGCAGAAAGAGACGTGCAAGTGCAAAAAGTAGTTTGGAAATAGTAATAACCAGGGCAAAAGTGAGGAATGAGTTGTTAGCACTGAAGGTGGAAAAATCTCCTGGTCCAGATGGAATACATCCAAGGTACTGAGGAGCCAGCATATGAACTTGCAAGAACCACTGGCAGACCTATTCGATAACTCTTTTGAGTCAGGTGTGGTGCCACAGGACTGGAGGATGGCCCATGTGGTACTCATCCACAAAGAGGTCCTAGGATGATCCTGGAACTACAGACTGGTCAGTTTGACACTGGTCGTGTGCAGACTTATGGAGACTTTACTTAAGGAATGGTTCGCAGATTATCTTGAGAATGGTCTTCATGATGCTAAGCAACAAGGGTTTATGGGGGATTGTGTCAAACTAATCTGACTGGAGTTTCTGACTGGTCAACCAAATCATTAGATAAGGGTCAGACAGTGGACATCCTCTACCTGGATTTTAGAAAGACCTTTGATTCTCTGCCCCACGTAAGACTGATTAGAAAACTGGCAGAGCTAAGGGTTGGAGAAAAATGTCTAGATGTAGAAAATTGGCTGGGGTGTAGAACACAGCAGGTACTGGTGGGGGGAGGGGTACTATCTAACACTAAAGAAGTCAGTGGAGTTCCGCAGGATCAGTTCTAGGACCAGTATTGTTTAATGTCTTTATTAACGATATTGGGGATGGTATTAAGAGCTGGATGTGCCTTTCTGCAGATGATACCAAGCTATGGGAAGGGTGGACTTGCCTGAATGGATTCAGGACCTCAAGAATGGTCTTAAAAGCTTGACAGGTGGTCAGGGATCTGGCAACTTGGATTCAACATCAAAAAATGTCAGGTGATACATTTAGAGGCAAAAATCCCAAGATGGAGTACTATCTGGGAGGAGTCTAGTTAACTGATACAATAGAGGAAGGATCTGGATGTGATTATTACTAGCAACCTAAAGCACTCCATGCAGTGTAGGAGAACGGCAGCTAAGGCAAATCAGATGTTGGGGCACATTGCTAGGGGATCCTAGAGAAATGAGGTCATTCTGTCTTACATAGGTCTCTGGTGAGACCTCATATGGAGTATAGTTCTGACACCATTACCTTAAAAATACATTATTTTGCTGGAGAAGGAACAGAGGAGGGCAACAAAGGTGACTGCAGGTCAACAAGGGAAAACCTATGAAGAGGTGCTGACAGATCTGGATATGCACTCACTGGAGGGCAGAGGGATATGATAGAAACCTTCTAATACTTAAAAGGAATTAATAGGGTAGATAAAGAGGCTCTTTTAGGCTAAGTGGAAACAATAATACAAGAAGGCATTGCCTTAAATTATAAGGTGGGAAGTTTAGAAGGCAAATCTTCACTGAGAGGGTAGTGGACAGTCGGAATGCACTGCCTGAAGACGTGCTTATGCTGAAAACGGTGGGAAGCTTCGAATGAGGGTGGGATAGACAAAAGGGAAAATAAAAATCATGAGAGTGATGGGCGGTAATGAAGGAAGGACTGGGCAGGGGTTAATTAGCTCAAGCTATGGACCTGCAATTTCGAGCAGACTAGATAGACCAATTGGCTTTTTTGCTGGCTCTATTGTATTGTATTACATTGTATCGCATGAGCATGCTGTTAAAACTGAAGCACTTAGTAAAGACTGATGGCGTGTTGTCAACCCAAAGGGCAAGACTCTGAACTTGTAGTGTTTGAGGCCCCACAAAATCTGAGATACATACAGCGGCATGGTGACATTGTAACAGGAAATGGTTGAAATGCATGGCGACACTGTAACAGGAAAGTGTTGAAATGCATCCTTCCTGTCAAGCGAGACATATCAGTCCTTCTGTTTCAGGTCTGGTAGCAGTGACTCCAGAGACACAGTAGTGGATGGTGAAGTCGAAATGGCAAACAGTTTCAATAGTTATTTTACTAGTGTTTATCAAAGCAAGGATATGGTAAATTTAGTTAACATGAGAAAGGGAGGAAATGCATCTGAAATTCACTATACCAACAGAACAGGTATATAATAGTCTCATAAACCTGAATAAGCATAAATCGGTAGGCATCAGACCACAATTCCTAATAAATACAGCAGAAGAACTCACAGAACCTATAGCCACCCTGTTTAATAGGTCACTGAAGGAGGTAAAGTGACAAAAGAATGGAAAGTAGCTTACATCACTCCTATTTTCAAAAGGAGATGGATCCCTAGTAGAGAACTACAGGCCCATCAGCATTACATCCATTCTAGGAAGCTATTAGAGGTTATGTCAAGATGTACCTAGAGGACAATCTAACGCAATTAGATCTTATAGACATAACCCAACACAGTTTTGCTGGAGGGAGATCATGCACTAGTAATTTAATGCACTTTTTGAACCGGTGAGCTTGGCCCTGGACCAGGGTCTTCCAGTGGATGTGATCTATCTTGATTATGCCAAGGCCTTCAATTCTGTTTCCCTTGGGATACTGATACAGGTTCTGCAGGAATATGGAATAAACCAGAACCTATGTTATTGGATAGGCTCCTGGTTAGAGAACAGGGTACAGAGAGTCCAGATTAGAGGTTACCTGTCAGACTGGGGGTGGTGTAACAAGTGGAGTTCCTCAGGGGTCGGTTCTTGGGCCCCTACTGTTTAACATATCTGGGTTCACTCAACGAGGTGGCAGATGGTGTCTGCATATGTAAATATGCTGATGATACAAAAATAGGGATGGTAGTAAATGATGTGGAGTCAGCTAGGATATTGCAGAGTCAGCTACTACCACTGGAATCATGGGCTAAGATGCACAAACTAAAGTTTAACGAATTGAAATGTAGGGTGATGCACTTTGGTGGAAACAATAAAATGCACCAATATATCTTAAATGATAAATTTATACAAGAAACAGATAGTGAACTAGATTTGGGAGTATACATATCCAACACCCTCAGTTTTACAAACACAATGCGGGAGACAGTAAATAAAAGTAACAAGGTCATATGGAATATACTTAGGAATATAAAAGCAGAGGGAAGAAGTACTGGTGCCACTATATACAGCCTTGGTCAGATCCACACTTCAATATGGGGCCCCATTTTCAGCACCACAGACAGTAGGTATATCAAATAGGATGGAGCATATGAAGGAGATTTACAAGAAAAATAAAAATATCCAGCATCTCAGTTATAAGGACAGGTTGGAAAGGTCAATCTTTACTCAATAGCCTACCGTAAATTGGGGGATCTGTGTTTTGCTTATAAAGCCTTCAATGGTGCAGTTATATAGGAGACAAGGGCACTAAACAGGAAAGAAAAAATAGCACATGCAACAAGATCACATCCAAAGCAATTATTGGGAGAAAGGTATAACACCACAAGGAAAGCAAGGTGGTACAACCAATGGGTTGTAAATGCATGGAACGCACTCCTTGGAGGTGGTCAATGCACTTAGTATGGCCAGTTTTAAAAGCTACTAGACATATATATGGGCCCAAAAATGGGCTGATTGATCATTACGGTGGCAGGTCCTATTTTTGGCTTTGATAGCTAATTGGACCTGAAAACATCACCTATGTACCAATGTACCTAATTTTGAACTTTTGTCATAAAGAAGTTTGATGTCTAGAATTGGGAGCATGCACCCTGTTATTTTTGCAGACGAGACAATACCTGGAGTAGAAACCTCTGCCTTTATCTGACTCTGAAGCTTTTCTTCACTACCCTGTCTTTGCAGGTGTAGGCTGTGAATCGTTCTCATCTACCATCCACCCAGGGATGAGATGCAGTTCCTTCAGGAAGTAGCAGACTTCACTGTCGACATGGCATTTGAGTCATCCAGGTTGATGGTCCTAGGTAACTTTAATGCCTGGGTCAACGATGAACTCTTGCAATTTGGACAGGACTTCCTCCAGTTGTTGATATCACTGGGCTTTACACTGGTGGTTGCCTGTGCTACCCATAAGTTCAGTCACTCTCTTGACTTGGTTTTCCTCCTGCGGTTTGAACCTCCGACTTGGTGGTGGAACCGGTCGGATGGTCGGTTCATCATACTGTGGGTTCAGCCTTCATGCCCCCGTATAGGCCTACCCTGTAGGAATGGTCAGATATTGCCCTTTATGAGATCTGAGTCCCCATGGTCTACTGGCGGTGTTAGACCTCTTGGTAATTCCGGAGGCAAGTGTGAGTCCAGAGAGCCTGGTTCAGGCCTATAACAAGGCTGTTACTGTGGCTCTGAACTCTATCGCCCCATCCATGTTCGTCCGCCTCCCTTTGCCCTCGGTCACCATGGTTTGATGGGATTTTGAGGAGTTGCAGCGACTTGGACGAAGGTTAGAGCATTGCTGGTGGAAATCTGCCCTGGTTGCTGACCACCTTAGACTGATGGAACATTATCAAGTCTATCAATCAGTAATCACCCGTAAGAAGGCAGAGTTCCTGTCCTCGGAGATTGCTGCTGCTCAGAATCAACTGGGTCAGCTCTTCAACCGTGGATAGGTTGTGCAACCCAACCTGTCTTTAGGTTCAAAGCCTTTTCACAGATTGAGTGTGATGAGCTCGTTCTTTGCAGGTAAGGTGGCCAGCATCACGGCAGAGATCCAACCGCACACTGTATGGGAACTGACAGTGGTCAGTGTATGGTCACTCCCTTGGTTTACCTAGAGTTCCTTTGACCAGCTGGAAATCGTGGATGCTGTGCAGATTGCCAGGGTATGCACCAACGTGCTGTAGTTTGGATCCGGCCCAACTTCCCTGATAATGGGCTGTTGTGACATCGTTGGCCCGTCCCCGCAAAGATAGTTTGGTGCTCCTTAGAGTCTGGTGAGTTTCCCAGCTCCCTGAAGGAGGCGGTGGTGACACCTCTCCTGAAGAAAGCTGCTCTGGACCCAAGCTGCTTTGCAAACTACAGACCGATCTCAGACATTCCTTTGTTGGGAAGGTAACCGAGAACATTGTGGCACTACAACTAGAGAACCACCTGACCATCCATGACATTTATGAACCTCTCCAGTCCAGTTTATGTAAGAGGTATAGTACCGAAACTGCTCTGGTTTGGTGCTCAATGATCTCTTGATGGCTAGAGATCAGATGCGCCTTTCTACCTTGGTACTTCTTGATCTCTCCTCAGCTTTTAACACCGTGGACCATGGGGTGCTTCTCGAGCGCCTGAAGTTCATCTGTGGCCTGTCTGGTATAGTTCTCAGACGGTTCAAGTCCTTACTCACTGGCAGAACTCAGAAGGAGGTGTTGGGATTTTTTCCTCTGACCCATTCTCTGTCATGCGGGGTCCCTCAGGACTCGTGTTGTCCCCATGTTGTTCGCAGTGTACATGCTGCCCCTCGGAGACATTGTAAGACGGTATGGGCTGAGATTTCACTGCTATGCTGATGACACCCAGCTCTACCAGTCTTTTGCACCCGACTAGGATAGTGTGTGTTTGGTATTTAACAACTGCCTCACTGAAATCCAGGACTTGATGAGCTCCAGCTGGTTGAAGTTGAACTCTGGAAAGACTGAGGTGATGGTAGTGGAACCTGGTTGCCGGACAGAGGGGTTGTGGGCTGGTAAACCCACCGAACTTTGTCTAGGGGGTATCCAGTTTCCTTCTTCTGAATGGGTGAGAGACCTGGGGGTGATTGTTGATGATGGTCTGCCACTGTGTTCGCAGGTGTCCGTAGTTGTCAAGTCCTCTTTTACCATCTGAGGAACATCACCAGGGTTAAGCACCTTGTTCCATCCGTGACCTTCCAAAGTTGATCCATGCCTTTTGACCTTGTGCTTCAACTACTGCAACTCCCTTTATCTAGGGCTTGATATCCTGGCTTGCAGCTAGTGCAGAATGCTGTGGCCCGGCTGTTGTACGGGGACCTCGCACGAGTCCCATCACGCTGGTGCTGGCGAAACTGCACTGGCTGCCTATTCAGTGGCAGATCACCTTCAAGGTCGGGCTTCTAACCTATAAGACCCTGCAGGGACTGGGCCTGACTATCTGCAAGAGCTCCTGTGCCCCTACTGCCCCAGGCGACTACTCCACTCCAGCTGACGAGGGGTTGCTAGAGATTCCCAGGGTGAGCTTTAAGTCATCTGGGGCCCGTGCATTTATGTATGCGACCCCAGTCCAGTGGAATTATCTACCCGTCAGATACACGTGAGTGTACAACCGTGGAGGGCTTTAAGAAGGCCCTGAAAACGCATCTATGACGGCATGCCTACCCACAATGATTATTTTAGTTTTATTCTTTATCCTGTTATTTGGTTACATTGCTATGTATTTTACTGATTCGATACTTATTTACTGTCCAGCCTTTGGTGCTTGAAAGGTAAAGCCACAAATAAAAATAATTATATTATTATTAACAACCTCGCTACTTCCAAAGAAAGACTTTGACCATGGGACCCTGAAACTGACCTCAACCTTGGAGCTCAGCAAGTGTTTCACAAGACAAGCAAATAACAAGAAACCCGTACTTTACCATTAAACAGGTTTAATTTTAAGCAACAGACTTGAAAAGAAAAGGAATATAAGCAATCAGCAAGTAATTAAGCAATCGTCTTTTTAGATATGTTTGTACCAGTGTATGCTCATTACTGTAGAAGAATATAACATTGCTGACAGCCTTTGGCTTCACCCTGGAAAGGGGGGTTGCTGGAAATACAGGTTACTCACCTGTAACAGGAGTTCTAGGAATGGTATATGTTGTTCATCCACACTTATTGGCAGGTTCCTTGCCGCTTTAAATCTTGCCGGAAGGTCTTCAAGCTGGCTTCTCCACCCACCGGGTGATAAAACTCTGGCTCCGCCCCATGGCGTAGATCTGGCCGGCTGGAAGCTCAGGTTCGTGCGTCGGCCGGGAGGTCGGGTGGATGAACAACATATACCATTCCCTAGAACTCCTGTTACAGGTGAGTAACCTGTATTTCTAGGGACATGGATATGTTGTTCATCCACACTTATTGGCAGACTCCTAGCAGTTCTCCGGGAGGAGGAGGCAAAGCATACACCCTACTTAGGAAATAAAGACTGAGAACCGAGGCCCCAAAACCAGCATCCCGGGCGTGACTCAAGGTCGATGTGGTAATGGGTAATAAAGTGTGTGCTGACTTCCAGGTAGCAGCCCTGCAGATTTCCTGGATAGGGACGTCCCTGGAAGCAGCCACCGATGCAGCAGTATGACGGGTAGAATGAGCTCTTATCCCTCTGGGAGGCTCCATGCCCGCCAACTTATAGCAGAGATCTATGCAGGAGGTGACCCACCTGCCTATCGTCCGCTTGGCTGCAGGTCTGCCAGCGAGCCAGCGTAGGTGACAAACAGCTGGTGAACCTCTCCCTGAATTTCAGCCCAGCTTCCTTATAATAAGCGAGCCTTCTAGGGTCCAAAGTATGGAGCCTGTATTCGGCCTCCAGGTGTGATTGGGGTAGAACACCGCAGAGTCAGCACCTGGTTAAGGTGAAACTCGACACCACCTTGGAAGAATTTCGGTGGGGGCGCAGGGACAACCTTGTCCCTGTGGAAGACCAGGTAAGGAGACTCGATGCAAAGTGCCTGGAGCTCTCCCATCCTTCTGGCTGACGGATAGCCACCAAGAAGGCGGTCTTCCACGACAGGTGAAGAGATCACACCTGTGCATTGGTTCGAATAGACTACCCATGAGCTTTGCCAGTACCAGCAGTAAATCCCACGGAGGTGGAGGTTCTCGTGACCGGAGGGAAATGTGATCAAGGCCTTGAAAAAGCGCCCGACCACCTTATCCTGCGCCACCGACTGCTCCCCCAGCCTGCACCCGCTAAGCAGCGATGGCTGCCAGGTGCACCTTTAGGGTCGCGACCTAAGCCCTTGACTGGAAAGGGACCATAAATAGTCCAAAATGCTTGCCACAGAACAGGAGGAAGGGTCCAAGCCTTGCCCTGACACCAAATGGAGAATCTCTTCCATTTAAAGGCGTAGCATTTTCTGGTCGACTCTTATGGGGCGCCACAACATTGAGGACCTCGCCG
The DNA here is from genome assembly GCA_016271365.2 of Neoceratodus forsteri. Classification (NCBI taxonomy): domain Eukaryota; kingdom Metazoa; phylum Chordata; order Ceratodontiformes; family Ceratodontidae; genus Neoceratodus; species Neoceratodus forsteri. The sequence continues at coordinate 325,751,728 of CM028137.1, forward strand.
GAAAGACCCAAGGCCTGGAACTCTAGCCGCCAGGAACCAGGCGCCAGGTGCAGGGATTGAAGGTCCGGATGGAACACCTTCCCTGATTGACTGAGAGCAGGTCCGGGCGAGCTGGAAGCTGCCTCGGGAGCCTGGAGCTGAGGCTGAGGAGATCTGGGTACCAGAACTGGCGGGCTAGTCTGGGGCTATCAGAATCACCTGCACCTTGTCCCTCCTTGCCTTGAGAAGCACCTTGTGAATCAAGGGAAATGGGGAAAGGCGAGAAGAGGCCCAGGGTCCACAGCCTCGAGAAGGCATCCCCTGCAGCGAGCCCTGCTGAGGGGGCGGGCATGAAACAGCCTCAGCTTCCTGCCTCCTGGAGGCAAACAGGTCCACCTGAGGTGTGCCCCAGAGGAGAACAGATCTTGTACTACCTCCAGCAGGAGAGACCACTCGTGAGATGCAGCCCCTATCCGGCTCAGGGCATCGGCCAGGGTGTTGGAAGCTCCTGCCACATGAATGGCTAGAGATCCGCCCCAGGCTGCGCACGCAGTGACCAAATGCGGAGAGCTTCCTTACATTGAAGCAGGGGAGCGCGCCCCGCCTGGCGGTTTAGGTAGTACATGGTCGTGGTACTGTCTGTCTGGACTCGACCACTTGACCCCGGAGAAACGGAGCAAAGGCGGTGAGAGCTAGGTGGACTGCTCGAGCTCCAGCAGGTTGATGTGGCATCGGACTCCCACGGGACCAGAGGCCGGCACTCGTGTTCCCCAGATGGGCACCCAACCCATCAGAGAGGCATCGGTTGATAGAGAGATCGCCGGCTCGGGCGGACAAACGGGATGCCCTCCTGCAAATGGAATGGAACGGTCCACCACTGGAGAGCTGCTCCACATCTCCTGGTCACTATCACTAGCTGGTCCAAAGGATCGCTAGCCAGACCACTGGCTGGCCAGTCCCCACTGAAGGGGCGCATGTGCCAGCGAGCCCAACGGACCACGCTGGTACAGGCCGCCATGAGACCCAGCAGGCGAGGAAGTCCCGGCAGGGGCAATTGCCAAACCAGAAATGATTGGGCAAAGGAGGTAAGAACCTCGCCCTGTCCACCGGAAGTCGTGGTTTGGCTCAAGAGAGTCGAGCTCTGCCCCGATGAACAGGATCACCTGCTGGCTCGAGTTCCGACTTGGCCTCGTTGATGAGAAGGCCAACTTGAGAGCAAACCTGGAGGGCCAGATCTCTGGACCGCTCCACCTCCGTCTGGAGGGGCTGCTATCAACCAATCGTCCAGGTAAGGGTACACCTGGACCTTGGCGCAGAGAGAATGCTGTCACCACTGCCATGCATTTGGTGAAGACCCTGGGAGCTGGAGATAAGCCGAAGGGCATGGCTCGAATCGAAGAGGATCCCTCCGCTAAAGCGGAGGAATCCCGTGGACGGATGGATAGGGACGGAAAGAACGGCCCTGTAGGTCCAGAGAGCAGAACCACACACCGTGTTCCAGAGATGGTATTATCTGTGCCAGAGTGACCATCCTGAAGGTTCAAGACCTTAAGAACTTGTTCAGGTCGTGTAGGTCGAGAATGGGACGCCAGCCCCCGTCCGCTTGGAACCAGGAAATACCTGGACACGAACCCCGGGTCTGAAGGGGGTCCTCTACCTCCGTGATCACCTCCTTTTGGAGGAGGAGAGCGATGTCGGCTCGGCGAGCCGCCAGTGAGGCTGCAGACCTCGAGGCCCCCGAGGTGCGACGGCTCTGAAGGGCGGGACCTGCTCGAATTCCAGAGGCAGGCCTTTCCACCACCTCTCAGTACCCACCTGTCCGTGGTAACAGCGGACCAGGTGGAAAGGAAGTGTTTGAGCTGCCTCCAATGGGGAACCAGGGTGAGGTGACAGGGATAGGCGACACCCCTCAGCCCGTCACTGGGCAGGCTTGGAGGAAGGACCGCTGAGGGACCACCTGGGCCTTTCCTCCCTGCTTCCTGTTGGAGGAAGCCGACGGCTTGGGTTTGGGATGCCAAGATCGGAGCCTGCTGGCCCTGATGCTGTTGGGCTGCTGGCGCAGAAGGACGAAGGGCTTAGGCTGTGGCTTACGGCCTTGTCCTTCTGAGCGAAGAGACCGAGTCCAAGGTAGCATTGGACTTCTCGATCCTCTGCAGGTGACCTTCCACCCCAGGGTCGAAGAGGTCAGTCCCCAAAAGGGACATCCGCCAACTTGTGCTGGGTATCCGAGGTAAAGGTGGATATCCTCAGCCAAGCCTGATGACACATGGCCACTGCGGCCGCCACAGACCTGGCACATGAGTCCTCAATGTCTAACGCAGTCTGGAGCTGTTGTTTGCCACCGCCCTGCCCTGGTCCCGCACCTGCCTGACCGTAGTCTGCAGATCCGCAGGAAGATGAGGGACAACCTCATCCAGGGAGCCCAACAGGGCGTGAGAAAATGTGCCATGAGGATGGCCAACTGGCCTGGACGAAGGCCGAGAGAGGACGAGCGTAGACTTTTGCACGGCATAATCCAATTTCTTGGATTCCTTGTCGGGAGGTTTGTCTACATCCCTGGCGCCCGGCACACCGAAAATGCTGTCGGTAACCAACCCTCGCCAAGGGGTGTTCAAAACCGACAGGGAACCGGGGACCGTATACTTCCTGGCCATCCTGGTCAAGGCGAGGGCAGGAAGCAGGATGCTGCAGTTCCAAGGCCGGACCCACTATGGCTTCGCCACCGGAAAGGCCTCCGTAGGAGAATCCCCGGTCCAGAATCTCCGTGAGGGATACCTGGGCTGCTTAGGAAACAGGTTCGGCTTCATCCCGTGGACCCGAGATGAGTCAAGCAACCCTAAGAAGGACGAGGCTATCGTCCCACTGACTGCCCTCCCGAGGACTCCAAGTCCATGCACTTGGAGAAGAGGGAGGAACCATCATCGGACTCGGAAGAGTCCTCAAAGAGCTGCCTGGCCTGAGCCACCTCCACCTGCCGAGGTTTATCGGGAGTGAGGGTGACAGACAGCCTATGGGGCAAACCCAAGGCCGATCGAGAATTTTTGGTCGGAGCCCCAACTAATGGCTGTGGAGGCGGAGGTTCCACCAGAATCGTGGGGCAGCTGGAACTGGCGAACAACTGGCCTGGGAACAGGCCCTCGCTACAACGAGGGGTTGTTTCGCCCCCGTGACAGCCACTTAATGGCCGGGAAGACGACTGAGTCGGTTGATTCCCCGGCAAAGGAGCTGCTGCCACATGAGTTCCTCGCATCTCCGACGCAACTTGCGCCGAAGCCTCCCTCGTCCGAGGAAGAGGGCGGCGCCGCCATCACGGTGTTGAGACGAGACCGCCATGGCGGCGGGATCGGTCGGACCACAGGGATGTCCGAGACCGAGAGTCTCGACTAGGCCGAGGAAGGCGAGGAGAAGTGTCGGAAACCGCACCCTCGGCTCGGACGATCCCACTCAAGGCTCCGGAACCGGAGGCACAGACGAGCCGACGCGATCCTCAACTCTCACCGGGGAACTGGGAGAGGGATTCTCAGCTTCTCCAGCCGACAACCCGTCTAACGGGTCGAGAAAAATCTCGACCGCATCGTCGGAGTCTCGGTCAACTGACCTGACGGGGACACCGTGGAAGCCAGTGGTCAAGCTGAGGGGTCGATCAAGCCGACTGTCGACAAGGAGGGGATCTTTCCCGCCCCAAGAGCGCCGACGGAGAGACTTATTTTGCTCTTTTGACCCGGGAAAGGTCCCGAGAGTTGGACCCTCACCTTCTCGAGAGGGTCAGACACAAAGTTCCTTAAAGAAGCCGAGTACGAGGCACCGAGAGAGAGCGGACAAATGCCGCAGCCGAGGTAGAAGCTGCCCTGCCGCCTTCGAGGGCGATCATCTGCCGAGCTGGATCCACGCGAAAGGCTGCCGCGACACCGCCAACTGGGCTCTTTAGATTTCACCGTGGAATTTCTCTCGGGTGCCCCAGTTGTAATCGGGCAGCACGGTCACAAGACGCAGGGTCAAAAAGAAGAGCGCAAGTCGCAGGCCCGCGGGTTGTGCTCAAGGCCGCAGGCAGTAGACGCACGTGGAGTGCGGATCCGCCCTAGACATCTTCTGCCCTCAGTGGCACCTCCGAAACCGGAGTCGATTTGTCCATCGCAGCCACGAGGAGAAGAAGACCAAGTCTTTTAGCAAAACTTTTGATTTAACTTTCAAGAATTAGGAACCAGTCTTAATCGCAGAGCGTTAAGGAGGGAACCCGAAGCCCAAGCGGTAAGGAAGATTCATGCCATGGGGCGGAGTCGAGTTAGTTTTACCACCCGGTGGTGTGAGGAGCCAGCTTGAAGACCTTCCGCAAGATTTAAAGCAGCAAGGAACCTGCCAATAAGTGTGGATGAACAACATATCCACGTCCCTAGAATGATATGTTCTTTGAACAGTTCCTTTTTAGCAGATACCCAGTACAACAGTTCCAATTTCAGCTTGGCGTGTAACCAGTCCAGAAGATGACAGTTTATACAGTCCTTAGCAAAACATGCACACACATTAGCACTTGATAAACCCGCAGTCCTCCCCAGGTAAAATCTCACTCCCAGCCCTTTTAATTTTCTTGCCAAAGATGAGATGTTAATTGGGAGTTATGTTTGGCAAGGGTTCTGTCTTCTAAAAACATTTTTTAATCTGGTCTATGGGGGTAGGGGGATGCGCGCTGGCACTCTCCCTCAAAGGTCCAATCCATAGTGGATGTCTGGAGCTGGTGGGAGTTTTGTTCCTGAATGACCTGTCGCATCAGGCATGGTTGATGGCACAGGATTTTACATGTTGTTGCCTTTCTCCTAAGGTCCTGTAGCTTTTAGTTGCTGTCGACAGACTTGTTGCTCACAAATGACATAATGATAGTATCACTGTTGAGAATACCATCTCTTGATAGTACTGTTGTTGAGAAATACCACACCTCTTTATGGCATTAGATGTTGGGCAATACCATCTTAATGGTATTGTTCAGACATACCGATACCACTTTCAAGAAATGGCTGTATTTTTATACAAGTACATTTAACCTAGTAAACATTTTTGTCTCATGTCAACAGACATTAAGGCGGCTAAGCTGAATTTTGCTTATATTTCAGCTAGGAACATTTCATAATCATGTTTTCGCCTAAGTCAATAGAACAGTTTGAACCTTTTTCTAATTCATTACATTTCAACATACCTTGGTTTTGTAACAAGAAACACTAGGGGCACTAGCGTTTTATTTATAAAAATTGATAATATCTATAATACACTTGTTTATGCATATTTAGTGCAACTTATCTGGTTTGTTCCTAAACAAAATTAAAAATGACATTGCATCCTTACACTACACGTAAGCAAAACAAGCATATCTTTTCATGTTTTTGAACAGCTAAAAAAACAAAGCAATGTTCTTCTTTTCACCTCATCCCCATCATCTCACGAAACAGGCCTCTCTGCATGCACCTATCACAACCCTATTGGGGATTCACTCATGGTAGTCAAAAATGTAAATACCTAGGAGTATGGTTGAACAGCAACCTATCTCTTGCTGTCCACATCTAATCCTTTCCAACAAATTAAAATTAGACTTTTTCTTTCCCTAGAGGAATAAATCCCTATTTGCCATAGACATTAGGAAAAGGTTAGTTCAAGCCACCTTCCATCCTCTTCTCAACTACACAGACATCATGTATAACAGTAGTTCAGCATTCACCGTGCTATACGTTTCATTACTAATGCATCATATAGAACAGATCACTGTGCCCTACATTCTGCAGTGAGCTGGACATCCCTTGCAACAAGGATGCTCCATACAAGCACCTGGGCTTTCAAAGCATTGCTGAACAAACTTCCCTGTACATCATGTTCTTATTTCACCATTCTCACAGTTACTTTTCCCTCAGAAAAACTCATTCATCTTGTTGGACATGCCAAAATCCCATACTCATTATGGCAGAGCAACAATTAGCTATGCTATCCCGTTCATCTGAAATAAAATAAAATCATCGCTGAAGCTCCCTGAATTAGTCTCTGCAAACTTCTTTAAAATCCCCAAACTTGCCAATGTCAGAATGGCAAGAACATCTCCTCCATGGCAAATTTATCACAAGCACTTATATCCTCTCAACTATTTTTCCTCTGCCTGTAATACCCAACAGGATACTATATCAATATGCATTTGTCACAGTTGTCTCCTCAATGTTCAAACCTTATGCTTGTCTACTTTATTTCAGTAACTGTGATGTATGCTAAGTTATTGTATTATATTTAAGTATATCCTGCTGTACCACACTGTCTACCAGGACCTCCTTGTAAATAGTATGCTCAATGGAGTTTTCCTGCAAATAAACTTGAACAGCAGAAATTAAATGAAAAAGCTTGCAGAAAAACTAAACAGGCTTTCCCAACCTGCAGAAATGACAGGCTGGCTTTTAGAAGAAATAGTGAATCAGGCTCATAATTCAAGTTCAAACTTGACCTGAAAATATGTGACCCTATATTGCCTACAAGCACAGAAATCAATAAAACACACAATTCAGGCCCGTAACAGTAAACAGATATCTAAACTGTACAATCCCTGAAACAGGAACAACTTAGGAGCTGCAGAACAACGTAGGTGGGAAAGTACTGTTGAATCTAAGTCGAGTGAAAAATTCTCCCACTGACCAAACACCAGATTATTTCCAGCAGACCTACAACACAAAACATGTTTTAATACAGCCCCTACCAGTGGCAAGCTTACCCTCATTCAGGCTCCTCAAAGCTGATATGAGAGAAAATAGCCAGTTAGTCAATTTGAAAGCTAAAGCTTTAAGAGGCACATATTTCATCAGTTTTAGGGTGCTGTCGGTCATTAGTTAGCATCAACCTGCCATAGAGTTACACTAGTGTCTTTTTAGGATAATAAAATAATAAAGACATTCTACTGAATTTCACAGAGAGCTCTTCATGCTGCATTTCCCTCAAAGAGGTACTTACAACAAACAGACTCAAGTGGAATAATGTTCATGGTTCCAGTGCTACAAGAACAGTCCAAAACTTAAGACTGTACCACTTATCCCCTGGTAGGGGTGCACATTACCCATATGTATTACCTCTCCATTGACAAAGTGGAGTGATGCAGAAAGAGTTTTGGCTATAGGATCCTGAAACTGAGACAATTTATCTAGCAGGCGATCTGATAAATGCTCTACCAATTCCAAAAGTAACTGTTCCAGATAATTCCCAGGATCCACTTGCCTGTGGTAATGGTCTCTTACTGCTGACAGAACACAGACAAATAGCAGCAGTATAGCGCAGTGGTTTAAGGCTCTGAGCTGCAAATCTGGTGACATCCAGCAGACCAGACCTGGGTTTGAATCCCACAGCTTCCACTTGCATACATGCGACCCTGAGCAAGTCACTTAACTTCCTGTGCTCCCAGGTTGCGCCTGTAAAAAGCTTTCAGCTTAGTGTGTCTCACCTGGTTAAATAACTAAAACAAAAACAAATGTTGGCTCAGGTAGGGGATAAAATCTGATGACTTTCACATTCTGAGACAACAACAGCAGCAGAACCAGTGGCACAGAGAATAAATTATTTCAAGCTGTAAATGATGGAGACAAGACACAGGACGAGACAATGGGGTAGGATAATTTACTGCTCAGCACTGATGTAATAATAACGATAATTTTTAATTCTGATATGGTAGTCTTCTTACTAGCTGAACTGTTATTAGGCATGTCACACTTTTACATGGATCCAACTTATTTCTTTGCACCTATAAACAGAAACCTGTAATCAATAAACATATAATTAAAAAAGAAAGAATGGGAACAAATACTCCTCACTGGTACAGAGTGGTATAGAGCTCAGGGCTTGGACAGCTGAGGTGGATCCAGGGCTGACAACCCATCAGAGGTTTGTGTTCACGGCCTGCACTTGCTGCACCAAATTTTGCTGTGACTTTTGCTGCCATGAAAGGGCGCTGTTGCTGATAGAAGAACCCACTCACCCTCCACTGTGAAGAGTAGCATAGATGTTCATACTGCTTTTAGGGTTGTGAGTGCCTCTGCTATATTCTGGGCAAAGATGTACAACCCATCAAAATGCACATTCACGACTGGTGCTTAACATCGTATACAAAACCAGACATGCATTCTGATAAAGACCTGAAACAAAGAACAAGCGCAATCATTAGGAGAGAAATCTAGTTAAATATTTTATACAGACATAACAAATTTGTTATATCTGTATAAAATAAAATATTTTAACTGGATTTCTCCAAATTATTGCACCTGTTCTTTATTTCACGTGATTCTGCCTGATTTTGGCACTGATCAATGGAATGACTGTTAGCGTTGGTCTGTGCTTTTGTGATTCTGTTAAAGACCCTGCTTTTGCCACTTGGGCCACCGCATCAGAAATGTCTAGGGCAGTTCTAAACTGGTGGTTACTTGACTCAAAACCCTGAGTAACAACTGCAAACACTACTGGTCTGAGGCTGACTCTTAGCAACTTTTCTGTAACAGCTTTCAATTTAGACCACAGTGAGTAGTAGCCATGTGGGACTGGTAATTCGCTACTCTGAGTCCCAAATTGACTGGAAGCAAATACTCTTTTCCCAATGATATCAATCTTCAGTGAAACACAACCAAGTGGCTATGCAGACACTTCTTTAGGAACAAAGGTTTATATATGCATTTAAATTAATTATACCATCAGCTACAGGCTAAGTACAGTAGCCCAATTTCTAGCTTTGATGCCAGACATCTCTTGTCTGACACATGGGGTACTGTGGGTGTCCTGGTCAGCCTATTACAGGCTGTCACAGCAGCATTCTCTGAAGCATGCTGAGCAGGCAGGACCAGAGAAGCAGGTATGGGTGGAATATTTAAATACTTTAACTGGACTTTAGCACACACATATGTTGCTTGTCCTGTGAGTGTATTGTTTCCATCATGTCTTCCACAACATCCAGTACCAGAGACCTCGAGACCAAGTGGCAGAAACTGGATTGGTGCCTTTGTTATCGCTCTCTATTTTTCCTTTTGTTAACGTGATGAGGTTAATTGGCTCCAGGAGCCTGACACCAAGAGTGATCAAGAGAGACCATTTTCTTTATGACTCCACTCTGAAGATCTCACACTTGCAAGTGTATCCTTTTGGGCCCATCTGAATATTGACTGGTAATCTGGACAATGTCGAACATCCTGTTTGATACCAACCTACCAAGCAACAGGAGTGGAAGTTCTGAGACAAAATCTTGGTGCCGCAGCAACAAGTTTTAAAAGCAACCTTAACTGACATAATGGTTGTTGATTGAAGGATAAGGCTGCCATAGCACCAAAGTCATAAAAAACATACGGCATAGATGAAATGCTAAAATAATGCGAAACGTAAGCCATTTATAAAAACTGAGATAAATTACATGATAAACCGCACAGGAACACTATTTGATGAAGAAATAGCTGGTACGTTAAGAACTTACCGCAACAGTAGATCTTTGAGAGAGATTCCTGCAGTAGGTCTTCACAGATTGGACTCGCCCCTGGTGTCAGGACTGCATGCAAACTTGTAGCTAGTAATCAGCAGCAGGGACCGCCTCCCCAGCCAGGTGATGGATGTCAGTGTGACTATAAAAGGTGGTCCCCACCCGCCTCCGCAGTTCTTCTGCCAGAGACTTCTAAAGGAAGCAAAAAAGAGGTGCAAACTCCTGGGACCCTGTGCCCTGGGTGAGACAAAGTCCTGGGAAGGAATAAAGAAAAAAGCGCGGGAACTGGGGAAAGTGGGTGGAATATAGACCTATTGCAGGAACCTCTTGAAGATCTACTGTTATGGTAAGTTCTTATGCAACTGCTATATGTTACTTCAAGAGGGTTCCTGCAGTAGATCTTCACAGACAGGACTGAATACAGAGGAGTTGGAGACAAGGATCCGGGATGAGGAAAATGTCTGCCAACTGAAGGTAATTAAGACAGAAGACCTTGCAAGACTGCAAGGCCGAAGCCAGCCCTACACCTAGAGGCAATGTCCAGATTGTAATGTTTAGTGAAGGTGTGGACTGAGGACCAAGTGGCCACTGCACAGATGTCTGCAGTGGACACATTCCTGAAAAAGGCAGTGGAGGTGGCAACACTCCTAGCAGAGCCCCTTAACCATCCCCAGAAGAGGCTTCTCAAACTTTTGATAAATGTAGTGTGCACATTTGCCAGCCACCTTGGAAGTCTGTTTCGTGATAGCCTTGCCCTGGCATCTGGTAGCAAAGGCTACAAACAGCTGGTTCGATTTGTGAACCTCTTTAATCCATGAGACATAATATCTCAAAATCCTGTGCACATCAAGGGTGTGCAGGAGATACTTCCCCTGTTGGGAGTGTTCTGGAAAGAACACCAGCAGTTCTACATTCTGGTTAAGGGTCAATTCCGAAACCACTTCGGAAGAAAGGATGGATTAGTCCACAGAGCCACCGGACTCTGTGGAAAATTAAATAAGGCTCTCTACAAACTAGAGCCTGAAGTTCTGACACTCTTGAGCTGAAGTGATAGCAACTAAAAATGCACATCACAGCTGGCTGCCAGTTCAAATGGGGGTAAAGTAAGCTTTTCTAACATAAAATTAAGATCCTGGGGGAACAGGATTCCAGACCGGAGGCTTGATGTGAAGAGATTCCCTTCAGGAAGGTTCGGAAACCTCTAGTTGTGATAGGGTTTGCCCACCACCAGGATGTGGTGGCTGAAACCGCAGAGATGGACCTTCGGGAGGAATAACTGAGGCCCAACTCTGACAGATGCAAGAGGTACTCTAGAACCTGGGAGGCTGAGCAGGAGAAGGATCTAGGCTTTTGCTGATGCCCAGATGGAAAATCTCTTCCACTTCATAGCATAAGTGGATCTGGTGGAGGGTTTTCTGACCTCCACTAAGACCTGAGCGACTCCAGAAGAGACATAAAACATAGACTTTGACGGCAGATAAGGACCACTTGGCCCACCCAGTCTGCCCATTTCCTACCTGCTGGATAAGCTGCAGATTCTCGTTAACCAACAGCTTACTTCCTGCCACCCCACACTACAATTGCCTTATGTCTGTCCCATGCATGTTTGAATTCCCATTGTTTTACAACAACCTCCCCAGGAAGGCGGTTCGCCATAGCGAGAAATTGCCAAGTCCACAGGTGCCATGCATGAAAATGAAGAGACTTAAGGCTCAGATATACCAGGGTGCCCTGCTCCTGGGACAGAAGGTCATGAGAGAGAGGAAAGGTGCAGGGGTTCCAGTGCCAACTGCTGTAGCAACAGGAACAAAAATCTGCCGGAGGCCAAAGGGGGCAATTAGAATCATGTGTGCCCCTCCGCTTGAAGCTTCGCAGAACCTTCTGTAGGATAGAAAGGTATAGAAATCTTCCTGTCCAGGAAAGACAGTCGCCTCACCCAAAAGCACCACACCCAGGAACGAGCGAGCAAAAGCTGGGCAGTTTTGCATTGAATGGAGGCGAAAAGAGGTCTATGTCTGGCCGACCCACTGAAGAAAAGCACAGTTACATAAGAACTTACCGTGAACAGTAGATCTTGAGAGGCTCTTGCAGTAGGTAATTACAAATAGGACTGGAAGCTGGCACGGCAGGATCACGGAAAAATTCTAGCTAGCAGTCTCTGGCGAGACCGCCCCATGTCAGGTGATGTCAATATAAAGGTGGTCCCCACACCCGCCTTCCAGTTCTTTCCCACCAAAAGCCAAGGCGAGAGAGAAGTGAATGTTTCCCTCACTGAAAAGGAGCTGAAAAAGCTTAGGGGATGGAGGGCAGGAAGAGCCTCTCAAGATCTATTGTTACGGTAAGTTCTTAAATAACTATACCATCTTACTTCAAGAGGCTCTTGCAGTAGGTAATTACAAACAGGACTGAGTCCCAAGCAGTCTTGAACAAACAGAAGCGAGCAGGGAGGAGAAAGCTACCCAAATGTAGACCCTCTGGCTGTGAAGGTCTTAAGAAGAAGACTTGCAGAACAGCCAACCAGTCACTCTCTGGCAGAGACAATGTCCAAACTGTAGTGTTTCATAAAGGTATGGACAGAAGTCCAGGTTGCGGTTGCACAGATGTCTACCGCTGACACATTCCTGAAATAAGCAGTGGAGCCAACCCTCTGGTGGAGTGGCCTCTGACTTGACCCAGCAGGGTCTTGTTGTACTTGATGTAACAGAAAGTGATACAATGAGCCAACCATTTAGATAGGCTTTGCTTAGAAACAGCATTGCCTTCTCTTTAGGAGCAAAGAGACAAACAGTTGATCAGTTTTCTGAGATCCTTCATCCTGGTGGTGTAGCATCTCAGGAATTAGTTGAACAACCAAAGTATGGAAGAGGTACTCCCTTGATTGGAGTGCTGCGTAAAGAAAGCAGGCAGCTCTATGGATTGATTCAGCGTAGATTCCGCTACCACCTTGGGAAGAAACTTAGGGTTGAGTGCACGAGAGCCACATGTTCTTGTGAAAAATCAAATACGGGATTTTGCACGATGAGGGCCTGGAGCTTGGAAATCCTTCGAGTGGAAGTAATGGACACAATGAAGAGTCTTCCATGAGAGAAACTTCACGGTCTGCTGAGGCTGCCGGCTCGAAAGGAGGCACAGTAAGCTTCTCAAGGATAAAATTCAAATCCCAAGGAGGGGCAGGAACCCGAATAGGGGTCTCAAGTGGAGGACCCCTCTAAGAAAGGTCTTGGAGACCTCCAGTTGCATAAGCGTCCTATCCCCAAAAGGAACATGATACGCCGAGATGGCTGCCATGTGAACCTTCAAAGAGGAATGACTGAGACCCAGATCAAAGAAGTGTAATCCAAAAGCCGCCCAACAGAGCATGAGAAAGGCTCGAAATCTTTGGAAATGGCCCGAACAGAGAACCGTTTCCATTTCATGGCATAAGTTAGATCTAGTAGAGGGCTTCCTGGCCTTCATCAGAATCTCAGCCACCAGCGGAAACCCCGAATCAGGCTTGAGCTACATCTGCAGGTGCCACGTACAACCAGAGGGACTTGAGGCCTGTATGGACCAGGATCCCCTGATCCTGGGTCAGCAAAAGTTGCGACAGAGAGGAAGAGGAAGAGGTTCCTTTGAGTACTGTTGCAGAACAGAGAACCAGACTTGCCTGGGCCAGAAAGGAGCGATGAGAATCATACAAGCTCCTTCCGAGCTGAGTTTCTGTAAGACCCTCGGAATCAAGGGATCGGGGGAAAGCACAGGCAGTCTTCCCTTCCAGTCTAGAGACAGAGCATCTCTCCAAAAAATGCCACGCCTGGGCGGCGAGAGTAGAAGTTAGGAAGTTTTGCGCTGAGAGGAGATGCAAACAGGTCTACCGGTTCCCCCAGCATAGAAAGATGCCGTCTGCCACCCCTGATCTAGTCCCATTTGTGGGCATGAGCAAACGACCAACTAAGGTGGTCTGCCAACATGTTCTTGACTCCGGGACGTGAATGGCTGTGAGGTGAAGGTTGTGCTGCACTGCCCATTCCCAAACCTGCATTGCCTCCCTGCAGAGAGGATAGGAATGAGATCCTCCCTGTTTGTTGATGTACCAGACTACACACATGTTGTCCATCTGGAAAGCCAGATGCCCGGCAGGCAGATAAAGATGCAGGGCCTAAAGACAGCACAGCGACCCGAAGCTCGTGCGCATTGATGTGGAGAGATTTTCGAGCTGAGATCAGGAGCCCTGGGTCCTGTGAGGCCGAGATGGCTCCCAACCCTCGCCCAAGGCATCTGTAGTCAGCGTCTGGGGCGAGGAGAAAGGTAGAAGGGAACTCCACGGCAAAGGTTCTCCTGAACCGCCCACCACTGCAAGTCCTGAGCCATAGGGTTGGAGACCATAACTAGTTGATCTAGGTCGTCCACTAGCCAATCCCACTGAGACCGAAGTGTCCACTGAGAGATTCTCATGTGGAGCCAGTGCGGGGACTGTCGAAATAGCAGCCGCCATGAGCCGAGGAGGCGAAGGACTGACCTGGCGCTGGCCCACCTGCGGCTGGACAACAGGCTGACCTAAGCCTGGAGTGAGGCCGCCTTGTTCAGTGGCAGGAATGCCATGCTGGAGGTCGTGTCAAGGATCGCACCCGATAAACTGGAGTCTCTGGGATGGGATCAGGTGGGACTTGGCCTGGCTGACAGTAACACCCAGGCAGGCAAAACCTGCAGGGTAAGGAAAGGAAGCGCAGGAGTTCCTTCCTGGGTGAGGCCGCCAGGTCAATCATCCAGGTATGGAACCTGCCCCCCCGGCAGCAGGTAGGCTGCTACCACTGAAAGGCATTGGTAAATACCGGGCGCTGAGGAAAGACCAAATGGGAGGGCCTGAACTAGTAGTGGTCCCTTGGAACGCAAAACGCATGAACCTGTGGTGGAAGGGCGAATAGAGATATGCAGGTAAGCATCCTGCATGTCCAGAGTGCACAGCCACTGTCCTGGCAGAAGAAGGGCAGAAGACTCTGCAGAGAGAGCATCCTGAATATTTTGTACTCCACGAACAAGTTCATGGAGCTGAGGTTGAGAACTGGCCCTCTTCTGACTTCTTGGGACCAGGAAGAAATGGGAGTAGTAGCCGTCTCCTGATGATGTGGAGGAACAGGCTCTATTGCCTCCTTCAGAAGAAGAGAGGATATTTCTTCCTGAATGAGAAGATGATGTTCGGGGAGTAAGACGACCTGGGAGGGGTTCGAGGAGGTTTCCAAAGAAACTCTATTAAGTGTCCTTCTGCTATCAGCTGGAGCACCCAAGTGTCTGAAGTGATCCTCTCCAACCCGGTAGATGAGGGAGAATCTCCTCCTAACAGTTCCTCTGGAAGGCCCAGAGGCTGTGGGAGAGCAAAGGCAGGAGGTGTGAGGCAGCTGCCGACGGCTGAAGCCCCGCTGCTTTTAGCGGGGGCTTAGCAAGCTGAGGCCCGATGTTTGTTGGCCCGCCTTTGAGGTTTTGCCTTTGCCGAGACGCCTGTGAAAAGGACAACACTGAACCTGAGGGGTCTGTACATGGAGTCAACCGACTTAAGTGCAGTACTCTTCTCCTGCAGATCGGTGATGATGTCCTGACATCACCACGGACAACACTGAACCTCTGAAGGTGCATCCTGGATAGCAGACTGCACCTATGGGACCAAACCTCATACCCGGAGCCAGGCATGAGGCCACAAACCCACGGGCAAAGCCGAGCTCTGAACAGCAGCGTCGACGCGCCATACGCGGCACGAAGCATGTGCGACTGGTCAACGCGCGAGACCGGACTAGATCCGCCACTTCCTGCTTCATCTGAGACTCAGAAAGGGAGTCCAATTTAGCCTCCACCTCGCTAAGGATCGCTTCTGGTAATCCCCCATATGACCAACATAATTCAGGGCCTAATACCCAGAGAGGAAGAAGCGACCTCTTGCCATGCTGGTCAGAAGGCGGATTCCTTGTCCGTGGTGATGAGTTCAGTGCGTGAGGTTAGCTGCCTGGCAGTGAGCGGCACTAATCACGACCAAATCTGCTTGAGGTGTGAATTTAAAGAGTCAACACCTCCGGAGCCTGATAAAGCCTGTCTGACTTCCTAGGAAGGGGGCTAATGCGACGAGTTGCTTCCAAATGGTGGAAACAAGGTCAGCATGAGGCTCAATCCAGGGTGGCACCAAAGTAGGAGAGGTCTCAGGCAAATCCAGGTGTGCAGCGAGTTTCTTACGCTGTGGATCCGGCTCAAGGAATGCCAGTGATGAACTGCCTGGATTTTACTCAACTCGTAAGGAAAGATACTTGAGAGTCCTTGGCCTGGGCTTGTCCAGAGTGCGGGTTCATCGTCTGGGTCAGAGCGACCATCGAATCATCCGAGCTCCGAGGAGGATGAAGAGGAAGAAGACTCCTCTTCCCGGCGTGGGGAAGGAACGGACCCTTAGAAGCCCTCGGGAATGTGTATCTTGCCCTGCCCTGGAACGGAGGCTGCCTCTAGTATCTGGAGGTGGAGAGGGGTCTCTTGTCTCTGATGTAGGGGTTCGAGACCGGCATCAGAAGATGGCTCTATCTCCCTGGTGGCAGGCTGACAGCCACAGCCCACCAGGATGCGAAATCTCCTTCAAGTCCACCGCGGCTGAGGGGGGTGAAGGAGGAGGTGGATATGGATACTAAGGGTATCCTTACCCGACGCTGGGAAGCCCGGCCGGTACTGGGGTGCCGGATACTGCGGGCCTGGGCATGACGGCGCCAGATAGGGCAGGGTCGGATGCCCAGACACCGGGGAGGTCTGCAGGAGCAGAAGACCCTGGAAATGGCCCAGCGGGCAGGCCGGAATGGGAGGCCTGGCGGAGGCAGGCCCGCATAAGGTGGGGTCCAGCAATGGGATATTGTCGGGCGTTGGGTAGGCTGGCACTGGTGCCGGCGTCGGGTCATCGGCCCAGTGGGAGGAGACCAGACAGCAGCATACCCACCTCCTCCGTGCCACCTGGAGAAGAAGGATTACCATCCCGGGATCCAGCAGAGGAGACGCTGGCACCTCGGAGTGCACGAAAGTGCTGCGCGAGCTCGGGACAACTGATAGTTCGAAGGGTCCAGCGTCCGCTCTAATGCTGAGTGGACATCGGAGGGCCGACGTCCGCCTTATCGACAGGATCCGGGCGGACGTCGGAGGAGCTGGCATCCGACTTATCGGACCCAGCACCCGATGAAGGCCGTGAGGGGGTGGCCTTGGCAGGCGCGTTGAGGCCGTGCGCCTGCCCTAGAGGGTCAGGCGCCTTAGCGACCTTACCCAGGCAGGCATCAGAGAGCCGATGTCTGACTTATCGGGCTGCTTGAATCAGAAGGCTGCAGCGGTGACCTTACTGGGAGCGGCTGCCTCCATAGAGCTGAAGGCTCCCGAAGGGCCAGTGCAAACCCGACGGGAGGGTTGATGCTGTCTTGGAAGCCTTCAAGATGCCCCCACAGAGCTGCCTCCTAGGGGAGGCATTACCTGCAGCACGCGTCCCCAGCCAAGGCCATGGCGACTGATGAGTCCTGGTCCCGGTGCTTCTTCTTGGTGGCCTCCAGAGAAGTTGAAGCCTGCCGGAGCTTTTTCAGTTCCTTTTCCATGGAGGACATTTTTGTTTAAGAACACGGGCCTCCCCAGACTGCTGCCTCCGCTTCGGTTGGCTGTGTTAAACTGCTGGCGAGCTGGCACTTCTCGAAGGATGATCGGGACTAGACAAAAAGGCACTGGGAATGTCCATCCTTACGGGACCTGGGCGCCGCAAGAATCGCATTGTTTTTGTGCTTGAGGAATCGGGGACGACATACATGGCAGCTGAAGGTAAGGCTGATGAAAATCAGGAAAAAGTAGTAAAATAGGTGGTAAAACTACTGACGATTGACTGTGAAGCAGTGAACTTAACCGCGAGGCGCTGCATGAGCTAATAGTGGAAAGAACAGGAAGGCGGGCATGGGGACCGCCTCTTTATACTGACGCCGCTTGACGTTGGTCACCTGATGTGGGGTGGTTCTCGCCAGAGACTGCTAGCTAGAAATGTTTCCGTGGAGTCCTGACACCTGCTGGCTTCAGTTCTATTTGTAATTTCCTACTGCAAGAGCCCTCTCAAAATAAGATCAGATCTTCTACTACTGCCTGCTTTAGTTCCCACTCGTGAGCCCTGGTGACTGATTAGCTGAGACTGTCTGCCAGAATGTTGTGAACATCTGCACGTGGACTGCTGTCAAGGATAGGCCATGCTGTACTGCCCAGTACCACACCCACATCGCTTTCTGCAAAGAGGGTAAGACTGGGTGCCTCCTGTTTAAGTACCAGACAGTGGCCATGTTGTCTGTCTGGATGAGAAGTGTTCCCGGAACCAGAGGAGACTGAAAAAACTGGAGAGCATGAAGCACCGCTCTCATCTCCAGAATGTTGATGTAAGGTTCTCCTCCATGGGTGACCAACAGCCTTGGGTCCGATGGTCTCCCAGATGCACTCCCAACCCAAGTTCGAGGCATCCAAGGTGAGAATCATGGAGGGAGACGGAGGGTGGAAAGGACCCCTACCGACAGGTTGGCTGGGTCCTGCCACCAAAGGAGATCTTTTGCAGTCAGGCGGCTTCACTAGCCTGGCCGGCCAGTTGCATACCCGCCTTTGGGACCTGCGCTGCTGGGTAAGACTCCTGACTGGAGCTGCTGAAGCTGTGAGCAGCTGCCACTGGTTGCAATGCTTCCTGCCTGGTCTTGATTGGCCTCGGCCTCTCGAACAACACTTGATTGGCGGCCCCTGTCTTCCTGCCTTGATTTGCTCTTCGGGCGCTGCACCCATTGACTATGCATTAGTTTTGCATGAAATTTCACCGCCCCCCACCCTCCTACCTTACTTAAATAGGCGTCTAACCCGCCTCCTTCTTACATAACCCGCCTCTCACTGCCTACTGGCCCCACTTGTAACTTCCTCCGCTTTACCTATGCCTCCCATCCCCTTCTCTCATACCACGTAGTGCTACTGACTGAGGTGACTCCTTTCTCAATCTCTCTTTCTATCTGCCTCCTGCTAGCAAGTTACTCCCTCCTGTTCAACTCACTTCCCCATCCTACTGTGCTAGTATGCAAGCCATGCGGGTTCTCTCTGCCTTTCTCGCCTCCTCCTCCTCCTCCTCACTTCTACCCCCCTTTTCTCTCTCCCTGGTCCTAGCCACCCCCACCCCCACCCTACCTCTACTCTGGTTTCCACTACTCCCAGGAACCCTCTACTTCCACCGAGACTTGTGCTTGGTCCACCGTTTGGATATTCCTGGTTACTTACTCCGACCACTACTCTCAACAAGTGTGGCCACCTCTCTACACTGTACCACCTTGCAGTCCATATGGGATACCGCCTGGAACCTGGCAACCACTACTCCCAGAAACAACGATCAAAACTATCTCTCAAGAGTTGTGACTCTGCTCCTTAAAACTCCTACTCCTTCTCCTTCTCATCTCTGGCAACGTCCATCCCAATCCTGGCCCTAGAAGCTCAGGCCACACAAAACTCCAGGTGCCCTTATCCTTGCAACCATTAATATCTGCAGTCTACTACCAAAGCTGGATGCACTCAAGCCTTCATATGCCAACACAACCCTGACATCCTTGCAGTGGTGGAAACTTGGCTGACGCCTAAAGTTCCTGACTTGGCAGTAACAATACAGGGCTACAATGTCCACAGGCTGGACCGGATATCCAAAAAGGCGGTGGCTGTGCAATCTATATCAAAGACTCTTTGTCATGGCACCCTAGCAACTCTATCACTTACTGTCTCGACCCAGATCCTGCCAATAAAATCGTTCTAGGTCCTAACCATAAAGCTCTGACTATTGTCTCCATATACATCCCGCAGGACCCTAAACATGGCTTCAACGACATCCTAAACTTTATTAACTCCCATCCTCCTGAAGCTGAACTTATTCTACTAGGATTTCAACATAAACTGGTTAGCATCGGGCGCAGGCCCATAAAGACTCCATCTCAGCTGCTAACCTCACGCGAGTGGTAAATTCCTCCTACTAGGATTAACTACAAGACTGCAACGTATCCTCCTGGATTGGGTCCTCACCATTCACCCCACAAGGATCTCTCAATGACCGCTCTCCCAGACTCTCTCAGTGACCACTCCCCAATCATATGTGCATGGTCTAACAAATTCCTCAAGCCCCTCCCAAAATTATCGCTAGCAGAGTCCCTCCTCATGGAAAACTTCCACATCTCAAACAATACCTGCTTCTACAAGACTGGCTACCCCATCTACGAAGCAACAGATGTTAACTTGGCTTGTTCACGTCATCTCAATTTTCAACAAAGCCTGTGACCTCTTTGCCCCTGCTAAAATCAGCCAAAACAAAATCTCTCTGTAACCGTGTCAGCCACCGGCTCTTCTCTCACAGCTGAAACTAAGGACTACCTCTGGGCAGTTGCCAGGGCCACTGGCAAACAACTGGACATCCAAAATTACAAACAAGCACGAATGCCTGCACAAAGCCATCCGCTCACGAATCCACTTATTATAAAGGCGCTCTCACCAATACATGGGAAATGATCGTGCTTTCTGGGACAATATAAAGGATGTCACAGGAAGCAGCAAAAACTCTCTCCGGCCATGTTAATGGTTGATGGATCCTCAACCCTCGACCCCAAGGTGATCACTAACATCTTTAACACGACTTTTTCAGACCTCAGCGCTGTCCTACCCGTGATTTTTTGAAAACAGGGCCTACTCCTAATACCTCAGCCCCACAGTCTAACCATCCTCTCTTCTACTTCAGGAAGGTAAGGCTAAATGAAGCTCGCCACTATATTACTGCATCTATCTTTAAATCTAGATCTAATAGCGACACCCTGGACCTTAAGCTTCTGTTGCTCACCCTCGATGAGTAATTCATCCATTAACAAAATCCTAAAACTCTCTCTCAGCTGTGGAAATTTCCCAGACTTATGGAAAACAGCCACCATGACACTTGTCCATAAAAGTGGGATAAGACAAATCACTCAGATTATCACCCTGTCTCCATACTGCCCCCACTCTCTAAGGCACTCGAGTGCATCGTGGCTGATCAACTTACCAACCACTTGGATAAATACAATATACCTTGTCCACAACAACATGGTTTCCGGAAGGTCACAGCACCACCACAGCCCTTCTTGAGTTCACTGGAGCTTTGCACAAATCCCTTGACAACGCCTTCTCACAGGGGCCATTTTCGTTGACCTCTCCAAGGCCTTGGTACAGTACACCATGGATTACTAACTGACCAAGTATTGAATGCCAGGCTATCACCTGACTCTGCTCTCTGGTTTAAAGCTATTTAGAAAACCGGTGTGAAAGTAAAATTGCTGACACTCTCTCTGATACTCTGCCTGTTAGCTCTGGTGTCCCACAGAGATCCATACTGGGCCCCTCCTTTTACCTTTTCTTAAACTCCCTCCCTTGCCACTGCTCTGAGCAGATCATACTATATGCCGATGATGCTGTTGTACTTCCACTCACAAAGATCCTGCAACTCTTCAACACAACCTTCAACTTGGTTTCAGTTCTGTAGAGACATGGTTTCTTAATCATAAACTTGTCCTCAATGACAAGAAAACCAAATCTATGCTCTTCTGCAGCTCTCATAACCCACACAAGCTACAACACCAGAGAACACTCTAGAACAGGTGGGGTCCTTCAGATACTTAGGGATACAGCTTGACCTAATCTCTCCTATGGACCTCGTATAGATAATGTTGCTAGAGCTGCTAATACATGGCTTGGTCTCCTCTACAAACACAGACAACACCTCATGCCAGAAGCTTTGCAGATTGCAGTCCTGAGCTCTGTGATCTCTGTAATAGACTATGGTCTCATCATTTATGGCTCAGCCACAACCACAACCCTTAGGCGCCACTCAACTGCCTTAAATAAGGCATGTCAGCTCATCACTGGTGCTGCCGTCTCACCCAACACATGTGACCTGAACACCCAGACCAGCTGGCTCCAACTATCAAACCATAAAGTTTCTCACCTGCTCCATGGCGAAAAAAATCTACCTTGGCCTTGCACCTTCTGGGGTCTCAACTCTGTTACAACACCGAACCAACAAACGGTGCCTACAGAGATCCCTCTGCAGCTACTGAAAGTCCCCCACTGTCACACTTCCAGGGTCAACACACTTTTGCTTATCGAGCACCCCTCTGGTTCTATGGCCTCAGCCCCTCTCTCCCCTGCCCCAACAATTGCTATGTTTTAAAACTAGCTCCAGGACTATCTCACTACCAACAGCTCCTGTGATTGCCCACTAACCTTGTTTCTCACTCCCTGCCTGTTCTAGTGCTTCCCCACTCCTCCTCACCGGATACACCCCTCACATCTTGGTATATCCAATGCCACACTTTACCCTCTCCCACCCTACCTTCATTCCTTCCCCCCCTCCTGCCCCATCCCTTAGCCCCCGTGACTCTGGCACTTCTTATCTCTTATCTGTTTTCTCTGACAAATGCTGCTGGCTGCTTTGCTTACAATATTACCCTTAAATTGTATGAATCTGTAAACTGTATGCAATGTCACATTGTTGTAATGTCTGTCCTGATGTTCCCCATAATTTGTATTTCTCTGACGTGGAACCTTTGTAAAAGAGCCTTGGCTCAAAGGTATTTGTAATCCTAGACTTGATAAATAAAAATAAAAAAGTTGGAGACTAGGACTTTCTGGTCCATGTCGTCCAGGCGCTGAGTCCCACTGGACTCGAAGAGACCACTGGGTAACCCTCATGCAGTCTGGCCAGAGGGATTGTGGGTATGGCAGCCACCATCAAGCCCAGCAGTCAAAGGACCGAATGCGCCGTGGTCCACGGGATGAAGCCAAGCGCTGCTTGACAGATTAAGGTCTCTGCTCTGTCAGTCGGAAGAAAGGCCTTGTTCTGGACTGTAACCAGCACCGCTCCAATAAACTGGAGGTGCTGGGAGGGTATCAGCTGTGACTTGGGGAAGTAGACTGAAATGCCCAGGCTGGAAAATAGGTCCAGAGTGAAGGAAAGAGATTCCTCGAGTGTCAAAGAGGGGCTGAGAAAAGCCAGTCATCCATATATGGGAACATATAAATGTCCGCAGGGCGTAGGGAACGCCTACTACCACCGCTAGGCACTTGGTGAACACCCGAGGTGCCGAGGAGAGCCATATGGGAGGATTCTGAACTGGAAATGGTCCTCCAGAAAGAGAACCTCAGGAAGCGGCGGTGGGCTGGTAGAATGAGGATATGGAGGTAAGCATCCTGCATATCTAGGGAGCACAGCCAAGTGTTGGGTTGGAGCAGGGGTAACAGTCCCTGGAGGGTCAGCATGCTAAACCTCTTGTACTCTACAAAGAGACTGAGTATGCTGAGATCTAGGATACACTTAGATCCCCGTCCTTTTGGGAACCAGGAAGACATGGGGTAAAATCCATTCCTGTTTGTTCCAGTGGAACTCGCTCCATGACTGCTTTCTGCAGCAGAGCTTGAATTTCTTGGAAGACACATGTCGTTGGCCTGGCAGGTGGTGCAGCCTTGCGGAGGGAGGTCTCTCAGGAACTCTATTGAGTGACCTGTTTCTATATGGGTTGAAGAACCCATGCATCTGTGATTATGGCCTTCCACCCTCCAGGTGGAGGCCGAATCGATCCCCACCGGTTCCTCCGTGGGAATAGGAGGGAGCGGGAGGGGTGGGAGTCAGGATGCAGAGGGAGGGCATTTTCCCCAAAGGCAGTTTGGGAAGCTTGGCCTGGGGAGTCTGAGCGCCAGAACTCATGGAGCGACACTTGGTCTGTCATCTGTCCTGATTGTTTATTCCATTTCGCTGGCAGCGAAAGGGCTGCTGCTGAGGTTTTGACCTGAATGGTAAAGGAACGGACATCCTTCAAGAATTTGCCGCTCTCTTGCAGCTCCGTGATAATATATTTGGCATTGCCACCAAACAGAACTGGACCCCCTGAAGGAGCATCCAGAAGAGACTCTCTGCACATCTTGAGCCAGCTCCATCAGGCGAAGCCCAAGCATGGCATCTAAGGCAGATACCAGTAGCCTACACCTCATGCCACCGAGTCGAGGTGGTATGGAGGGGATGATGGAAGGAAGATTTGTCTATCCTGACTTTCTCCAGGAGCTTGTTCCTGAGCTGCTCATCGGAATCTCCTGAAGATCCTTTTCGAGATCCGACAAAGAGGATTTCTGAAGCCACCACCATGTAGGCCCGTAATTTAAAGAGTGAATGGTGCAAGTGGAAGAGGCATAGATCTTACAATCATACTGGTTCATCTGCTGACTCTTCATCTGGAGGAGAGGCTAAGATGTCTGGGTTGGGCTGATCTATCATGAGCGGCTGTGATCACAATAGAATTGGCCTTAGGTTGGGTAGTGAGGTGGAAACCCCTTCTGGGTGGTGGTATGTCCCATTGGCCTTCTTAGAAACAGCTGGGATGGACGACCGGTTGCTGTCAGATTGTGGACGAAGATCTTCATGCAGCCCTGTCCAAGTAGGAATGGGAGGGGTCCGCACTGACCAAGTCCAGATGTTCTGTGAGGCGTCTGCATTTGGGATCAATTCTTGGGAGACCCATTCACAAGATTCTGAATTGTCCAGAAGAGCTCTGAGAAGGGCGGATCCTCCGGAGGGATTTGAGACTCTTGGCTGAGACTCAATGGGAGAGTGAGGTTCTGACTGGTCCCCCATCAGATTCATCTGACTCAGATGATTCCGGCCTACAGGGCAAAGAGGCCTCTGGGACCGGATCGGTCTGAGATCTCTAACGCCTGAGGGCAGAACACCCAAGCCTCTATCCAAGGCTCAACTGAAAGGTGCGGGCTACTAGATAACACCCTGGTGAGGTGGGGTGGGCCTGACCACTATCTGAGGCTAACCCAACTCGGAAGCAGCTGATATTTTGCGTCCTTCCACCAGGCAGGAATGGCCTCCTGTTCCAGCTGTGGTGGTGGAGGAGGGTGAGTTGGTGGATAGCCTGGTTATCCCTGCGGGGTAGAGGGTAGCTAGGCGGTGGGTACCAGTAAGGTACTGATATCCTGATAATGTGGCCTGACCCGGCATCTAGTAACCCAAGCGTTGGAGGAGGGTATCCCTGTGATGGACCCCAGCATTGGATACTGTGGCATGTATCGAGATAGTACCGGTCGGGCCAGGAAGGGCGTAGGGCCCCGCTGAAGGACCGTTTGGTGGTGGTTCCAACGGGCGGAGTGGGGGAGAATCTCTGAGGGGTCCGAGGCAGTAGGATCCATACCACCCCAAAGGTGTCTGGTGAGAGATCTGGCGTCAAGTGAGGATCCATCAGCAGAAAGGAACCCGGCGAAGGGGAAAGTCAGGAAAAGTCCCAGTCGACAGATCCTGAAGGGTGTCCAATGCAAGAGGGTCCTGGTGATTAGGCCAACAAGGTCAGGGAAGGACAGCGAATCCCTCAGAGGAGAGCCCTGGTGGGATGAAGAGGGACCTCCAAGCTCTCTACCTTGCATCAGGGTCCACAAGGGGAGTCAGATAGGAGAGAAGACACCACGGGCACGGGTGGTCTGGCGCCTGACTTAGAGGTGACAGTTTGGCCGCCAACGGAGGAGCCGTCACCAATTTACAGACTATGGCCGGGCTGACAGAAGCAGAGAGGCTAGAGTCAGGCTGATCGGCCTGGGCTGGGCGCCCAGCAGTGGAGCCGGAGGATGATTTAATGGCAGGTCTCAAAGCAGGTACCTTACCTGGTTCCTCCGAATAGAATACCCCCAACTGCCTGCTGACCTCAGCGGGGGCCGTCCTGGTCATAGAGGGAAGAAGACCCTGGAGGTGGGGTACTCATGGGGATGGAGGCCCCACCGAGATGGCGTTGGCTGTCTGTTTGGATTTTCCTGTGGAGTGGCTCTGCTCCGGCGTCTCTCTTTTTCCAGGGCTGGCAATGGCGATCTTTCCTCAGCTCCTGGAGCTCGTTTTTCCATCAATGCCAGTCTTTGGGTCAGTAAATGGGCATTGAGGGTCCTCTTGTGATGGGTGCGTGTGGGCTGGTTCAAGCCGGACAGATGGAACACTCAGCGGTATAATGTTTAGGCCCCAGGCAGGAAGGACATACTGGGAATGGTGGTCCCAGTGCAGGATCTGTCGCCGCGCGAGCACTTTTTCTTGGGCCGACGAGACATACACCGCTATATGGCGGCAATGACGATCTTTCCCTCAGCTCCTGGAGCTCGTTTCCATCAATGCCAGTCTTTGGGTCAGTAAATGGGCATTGAGGGTCCTCTTGTGATGGGTGCGTGTGGGCTGGGTCAAGCCCGGACAGATGGAACACTCAGCGGTATAATGTTTAGGCCCAGGCAGAGGACACACTGGGAATGGTGGCCAGTGCAGGATCTGTGCGCCCGCGCCAAGCACTTCTTCTTGGGCCGGCCGAGACATACACGCTATATGGATGGAGGAAGATTAGGAAATAAAGTGCGAAAAAACATCTGAAAATGGCAGGCGACTGAAGCTGTTCTACGCGTTAGGTCAATTCAGGTGATGGCGGTTAAGAACTGGAAGGTGGCGAGGGACCACCTTTTATAGTCATGCTGACATCCGTCACCTGACATTGGAAGTAGTGCCACTGATGATTGCTAGCTACAAGTTTGCCATGCAGTCCTGGCACGGGGGCGCGGTCCTTTCTGTGAAGACCTACTGCAGGAACCCTCTCAAAGTAAGATCTATAGTTCTAGTCGAAATGAGGTGAGCTGCGCTTCACGATGGGGGAGAAAGTAAATAAGATGGTTGAGGTCAGTACCGATTTATATGATACCGACACACGTATGACTACACAAGTCAGTGCCATCACCAGTGCTGCTAACCTCAAAGTTCTGGTTCCCACCAGATCCTTGTGACTTGGGTATTAAGACCAAAGTGTGGCTCTAAGGAGGATGTAGACTCTAGAAAGATTCACATTTATCCCCTGATAAAGGTTACACATGTAACATTGATACTGTTTAAGAATTATCTCCTCAGGTTAGAGTAGGTATTTTCATATTTAAGTTTTTTCAGCACAACTCCTTAGGAACCAGACATTTATTTATTTGTAATGTTTTGATCAGGAAAGGCACAGTATGTTGTGGCAGCTCATTTCCAGACTTGTCCGGGGTGGGGGTGATTACATGGACTTTTTTTTCCTTTATCCCCATGCCCGGCACTTTACTTCTTATCCTGCAGGTGACTCCTACTGTCCACCAGACTCACTGCTTGCTGACCCCCTGGCACCACCAAGTAGTGTCCATCCTCTACAGTTTCAGCTTATCCTGCTGGGGGCCTCTTTGCTCTCACCAGAAGGCGTTTACAGACAAGGTGGGCAGTTTCATGTTTTCCTCCCCTTTCCTTCCCACTCAGAGTACATGTAGCAAAATTTGGTGGTGGGGTGTAGAACATGGCAGCATGTGGTTATCCACGCTGCTGAATGTGCTTCACTGGGCCACCACCAGGATCCACTCCACAAGCAGTATGTGCTATATCCTCCCTACCAGGTAGGAGAATGTCGGCAAAGATGGTCCCTCGTCCTCCTGTTGGACTTTACTTTTGTCATCATGGGTGCAGGGTGAACAAAATCTCAGTGTGGCCAGGAGCTTCACTACTTAGCACCATGGAGCTAGTACATGGACTTGGTTTACTGACCGGGAATGCTGTCCAGAACACTGGGAAAATCCCTACTCTTAGTCAGTAGGGAGCCCTTGTCTGCCAAAATCACACTGGTGGATACCAGCTAGGACACAGGTGGAGGTGAGGAGGTCCTGCACTAACTGTGCTGAGGCAAATTAAATGTGCACTGTACAGAGTTTTGCTGCAGTACCCAATTTTGCAGAAGTTGTACCTGGAGAGCAAGAATTCACTGATATGGAGGCAGAGCGGTGGAGTTGACGATCTAGTCTGGTAACATCTCATTCAGCAATGCAGAGGGACGAGGAGATGGGGACTGACTTGGACACGGCTGACATGGGACTGAGACTGCAGTAGAGCAATTGCTGTATACCACAATGAGCAGATAGAGTGGTCCTCCTCCAGCTCCTTAGAGAGGAATAGGAACGCATTCAAAGAGTTATGCTTATTAAATGCCTGGCAGCCGCTAAAACAGAGACAGTCCAGAGCAGCTGAGCGGCAAAACAGACTCAAATAGTGAAGAAACAAACTAGTTTAAACTGCAGAACCTTAGTGCTGCTCATAGCCTGGGGTTGTGGCAGGGTCACTCTGGAGTAGACTCCACCTGCTCAGCCTTTACAGGCTTGGTGCATGGATGTGGCCCTGGAGGTGGCCAAGTGCACAAGGTCAGCAAGGTCAAGGTTTAATACTAATGAAGATATGCAGATTTCCAGCACTGCAACTGTACCAGCGTCTCTTGACCCTTCAGTGCCAGCGGTACAACAAAAAGATTACAATATGGAACCTGACAGTGTGATATTGCTGAGAATCACAAACCACACTGTGGCTGAGTTACCAGGGTAGGTAACTCCACAGAACAGACTGTTCCTATTTATTCATTTATTTAATTTAGTTTTTGTTAACCGGAAAGTGCACTAGCCACAGCAATGACTATTTTCAGGCATGACCGGGACAGGCAATACAGCACCAAGATCTTCCTGCTGAAATGGAGGAAATAAGGGGCTCCATATGGACAGAGGCTCAGATTAAATCATTCCCAGTAACTACAGTGTTCCAGATGAGAATGGAGACCACCCAGAAAGAGAGGATCTGCTGGCAGACTGGACAATGGGAACTACAGACACCAGGGCAGAGGCATTGCAGGTCTGAACTGATGCAACAGAGGCACACAAGAAATCTGTTCCAGGTACTTCAGGGGTAGTACATGGGGAAGGGGTTGGGGAAGCTGTCATGGGTAACAGGCCACAGCTGACAATGGCTGTCGGGTCTCCCACAGATGGAATGAGGGCAGGGTGTTGCTGATATCAATCTTTGTAGTGAATCTGAGGAGGAGAGGCAAGGGTCTTCTGAGAATCTGCCCTCCCCATGGATGCCCAGAATCAGTCAACCCCCTCAACTAAATGATGGGAGATTGAGGCCTAGAATCACCACCTCCACATGGCTGACCTGTTCAGCAAAAAGACAAACCAGCCCAGAGATGTAATGCTGTGAGGCTGATTACAATAAAAGAAAGAGTATCTAACTGAGGGCCCAGTTCTATACACTGTCAAGACACATAAAACCTAGACAAGCTGCCAGGAAGACCCATATTGTCAGGGGTGGGCTCCATTCATGGAACCGCTGGCATTCTTTGTCAATGATGTTTTAAAACCTTTGGTGTATAAGCTCCCTTCATTCCTGCTAGACACAGGGGACATATTAAATATACTACAGGAACAGCAGGTTAGTAAGGATTCCATCTTGGTGACTTGATGTTAATTCCCTGTACATGAGCATCCCTCATACAGGGGCCTGAGGACAATGAGGTACTACCTTAACAGCAGGGAGGAGGGATCCAAACCCTCAATAGACCTCTTGGTGGACATGACACTAATAGTATTGGAAGGGAATTACTTTAGTTTCATAGGACAATACTATCACCAAGAAACAGGAACAGCGATGGTGCAACATTTGCACCCAGTTATGCAAATCTGTACCTAGACAACTGGTAGGAGGAATTCATCTGAAATGAGTGCACCAATCCATACCTCTCAAAAATAAAGGTTTGGAAGCACTTTATAGATGATGTATTCATGATCTGGAGGCAACATGCTTGAACTAGGCCTATTCATTGACTATCTACATGAGAGCAACCCACACGAAAGATTCACATACCATGCAGACAGAGAGAGGCCTGGGGTGAAGACATTAAGAGGGCACAGATGGCACACTAGCCACCAGTCTGTCCAGGAAGCCCACAGATCCACAATACAACCCTGTTAGACAGCAGCTGTCACCCGACATACAGTAACAATATCCCCAAGAGTCAAGTTTTACGTATCAGATGAAACTGTAGTAAGCAGGAAACATACAAGATGGAATCTGCTGCACTGGAGAGAAGGTTTAAGGAGGCGCTATGCTAAATACATAACAGATTCAGCAAAGAGGAGTAGTGAGATGTTAACAGGAGTCTCTGTTGGCCAGAGATCAGAGCGGTGAGGTAGGGGATAAAATGGAATTCTTTTAACGTATCAACTTTGTCAGTACATATAGTATCAGGTCCTGGAAAATAAAATACTTTATAAGTGTATGTCCTAGCTGGCCTGGTGGCGCAGAGGTTGGGCGCTGGATGCCTTACCTCGCACTATGCAGCGACCGGGTTCGAGAATGACCTCGGGCTGTCGGGGTGCTGGTGTGGGGAGAGCAGAACTGAGCATGCTGGCGGGCAGCTCTCCTCTCCTGAGGTGGGTTGGCACCCCCTTAGTTCCACTCCCATCGGGTGGCGGTCTGAGTGGGTAGCATAGGGGAGAGGGGCAGCAAAGTATCTGGAGGTGGAAGGAGCTGAGCTGGCGCCACGAGGTGTGGCGTGCCTCCACACCAAGCTTACTGACCATGTGCGGGGTTGGGGGGTGGTGGTTGGGGAGAAAATCTGTAAAAAAAAATACATGTGTCCCCGTCGTCAGTTGGGAGGAGGCGTGACGGGACCAAAAGCTAAATACCACCAAAAATAAACTGGTATGTCCTTGGAGCAGATGCTCGCCTGAGGAAAACATCACTAAACCCTCTAGAATGGCACACAGAAGAGCCAGGAACCTCAAAGACAGAATTGGTCAGCTTTATTCCTCAATACCTAAACCCAGGAACTGGTCCAGCATTACCCAAAGGTGCAGGAAATACAACAGGTGCAAATACAGCCCTTACATAAACCAGAGTACACAGGTAACAAAACCCTACAGCAGGGAAACTGTAGAAATCTCACAGTGCATAAATTGTGACACCAAGAGGGTGGTGTACCTTGCAGAGTGCAGTTACGGGTATACTATGAAGGACGTATGAAGCGCAAACTGAAAGAGAGAATAGGGGAACATATGAAAGCAGTTATGAATGAGAATCTGGAATATGCCCAAGCTGTATACATGCTGAATATGAGAAACAGATGAACACAGATTGAACTTCACAGGCCTGGAACAGATGCGTCTGGGGTCAAGAGGATGGGACAGAGAACTGGCACTAAGCAGGACAGAATACTACTGGATTTACAGGCTGGGTGCATGTGTTGCCCCCAGAGAGTTGAATGAACAAACAGAACTGGAACCATTCTTGAGAGAGAACTAGAAGTTAATGTGGGAAATTAACTTATGACTGTTATGTATTTTCCTTTCTAGGAGGATCTTAAAGAGTTGGTGACACGTTCAGGAGAACTTTAATAAAACCTAATGTTTAGACACAGTCCAGCTTGTTTTCCTATTGCTGCTGTATTTCTCCTTCCATTACTTATTACTGAGGTTATCTGTATGAAAACAAGATCTTTGCTTCTGAAGAGTTTGTCTATTCCTGCTAATTTCTCCTACATGAAGTCACAGAGCACTGCTTATGACATCACAGTTACTCCCATGGCAACAGACTGTAATGTCACAACAGAAGATTATGACTTGAAGTGGGGAGTATGCAAAATGCAGACAGACTCTAAAGAAACTCTTAAGTGATAAAGATCATATATTCATGCAAATTTCCGTGAGTAATAAACAATGGGAAGGAGAAATATATAAACTATAAATGGAATGCAAGCAGGTTTGTACCTAATTATTATGCTTTTTAAAGTTTTCTTTGAGGCATTAGTAGCTCTTTAAGTAAAAGTATTCATCACATCCTTTAAAAGTTGCCTGCACAAAAGAATAGAGTAGGCACAAACAGAAGACTTGGTGGCATAAGTCCAAGGCATTTACTCTCATATTCCCTCCCTCTCTTTCCCCTCATTTCCCTCAACTCCTTCTACCCACCCAATATTACTCTACCAAACGCCCTCACTTATCTTTTAGGAAATAAATTTAAGATGTCTGCATTCTAAAGAAATAGGTCAGTATAACTGCAAAGCAACATAAATTTGCCATGGCAGCATTTTTGATAAGAGGGCAAGTTTATAGAAATGCAAGAATGCTGTAATAATATATACTGTACCAAGAATTTTTTTTTTGTAGCACTTTTGGTTGTTCTCTTTCTTAATATGTACTGTATATTAAGAAGCACATAGGCTCTTTGTTTTAAGCGGTAGCACAAAATGGTCTGTCACTTTAAATTAATCATGTGATATAAATGTTGAAACCACTTTGATAAAGCCTAATATAGGTGAACATATCAGTCTCTTTTAATACACCTTCATAGCCAGCCTGGTGGCGCTAAGGTGATGTGCTGGATACACAGTGCCCACTCTGACAACCCGGGTTGAGGAGCGACCTCGGGGGTGCCAGCATGGGGAGGGTGGGAGCAGAATGGAGTGCCTAATGGCAGCCTCCCCTCTCGTGAGGGCTTGTCGCCTCAGTTCCGCTGCCACCGGGTGGCAGTCCAGTGGCAGCACAGGCAGGAGGGAGCAGCAAGGCGGGAGGCGACTCAGAGCAGGCGTGTTTGTGCATCTGGGATTGAGGACAGGTGAAAATGGGAAAAAACACATAAAATATATAATCCACCTTCATGAAGTGTTGTTCTGTTTTGTATGAATAAATTGCACAGTCGAAAGCATTCTTTAATGCACATCAATTTATTCTGAGTGGAAGTGAGTTCCATGACTAATTCTTGTCTGAACTGAAGTGTCACTGAGAACCCATCCCCAGCACGTGGCTCTGAACCAGGAAATGCGAAGGCTGTCCGGGTCTCCCCAGATGGAATGAGAGTGCAGGGGTTCCTGATATTGATCTTAGTAGTGGATCTGAGGAGGACAGGCAAGGGTCTTCTGAGAATCTGCCCTCCCCATGGATGCCCAGAATCAGTCAATCTCCTCAACTGAATGATGGGGACCGAGGCCCAGAATCCCCCACCCACATGGCTGACCTGTTCAGCAAAGAAAAGACAAACCAGCCCAGCGATGTAATGCTGTGAGGCTAAAGTATAGGGGAGGCCTTGAAGATGCCCCGACCAAGTCCTTATTGCAAGAACTTTGCCTAGAGACTCAGTGACATTCTATGCCTCAGAGACACAAACCCTCATCCACTCAGGGGGACACTATTTACAACATCTACTTGAAAACCTCTGAATTACTAGACAGATTCAGGTGTAAATACCAGACATTAACAGATACCCCACTGTAGCTTCCTTTTTGGCTATCCCTTTTAGCAGCTACGCTGTCTCAGCCTCGGGGGTCAGGCCCTCTGTTCCCATAGTGCCCAACCTCGAAGTGCAATATGTGAACAGGAGACAAACAGGGTAACCCTCCTGCCTGTTTTGGGTCTGATCAACTACCAGTCTTGAGCCTGGGGTCAAATATGAACCCTTTTTAGCAAGCACACCCAGGTAACAGGTCCAAATATCGCACCTCTTCGGGAATGCAGTGCAATACTTGAGCCAGTGGGCACATCACCTGGTTCACAATCCCCTTCTGACTCAATTAAGACCTTGGTATTTTCTTACCTTGCTGTATATGGTAATACACTGTAAGCTTAACAGTTCTGTCAGAATTATCAACACTGTCCCAGCATTCACACTCAAAATGAGAAAAAGGCTCAGGCAGGATTTCAAGGAAAACAGAGTTTACTAGAATCAAAAATAGTAAATAAATACAAAACACAGAACATATAACATTAATGGTATAGACATGAAAATAATGGAAATTACAAAACCAAATGCCTTTTTACTTAGTAACTAATCCTACCCCAGTTTCAATTAGTAAATAGCAGTGCTGGAATTACCTATCTTTGGTAGAAGTGCTTCTTGAGAGTCCAGAAATAAAAGTGTTTCTTGAAAGTCCAAACACAAGTATATATTGTTCCTCTGCAGCTTGACAATTATGAGGGGAAAAGATCCCACCTAGCTTGTGAGGTCACAGCTCTGTGGTGATGCTGGCTGTGAGGTCACTCTCATTCCTGCATTCGAATTAGTCACAAGTAGCTGTACTTTGCTAAGCATCCCACTTAAAGAAAAAAAATATATATATATATATATATATATACTTTTAATTAGCCACAGTTTTATGGCAGGTCAAATTACCCTTTGATCTTCAGAGTATATCCTGAAAGCTATTTCTCTTAGTAGTGAGAAGTTTCACAGGTAACTGTCAGAGTTGGCTTACCTCCTGATAGGTAAGTAAAATGCAGTCTGTTATGAGCCAGTTTCCTAGGTTTCAAAACAGTGGTTGTTTTATAACCTGTTTCTATTATAGTCCCAGGAAGTCCGCTTTACAAGCTAGCTGTGACAACAAGCAAGGCCAGCACATTTAAAAAAAAAAATCCAATATCCCATGAGGCTCTGCTGCTTGGCCTGTTTCTAAGCAGATGTCTAAACATAAATGTATATCAAAATATACTACAAATAATAAGCAGATGGCTACCGTCACACTCACTATTAAGACAGCTACAGTATTACTGAAGGATGAAGTGGTTAATGTAATGCATTAGTGGATGTTATAGAGGCATTGTGTGCAGGTGTGATGGGGAAGGTTTAAAAGGGAAGTGAGGCAGTTTTATTTTACAGAAAGGGTGGTAGAGTTGTGGAACAATCTGCCAGCTGATGTAGTGGGCACCAAAACTGTCGGTGGTTTTGAAACACAGCTGTGACAGAATATAGAGCTTAGTGGTTTGCTCAGGATGGTAATGGTAGGGCAGGGAGCATGGGGGTGGATAGTGCAGGTTGGTAAGCACCCTCTGGGTACCTACTAGTTAATTTTAGGTTGCTAGGTGGTTGGGCTGGTTGCTAAGTGTGCGAGGCAGGAAGAGCTAGTGGTGCCGTGAAGTCTGGATGTGAGCCTGCTTGCTGCCTGCAGGTGGGGCCCATATTAGAGGGTATAAATAGAGATAGAGATTAGATTCTGAAGGATTCTGAGAGACAGACCAAGGGAGAGAGGAGTCGGGGGGTTCAGCCATAGGAGTTCAGCCGGTGGGCCGTGGTAGGGCCGGTGGTCCACTTGCCGCCCTGGCCCTCCACCTTGAACCCCATGAAATTAGGCGACAGTTGGTTTTTAAGCAAGGGGTGCATGGAACAAAACAAAGGGCCTTTTGGTGCATTTGGGAGCGGGAGCCGGAGCCTGGGGTGAAGAAATTAAAATGGAGGCCCACCAAATGAACTTCAGCACCTTGGTAGGGGTAAGCACTGATAGGGCCTAAAAGAAAGATTGCCCGTGGGTGAGTTTAGCTGCTGGGTCAGATGGTTTTATTGTGGGTGGGCCTGCTATGGTAGAAGGGCATGGGGCATGGCTTGGAAGTGGCAGCCCTTGCAGTTGAGGTGTAACGGTGGTAGAGTTACCCCTATTCCCAAAGTTGGAGGCCGCTGCAGGTTGGGACCCACAGGGTGAGCCACTTACAGGCGGGAAAGTCCATTTGAGGAGTGATGTTTGGGACCCCAGTGGAGGCAGTCCATTGGGTGATCTGGTGTGGCACTGGCAGAGGTCCCCGATGAGTCAGTTCAGAGGCTGGAATCACTGCATGAGCAGAGCATGCCAGGGTGACTAGGATAAAGGCTGGTGGCACCAAAACCGCCCGAATCAGGCGCAGCTGCTGCTGAGGCATCAGCGATTGGATGTCTGAAAGGGTTCTGGTGGTCCAGTTCTTGCTAAAAGAACATCAATTGAAAGTTACTGAGTTAAGATTGCTTGGAAAGTAAAAGGGTATGCTCCATAAGAATTGGCCCAGGTGGAGAAAGTGTGCGATCAGGCAGACTGGAAGGAAATGGAAAGCATCAGAGGGTTTGGGACAGTAGAAAGCGTCTCATGCTATCATATGCCCAGAGAAATGTATAGGAATAGAATTGCAAAGAAGAGTCTGGCTGGAAAGAGAAGTAGTAGCTGGGAAAAAAGTTGAGGAACAAGATGTGAGTTGAGAGAAGAGTAATAGTGTCACGCTACCTCAACTGGAGCCTATTTCATCCCAAAAGTGCTGTGAGGAATTTAGCCTGCAGACTTAAGGAAAACTGCATGAAATAATTAGTCTGTTAGCCCAATAGACTGTTACAGAAGATGTTCCAGTTGTGTTGGTGAAAGAAAACCACTATATTTCATACCCCTGTTCCATGGAGTGGTTGTTACTGGTTTTCAAGTTTAAGTAAAATTTTTTTTTGCATTTTGATCTTGAAGTGGACAATGCACTTAATCAATGTGATTATGCCTGCTTTTGCTACTTATCAGTTTCCCCTGCAGTTTCCTGAACATTCTAGCAGCAGATTTGGTTCCCCAGTTATCGTGATCTCCAGTCACAACAAATCAATGAACCAGATAACAAGTTATTCTAGTCCATCTCCTTGGACTATGGTTGCTTCAGGTTGTGAGTTCCCCTCCACTAGCTGCCATCTGGATACACCTAGATGGCGAGGAGGGACTATAGTACCCAGTATGGACAATAGGTCCCAGATTTGTTAGGCTTTTATGGACAGACTGAATGGACCAGTGGCCTCTTTCTGCCATCATTGTATATGTTTCTGTTATCTTCTGGTTAGAAAAACTGTGTAATGTTCTGGATAGGTCAATTCCTATAATTGATTCAGAGAACATCTGGATGGAGGGCTGGAAGATTAAAATCAGACTCCACTGTTCTGACAGAGGGTTATCCCATCTGCTAAGCAGCTTTTATTTAAGCAAAAACAGAACCTTTTGTTTCTATCCAGCCAACCAAAAATATTTTCTCCTATTTGTCTAATTGTCATATAATAGCTCTTTAATGCCTAATGATCAGGCCTCTGTAACCACTGAATCGTGTATTGTCTTATTGTCCACCCTGACGTGGAACCTTTGTAAAGAGCTCATGCTCAAAGGTCTTCCGAAATACTAATTAAATGAATACAAATTAAATCTACACCTGAGTAATGCATGTGTGACAAGCAGCAATGTGCAAGGCATGACTTGAATATGGGCTACAAGTTAGCCTGTACTTTAAAAACCCCTACAGATGTAAAGAACAATAACATACTTACCATAACAGTACATCTTTGAGACAATCTCTTCACTAGGCCACACCTTGGGAACTACAGCAGTCACTTAATAAAACCACATGGAAGCGTTTGCTAGCTGGGGTGCCCATGACAACGTCATCGTCCAGCATCTACATAAATGTAGGCGGCCCAATCATTCCTCAGTTTGCCACTGGAGATTAAGCACAGAGGACAGCCACCCATGGAAAACCAAGAGATCAGATCAGCAACAAGTAAACAAGGCAATATATGATGCTGGATATAACAACCATAGATTAGAATAAGGCATAATATCTGATGCAGTCGTCACTAACTCAGCAGGGGGCAGAGAGAGGGATGGCATGGCTTAATGGAAGAGATTCTCTCAAAGATCTACTATTATGGTAAGTATGTAACTGTTTTATCTTCAAGGATAAGTGGTCCATTCGCCACACCTTTGGAATGAGTCCGCTGCAGTCCAAAAGCCACAGGAGGTTGTCGCAGTCCAACACAGTCAAGACAGGAAGTCTTACAGTACAGCAAGACCAAAACCAGCACATCTATGAAAAATGATGTCCGTACTGTAATATTTGGTGAAGGTGTGGACAGTGCTCCATGTGGCTGCAGCACAAATGTCAGCAGCAGGGACATTTCTGATATGAGCAGTAGAAGTGGCTATTTCCCTTGTAGAATGACCATGAACTGCACCAGGAAGTTCCTTAGTGTACTTCCTATAACAGGACATAATACAATGTGCCAGCCATTTGGAAAGGCACTATTTAGAGACAGGAGCACCCTCTTTCCCATGGGCAAACAAAACAGAGGCCAAGAGGACTTTCTATAGACCTTGGTGCGATTCACACAATATCTCAGTATTCACTACATCTCTCTTTTTTTTTTTTTATCACAACATTATTTGTCACCTCCTCCGTGGACCCGGCAGAACACTGACCCCTCCCTAAAATCGTCCTCCGGCCCATCATGGGTCCTGGCGGGTCCCAGTATTTTCCTCCATTTTTCTCCCTGCCCTCTGTGCAATGGGCGCAACAGCCGTCTCCACCTCAGCGGTGGCCAAACACCTGGGCACAGGTGGGACCCCTCTTGTGCTGACAGCGCAGCACGCCCACCCTCACCCGAGGAAGGAGAGCAGTCCTCTGGCGCTCAATCCTACCTCCCAGCCAACCCGAATGACCCGAGTCCGTTCCCGAACCGGGTCACGGTGTGGCGCAAGGGTGGCGTCCAGCACCTCAACCTTCAGTGCCACCGGCCAGTGGAGTATTCTATGTATGTCTAGGTGTGATTCACATAATATCTTAGTATTCTACATACATCTAGGTGTGATTCACATATCTCAGTATTCTATGTACATCTAAAGTATGGAGCAATGCTTCACCCTGACTGGCATGCTCAAGACAATAAACAGGAAGCTGCATCGTTTGATTCAGTGTAAACTCAGATAGCATCTTTGGTAGAAACTTAAGATTTGTACAAAAAACTATCTCTGTGAAAAATCAAATGAGCGTACAAATTTGCCAGCAGAAATACGCCTACCTGGTCTATCAAGTCTGCTCGAGTGTGCAGCTAACACCCTCATCTTGCAGCTGCCCGCCCTCCTCCCATTCCAATTACCCCCACCTTGTCCCATCCTTTTGAAACTACCCACCGTGTTACAGGCTACCACCTCCTCTGGTAGAGCATTCCATTCCATTCTGCCACGACCCTCTCCATGAAAAGTGTCTCCTCATTTCTGTCCTAAATTTTCCCCTCCAGTCTAAGGCCATGCCCTCTCGTGTCCCTCCTCCTCCTCAGCCAGAGTATCCCTCAGTGCCCACCTGGTTTATCCCTTTATGTATTTAAATCATATCATCTCGGTCCTTCTCTCCTCCAAGGAGTACATGTTCAACTCTCTCAGCCTCTCCTTGTATGGTCTGTCCTCAATCCCTGGATCATCCTTGTTGCCCTGTGTTGTACCTCCAGTAATTTCAGATCCTTCTTCAGATATGGGTGCCAGAATGCACACAGTACTCTAGGTGTGGCCTGACCAGTGCCCTGTAGAAAGGCAGGATCACCTCCCTGCTCCTGGAGGAGACCCCTCTCGTGATACAACCCAGCATCCTGTTGGTTTTCGCTGCCACACTCCTACACTGCTCTGTATTGTTCATCTTCCCGTTACAACCACCCTAGATCCTTCTCCTCCCTCGGTGGAACCTAGCTGCACCCACCCAGCTGGTAACCTCTCCCTAGGTTCTTTACTCCAAAGTGCAGGACTTTGCACTTTTTACGCACTGAACCCCAACTGCTGCAGCTTTACGACCACTCCATCAGTTTGGTCCAGGTTATCCTGCAGCCTCTGCCAACCTGCTATAGTCCACCACCACCCCAATTTGTTATCATCAATGAATAGACTGATCTTATTCCTGATACCATACAAGATGTCCACTATGAATATTCCAAACAGCACTGGCCCCAGTACCGATCTCTGCATTATCCCGCTTGTCACAGCTCTTGGACATGAGAGTTCCCCACCACCACCACCACTACCCCTCTGCTGTCTCCTGCAACCAATTCTCAATCCATTTAACCATCTTAGTCCCCACCCCACATCTCAACTTCCCTCCCAACCTCCCATGCAGCACCAAATCAAAGCTTTACTGATGTCCACATATATGACATCCACCACATGACCCTTGTCCAAGTCCCTGTGACCCAGTCATAATACTCAACTAGGTTCGTCTGGCAGGATTTTCCATGAGACAAAACCATGCTGTGACTGTCCTGGAGCCACTGTCTTCCATAAAGTTCACATATTATAGACTCAGCTCTGAGATCCTTGAATAGAAGTGACTACAACTAAAAAAATAATTTCCATGACAAAGCATGAGGCCACAGCTCACATCTGGCTCAAACAGAGCCAACATCAATTCTCAAGCACAAAATTCAAGTCCCAAGAAGGGACTGGTTATGAATAGGTTTCATATGCAGAATACCTCAAAAAGTACAAGACACTTCTGGCTGTGCAACCGTATGGCCATCAAGAAGGGCATGGAAAGTTGATATACAGTAGCAGCCAAATGCACCTTAAGGGAGGAATACTGTAGGCAGAATCTGACAGGAAAGCAAGTATTACAGCACTTCATTTACAGGACACGTGAATGGGTCCAAATTCTTGGAAGCAGCCCACAAAGTAAACTGCTTCAATTTCAAGGAGTAAGTGTATCTGGCAGAAGGCTTTCGAACGTTACCAGAACATCAGCAACTTAGGGATACCCCAAAGCGTGCCATGGCTATGTTTTCAAGAGCCATGCATGCGGTGTAGGGACTTCAGGTTCAGATGGACCAGACAATCTCTGCAACAACAGACCCGGACACAACGGTAAAGGTACTGGTGGTTCCACTGCCAGCTGTTGTAGGAGTGGAAACCATATTTGGCGAGGCCATAACAGGGCTATGAGGATGAGGGTAGCACCTTCCATCCACAGTCTCAGGAGGACTCTGTATTAGCGGAATTGGGAGAAATGCATATAGAATTTCCCTTTCAAGACAGGAACAATGTGTATTGTCAGAAAACTCCAGGCCCTGGGCGAGCAGAAACAAAGGCTGTTTTCGTTGTGTAGGGACTAAAAGGTCCAACTCTGGATGACCCCACCTTGCAAAGTCATCTACCACAGAGGTCTGAAGTTCCCATTTGTACAGCTGGGACTGCGACCTGCTTAGCCTGTCTGCTAAGGCGTTTTGGAGTACCTGGGAGATGCACGGCTGTCAGTTGGAGCCATGGGACAGAGCCCAGTACCATACTCTTATTGCTTCCTTGCACAGGGATAGGAATGAATGCCCCTTGTTTGTTGATGTAATGCATCACACTGGCATTGTCCATCTGGATAAACAGAGGACCCGGTGTTAAATGCTCCTGGAATGCCTGCACATTGCACAGGACAGCTCTCATTTCCATGACATTGATGTGCAATCTGGCCTCCACCTGGGACCATAACCCGTTTGTCTGGAAGGGACCTAGATGCGCACCCCATCATGAACCCGAGACATCCATGGTGAGGATCTGTGCAGGAGTTGGGACAAGAAATGGAACACCATGCAAAGACTTGTTCAATCCATTCACCATAGTAGTGCCCTGCACAACAGAGATGTGACAAGGACCCTTTGGTTCAGCTCATCCGTCAGCTGATCCCACTGGACCCTGAATGTCTACTGTGGTATCCTCATGTGGCAGCCAGTGGCACCATCATAATGGCTGTAGCCATGAGACCCAGAAGACATAACATGGGCCATACAGGAACACAGTGACTTCTGCATATCACCTGTGCTTGAGCAATCAGACTTTCCACTTTGTCCTGTGGCAGGAAAGAAAAATTACTCACCTTAGTAATGTTGTTTCTTCTAATGGAGTCTTGCAGTATTATGACAATTGCAGTTTGTCCCACCATTAGAACTGCTCCGGAGGTGAAGAGTTAACTCCCATTCAAAGAATGGAACTTGGAAGCTGTGAGCTCGGTTAAACTCTGTCTGGGTAATTTCAAACCCAAACTGTCAGATCTTCTGAGCAAAACTCACTAAGGTCTGTGTGGAAGCTGTAACCTACACTAGCCAACTGGCTACCTGACTATTAAGACATACTCCTGGTCCCAACACAAGACTCAAGTCAGGGACCAGAAGTAATAATATAAGTAATAATATGACATAAAATAAAAACATCACACCCCAAAACCCCAAGGAGGGTGGAAAACATATAATAGGCATAACTAGCACCCACACTAGGCTGTCCACCCCATACCCAAGTAGAAGTTCTGAGAGGGGCAGGCTGGGGGAGGTCATAATATAGCAAGACTCCATTAGAAGAAACAACATTACTAAGGTGAGTAATTTTCTTCAAACAACATGAAGTCTTGCTATTATTATGACAATTGCAAAATACACAGCAGTACCTCCATGGAGGAGGGACAGAACCTACTTAGGGAATAGGCTCTGAAGCACAGCTGTGCCAAACCCAGGCATCCCTCCTGGCCCTGGACATCAGGAGTAATGCTTGGTGAAAGTATGTACCATTTTCCAGGTAGCTGCTTGACATATCTCTAAGATAGGGATGTCTCTGGCAGCAGCTAGAGCTTAGCTGTACCTCTGGTAGAATGAGCCCTCAGGCCTGAAGGGAACTTTCCCAGTTTTGATAACAAAATTGGATACAAGAGACAATCCACCTGGCAATGGATCTCTTAGTGGCAGGTTTCCCTTTTCCGACTTCACCATAAGTGAGAAAAAGTTGGAGGATTCGAACCTGTGACCCTTAGTACGCTCTATATAGTAACTTAGGGCCCTCTTAACATCTAAACTGTGTAATCTCCTCTCACCAGAGGAAGAATGGTCAGTGAAAAACACTGGAAGGAGATAGATTGATTAAGATGGAAATCTGAAACCACCTTAGGCAAAAACTTCCTGTTAGTCCTGAGGACTACCTTATCCCTATGGAAAGAAATAAAGTCAGTTTCTACTGACAGGGCTTATGCAACTCACTTATAGCCTGGCAGAAGTGATAGCCACTAAAACAGTTTTCCAAGTTAGTACTTAAGCTCTGCAGAAGACAGAGGTTCAAGGAGGTTGCATTAACTGGGCAATGCAAACATTAAGGTCCCAGGCAGGGGCGGATCCTAAAAGGTGGATTAGAATGAAGTAACCTTTAAAAAACTTGAAAATACAGGGTGAGCGGAAAGAGAGGAGGGCTTTCCTGCTGAAACAAAAGCAGAGACAGCTGCCAAATGTACTTTCAGGGTAGCTGGTCTCAGTCCCAAGGAAATTAAGGTGGACCATATAGTCCAAAACAATGGGCAAATCAGCAGATTCCGGGAAATATGTTTCCCAGAACACCAAATGGAAAACCTTTTCCACTTAGAACTGTAAGTAACCCTAGTGGGAGGCTTCCTAGAAGCCTTTGGGATTTCAAGAACACCCTGAGAAAGGTGCAGGTCAGCAAATTCTAACTCCTCAGAGCCAGGCCTTGAGGTTGAGGATTTGAGGTTAGGATACCAAACTCTCCCCTGTGCACAGGTTAGCAGGTTGTGATTCCTGGGAGGCACAGGGAAGATGGACTGCTAGTGACAGAAGGAGTGGGTACCAGGGCTGCCTGGCCCAATCTGGGGCAATCAGAATCATCCTGCAAGGCTGGGATCTGATTTTGACTAGCACCTTGAATAGGAGAGGAAGGGAAATGCATAAAGAAACTTCCTTTCCAATCTAGGAGAAAGGCATCCAGGGATTGAGCCCAACACTGGGGCCTGCAACAGAACAGTGGAAGTTGGTGATTGTCTGGAGCTGAAAAAGATCTATCTGAGGGTGCCCCATCTGGCAAAACTATCCCCAGTACTTGAGGATCCAGAGACCATTCGTGATGGCCCTGGGAAATCCTGCTGAGAGCATCTGCTAAGACATTGTCCTTTCCTGGAAGGTGAACTGCTATGAGGAAGTGTTCAGGGAATAGGCCAGAACCACAACTTCATTGCCTCGGTGCACAAGGCCGAAGACCGGTAGCCCCCTGTTGATGATGTACCACATTGTTGTGGTGTTGTCTGTTCTGACTTGCACCACTTTGTTCTGAACAGACACAGAAAACACTTGAAGTGCTAAAAGACAGCTCTGAGTTCCAGCAAATTGATGTGAGCACAGATTCCTGAGGGACCACTCCCTGAGTGGAGAGGTCGCCCATGTGGGCTCCCCACCCCAGGAGGGAAGCATCCGTAGTGAGGGTCAAGGAGTGAGACAGAGGAATGAAGGGACCCCCGTCTTAATTGCTCTGATCCTGCCACCACTGGAGGCCTGGATCAGGTTGGTCACTGCGACCAACTTGGAAGGGGTCTGTTCTCTGAGACCAAAGGCACTCAAGTGAAACTGAATGTCCCTCATCTGAAATCTTGCTCCTTGCACTACAGCTGTGGGCGCAGCCATGTGCCCCAGGAGCTGCAAAAGTGTCTTGCTGGTCGAGACCTGCAGAGTGAAGGAGGAGGCCAGAGCCACCAAGTTCCTTACCCTCTCTAAGGGTGGGAAGACTCTGGCCTGGAGTCAATTCTGCACCTATGAAGGTGAGCACCTGAACTGGTTCCAGAACTGATTTTGGAAGATCGAGCAAGAAGCCCGGGAGGAGAGCAGCTGCTGGGTAACTTGCAGGTGAGATCTTACCTGTTCTGAGGACTGGCTACAATGAGCCAGTCGTCCAGATAGGAAAAGACAACAATCCTTTGCCTTCTTAAATGAGCCACTGCTACTGCCAGACATTTTGTGAATACCCTTGGGGCAGAGGTGAGGCCGAAGGGCATTGCTCTGAACTGGTAG
The DNA here is from genome assembly GCA_016271365.2 of Neoceratodus forsteri. Classification (NCBI taxonomy): domain Eukaryota; kingdom Metazoa; phylum Chordata; order Ceratodontiformes; family Ceratodontidae; genus Neoceratodus; species Neoceratodus forsteri. The sequence goes on from CM028137.1 coordinate 325,795,437, forward strand.
TGACCTGAGGGCAGTTCGAATCTGAGGTACTTTCGGTGGGAGCTTCTGATTGGGAGCGTGAAAATAGGCATCCTTGAGGTCCAGGGAGGCTAGCCAGTCCCTGGCCTTAGAAGAGTAAAATCATTGCCAGAGTTACCATATTGAACTTTGGTTTCAAAAGGTGTTTGTTCAGATATCTCAGGTCTAAAATGGGCCGCCATTCTCCTGTCTTTTTTGGGGTAAGGCAATATCTGGAGTGCAGACCCTTGCCCTGGTGTAGGAGAAACCCTTTCTACAGCTCTGAGAGCCAGGAGGGTTGAGACCTCTGTTTCTAAAGTAAAGGTCTCTAAAGAGTTTGCAGGTGGGAAAGACCTGATTCTCATCTTTGGGAACTTTTGAAGCTGAAAACCAGACCCTGGCACTACTTCCAGGACCCACTTGTCTGAAGTTAGAGACACCCAGTTCTGAGCGAAGTAGCTAACCTGCCCCAGGTAAAGGAGAATCGGCCCTGGGCACCCCATCAGGGTGTCTGTTTGGCAGGTGCTTTAGGCTGAGGGATGGGAGCAGGCCTGCCCACACCCGTCTGCCTCTCCTCTGAAGAACCCCTCTGAGCATAAGCAGAGGAGGCCTGGGTTTAGTAAAAGGCCTGTGAAAAGGCCTACCTCTACCCTGGAGGCCTGCCTCTGAGGAGTGGCTTGCCGCTCCTTAGCCTGAAGCACTCTTATAGGTAGTCCTATATTCATCCATTTTCTTCATATAATTCTCTGTCTGCTCCCCAAACAGAGAATTTCCAACCTAGGAAAATCCATAGCCTTAGTCTGGGTATCCTGTGACAAGCTAGTACACCTGAGCCAGGCCAACCTGCAAGCTACAGGCGTAGCCATGACTCTGGGATACATCATTAAAATCCACAGCAGCATGAAACTGCACCTTAGATGCCTCAATGCCATCAGCAGCCACCTGTTCCAGCTCACTAGCAAGCTGGCCAGAGGCCTGTTTGGCCAAGACCATGACAGTGTCCCATCTAGATTTCTGATACCTTGCTACATAAGCCATGTAATTTGCTTGCCTGAGTCCCAAGGGCGCTGCCATTATTGTTTTTAGCCATGGCATCAATCTTCCTGGAATCCTTGTCAGGAGGATGTGAAGCCAAAGGAATATTAGCTTTATCACAGGCTGCAGCCTGAACCCACCAATGTGGCTGCATTGCTGTGAAAGAATTCTGTATCAGGACCTGACAGGTGTACCTCCTGTCCATCTTTTTGTCCACAGGAGGCACAGAATTAGGAGTTTTAAAATCTCTATTGTCTGTTTCCTAAATGATTTATGCAAGGAATAGACAATCTCCTGAACTCTGGAATATCCATCATTTCTACAAAATCAGGTTCCTCTTGTTCATCCACAGCTTCCTCCAATGGAAGCTGGAGGGTTCAACAACTTTTTGTAAAACATAAAGTGAGAGGTGGACTCAGAAAGCAAGGGAGATTCTAAAGGTCTGTCTGGGAGATGTCCGGTTCAATGGGCACACCCAGACCCTCAAAGTCACATTCATACTGTTCATAATCATCCTCCCCTCCTCTGGTTCCAAAATTCTTCAACAACATATTCCTGAACTGGTGGAACCGACCGAACCGACCTTTTATCAGACAGTGGCGGTTCGGACGGAACTGAAGAAAGTGACTGGACAATCTGAATAGCTCTTGCTATCTCTGCAGCGTCGGAGAAGAATTTTGGGCTCCACATGCTGATTTTCTTGTTTTCTTTACTGGAACTGGCTCCTCCGGCCAGCTTTACGTTGCCGAGGAAGTCTTGCCCTGGTCAGAGGCACTCCCTCCGATTCGGCTGGCACGGAACCGGACTGCCATCGGGTCAGCGGACTTTTGGCCTCTCGTTCCCTGAGCCTGCCAACTCTCTTATCCAGGGTGGCTGCAGGAAATTTTTACAAATCTGGCAGTCTGAATTGAGGTGGTCAAACCCCAGACAATATACACATGTGGTGTGTGGGTCAGCCTTGGCAAGACTTCCCCACAGGCATCACAGTGTTGAAACCAGTGGGCCGGTTTTTCTTTTGGGTTTCAGACATAATGCCAGCCTAACCAAAAACTTGCCTTTAGCAGCAGTACCAGGCAAGACACCCTTACTCGGTTCCTAACCGTGTCACGGTCTTGGAAAAACCGTAATGAAATCCGTTTTTTTAGAACCGATAAGAACCGAACCGCACTCTAAAACCTTCAATTCAAGTTTTAAAACAGGCTGATCGGTTCAAAACCGAACCGATAACATTACAAGTTCCACACAGAAAATAGACTTAAATTCTACGATACCACAGACAGAGCTTGAACGAGCGGTTTTACGGTTAAAATAATAATATTCTCGGTTGATTTGAACCGAGAAAGCTGTTTAAACCGAGAAATGAACCGAGCAGTAGGAGAAATCTCTGGGCGACTGTTCAGTGGCGGACAAAAGAATCTGACAGTTTGGGTTTGAAATTACCCAGACAGAGCTTCTCTAACGAGCTCGCGCTCCAAGTTCCATTCTTTGAATGGGAGTTAACTCTTTCACCTCCGGAGCAGTTCTAATGGTGGGACAAACTGCAATTGTCATAATATAGCAAGACTTCATGTTGTTTGAAGCATACCCCTTCTCTGTATCCAAGACTGCTTCTATGTAATACAGTCTTTGGAAGGAGTCCAGGGCTAGAAATTCATTTAAAAATGGTGTTCCCCACGAATACCATTTCATAAATTTAGTATTCCGTCTTGAAAACTGGTATATCAACACTATTTTGTATACCACTACTTCAGTTAGGAATAGATTTAGTTTCTAGACAAATTTGCCCTATTCAGCTAAATTAGATAAGATTTTTTGGGAGTGAGTAAAATACTCCTCGTTTTTGAACTAATCTGAGTAAAATCAAATATGGGGAGTAAAACTGACAGTTCCTAGATGGAGGAGTACTTTTAGTTAACTGTGCATCTGGCAATGAAATAAAAACTTAAATTATGTGTGGGTCTGTCTTATTCACACACACACACTGCATGAGATAATTCATCTGTGTCATGAGTCAACATACTAATCTTGACTTCAGCACAAGCACATTCTCTAGACAGACTAACTCTCGGGCAAGCACTGTCAGTAGCGGACAGACACATTTTCATTCACATTTCTAATCAGACAAAAAAGTGGCTAGTGTAGGCCTTCACTCATCCTGGCAAAGATTTAACTCGACAAGCCTTTTTTTCTTTAAAAATACTGCATGGATCAGACGGTCCAGTCTTTTGTTTTAATTATAAATATAAGTACAGCACATTACACTGTGGTTACCTGCTAACCACACAAAAAACACCAACAATGATTTGCTTTTTGAAGTGTGAAGATGCATAGCACTTGCCGCAATTTGATTTGCAAAATTAAAATTACTAAAATGTGTCAACACACAATTTTTTTATTTTATTTTATCCTGAATAAAATTCTCATTAAAATGTTCAGTCTTTGCATGATCTCTTTCAATAAAGACAAAGAAAGCCTGTCAGACCAGTAAATGAAAATTCAAATAGCCAGATTTTATTGCATTCAATAGTGTACAAACAAGACCTCTCATTAAGAGAAGAGGAGAGGAGCAGCCCACACTCCAATGGAAGTGAGGGCTGCCCCTTTGTTCCTAGTGAGAGGTCTCGTTTGTACATTAATCTGGAATTAAATCTGACTGTTATTAATTTCCATTTACTAGTCAACCCTTGTAGTAAGTGGTGATGGAATGTGTGTCTGACTTGAAGTAGCACACCTGTGGCATTGTTTTATTTTTGCTGTTTTCCTGAATACACACACAAGCCTAATTGGCCATACAGCTTAGGGTTATAGTGATGAGCTATGAATGAACTTCTTGGTGCATCCAGCAGTCCTGGGTTTAATTCCCATGATCACCACTTGCACACTGACTCTGAGCAAGTCAGTTAATCTCACCCGAAAACATAGGCACTTGCTTTTTATCAGTGGTTTATCAAAGAATACAGATAACAGACCTGGTTTGATTCCCACAACCTTTAGTAAATGCTGCTGCTATAAACCATTTACTCCTTTGCAATGCAATGCAATGCAACTTCAGAGTACTACAAAAGCTCAGTTTATGAAACCAAAAAAAAACTTACATGGGTTGCTGGCATTGGTAGAGGGCACACAACTCGGAAAAACTATGCTGACCTTTCTATTAAACAAAGCTCCCAAAAGCGAAGTGAAGTGCTGAAAAAGTTTGTTTGGTGGGCTAGCTGAATAATAATGTACGAGACCACCCAGCGTTGGCACTTCAGACTTTACTACGAAAGTTAATCAATCCACTACTTAAAGGCACAGACACCATTTACTAAGGCACCAAGTAAACAGTAGCCGCTATACCGTTTTGTTTAGCTAGCACCACAAATAAACTCTCTCTTCCAGCATTTCACATAGCTTTTGAGAGCTTTCTTTAATAGAATGGTCAGCACATCCCCCCACCCTCAGAGTTGTGTGCCGTGGTACCGCTGCTCCATTTGGTGTGTGCCGCCCAGACTTTCATTCACCTAGAGGATTCCAAGTGGAATTTGTAGTTCTGGCTGCACAATATCTTTTCATTTTAACATCTCCAACACTTGGAACTACTTTTCTTATGGTCCGTGATTGAACATTGGTAAGGGGGCGGTCTGCCTATCCTGTTACTGCAGTGGAGTGTTACAAGCACTAGCAGTCCGTCAATCCAACGCTGAAATGATCAGGGCACTCAGACTCATATGGCGACTTGTCCTTAACAGTGTGCAGACACAGACAGGGTAAAAAACAAAGGAGTTCTCGATCCTTAGGGCTCACCCTCACTGAACACCTGACTGAAAATACAGTCTCACTCTTCTCTAATGATTGAATACCATCATTTAAAACCCTGCTTTTGCAAAGCAAATACCATCCTCCTTCCCTTAGTGAGAACACCAGACTGCCACATCGTTTCTAAGTTTGCGCATAATATCCCTACCTTCAGATTCTTCTGAGACAGTGACACAGTCATCCCTTCTGGTCTTACAGCCCTGTGCATGGCGTCACTGCTACTTGGTCCCATATGCAGTTTATGGCAAATGGTTGCGGCGCTTAGTGATTTTCCACTCACTTGCTCTTTTCCTCCCATCCAGCTCATTAACTCCTTTTCTCCAAAGCTGCATGGGCATGTGCACTGCAGTGGGAGGAATTAAAATGGCACCGCTCGAACTTGACTTCCTTAAGCGGTATACAGCGGATTACCAGAGCTACATTTGGTGTTCCGTGCTTGTTTTTGGTGTGCACAGAACAACCAAACAATAAGGAATTTCAAGCCTAGAGTCAGCACTGATTTTGGAAGTTGTCAAATAACTGCCTTGTCCTCGACAGGGCATGTTGTAAAACCTCTCTGGAGATGGCCTTTAGGAGCCAGTCGTCCAGATGAGGGGAACACATCAGAGCCCTCCTGCAAGAGCTGCTGCCACTATTGCCAATCATTTAGTAAAAACCTGTAACACAGATGACAAGCCAAAGGACAGTACTTTGTACTGACAGTGCTCCGCTTGCAGCATTAAACATACATACCACCTGTGGGCTTTTCTGATCTTAATATGAATGTGCACATACTTCATGTCTAGGAAGCATAGCCAGTCCCTTTTTCATAAGCAGGGAATCCGAGCTTGCAGAAACAGAAATATAGAATTTGATGGCAGCTAAAAAAATGACTCACCTTAGTAATTGTGTTTCTTCTAATGGAGTCTTGCTGTATTCTGATATATGCAGTTAGCCCCAGCACTTGAACTGCCCCAGAGAGGAAAGAGTTAATTTCTATGCCAGGCATAGAATGTTGAGCTCGGGCTCAGTTTTCAAACCTCTGTCTGGGGTGTCTTGGAGTGTAACCGTCCGATTCTTATGTGCAAACTAACTACACTTCCAGTGTGGAAATTGTAAAACATATAAGCTAACAGGCAACAACTTGGGTCCAAGAGACTCGAGTCGAGAACCCAAGAGAAAAACAGGTAGTGAACAAAATATATAAATCTAAGTTAAAACATAACAACAACAACCACTCCACCCTGAGAGGAGGGTGCAAAATACACCCTGAGTGCAACACTGTACCTGCCAGCCCACATCCCAAGACTAGGTTCTGAGAGGGGAGGCGGAGGGGTCAGAATACAGCAAGACTCCATTAGAAGAAACACAATTACTAAGGTGAGTAATTTTTCTTCAAACAACATAATCTTGCTGTATTCTATTTATATCATGAATTACTAAGCAGTACCTCCATGGAGAAGTTGCGAACCTATTTTGAAATAAGCTCTGCAGTACTGCTGTACCAAACCTAGCATCACTCCTAGCCTGGATATCCAGAGAGTAATGCTTGGTGAAAGTATGGACTGTTTTCAGGTGGCTGCTTTGCAGATCTCTAACAGGGTGTATCTCTGGCAGCAGCCAGAGAAGCAGTTGTACCCCTAGTCGGGTGAGCCCTCAGGCCTGAGGGAGGGTTTTATCTAGCTTGGCATAGCAGAATTGTATACAAGAGACAATCCACCTGGCAATAGTTCTCTTAGTAGCAGGCCTACCTCTTCCCACTTCACCATAAGTGAGAAGCGATTGAAGTCAGTTATTCCTATGTGCCTTAGTATGCTCAATGTAGTAGGTAAGTGCCCTTTTAACATCCATACTGTGTAATCTTCTTTCTCCTGAAGAAGAATGATCAGTGAAAACACAGGAAGAGACATGGACTGGTTCAGATGAAAATCTGAGACCACTTTGGGTAAGAATCTCCTATTGGTTCTGAGGGCCACTTTATCTCTATGGAATAAGATAAAATCAGGTTCAACTGACAGGGCCTGTAATTCACTGATTTGCCTGACAGAGTGATAGCTACCAGAAACACAGTTTTCAGGTCAGATACTTAAGCTTGGTCAAAGCCAGAGGTTCAAATGGTGGCTGCATAAGCTGAGCAATGCAGATATTGAGATCCCAAGCAGATGGGCTCTCTAAAGGAGGTTTATATGAACCAGTGTTGGGTAAGTTACTTTTCTATTACTTTCTATTACTTTTGAAACTTGTTCCAGAAAGCTTTGTGCAGTCACTAGCAAGGATGGAAAAGTACTGGAAAACATAATACACCTTACAGTTACAATTACTTGTGTCTTTTTATACAAAAGTAATACGTAACTGTAACTGATCACATTTACTTGAAAGCAACTAGTAACTAGCCTATTACTTTCAAATAAATGTTATCTGTTATAGTTTTTATTATTTTGTATTGTTTTGTATAAAAGAAATAAGTAACTGTAACTGTCAGGTGCATTACTTTTTCTAGTACATCTCCATCCTTGCTAGTGACTGCATGAGCTTCCTGGATCAAGTTTCTAAAGAAACAGAAAGTAATAGAAAAAGTAACACCCAACACTGTATGACAGACCTTTAAAGAACTTACCAAAGACAGGGTGAGATGCCAGGAAGAGCCCTTCCTGCTGGGAGGGATGCAGACACAGTTGCTAAATTAACTTTTAAAGTAGCTGGGCTAAGCCATTAAGGTGAACCAGGTAATCGAAAAGTGTAGCAATGCCAGCAGCAGCATCTGGCAGCATATCCTGATAGGAACACCAAATGCTAAATCTTTTCCATTTGGAATTATAAGTTTACTTGGTAGAAGGTTTCCGAGAAACCTTAAGGATATCCAAAACTCCCTGAGAAAGATGCAGGCCTGCATATTCTAACTCTTCAAGCACCAGGCCTTGAGATTGACAGACTAGAGATTGGGGTACCAGATCCTTCCCTGACAGGAGGTTAAGAGATTGTGTCTTTTGGGAAGAGAATGGGGAGTGAGCCTGCTAGGGACAACAACAAAGGATACAAGGCTGTCTGGCCCATTCTGGAGCCAGGAGAATCACTGTGCAGGGTTGTGGACGATCTTGACTAGAACCTTGAACAACAAGGAAAAGGAGGAAAGGCATAAAGGAACTTGCCTTCCAGTTCAATATCCGGGCATTCAGGAAACAGTCCCTAGGACTAGGGGTCAGCAGCAGAAGAGGAAGTGGTGATTGTCTGGGGCTGCTAAGAGGTCTATCTCTGGAGTGCCCCACTTGGTGAAGATTACCTTCAGTATGACAGGATCCGAGGTCCATTAAGTGATGGCCCCAGGAGATTCTGCTCAGAGCATCTGCTAGCACATTGTCCTTCCCTGGGAGATGGACTGCTGTTATGGAAGTTTGCAGGAGTAGGCCAGAGAGCATACTTTTATGGCCTCCGTGCACAAGGCCATAGACTGAGTGCCCCTTGCTTGTTGATGTACCACATGGTGGTGGTGGTTTGTCTGTCCTGACCTGAACCACCTTGTCCTTTACCGAATCCAAGAAAGCGTGAAGGGCTAAGAATACTGCCCTGAGTTCCAGAAGACTGATATGAAGAACAGACTCTTGTGGAGACCAAACATCCTGTGCTGTGAGGGCTCCTGGGCTCTCCAGCCCAGGAGAGAAGCACCTGTGGTTAGTACCACTGAATGAGATTGACTGAGGAATGGGACAACTTGTCTGAGATTGTCCTGATCCAGCCACCACTGGAGAGCTTGGACCATAGTCTGAGTCACTGGAACCAACTTGGTGAGACCATCTTTTTCTGAGATCAAAAAGACCTTAGGTGAAACTGAATGTCCCTCATTTGGAACCTGGCTCCTTGTACCACTGTAGTGGAAGCTGCCATGTGGCCTAGGAGCTGAAGAAAATGTCTTGCTGGGCAAGAAACCAGAGAATGAAATGAGGAAGCAAGATCTGTAAGGGCATTTACCCTTGCTAGTGGGAGGAAGGCCTTTACTTGAACAGTATCTAACTCTATCCCTATGAAAGTGAGGAGCTGTACTGGTTCGAGAACTGACTTTGGCAGAATTGAGAAGGAATTCCAGAGAACTGAGCAGATATTGAGTGACTTGAAGAGCTGACCTGACCTGGATGGAGACTGTCCTACAATGAGCCAGTCATCCAGGTATGGGAATAGAGATCCTGCCTTCTGAGGAAGGCCACTACTACTACAAGGCACTTTGTAAACACTCTTGGAGCTGATGTTAAGCCGAAGGCATGGCTCTGAACTGATTATGGCCTGAAGGCAGCTCAAACCTGAGGTACTTTATGTGGGAGCACCTGACAGGAATGTGAAATAGGCATCCTTGAGGTCAGGGATGCTAACCAATCTGCTGGCCTCAAGGAGGGTAGAATTACTTCAGAGTCACCATTTTGACCTTTGGTTTTAAAATGTGTTTGTTCAAATACCTTAAGTCTAGGATGGTCGCCACTCTCCTGTTTTTTTAGGGTAAGGAAATATCTAGAGTACAGACCCTTGCCCTGTGTAGAGTAGGAACTCTCTCCATGGCTCTGAGAGCCATCAGAAAAGAAACCTCTGCTTCTAGGGCAATGGTTTCAGAGATGTTTGAAGGTGGAAAAGACCTGACCCTGATTTTTGGAAACTTCCTGAAACTGAGGGCCAGTCCCTGGCTTACTACTCCAGGACCCACTTGTCTGAGGTAACAGACTTCCAGGCCTGGAAGTAGTAAGCCAGCCTCCTACTGGAATTGGTTAGACAACTCGGGCTGACACATCAGGGTGTCTGCTTGGCAGGAGCCTTGGACTGGGAAGAGGATGCAGCCCTGCTCATCCCTCCTGCCACTCCCTCGAAAGAGCCCCTCTGTGGGAAGGGAGGGCCTGGGCTTGGTAGAAAGGCCTGTGAAAGGGCCTGCCCTGCCCCTAGACTGCTGCTTTTGAGGGTGGCTTGCCATTCTTTAGCCTGTGTACTCCTGTACTCGTCTATTTTCTTCATGTAAGCCTCTGTCTGCTCCCCCACCACAGAAAATCCATGACCTTAGCCTGGGTGTCCTGAGAAAGGCTAGTGCATCTGAGCCAAGCAAATCTCCTGAGAGACACAGATGTAACCTTGACTCGTTAAGAGTCCACAGCAGCATGGAAATGCACTTTGGATGCCTCAATCCCATCAGCAGCCACCTCCTCCAGCTCTTTGGCTAGCTGGGGAAGCCTGTTTAGCCAGTTCCAGAACCGTACCCACCTGGACTTCTGGTATCTGGCTGTGTAAGCCATATAATTAGCCTGCCTGAGTCCCAAGGAGGATGCCAAGTATTGTTTCTTGGCCACGGCATCCACCTTCCTGGAGTCTTTACCTGGGGATGTGAAGCCAAGGTATATTAGCCCTGTCACAGACTGCAGCCTGCACTACCCCAACATGGCTGCAATGACTGACCAAAAACTCCATACCGAGCCTGATAGCATATACCTACTGTCCATTCTCTTATCCACAGGAGGTAAAGAATTTAGTGTCTGTAAAATCTTTTGTCTGTTTCCCCAGGGATCTATGGAGGGGAACAGACAACCTCTTGGACTTGGGGATGTCCATCATCTCCACAAAATCAGGCTCTTCTTCCTCAACAGCTTCAACCAAGGAACTGGAGGGTTTCAGCCACCATTTTGTAAAATAAAAAGTGAGATGGGGACTCAGAAAGCCTTGGAGGAGACACTGGAGGGTCTGTCTGGGGAGATGTCCGGTTCAATGGGCATATCAGACCTTCATAATCATTATCCATCATCATCATCATCATCTGGTAACTCTTTGTCCTCAATTCGTAATAAGCATCCGGATCATAATCCAATATAGTTGGATCCGACCAGAACGGCGCCCTAACCGACCACGCGATTCGGATGGAACGGATAAACGATTACGCGATACTGATCGCTTTGGCTATTTCTTGGCGGTTGGAGTAAGGGATGCTGGATCCGAACCAGCTGACTTTTTCGTCGTTTGATGGAACCAACCCCTCAGAGTCGGCTCTCCTTTTGCCGAGGATGTCTCGCCCAAGTCAGTGGGCACCTCTTCAGGTTCAGTCGGAACCCGAACGGGCACAGCCATCCGGGTCAGTGGATTTCTCAGCCTCCTTTTCCTCTAGGCTACACAATCTTTTCCCCAAGTGGCCTTAGGAAAATTTCTGCATATCTGGCAGTCTGTTTTGAGGTGGTCAAATCCCAGACAATAAACACAGACAAGGTGGGGTTCGGCCTTAGCAAGCCTTCCACACTCTGTAGAATGTTGAAACCAATGGGACTGTTTTTTTTTCTTGGGGTTCTCAGACATCACCAGACTACAAAAATTACCCTTTACAGCTTTTAGCCAGGTAATACACCCCTATCAGTTACCAACCGTGTCGCAGGTTGTGTAAAGAAAGTGAAAAAGTTTTTTTTTTTAAACCAATCAATCAAAATCTTTATTTATCGGCGGGCACCATTGAGCAAGGCTCATTTGCAAGGTGGACCTGGTCATGAATACATCAAAGTACAGTACAGAAGAAAAAATTACTCACCTTAGTAATGTTGTTTCTTCTAATGAAGTCTTGCTATATTATGACATATGCAGTTTGTCCCAGCCTTAGAACTGCTCCGAGGTGAAAGAGTTAACTTCTATGCCAGACATGGAATCTTGAGTGAGCTCGGTTGAAAAAACTCTGTCTGTTGATCTTCAAACTGAAACTGTCAGATCTTTATGAGCAAAACTCACTAAGGTTCTGTGTGGAAGCAGTAAACCTACACTAGCCAACTGGCTACTAAAATAGTAACACATTTTCTGGTCCCAAAACAAAGACTCAAGTCAGGGATCCAAAAATAAAATAAAATAAAATACAACACCCAAACACCCCAAAAAGGGGTGAAAACACAAGGTGGGCATCATTAAGTGCCAACACTGCACTGCCACCCACATCCAAAACAGAGGTTCTGAGAGGGGCAGGCAGGGGAGGTCATAATAGCAAGACTCCATTAGAAGAAACAACATTACTAAGGTGAGTAATTTTTCTTCAAACAACATAAGTCTTGCTATATTATGACATATACAGACTACACAGCAATACCTCCATGGAGGAGGACAGAACTTACTTAGGAAATAGGCTCTGAAGCACAGCTGTGCCAAGCCGAGCATCACTCCTAGCCTGGATGTCCAGGAGTAATGCTTGGTGAAGTGTGTACTGTTTTCCAGGTAGCTGCTTGACATATCTCTAAGATAGGGATGTCCCTGGCAGCAGCTAGGGACGCAGCTGTACCTCTGATAGAGTGAGCCCTCAGGCCTGAAGGGGAACCTTACCAGGTTTTGATAGCAAAATTGGATACAAGAGACAATCCACCTGGCAATGGATCTTTTAGTGGCAGGTTTCCTTTACCAACCTCACCATAAGTGAGGAACAGTTGGAGAGTCAAACCTGTGACCCTTGAGTGCGCTCTATGTAGTAACTAAGGGCTCTCTTTACATCTAAAGTGTGCAGCCTCCTCTCGCCAGAGGAGGAATGGTCAGTGAAGTACACTGGAAGAGATATAGATTGATTAAGGTGGAAATCTGAAACCACCTTAGGCAAGAACTTCCTGTTAGTCCTGAGGACTACCTTATCTCTGTGAAAGAGATAAAATCAGGCTCCACTGACAAAGCTTGCAATTCACTTGTCGCCTGGCAGAAGTGATGGCTACTAGAAACACAGTTTTCCAAGTCAAGTACTTAAGCTCTGCTGAAGACAAAGGCTCAAGGGGTTGCATTAGCTGAGCAATGCAAACATTAAGATCCCAGGCAGGAGCAGGGTCCTGAATGGAGGTTAGTGTGAAGCAATCCCTTGAAAAACTTGGAGAATACAGGGTGAGCAGAAGAAAGAAGGGCTTTCCTGCTGAAATAAAAGCAGAGACAGCTGCCAAATGCACTTTCAGGGTAGCTGGCCTTAGCCCCAAAGTATTTAGATGGGCCATATAGTTCAGGACTGTGGGCAAATCAGCAGATTCTGGGGAAACATGCTTTCCAGAGCACCATATGGAAAACCTTTTCCATTTAGAATTATAAGTAGCCCTGGTGGAAGGCTTCCTAGAAGCTTTCAAGATATCAGTACACCTTGAGAAAGGTGTAGGTCAGCAAACTCTAACTCCTCAAGAGCCAGGCCTTGAGGTTGAGGATTGAGATTCGGATACCAAACTCTCCCTGGGTACAGGTTAACAGATTGTGATTCCTGGGGAGACACAGGGAAGGTGGACTGCTAAGGACAGAAGGAGTGGATACCAGGGCTGTCTGGCCCAATCTGGAGCAATCAGAATCATCTTGCAAGGTTGAGATCTGATTTTGACTAGCACCTTGAACAAGAGAGGAAGGGGAAAGGCATAGAGGAACTTCCTTCCCAATCGAAGGAAGGCATCCAGAGGACTGAGCCCAACACTGGGGCCTGCAACAAAAAGCGGAAGTTGGTGATTGTCTGGGGCTGCAAAGATCTATCTGAGGGTGCCCCACCTGGCAAATAGTAACCCCAGTACTAGGGGATCCAGTGACCATTCGTGATGGCCCTGGGAAATCCTGCTGAGAGCATCTGCTAAGACATTGTCCTTTCCTGGAAGGTGAACTGCTATGAGGGAAGTGTTCAGGGAATAGGCCAGAGACCATAACTTCATTGCCTCGGTGCACAAGGCCGAAGCCGAGTGCCCCCTGTATTGATGTACCACATTGTTGTGGTGTTGTCTGTTCTGACTTGCACCACTTTGTTCTGAACAGACACAGAAAACACTTGAAGTGCTAAAGACAGCTCTGAGTTCCAGCAAATTGATGTGGAGCACAGATTCCTGAGGGACCACACTCCCTGAGTGGAGAGGTGCCCATGTGGGCTCCCACCCCAGGAGGAAGCATCCATAGTGAGGGTCAAGGAGTGAGACAGAGGAATGAAGGGACCCCCGTCTTAAATTGCTCTGATCCTGCCACCACTGGAGGGCCTGGATCAGAGTTGGGTCACTCGACCAACTTGGAAAGGGGTCTGTTCTCTGAGACAAAGGCTCTCAAGTGAAACTGAATGTCCCTCATCTGAAATCTTGCTCCTTGCACTACAGCTGTGGGCGCAGCCATGTGCCCCAGGAGCTGCAAAGTGTCTTGCTGGTCGAGACCTGCAGAGTGAAGGAGGAGGCCAGAGCCACCAAGTTCCTTACCCTCTCTAAGGGTAGGAAGACTCTGGCCTGCTTTAAGTCAATTCTGCACCTATGAAGGTGAGCACCTGAACTGGTTCCAGAACTGATTTTGGAAGATCGAGCAAGAAGCCCAGGGAGGAGAGCAGCTGCTGGGTAACTTGCAGGTGAGATCTTACCTGTTCTGAGGACTGGCCTACAATGAGCCAGTCGTCCAGATAGGAAAAGACAGCAATCCTTTGCCTTCTTAAATGAGCCACTGCTACTGCCAGACATTTTGTGAATACCCTTGGGGCAGAGGTGAGGCCGAAGGGCATTGCTCTGAACTGGTAGTGACCTGAGGGCAGTTGAATCTGAGAGTACTTTCGGTGGGAGCTTCTGATTAGGACATGAAAATAGGCATCCTTGAGGTCCAGGGAGGCTAGCCAGTCCCTGGCCTTAGAAAATAAAATCATTGCCAGAGTTACCATATTGAACTTTGGATTCAAAAGGTGTTTGTTCAGATATCTCAGGTCTAAAATGGGCGCCATTCTCCTGTCTTTTTGGGGTAAGGCAATATCTGGAGTACAGACCCTTGCCTGGTGTGGGGAGAAACCCTCTCTACAGCTCTGAGAGCCAGGAGGTTGAGACCTCTGTTTCTAAAGTAAAGGTCTCTAAAGAGTTTGCAGGTGGGAAAGACCTGATTCTCATCTTTGGGAACTTTTGAAGCTGAAAACCAGACCCTGGCTTACTACTTCCAGGACCCACTTGTCTGAAGTTAGAGACACCCAGTTCTGAACGAAGTAAGCCAACCTGCCCCTACAGGTAAAGGAGAATGGGCCCTGGGCACCCCATCAGGGTGTCTGTTTGGCAGGTGCTTTAGGCTGAGGGATGGGAGCAGGCCTGCCACACCCGTCTGCCTCTCCCTCTGAAGAACCCCTCTGAGCATAAGCAGAGGAGGCCTGGGTTTGGTAAAAGGCCTGTGAAAAGGCCTACCTCTACCCCTGGAGGCCTGCCTCTGAGGAGTGGCTTGCCGCTCCCTTAGCCTGAACACTCTTATAGGTAGTCCTATATTCATCCATTTTCTTCATATAATTCTCTGTCTGCTCCCCAAACAGAGAATTTCCAACCTAGGAAAATCCATAGCCTTAGTCTGGGTATCCTGTGACAAGCTAGTACACCTGAGCCAGGCCAACCTGCGAAGCTACAGGCAGTAGCCATGACTCTAGAGGATACATCATTAAAATCCACAGCAGCATGAAACTGCACCTTAGATGCCTCAATGCCATCAGCAGCCACCTGTTCCAGCTCACTAGCAAGCTGGCCAGAGGCCTGTTTGGCCAAGGCCATGACAGTGTCCCATCTAGATTTCTGATACCTTGCTACATAAGCCATGTAATTTGCTTGCCTGAGTCCCAAGGGCGCTGCCATGTATTGTTTTTGCCATGGCATCAATCTTCCTGGAATCCTTGTCAGGAGGATGTGAAGCCAAAGGAATATTAGCTTTATCACAGGCTGCAGCCTGGACACACCAATGTGGCTGCATTGCTGTGAAAGGAATTCTGTATCAGGACCTGACAGAGTGTACCTCCTGTCCATCTTTTTGTCCACAGGAGGCACAGAATTAGGAGTTTTAAAATCTCTATTGTCTGTTTCTAAATGATTTATGCAAGGAATAGACAATCTCCTGAACTCGGAATATCCATCATTTCTACAAAATCAGGTTCCTCTTGTTCATCCACAGCTTCCTCCAATGGAAGCTGGAGGGTTCAACAACTTTTTGTAAAACATAAAGTGAGAGGTGGACTCAGAAAGCAAAGGGGAGATTCTAAGGTCTGTCTGGGGAGATGTCCGGTTCAATGGGCACACACCAGACCCTCAAAGTCACATTCATACTGTTCATAATCATCCTCCCCTCCTCTGGTTCATAAAATTCTTCAACAACATATTCCTGAACTGGTGGAACCGCCGAACCGACCTTTTATCAGACAGTGGCGGTTCGGACGGAACGGAGAAAGTGACTGGACAATCTGAATAGCTCTTGCTATCTCTGCAGCAGTCGGAGAAGAATTTTGGGCTCCACACATGCTGATTTTCTTGTTTTCTTTACTGGAACTGGCTCCTCCGAGCCAGCTTTACGTTGCCGAGGAAATCTTGCCCTGGTCAGAGGGCACTCCCTCCGGTTCGGCTGGCACCAAACCGGGCTGGCCACCGGGTCAGCGGACTTTGGCCTCTCGTTCCCTGAGCCTGCCAACTCTCTTATCCAGGGGTGGCTGCAGGGAAATTTTACAAATCTGGCAGTCTGAATTGAGGTGGTCAAACCCCAGACAATATACACATGTGGTGTGTGGGTCAGCCTTGGCAAAGACTTCCCACAGGCATCACAGTGTTGAAACCCAGTGGGCCGTTTTTCTTTGGGTTAGGAACCGATAAAGGGTGTCTTGCCTGGCACTGCCGTTTAAAGGGCAAGTTTTTGGTTAGGCTGGCATTATGTCTGAAAAACCCAAAAGACATTGTCTTTGCCTGGGAGGTGAACTGCCATGAGGGAGGTGTTCAGGGAATAAGCCAGAGACCACAACTTCATCACGTCGGTGCACAAGGCAGAAGACCGAGTGCCCCTTCTTGTTGATGTACCACATTGTAGTGGTGTTGTCTGTTCTGACCTGTACCACTTTGTTCTGAACACATGCAGAAAAAACTGAAGTGCTAGAAAAACAGCTCTGAGTTCCAACAGATTGATGTGGAGCAGAGATTCCTGAGGGGACCACAATCCCTGGGTGGTGAGGTCGCCCATGTGAGCTCCCCATCCCAAGAGGGACGCATCTGTAGTAAGGGTCAAGGAGTGAGATTGAGGGATGAAAGGAACCCCGTCTCAGATTGCTCTGATCCTGCCACCATTGCAGGGCCTGGATCAGGGTTCGAGTTACTGGGACCAATTTGGTTAGAGGATCTCTCCTTTGAGACCAGAAGGCTCTCAAATGGAACTGGATGTCCCTCATCTGAAATCTTGCTCCTTGCACAGCTGTGGAAGCAGCTATGTGCCAAGGAGCTGTGAAAGTGCCTTGCTGGTGAGAGCCTGCAGAGTGAAGGAGGAGGCCAGAGCCACCAGGGTCTTTACTCTTTCTAGAGGAAGGAAAGCTCTGGCCTGCTTTGTGTCCAGTTCTGCGCCTATGAAGGTGAGTAGCTGAACAGGCTCTAGAACTGACTTTGGAAGATTGAGAAGAAAACCTAGAGATGTAAGCAGCTGCTGGGTAACCTGAAGGTGTGATCTGACTTGGTCTGGAGACTGACCCACTATGAGCCAGTCGTCCAGGTAAGGAGAGATGGCAATCTTTGCCTTCTTAAGTGAGCAACTGCTACTGCCAGGCATTTGGTGAATACCCTTAGGGCAGAGGTGAGGCCGAAGGGCATTGCTCTGAACTGGTAATAGCCTGAGGGCAGTTCGAGATCTGAGTACTTTCGGTGGGAGCTTCTGATGAGGAACATGGAAGTAGGCATCGTTGAGGTCCAGGGACGCTAGCCAGTCCCTGGCCTTAGGAGAGGAAATAATTCCCAGAGTCACCATTCTGAATTTGGTTTTAAAGGTGCTTGTTTAGGTATCTTAGATCCAGGATGGGCCACCATTCTCCTGTCTTTTTGGGGTAAGGAAGTACCTGAGTACAGACCTTTGCCCTGGTGTAGGGAGGAACCCTTTCTACAGCTCTGAGAGCCAGGAGGTTGAGACTTCTGTTTCAAAAGCAGAGCCTCTGATGGATTTGCAGGTGGAAAGGATCTGGTTCTCATCTTTGGAAATTTTTTGAAGCTGAGAACCAGTCCCTGGCTTACTACTTCTAGGACCCACTTGTCTGATGTTAAAGACTCTAGTCCTGGGCCAGTAAGCCAGCCTGCCCCTACAGGTAATGGAGAGGTGGCCCTAGGCATCCCATCAGGGTGCCTGTTTGGCAGGAGCTTTAGGCTGAGGGGTGGGAGCAGGCCTGCTCGTACCCCATCTGCCTCTCCCTCTGAAGAACCCCCTCTGGGCATAAGCTGAAGAGGAGGCCTGGGAAGCAGTAAAGGCCTGTGAAAGGCCTGCCCCTGCCCTGGAAAGCTGCCTCTGAAGAGTGGCTTGCCTCTTCTTGGCCTGTGCACTCCTATAAGTGGTCCTATACTCATCCATTTTCTTCATGTAATTCTCTGTCTGCTCCCAGAGAATTACCCACAACAAGGAAAATCCATGGCCTTAGCCTGGGTATCCTGTGACAGGCTAGTACACCTGAGCCAAGCCATTCTAAGAAAAGCCACAGATGTAGCCATGACTCTTGAAGATACATCATTAGAGTCCACTGCAGCATGGAATTGCCCTTGGATGCCTCAATACCATCAGCAGCCACCTGTTCCAGCTCCTTGGCAAGCTGGCCAGGGACCTGTTTCACTAAAGCCATAACAGTATCCCATCTGGATTCTGGTATCTTGCAACATAGGTCATATAATTTGCCTGTCTGAGTCCCAAGGATGCTGCCATGTATTTCTTTGCCATGGCATCAATCCTCCTGGAGTCCTTGTCAGGGGTGTGAAGCCAAGGGAATATTTGCCTTATCACAGGCTGCAGCCTGCACTACTAACATGGCTGCATTGTTGTGAAAGTAACTCCGTATCACAGCCTGACAATGTATACCTCCTGTCCATCTTTTTATCCACAGGAGGTAAGGAATTAGGAGCTTTTAAAATCTTTATTGTCCGTTTCCTAAAAGATTTATGTAAAGGAATAGACAATCTCCTAGACTCTGGGATATCCATCATTTCCACATAGTCAGGCTCCTCCTGTTCATCCACAGCTTCTTCCAAAGGGAGCTGGAGGGTTTCAACAACTTTTTATAAAACAGAAAATGAGAAGGGACTCAGAAAGCCTAGGGATACTCCTGAAGGTCTGTCTGGGGAGATGTCAGTTCAATAGGCACATCAGACTCTCAAAATCATTCACTCTCCTCATAATCCTCCTCCCTCCTCCGGTTCATAAAATTCTTCTATATCATATTCTTGAACTGGTGGAACCGGCGAACCAACCGTTTACCTGCTGGTGTCGATTCCGGATGGACGAGAAAACAACTGGACAATTTGGATCGCTTTGGCTATCTCTGCAGCAGTTGGAGAAAATTTTGGCTCCACATGCTGATTTTCTAGTCCTCTTTGCTGGTACTGGCTCCTCCGAGTCAGCTCTTACGTTTGCCGAGTATCGCCCTGGTCAGAGGGCACTCCCTCGATTCGGTTGGCACGAACCGGGCTGGCTCCCATCTGGGTCAGCGGACTTTTGGCCTCTCGTTCCTGAGCCTACCAACTCTCTTATCCAGGGTAGCTGCAGGGAAATTCTTGCAAATCTGGCAGTCTGCACTGGGGTGGTCAAACCCCAGACAATAAACACATGTGGTGTGTGGGTCAGCCTTGGCAAAGGCTTCCCCACAGACACTACAGTGCTGAAACCCAGTGGGCCGGTTTTTCTTTTGGGTTTCTCAGACATAATGCCAGCCTAACCAAAACTTGCCCTTTTCCGGCAAATCGCCCAACAAGACACCCATATCGGTTCCCAACCGTGTCACGGGTAATGAAAAAAAGCGTAATGAAATCCGTTTTTTAGAACCCGATAAGAACCGGGAACCGCACTCTAAATGTAATTTAATAAGTTTTAACAACAACCTGATCGGTTCAAGCAAACTATACCACAGACAGAGCTTGAACAGGCAGTTTGCGGTTAAAATATATATATGATTTAGAAAACGAGAAATAACACTTGTTAACGACAAATGAACCGAGCAGTAGGAGGAATCTCCGGGCGACTGTTCAGTGAGTAGAGTAAAGAAATCTGACAGTTTCAGTTTGAAGATCAACAGAGAGTTTTTCAGCCGAGCTCGCGCTCAAGATTCCATGCCTGGCATGAAGTTATCTTTCACCTCCGGAGCAGTTCTAAGGCTGGGACAAACTGCATATGTCATAATATAGCAAGACTTCATGTTGTTTGAAGCAGGTATACAAAAACAATAACAAACAAGGAAGAAAAAGTATATACCGTGTATACGAATGCAGTACAAGGTTGAAATAAATAAAAAAAAAACAGCATTATTTTACAATTGAAGAAGTCAGCAGATGTACAATCAACCATAGGCATACAGGGTTATAAGAAGAGATCATTTGAGTGAGGCAGCGGCAACTACACATATAGGGAAAAGAGGCCATGTATGGGGTGGCAGGTTAGAGAGGTAAGAGAGGAGGATATATTACCGATTGACTGGGGAAAAATTGAGCTAAAACCACAGAAAGTGACAATGGCTGTCGTGTACTTGTTTATTATGATAATGATAGAGGAGGGGTAGATAATTGGGACACTACTATGGATGGGGTGGGACTTTAGCCAGGCTGGAGTAGACAGGAAGGGTGACTTTAGCCAGGCTGGAGTGGACAGGGAAGGGTGGGTGCAGCAGGAAGAGTTAATAGGAAAGAGTGAGAGCCAGGTGTAGAAACATGTGAGCATCAGGATGGAAAGGGGAGTTGCGGAATTAGTGGGCTAGCGGTGAGGAAAAAATTTGCAAGGTGCTTTCATGTGGCGATTATACAGCACCTTGAAGATATTCAGGCTAACGAGGGCAACTCAGCTTCAAGTTCCTTTGTAAACCGTTCCACAATGTGGGTAAAGAGAAGCTCAGAGCAGCTTTGCAAATGAGTTTTGACCCTTGGAACCTGGAGGGCAAGAATAGCTCCTTAGGCGTGGGTGCCTAATACACTCCGGGGAATACAATCTGAGACATATAAGGAGCTTGTTGGTCACTGCTCTGAAGGCCCATAGGGGCGGCATTTCTATTCCTTCTACAGTGAAGGAAGTCCAGCCTAACGATGAGTACAGGGAGCAGTGGTGTGTGGAAAGTGGAAGGCCAGTAATGAACCTGATAGCTCTGTGGTAGAGGGTGTCCAACTTAGCCAGTGCAGAGGCAGTCACGGTGGCTGTAGAGCAGGTCCACGTAATCTATTAAAGATAGGAAGGTAGCTTGAACCAGTTGAAGCTTGGCCTCCTTTGTGAGCAGGTGGTTAATTCTGTAGAATAGTCCTAATCTTTGCCTTAGTTTCTTCTGTAGTTTTGGAGATGGTCAGCGAAGGAAAGTTTATGATCGAGGCCAAACTCTAGATATTTGAATTTAGCTACATACTCTAGTGTTTCTCCAAGAACAGTGGTAATTTGTGGGATAGCCCCAAAGCAGGAATTGCCGCATGCAAGGAGGAAGAAGAGCACAGCTTTTGTCTTTTTGCATTGAGCAAAAGCTTTTGTTTATGAGCTGGTATTGCAGAAGGTTAAATTCTGCTTGGAGGTCTTCAGAGGCTGCTTCCGTGGGGCGACTCAAGTACAGTACATAGTGTCTGCGAATAAGTGGATGTTGGCTTTTTGATGGGGTCACTGATGTTGTTAATGTAGACTGCAAAGAGGAGGGACCAAGGACAGAACCCTGGGCTCGCCCCTCAGCATAGGTTTAATGGAGAAGGTCACCTTCAGCTTTAACCTGCTGTTTCCGTTCTCGAGGTATCTGCAAACCAGCACAAGATTTATGGTCCAGGCCTAAGGTGCTTAGGGAGGAAAGAAGCAGGCTATGTCGACTGTGCGAATGCCTTACTAAGATCCAAGAAAACAGCACAGACATGCTTCTTGTTGTCAAGGTCTAGGAGGCCGATCACTGGTCACCTTAGCTAGGGCTATTATGGTGCTGTGCTTTGCTCTGATTCAGACTGAACGGGTTTAATAGGCTTCTGGATTCTAAGTATACCCTAGTTGGCCACACTATTTTTCTAGTAATTTAGACAGGATGGGGAGGAGGAGATCGGTCTGTAATTATTTAGATCGCAGGGGTCACCTGCTTTTAATAGAGGATGACATGGGCTATTTTCCATTGAGGGGTGAGGCTACCATGGGAAGTGACATGTTGAATAGGTGGGTGATTGGCACATAAGCACATAGTAGGCACATTTCAGATAGTATGGCTCTATGAGTCGGAGCCTGCTCCTTCCTGGTGTCCAGTTGCAGAAGTAGGTCTTCCACCTCTTTTTAGAGAGACAGGCAGGAGGGAGAAGGCCTCCTCAGTAGAGGGAACTCATGGGTTGGTGGGCACTGAGCTGTGCAGAGGTCAATGGCAGGAGAAGTATCAAATGCTAGCCCGCCGTTGCAAAATGGTTATTGAGGGCTTCCAAGATCTCCGATCGGTTAGAGATAATGCTGCCACGGACTTAATTTTTGCTGGAATGGAATTACCAGGTGCGTGTCCAGACATGTCTTTTAATGTTTTCAGAGCTTTGAATGATTTCTTGAGGCAGAGGCTAGCTCCGAACAATAGTAGGCGGACTTGGCTGTTCTGACCAACTTGGTGCACTTGTTACGTGCTCTCTTAAAAAGACAACTTGTTACGTGCTGTCTTAAAGGACACCAATCTGAGTCGTTCTTGCTTCTTCAGGCTTTTTCCATAAAGTATCCCTTTCTAACAGGAAGCTTTGAGCTCAGGTGAGAACCAACGGCAGGTGCTGCTCCTGACCCGCGCACATAAATAAGGCTGCATGCTTATTTAAAGCTTCACTAAAATATCGTAAAAATAGTATATGCCCTGTTAACCATTTTGGCTAGGAAGAATTCCTGCCATCGCGATGAATGTTTCAAGTCATGGACATAAGCAAACAAATCAAAGTTGCGTTTGCACCTCTTGATAGAAGCTCTGCCACAAACTGTGGGTTGTGCATGGATCTAATGGTGGTGATTATACAATGATCGCTAATGTCTGAGAAAAATGTTCCGACACGAGAACAGGCGTGGCTTACTAACCAAAATTACATCTAAGAGGAGCTGCTGTTAAGGTTCTTTTTATTTGGTGAGTAGGCTAGCCAATGAGTTACACCAGACCCAGAGTGTCACAAAAGGATTTCAAAGGAGCTGATGCACTTGATAGCCAATCGAGTTCAGGTCACCAAGAATAATGGTTTCAAGGAACTGAGCCCCAGCACGGAACTGAGGTGAGAGAGGAGATGTGACCCGGCAGAAGGGGCCTGTAGCAGCCTATTACACAGAGTGCACTGGAAGGAGAAAGTTAGATCTTTAGGGTCAAACACTCAAAAATTATTTGGGGAGGATGATGCGTCTATGCATGCGGCTGAGTATTTGTCCATAAATTGCCACCCACCTCCTCTTGATTGCCTATCCGCTCGGAAGAGTAAATAATTTGGGATATTGATTTCATTGTCTGGGTGGCTGGCCTAAGCCAGGTCTCAGTGATCACTAGGGCGTCAGGCAGGGTGTGGCTCACCCAAGCCTGGATAAGGGTGAACTTTTTCAGCAAACTACAGGCATAAAATACATTCCTTTGATACCTGCCAGGTCTGATGGTGAAGCAAAGGTGTCTAATGGTCCTGGGTTGAGTTCGACATTGCCTGAGCACAATACTAAAGAAGCAGGATTCTTTTTAAGGCAGCAAACTGTAATTTGTAAACACTATTTTTGAGCGATAGGGAGGCGGTGTTGATGGGTAGGCCTGTACCCTCCCGGTGTTATACTTGCCTAGTGTTGCAGCCACTAGTGTCCTGGCAGAAATTTGCCATGAGCAGGAAGTCTCAAGTCTGGATGGGGAGTAATCTGCAGAGGCAGCTCAGGAGATGTCCACTCCCGGCAGAGACAGCTGAGAAGCCCAATAGTCTAGAATGGCTACCTGAAAGGAGCTGTTGGATGCAGGACAGGGAGAAGTGCAAGGGTTATTCCACTTTAGGGAGGGATGGGGTTCGAAGAATTGAGCTGAGCACTAGTAAAGATAGTGACATACCGAGGAACCAGCTGTAATTTCCCATGGTAGATCTAAGCATACAACAGCCGGCAGTAAAGCCACTAGAAGCACAGACCAATCAGCGATCAGGTGTCATAAGTTCAAAATCCTTTTGTTGGCTGAGGCGGTTTTGGCGCTGAGCGTACCTGTGGAGCAACTCTTTGCAGCTGAGCCAGTGAGGTGGTTCAAGGCTGCAATCCGGTGTGCAAGATTGGTCTGTAGCTTTCATTTCTGTTTCTGGCCCTGCTCCACCAGTACAGAATGGAAGTGGGGCAGGCGTTCAAGTCTTGCAGCCTTAATGGATGAGCATGGTTCGGCCTGAGAAACAGGCAGAAAAACCCGAGGGATGGTCCTCAGAAAGAGAGGTATCCCAGGTCCACTAGAAGCAGAACAGGAAGGAGAAAATATAATGCATTTCCTCTTTAACAGAAAAGACAGCTGTTGTAGCCCTCTAGTGGCTATGTAGTATAATTTACAAATGAAAAGTAGACACTTCAAAAAAAAAAAACAAATAGGAACCGGTACACCACTACTAAAATCCCAGAAAATAAATTTAAACACAGGTCGGTTTCCCAACTGGACCGACCGAGAAAGAACTGAAATTTACAATTTCCACAGAGGAAAACACAAAATCCCAGTTCACTACCTATCTACACAACTTACCACACGTAGATAGAGGCTTGAGAACCGAAAATAAACAAATTGGTTGAAAAACCGGCGTGTTTGAAACTTTACTGAACTGAAGCAAAGGAACAATCTCAGAGCGACTTCACAGTTAGGCGGAGAAAGAATCTGCGATTTAACTCTGAGGCACCACAGACAGAGGTTTGAAAACTGAGCTCGAGCTCAACATTCTATGTCTGGCATAGAAATTAACTCTTTCCTTACTGGGGCAGTTCAAGTGCTGGGGCTAACTGCATATGTCAGAATACAGCAAGACTTCGTGTTGTTTGAAGGACTGCCTGGCCCACAAAGTCTCCCATTTTCCTACCTGTTTCATGTACACTAGATCCTAAATGATCTGTGGCTTACCCTCTTTCCTGTCGCTAGAGTTGCTTTATGTCTGTCCCATGCATTTTTAATTCCCCTACCATTTTACCCCACAATTTCTGCAGAGGCTGTTTCATGCATCCACCACCCTTTCCATAAAAAAACACTTTCTCCGTTACCCTCACTTCCTAGTCTCATTTCATGGCCCCTGTTCTTGAACATCTTTTTTTTATTATAAAGATGCTACCTTCCTGCACCTTATTTATACACTTGAGGTATTTGAAAGTCTCTACTATATCCCCTTCCAGGGAATCGTACTGAGATCCCTAGTCTCCCCTCATATGACTTTCTGGTGCAGCCCTGCAAAATTTTGGTAGCCCTTCTCTGAGATGCCTCTACTCTGTCAATGTCCTTCTGGAGAAGTGGCCTCCAGGGTGGACAGTATTCTAGATGAGGTCTCACCAATGTTCGTACATGGGCATCACCACCTCCTTCCTTCTGCTGGAGATACCTCTCCTATGCACCCTAGCATTCCACTGGCTCTCTTCACAGCCTTCTCACAGTGTTTGATAACCTTTAGGTCATCAGATAAGATAACTCACAGGACCCTTTCCTGGTTAGTAGTGCGTCAGTACCTCCCCCACCATCATATACTCCTCCCTGCATTTCAATTGCCCCAAGTGCATGATCTTGCACTTCTCTGCATTGAATCTTAGCTGCCACACCCTTGACCACTCCTCAAGCTTGCGTGAGGTCCCTTCTCATTTCTTTACCCTCCTGGGTGTCCCTGTTGCAGATATTTGAGTCATCTTCAAATAGCCTTCAAGCTGTGGCGAATTTCTACCTCAACTTATCTCTGCACTATTGCAGACTAGAGAACACAAAAACCCTTTACAAACTGACTTAGATGTGCCTCTGTCCAGCCAAGCTGTAAACTGAATTTGGGCCTGGCATTGCAGCTAGCTAGTATTTATGGCATTTCTGTGTGCACTGCAATCTCGGAGTTTATGGCGCTGTTTCTAATTTAATTGTATGCTCCTAGCCTTTTTCTGTGAGAGACACTGAAGTCAAATTTTCTGCCTCCCCGACTTAGTACATGTTTGTTCCTTGAGAGGCGGATATTCTTTTCTCTCAGTGATTGGACCATTTCTTCTGGGGTGAGGATCTCAAGGCAGCTAGCTTGTGAATCTCATTGTTGGATTGCCCCAGGAACCTGGTGAATATCTCCACACTTAGCAAAAGACTTTATAAGGTTTCTAGTTGCAGCTCTATATCTCTGCCTGCTGGATAGTTTCATCCTTGAACTTAGCTACTGTCTCATTCCTGCAGTCAACTGCACACTTGCTTCAGTCCGTCCCCATTCCTGAACTCGCTGCTTTCTCTCTTTTCCCTAGTTCTACATTCCTTCTTTTCCTTACCAGTGTACACTATGGGAGTGATTTCACTTCACTGCAGCTTTGTAGGAGTATTTTCCCTTCAGCTAGCCCTCCAACTCTCAGCAGATCTTCTCTGCCAGCCATCTACTGACTCTGGCTACTCAAATAAACCCGATGACTGGAGCTATTTTTTCTCAACCCTAATTATCGGGATAATACCTCTATCCCTGAAATTTGACCTCCTAAAGCTTATCCCATTTGCTAGTATAGCTGACTACCTAAGCCATTCCCTTTTTATATGCCACTTGAGGCAAACTCCAAACCTCTCTCCTTGAGACCTGGGTACCCCTATCATCTCTCTCTCTCCGGTAATACTGAACCTAACCCAGGCCCTCCTGATGGCATCACTCCGAAGAACCCATCTTATTGGTTCACAGAAAAGAGCTTAGGCTTGCACATATGAACATTAGAAGTCTGTCAGCTAATTTTGCACAGCTTGAAGCCTGGATTGCTCACAACTCCCTGATGTCTTAGGTCTAACTGAGACTTGGTTAAAACCCCATATACCAGATTCATTATGTAGGATCAACGGATATAAACTTCACAGATGTGATGGTCCAAATGCTAAAAGGATGGTGGTGTTTTGTTTTATACCAGACAGGACCCTAACATCATGGTCCTCCCGGTCAACACTACCTGTCTGTGTGAAACTATTCATACAGTTATTACCTTAGTTCTCACTAAAGCTAAATATAGTGTGCATCTATAACCCTCCTAAAAATGGACTAACAGGACTGACTAAGGTAATTGACCATCTTTCCTTGCTAAAGGGTAGACAAGAGCTCATTGTTATGGGGACACGCAGCCTGGATTGGCTAGGGAAAAACTCTAATCTCTATGCTGCAGGTTACACCTGTCTCAACTGGTCACTCTCCCAGCCAGACAGGCTAGTAACAGCAGTCTCCAGTCTCTTCTAGACTGGGTCATCTCCAACAGCCCTGAGAGGATCAGTGCTGTTGGAGTTTCTGAACTCAATCAGTGACCACTCCCTAGTTTACTGTGTTTGGAAGGCTAGAGGCCTAAACCACCCCAGAGAAATTCTTTTCAGGATTTTTCAAAAATGGATAAGAGAGCCCTAATCTTGGAGCTACAGAACCACGGACTGGGCACCTCTACATAATACTTGTAATATGGAGCGTGCTGCTCAATACCTCCTTACCACGCTTTTGAAGCTTCAAGACAAATATATTCCAGTAAAAGATGCCGTATCCGAGGATCTGCTACCCGCTGGTTAAATTCTTCACTCCTGTCCTCTCTCTCAAAAAGGGATAAAGCCTGGAACAAAGCTAAGCTAACCAGTCCCCATCGGACTGGGCGGTCTGAAGACTCCAAAACCTATGTAAGGTTTCCATCAGATCTGCTAAGGGCAATTACTACTGTCAGCTCCTTAGTACCTCTATCAGTAACTCTGTGGTTTTGGAGTCATGTTAACACCATCATAGGGGAAAAACAAGTGCACAACATCTCTGATATGGTCATGGATGGTTGTAGTGCAATAACCTGCTCACTATCGCCGAGGGCTCTTAACTCCAGATTCACGACCTCTCCTCCTATACTGCACCTCCTGTGTCTTTACCTGTCACTCCACAGGATAACCTTCAACCTTCCAACCCATCTTTCACCTTCGCCCCAGTCTCTGAGGTGAAATCTTATGTTTACTTAAGTCCATCTCTCCTGCTGGATCAGCAGGGCAGATGGACTCTTACAAAATTCCTAAGAACCATTGCACCATCTATAGTCTCTCCAGTGACTAGACTTTTCAACCTGTCTCTTCTTACAGGACATGTCCCTTCCCTCTGGAAGATTGCTCGAGTTATGCCGGTCTACAAAGGGGACACCACTAACCTGGATAACTACGCCCTATTGCCATCCTCTCCACCCTCTCTAAAATACTGGAGAAAATTGTTGCTACCCAGGTCTCGGATTACCTGTACTCCTTCAAACTCCTCACCCCTGACCAACATGGCTTCCAACGTGGGTACAGTACATCCACTGCTCTCATACAGTTTACAAATGATGTCAGACTAGCTATGGACAAAGGCTCTCTCACTGGGGCTACTTCTGTTGATCTTACAAAAACGTTTAATTTAGTTGACCACCACTGCTCTTATCAAAGTTGTCATCCCTAGGCTTCTCACCCTCTGTCACCGCCTGGTTCCAAAATTATTTATTTTATTTTTTATTTTATTAAGTCTAGGATTACAAATACCTTTGAGCCGTGGCTCTTTACAAAGGTTCCACGTCACAGAAATACAAATTATGGGAACATCAAGACAGACATTACAACAATGTGGACATTGCAAACAGAGTACAGATTAATACAATTCAGGGGTAGCATTGTGCATTATCTTTCAAAGCAGCAACAATTTGTCCAGATCGGAGATGCTAAGTCCCTCTTGCTCCTACTTGGATCAGAGTGCCCCAGGGTTCGATTCTTGGTCCTCTCCTGTTTACAGTCTTCATAAGCGACATCCCACCGCCCACTGGTGCTTGCTCAGGTCTGCCTATGCAGGCGATTTACTTCTTCTCATCCTCCTCAAACCTCTCAGATATCAACCTGAATCTCAATAGTAACTTCAATATCTTTCAAAGCTGGCTATTGCAAAACAAAGCTTGTCTTAAATAAAAATAAAATGGTGACCATGCTCTTCAGTTCAGGTTCAAAATTGGTCCTGCACCCAACCATTAAGTATCACAGCGCTAGATGGCTCTCCCTTAACATAGTTAGTTACCTCTTTTAAACACCTAGGAGTAGCCCTTGATCCTGCCTTGGATTTTGACCTGCACCTATCCTCAGTCATTAAATCTGTCAATATTCAACTTGGACTGGCATATAAGGTGAGATATAGCCTAACATCCACGACAAGGATGGCCACTGTACAGGGATTCTGAGACCCAAATTGGCGTATGGGTTAATAGCCTTTCTAGCAACTACTGGAGGGCTCCTCCGAAGTGGGATGTCTGCTACAGTAGCATTTGCCATTATGATTTGTCTTTGCCCAAACTTACTCACCGATGCACTATACTCCAGTCTGGGATGGTTTACCCCTCAGCCTTCGACAGTTTACTTGCTACTGTTTTATAAAGAATATAATCTCCTCCCAGATACCTGACAAACTGGCTCAACTACTCAAACCTGTGACCTCTGCCTACCCACTGAGATCAGCTGACAAATCCCTTCTTGTCCAACGAGAAGAAACCAAAATGGGGAGAATGCTTTCTTTAGCTGGGCCCTTAAACCATGGAACTCACTTCCACTAAGTCTAAGAATCTCCCTTCTCCACACAGCTTCAAACAGGAGCTTCATATGGCTCTTCTAAGCTCTGAACCCTGCTCCTGTCCTCTATCCACCCACTCCTGTACTGGTTCCTCCTAGTTGCCTACGGCTCCAACCTCTACTACTCTCAAACCTACACAAATCTTGTTATTTCCTCTCTTCTAACACTTACTCATTAGTTGTATGACTTATGACTGTTAGTTATTTGCACTAATATTTCTATTTTGTTACTACATATAGATTCCTGCAAATGTACTGTCACTGCTGAAAATTTTGTATAAGTGTATGATGTCTGACTTCTACTTGTTCCCATGATGTTTTCTTGTATCTACTATTGTCTATGTACCCTTTATTGTAATCTCCCAGGTCGTACCTGAAAATAGGCAGCTATGCTGTCTAGTGTACCTACCAGGTTAACAAAAACTAAATAAATAAACAGACGTACCTTCTCTTCCAGCTCTTCTGCAATGTGGCATATGAAGACACTGAAGAGGACTGGTTCAAGCACTGATCCCTGTGGGACCCTGCTGGTCATCCTCCTCTCTTAGTATTGAACTCTGTTCATCACCACTCTCTGTGTCCTATCACTCAGCCAATTTCTGATCCAGTTCACCAGCTGGGACCCACTCCCAGACTGCCCAGCTTGTTTGCAAGCCTCCTATGTGGGACAGTGTCGAGGCCTCACTGCAATCCAGGTAAGCCCGTCCACTGCCCTCCTGATTCACCTCCTTAGTCACCCAGTCAAAGAAATCCATCCGATTTGTTTGACAAGATCTCCTGCTGTGAATCCATGCTGCCTCGGATCCTGTGCTCCACTGGGATAACATATGAAACTTCTTGTATTCTATGTAGAAGATGAGAGCCCTTAAGGTCTAGTACAGGGCCTTGATCCCTGTCCATTTTGGGACCAGGAAATATCTGGAATAGAACTCTTTGTTCCTCTGGGTTGGAGGAACTGGTTCTATAGCCTGTTTTGAAACAGTGACTGTACTTCTTCCTTCAGAAGGGACAAATAGCCAGGAGGATGACTGGAAGGAGGTGGAGGAAGATCTGGAAGTGTTGCTAATAGCTCAGAGCATGCCCCCTTGCAGTTGTCTCCAGTATACATTCTTTATTTTAATCTGCCACACGTTTAGGTGCAGGAGATCCTGCCCCCAAACACCCTCAGAGGTAACAGTGGCGATGGGATTATAGTCTGAAAAGAGTCAGGTGGAACGGTGGGGAGAACCACCAGCACTGATTGCTTCTGTTGCTTTTGAATGTGCACCTGGGAGAAGGGGTCCTGGCAAAGTCACAACCCCTACCTCTGCCTTGTTGATGGTGGACATGACCAACACACAGCCAGAGGAGCCTTCACACAAGCAGGGGTAGGGAGGTCAGCAGAGCCCTAAGGCCGTGACCCCAGCCCACAGTAGCACACACAGCCAGAGAAGCCTGCACACAGCTGCGGGTGGGGAGGTCCAGCAGATCCCTAAACATCACTACTCTCCCCTGCAGCTGAATTCTGTGAGGGGTGTTAGCCCGTCGATGCTTTGCATCGACTGCTCCTCCACCAAGCCTGACTCACAATTTAAAGACCGCCCTGGTCACATGACTTCCTGTGCTGTCCCCCCCAAATCCCCACTTTCCCATTAGCAGGTTTTACTTCCCTGCCACAGGTGGCTGAGTTAAGTCACCTACCACAACTCCTGCCTCTCTAGTCTCCTCTGCTGACTTTCTCTATTCCTCCTCCACTCTCATCCTCCCCATCCTCACCCTATTTGCTACCTGAATGTTGCCTGATGGCTTTATTTATTGTATTGCTCTCTTATATTTCTATGTTATACATTATTGTTGAATCAATTGTAGGTTAGGGAGGCAGTGTCCGTCACCCAGCTTCGGACAAGCTCAAGGGACACCTGCTTGACAGGAGCACATGCCTTTGTTACAGGACCTGACACGCACATAGCCTGCCTGGGCTGCCCCACGGACTGGACCACTTATAGCTATCCGGTAGTACAACAGACCTCCTCCAAAGGATGGGTGCACTTATGTCCCAATATATCCCTTCCACTAAGTCCAAAAAGGTAACCTAGGTCCTTAGCTTCTGCTTGCCATTACCAAACCACTCTCTAACTAATTTTGCTCCGTTATATAAAATGTTCTCTTCATGTGCAACTTCCATGTCCTACTTGCCTGTATGTTTTCCACTACCTGCCGCCTGTAATCCTATAGAGTCTTCTATTTGTAAAAACATTACTATCACCTGTCTGTACTGATCTGCTACCTGTATGTAATTGTTACACCGGGTTGCCCTGAAAGGGACTTCGGGCCCAGTGGAGCCTACCGGTCATCAAAATTCAATAAATAAATAAATAAATAAATAAATAATTTATTGTTTTCTCCTGCTTGCACTGAATTATTATTGTTTAAGCATTTACTGTTTATGATTGTACTGTCTTTGTTCAACAATGTTTTGCTTCTGTAAACTCCGGTCGTGCCTGAAAATAGTCATTGCTATGGCTAAGCGCACCTTACAGTCCAACAAAAACTAAATAAAATAAATAAATACTACAAGCCCAAATTCCATAGCCCTGCTTGCAGTACCAAATTGCCCTCAAGGGTCATTGCTGGCCCTGGCTGTAAGACTCCCTTGCCACATATTTTGGATCGCATTTCCACCCTCGTACATGGCTCACAAGTTTCTGGACCTGGGGCTTGAACACTGCACCCTTTGCACCAAAGTCCAGGACACTACCACTACTCCAAAGTGGTTGCCCACCTCAGTATGTCAATAGGGACCTGTTATACATTGATCCATGACCACCACTACAATGCAGGTGCCTATCAGACTGACACTCCTCATACTAATGTCGCTAGGCATGACCACCATCTCCCACCACTCAGTGCCAGAATCTCTCCCCACCACTCAGTGCTGCCCTGCTCCCCAACACTGCCCACCCATGCCCACACACCCCACCCAACACACACCTCTCCAGCAGTCTTATCCCTGCTCACCATGGCCTGCAATTTTCCCTCGATCCCCACCATCCACTCAATTGCTCTTCCCAGCATCACCTCCTTGTGTGGCACTAACAGCCTTACCCTGCCGCACAAATGGCGACTGCCCCTACTTAGAATTGTTCCTCCTCCTTTTACTATCTGGAAACATCCACCCCAACCCTGGCCCAGGCTCCGCGTGCTGATCGCCCACAGCTAACCAAGGGCCTCTGCATAGGGTCCATGGACATATGCAGCATACTTAACAAAATGGCCACACTGCAATGCTGGGTCTCCAGGCACCAACTTGACATCCTCACAATGGCTGAGACATAGCTCTCAAAGAAAACCCCCGACTCCCTCATCTCCTTCCAGCTTCTCGATCCTCAGACTAGACAGAGTGGGCAAGAGGGGCGGAGGATGGGCAATGTACCTCGCAGACTCCCTACTAGAACAAGCCATCCCCACCTGCACTAGATCATGGTGCCCAAGCCATGTCCATGAAGGTCTCACCTGACCCTCAGGCCCCTATCATAATCACTGTGGCCTATATATGACCCATAAGCAAACCCATGCTCTTCTCTCCTGTGGAATACTGCAAGCCTCCACCACAAGTCAGAACACATCCTTCTGGGTGATCTGAACCTAAACTGGCTGGCTGCATCCACAACCACCTCAAAGATACTCTCTCAGCTCTTGACCTCCACCAGATGGTGACTCAATCCACAAGGTACAACTCAGCCACGGGACGCAAACCTTGCTGGACATTGTACTAACTAACTGCCCTCATAAAATCAAGGATGTTATGGTCCTCCCTAACTCCCTCAGTGACCACTCCCCAGTAATCTTTACATGGACAGCTAAGCAACCTGCCCCCACCATACTCTACCCGCCTCCGCCCCAGCAGTCTTCTGAACCTCAAGCATCATCTAGCTCACTGCAGTGGTCACCTATATACCAGGCCACCTCTGTGGATGCAGCGCTAGAATACTTCAACACCTTCACTTCACTCCCTAAAAAGCCCCACCTCAGGAGGCAAAATGCCCCTGGATTACCCATCCCTCCTACAGCAGCTCAAGAACCATGACAACCTTTGGTACAAGGCAAATGAATCGGGCAAACCTGAAGACAGGCAAGCCTACCGTGCAGAATGGAACAAATGCATCTGGGCCATCCACAAAGCAAAAGCTGAGCATTACAGAGCCACCCTGACTGCCACCTGGGACTCATCCACTGAAATTTTGGGATGATATAAAAACACTAAATGGAAGGCACAATCCCCCAAAGATCTCCACAAATGGCTCAGTCACCACTGACCCGAAACAAATTGCCGCTTCTCTCAGCTCCAACTATGGTCCTAGGCTCTGTGCTCCCTCCCAATTTCTTGCCCCACACCCAGCCAAGACCCCCCATCCCACCCCCCTTTCTATCTCGGACCATCTCCCCAGGAAGCTGAACCCTACCTGATCAAGGCCCTGAATGGCACCAGCCCCTTAACGACCGTAGACATCAAACTCCTCCGTCTAGTCCTGGACACACTGTTTCTCCCACTAACTGCCCTACTAAACAGCTCTCCCCACCTTGGACAGTTCCCCAGCAAATGGAAAAATGCAGTTGTAACACCCATCCACAAAGGTGGGGATCCACTATTCCAAGGAGCTACCACCCAATCTCCATTCTCCCCCACTATCAAGGCCCTGGAAAAGGTAGCGGCAGACCAACTGACCAATTACTTGAAACCCCGCAACCTGCTGTGTGTGCAGCAGCACGAGCTCGAGCGAGGACAAACCACTAGCGGCTCTCATTGAATTCTTGAACTACATTCACTCCGCCCTAGACAATGGACAGCTGGCAGGGGCCAAGTTCATTGACCTGTCAAGGCCTTTGACACAGTTAGCCACCCCTCCTGCTGAACACACTGGCGCTACGGGCCTCTCTAAGGTCCCTAAACTGGTTGCCAGCTATGTGACCTCCAGGACGCAATGCGTCAGGATAAAAATACTGTATCCAGCACCCGCCCCACCCGCTCTGGAGTCCCCAGGGCTCCATCCTACAGCCATTACTTTTAGCCCATTTCTGAATAGGTTTCCCACCTTGTGCTCTGGCAAGATGCTTCTATATGCAAATGACACCGTCCTCTGTGTCTACCATGCAAACCCTCCAACCTGCAGGATCTTGGCAGGGGCCGGGCCAGTGGAAGACCAAGTAGTGTACAAGTCGGGCTGTGTACCCAAAGCTGCGTGCAAGTCCAGGCTGTGTGCCTGGTGGGTTCAGAGCCTGAGGGCTAGAAATAGTGAAGAAGTGTTCTGTTGTGTCTAATCTGCATTACTAGGAATGTGGCCCGTGGGAGTCCGTCTATGCTTTGTTTGTTCAGCTTGGATGTGAATAAAAGACACTGTAGAATCCCATTCCTAGTTCTGGACATTACAGTTACTGCTTCCTGTGTTGGATTTACTTGGATGCCCCTCTGCAAGGTAGCCAAACCTTGCTGCAGCACTCATTCAATCAAGCCGAGCAATGGATTGCGAGCACAAGCTAGTACTGAACCAGAAAAAACTAAAACCATGCTGTTTATGCACCACCAAAGCAAACAAAAAATGCCCAAACTGAGAATCCTGTCCAGCTCACACCACCCTGTAGAACAGGACTCATTTATAAATACCTTGGGATCACGTTCAACCCTGCTTTCACTTTTCACGGCCACATCAGCACACTTGCAACCACGATAAATGCCGAATCGGCCTCCTCTACCAACACAGGGACTGTCTACCCATTAAGCCCTGTGTCTAGCCATCACATCATCCGTTATGTCACTGGTGACTACAGCCTACTGGTCTACGCGCCACTGACACCACTGCTCTCAAAAGATTAAAGTAGCCATCAAAGCTTACAGGCTCTGTCAGGAGCTGATGCGCTTAACCCACACCTGCACCCTCTATGGCCGTGCCAAGATCCTCAGCTTTGGCGAAGGCTCCAGTTCAAGCATGCCTCATGGCCAGAAATCCCTCCTTGGGCAGACACCCCCTAGAGTGTCAGCCTCCTTGCCCTAGCCACCCCCAAAGTTCATACCATGAGAACAGACACAATAACATGCCATCTCCAGGGTCAGGACTAAGCTTGCCCAGAGATCGCTTCCC
Source organism: Neoceratodus forsteri (assembly GCA_016271365.2). Classification (NCBI taxonomy): domain Eukaryota; kingdom Metazoa; phylum Chordata; order Ceratodontiformes; family Ceratodontidae; genus Neoceratodus; species Neoceratodus forsteri. The sequence continues at coordinate 325,830,999 of CM028137.1, forward strand.
AGTCACAGCCCCTGCCTGGTATAACGCCTACCATCCCTGTCACTACCCACACCAAGCTTGGCCCTTTCAAAGTGGCCCTCAAAAATCACCTCTATGCCAAACATATCTGCACCTGTCCACGCTAGTCCTACTGCCATTTGCAAACCACAGGCGCAGTCGCTACTAAAGTGGGCTCACACCAAGACAAGGTCTAACCCAAGACTGCTCCAGTTATCAATCAATCAATCAATCAATCAAATCTTTATTTATCCAGGCGATCACCATTGAGCAAGCTCATTTACAAGGTGGACCAGCTGTTGGCAGGAAAAACTGTACAGTTACATATAAATATACATAATATACTGTAAAAGGAACATCTTTACAATACTGATAGGAGCAGAGTATTTACATTCCAAGTCACATGTACAAGAAAGATATACATAACACAACCTGAATGTAATATATGTGTGTGTATATATATACACACACAGTTCCACAGGAGCAGGATGTGTATGGATGTCATATACACATAGAAAAAAAAAGAAAGATTATTTATATTCCTGTCCAGCAGAAACATGTTACAGGCCTGGATGGAAATTCCTAAACTATGGAGTGCGTAAACAGGTGTGTAAGCCTTAGGTAAATGCACAGAAGTGGGGTGGTGAATAAGAGGGATGCAGAGGGTGCTAAGTTAACCCCACCAGGACCCACTATCATGTCTCTGCTCTCTTGTTATTCTGCTTAACTATCACTGTGTCTAAGCCTACACCACTGCTTTGCAAAAGAATGTATGTAACCAATCAGATTAATACTCTCTACAGAGTACGCACCAATGTGTTGTAATGCCTGCACTAGTCCTGCAAAGGATGTCTGTAACTGCTAGCACTGCAAAGGACTTATCTAACTGCTTAGCTAACACTCTGTATAGGTAGCATCAAAATATTATATTGTTTAATAATGTTTGTACATCTACCGTCCAACCAGTTATGTAATGTTGTCTTTGCTTTTGTTTTTAGTTAATCCTTTTTACCTTGTCTGGCACCTCCGGTCTGCTGCATCCGTCCTTTCTCTGGCCATCATCTGGTTCTGCCTCAGCCCTCCAAGAAGCCCCCACTGCCCAATTACCTCCGTGGCTTGCCCCAGCGGTGGGGCGGAGAAACCCCCCTCCTCCCCCACCGAACCAGGATCCAGTACCCGGCAGTGGTGCCCCCAAGGCCAGGCATCCCCAAGGCGGCCATCAAGCCTCTGCAACCCGAGCGCCATGTTTCCCCTGTTTCTCCTTAGCCCAGCGTGACCAGGCGTGCAAGCACGCCAAGGAGGACAGCAGCATGCAGCGCTCCTCGCGTCATGCCCGTCACCCCAGTGCAGTGCCAGCTCACTGCCCCAGAGATCGTAAGCAAGCCGACAGCTGGTATCCCTCCTCCCGGAGAGAGAGCAGTCCACCAGACGCTCAATCCCTCTCGCCTACTCAACCGGCGACATGAGTCCGTTCCGAACCGGGTGGCGGCGTGGAGCAGTGTAGCGTCCACGCTTCAACCCTCAAGCGCACTGGGCCGACCAATGTTGTCTTTGCTGTACTACTCCCATGTTTGTATTTGTCATCCGATGAGAGTCTTTGGAAATTAGTCTATGACTCAAAAATTGTAATTCGATATTCTAATAAATAAAAATTAAAAAATAATGGACTAACAAAGATCCTCCACATTCCCTAGAATAAGTGGGATAAAGGGACATAACAGATCTGAGGTCACTTTGGATGTCTGAAGACTAGAGTCTCTCTTCATCATCATAACCAAACAGTTTTGTCCCTCTAAATAGGGCCTTCAAAACTGCCTGCTGCCCTCATTAATAAAGCCAACAACTCTAAGCCAAGGTAGTGTCTCATGCATATGCTTAAAGCAGCAGCTATTGCAGAAACATCAGAAACATCACAGGCAGATCTTAGCAAATGTCTGCAAACCTCAGCCTCAGGTTAGAGTTTTAATTAATTGATTCTTGGCAGAGCCCTCTGGTAAAGCCTGGGCTGCAGCCTGGCAGCTTCAGACATTCTATTCTGGTATTTAATCATATTGGCCTGGCAGTTTGCAGTCCTACAGTCCAATAATGCAGAAGCATAAGTACACTTGCTATCACGTCAAGCCTCCTAGATTTCCGTCAGGAGGCAAAGTACTCAGGTGCTTGGGGCCTCGGACTGATCATGAGCAGCCATGATAACTACTGAGCCAATTTTGACTGGTTAGTGTAATAAGACTTAGCAGATGGAGCAGTATACTGCCTGTTAGCCCTTCTGGGCACTGCAGGCAATGAGTTTAGTCTGTGTCATGCAGCAATGACAGCATCCTCTAATGCAGAATAAACAGGAGTAATTATAATGGAGGATGAGCAAGGAACCTCCAAAATTCCATTCAATTTCTTTTTAGTGGAATCTTCTTCCACTGCAAAGCCCATGGCAGTTTGCATTTGCTGCATCTCGACTTGAAAAGTGGCATTCTCAGGAGGAGATCTTGGGGTATACACCATCAGTCCTCATTGCATGTTGAGATGGTAGAACTAGAACATGTGCCACATACTGTTCTTCCTCATAATCCCCTCTAAATCCTCCTCCAATACCATGAGGTCAGGATTATATTCCACCTTATGCCGATCTCCCTGTTGACAAAGGGCTGCGAAGTCACCAGAAATAATGGTGGTGGTTGAGAAGAAGGAATCTGTTGTGTGCTGGAAGAAGTCGACAGGAACTGAGTGCGGACAGCCCTATCAATGGAATAACAGCCTGCATAGGTAAGCCAGGCAGAATGCATCGTATCATCTCTGAAAGCAGCGCCAGCACAGCCTAAGGGTCAATGACACCCTGACCAGGGGCCATGACCACCTGTACTGATGACAGCCCTTGGCTGTCCATAGGAAGTATGGCAGCATAAGCTAGACCCTGACCTGATGTCTCAATGATGGCTGGGGGAGGGGCTGTCATCAACACCACTGGCACAGGTGATGGCGCTGAATGACTAACTGGTCTCAGTGGTGACCAGGAAGCAGACTTCTCCTTGTCTCTATGCTTACTGTATCTTTGTACCTCCGAGTGAGGGCGGCTGTGAAAACAACCGTTCCCTATCCGGTCCTTTGACTTTGGCGTCTGTGTCTCGGCTGATGTGGATGGCAACAACAATTTTGTGCCTTTCTCCTTCTTCATAGCTGCTAATGCTTTTGAAGAAGGAAAGTTTCTAAGACTTTTTAAGGCATCGACTTGTTGCTCAATTGAAACCCTGGCGGATCTCACATCATGTAAGTAGAGGCAGGCCCAAATGTAGCACACACAAACTGTGTGTTTTTTTTTTATATAAATTTGTCTCCACACTTACAGTATCGAAATAATGTGGCTGCAGATTTCAGCAGCATGCAGAGATGACAAAAACACTGTGGTAAATAGCTAGTTGATGGTGTTCCCTCAGCAGGTCCAATAACAGCGATCGATGGCAGGAAAAGAACTGAGGAGTGATGTGGCCACCCACATTTATGTAGACAGTGATGCATGATGTGGGTGAAACCCGGCTAGTCGAAGTTTCCATGTGGCCCTAGTGCCTGACATCTGTAGTTCCAACGATGTGACCTAATGGAAGAGAGATCCTCAAAGAAGATCTTGTGTGAATGGAAAGGACACTCTTATTCAGTGTCCATGGGCTACACAAAACAAGGAAAGTACACTAAACCAAAGCGAGATATTTAAGCATACCAAAGGAGGGAGAGAGGTGATATGATCAAAACATTCAAACACCTTAAGGGCATTAACAAGGTGAAAGAGTCTAACATGTTTCAATATAAGAAAAATAGCAGGACAAAGAGGACACAGTATGAGATTAGAGGAGGCTGATTAAAGGGTAGGTGAGAAGTTCTTTTTCACAGAAAGGGTGGTGGATGCATGGGCAGCCTACCTCAGGAAGTGGTGGATATGAATATAGTGCAGGGCTTCAAACAGGCATGGGACAGGCATAAGGAAACAATACAGATGAGTATGAAGAGATCGCCATTGACAGCAGAAGCCCAATGGCACATTCATAAGGTAGAAAAAGAAATGGGTAGACTGGATGGGCTGCGGTCCTTATTTGCAAATCAACTTCTCTGTTTCTATGTAGATGGACATCTGCAGAGAAGAAGGAGAATCGAGAGTAGTTTCCCCATGTGTCCACTTCAGTGAGTGTGAGGGGTGAGAAGAAAAAGTACTCACCTTAGTAATGTTGTTTCTTCTAATGGAGTCTTGCTGTATTCTGACTATTGCAGTTAGGTCCTGCCTTTCAACTGCCCGGAGAACAAAGAAGTTAAACTTTCCATGGCCAGCATGGAATGTTCACGTGAAGCTTCGGTTGAAGCCCCTGTCTGCTGTTGTTTAAACTCTAACCGTCAGATCTTTATGAGCAATACTCACTAGTGTGAAACTGTAAAATTCACACTAGCCAACTGGAACTAAATTTATTAAAAAGGGTTTTTGGTTTCAAAGCAAAGACTCAAGTCAGGAAACCCAAAAACAAAACACAACACACACCAAAAGTAAAGGAGGGTGAAAAAGGACACCCTAGGGTGCCATTCTCTCCTGCCCACCCACATCCAAAAACCAGGTTCTGAGAGGGAGGCGGGAGGTCAGGAATACAACAAGACTCCATCAGAAGAAACAACATTACTAAGGTGAGTAATTTTTTCTTTCAAACAACATGAAGTCTTGCTGTATTCATGACTAATATAAGACTACCAAACAGTACCTCCATGGAGGAGGGACAGAACCTACTTTGGGAATAGGCTCTGAAGTACTGCTGTGCAAACCGAGCATCACTCCTAGCCTGGATATCCAGAGAGTAATGCTTGGTGAATGTATGGACTGTTTTCCAGGTGGCTGCTTGACAAATTTCTGAGATAGGAATATCCCTGGCAGCCAGGGAAGCAACTGTACCTCTAGTAGAGTGAGCCCTCAGGCCTGAGGGTGGAGTTCTACCTAGTTTTCATAGCAGTGTATATATAACCCCCTTGTTAGCCGGGGTTACTAGAATCGCAGTAAGACCTAGTAGTAGGCAGGAAGGCAGCTTGTGAAACTCCAGTTAAATGGGTTTGACACTGTCTCACTCTCTTCTCAGTCTCAGCTGAAACAGAGGGATGACATCACCATAGAACTATCGCAGCTGCATGAGCCACAATGGAATCTGCAGCAGGAGTTGGAATAGAATGTTGGGAGGTTTGAACAGTAGTCTGTAGCTCAGTTGGAGTTGGGAGCTTGCTGAGGAGCACACAGCAGCTCTGTGTAGGCTCTTGGAGCCTCAGCCCTGACATAGGGCTACATTTAAGTAAAAGGTGTGTCTCCACCTTAAGAGAGACACAGAAGTAGTTTGTAAGTGGTGGAGACCGCTGATTCAGGTCTCATGCCCCCTCCCTCGAGGATGGGGGCAGGAAAGGGTTTCCTGCATATTCCAGGGGCAACCCCGGTTCTGCTACTAGTGGAGAAGCTGCCTTATTTGTTCCGGAGTTTTGGGGAAACAAGAAGATTTGTGAAAGCCTGTGGGGCACCTGCAACCGGAGGGTGAGTGTCTGCTCTTCCTAAAGGGCCTATGTTTTCACCCTGGGACTTGTGTGATAGTGGGAGTTGGACTACTGAAATAGAGGAGCCTAGGTAATAAGCTTAGCCAAAAGTAAAAGTATGTTCAAGTCCAGCACTTATGGGAAGTCAAGACATGTAGAGGAGATGTGACATACGTCTACCCAGGAATCTACATTGCCAAGTTTTCAGTAAAGAGTTGCTTAGTATCCAGAAAAATGGCGGGTATGGATTGTGGGAGCTGGAGGTGAGTGACCTCCCATCTTTAGTGACCAGGTGCACCTCTCGGATTTGCGCTGTGTTTCTACTTTGCCTCATGCACTTGGCCAGTGATGAGGAAGTACCCAGGCGATGGGATTGGAAGGAAAATTCCTCTAGAGTGAGGCTCTAAGGTGGTTTGAGGGAGCCACAACAGGAAAATTGGTTCATTTCCCAAATGGACGTGGAACAAGTGGCCATGGGGAGCTGGCCAGTGGGGAAAACCTAAGTAGTGTACAAGTCGGGCTGTGTACCCAAAGCTGCGTGCAAGTCCAGGCTGTGTGCGTGGTGGGTTCAGAGCCTGAGGGCTGGAAATAGTGAAGAAGTGTTCTGTTGTGTCTAATCTGCATTACCAGGAATGTAGCCCGTGGGGTCCGTCTAAGCTTTGTTTGTTCAGCTTGGATGTGAATAAAAGCCACACTGTAGAATCCCATTCCTGGTTCTGGACATTACAGTTATTGCTTCCTGTGTTCGGATTTACTTGGATGCCCCTGTGCAGAGTAGCCAAACCTAGGTCCCCTGTGCCGAGTAACCTCATCCTCCCCAAACCCAGTCCCCACCAGGTACTGCTGTCAGCTTCAACAGCATGCCACCTGTCGTTTTGCTAAAGGCAGGGGTGAGGGTTACATATACAAGAGACAAGCCACCTGGCAACAGATCTCTTAGTGGCAGGTTTGCCTTACCAACCTCTCCATATGTGAGGAACAACTGGAGGGACTCAAACCTGTGACCCTTAGTGCGCTCTGTGTAGTAGCTGAGGGCCCTTTTAACATCAAGCTGTGCAGCCTCCTCTCTCCAGAGGAGGACTGGTCAGTGAAGAAAACAGGGAGAGACAGACTGATTAAGGTGGAAATCTGAAACCACCTTAGGCAAACACTTCCTGTTAGTTCTTTGGACCACTTTATCTCTATGGAAGAGATGAAATCAGACTCCACTGACAGGACTTGCAATTCACTGATATGCCTGGCAGAGTAATGGCTACAAAAACACAGTTTTCCAAGTCAAGTACTTAAGCTCTGCAGAGGACAAAGGCTCAAAGGGTGGTTGCATAAGCTGAGCAATGCAAACATTAAGGTCCCAAGCAGGAGCAGGGTCCCTAAAGGGGGATTGGTGTGCAGCAATCCCTTGAAAGCTTACAAAACACTGGATGGGCTGACAGAGGAGAGGGCTTGCCTACTGACAAGAAGGCAGAAACAACTGACAGATGCACCTTAAGTGTAGCTGGCCTAAGTCCCAAGCCATTAAGATGAACCATATATTCCAGGACTGTAGGCAACCCAGCAGATTCTGGAGAAATATGTATTAGAGCACCAAATAGTGAACCTTTTCCATTTGGAGTTGTAAGTCTTTCTGGTGGAAGGCTTTCGAGAAGCTTTAAGGATATCCAGAACCCCTTGAGAAAGGTGTAGATCAGCAAACTCTAACTCATCAAGAGCCATGCCTTGAGATTGAGAGATTTGAGGTTCGGATACCAAAACCTTCCCTGAGAGGATGTCAACAGGTTGTAATTCCTGAGAAGAGACAGGGGAAGGTGGACTGTTAAGGACAGCAACAGTGGGTACCAGGGCTGTCTGGCCCAGTCTGGAGCAATCAGAATCACTTTGCATAGTTGAGACCTGATCTTGACTAGCACTTTGAACAGGAGAGGAAGAGGGGTAGCATACAGGAACTTCCCTCCCAATTCAGAATCACAGCATCCAGGGACTGAGCCCAAGACTGGGGGTCTGCAACAAAGAGAGGAAGTTGGTGATTGTCTGGGGCTGGGCTGCAAAAGATCTATCTGTGGAGTGCCCCATCTCGAGAAATCACTTTTAAAACTAGGGGATCTAGGGTCCATCTCATGATGGCCCTGGGATATCCTGCTGAGAGCATCTGCTAGGACATTGTCCTTCCCTGGGAGGTGAACTGCTATCAGAGAGGTTTGCAGGGAATAGGCCAGAGACCACAACTTCATTGTTTCTGTGCACAAGGCCGTAGACCAAAAGCCTCCTTGCTTGTTGATGTACCACATTGTGGTGGTATCGTCTGTTCTGATCTGGACCACCTTGTTCTGTACAGATTTGGAAAAGGCTTGCAGTGCCAGAAACACCGCTCTGAGTTCCAAGAGACTGATATGAAGCAGAGATTCTGGAGGTGATCACAGCCCTTGGGTGGTAAGATCCCCAGGTGGGTTCCCAGCCCAGCAGGGAGGCATCTGTGGTGAGTATCACTGAATGAGACTGAATGACAAAAGGAACTCCTTGTCTCAAATTGTCCTGATCCTGCCACCATTGCAAAGCTTGGATCAGGGTTGAGTCACTGGGACTAGTTTGGTAAGGAAATCCTTTCTTTGGGACCAGAAGGCTCTTAAGTGGAACTGAATGTCCCTCATCTGAAATCTTGCTCCCTGGACCACTGCTGTAGAGGCTGCCATGTGGCCCAGAAGCTGCAGGAAATGTCTTGCTGGTTGAGACACCTCAAGGGTGAATGAAGAGGCCAGTTCCATAAGGGTCCTTGCCCTGTCCAGGAAGGAAGGCTCTTGCCTTATTGTATCAATTCGCCCCTATGAAAGTGAGGAGCTGTACTGGCTTTGGAAGGTTGAGGAGGAATCCTAAGGAAGTGAGCACTTTCTGAATTATTTGCAGATGTGTCTTGACTTGGTCTGGAGACTGACCCACTATGAGCCAGTCGTCCAAGTATGGAAAGATGGAGATCTTTTTCTCTTTAGGAAAGCAACCACTACTGCCAGGCACTTTTGTGAACACCCTTGGGGCTGATGTTAGGTCAGAGGGTATTGCTCTGAATTGATAGTGGCCTGAGAGCAACTCGAACCTGAGGTACTTTCTGTGGGAGCACCTGATGGGAATGTGAAAATAGGCATATTTGAGGTCCAGGAGGCTAGCCAGTCCCTGGCCTTAGAGAGGGCAGAATTATTCCCAGAGTCACCATTTTGAACTTTGGTTTTAAAGGGTGCTTGTTCAGATATCTTAGGTCCAGGATGGGCCGCCATTCTCCCTCTCTTTTTGGGGTTAGGAAGTACCTGGAGTACAATCCTTTGCCCTTATGTAGGGTAGGACCCTCTCTATGGCTCTGAGAGCCAGGAGGAAGAAACCTCTGCCTCTAGGGCAAGGGTCTCTGATGGATTTGCAGGTAGAAAGGATCTGGTTCTCATCTTGGGAAATTTTTTGAAGCTGAGAACCAGTCCTGACTCTGCTACTTCCAGGACCCACTTGTCTGATGTCAGAGACTTACAGTCCTGGACAAAGTAAGCCAGCCTGCCCCTACAGGTATTGGAGAATCTGCCGGGCAGACCCATCAGGGTGTCTGCTTGGCAGGGGCTTTAGGCTGAGGGGTGGAAGCAGGCCTGCTCATTCCCGTCTGCCTCTCCCTCTGAAGAACCCCTTCTGAGCATAAGAAGAAGAAGAGGAGGAGGCCTGAGCTTGGTAAAAGGCCTTGGAAAGGCCTGTCCCTGCCCTGGACTGCTGCCTTTGAGGGTAGGCTTGCCTTTCTTTGGCCTGAGCACTCCTGTAGGTGGTCCTGTACTCGTCCATCTTTTTCATGTAGTTCTCTGTTTGCTCCCCAAACAGAGAATTACCAATAACAGAAATCCATGGCTTTAGCCTGGGTATCCTGTGATAGGCTATACATCTGAGCCAAGCCATCCTCCGAAGAGCCACAGATGTAGCCATGACTCTTGATGAAACATCACTGGAGTCACACAGCATGAAATTACACCTTGGATGCCTCAATCCCATCTGCAGCCACCTGCTCCAGCTCCTTGGCCAGCTGGTCAGGGGCCTGTTTAGCCAGATCCAGCACAGTGTCCCATCTGGACTTCTGGTATCTAGCTGTGTAGGCCATATAGTTAGCCTGCCTGAGTCCCAAAGATGCTGCCATGTACTGCTTCTTTCCCATGGCATCAATCCTCCTGGAGTCCTTATCTGGGGATGTGGCCAAGGGGATATTTGCCTTATCACAGGCAGCAGCCTGCACTACCTCAACATGACTGCATTGCTGAGAAAGGAACTCTGTGTCTGAGCCTGAAAGGGTGTCCTCTTGTCCATTCGTCTGTCCACAGAAGATATGGAGTTAGGAGTCTTAAAATTTTGTCTGTTTTCAAAAGATTTATTGGGGAACAGACAGTCTCCTGGACTCTGGGATGTCCATCATTCAACAAAATCAGGCTCCTCTTGATCCTCTACTGCTTCTTCCATTGGAAGCTGGAGGGTTTCAGCCACTTTTGTAAAACATAAAGTGGGAAGGGACTCAGAAAGCATAGGAGGAGAAACACCTGAAGGTCTGTCTGGGGAGATGTCAGGGTCAAAAGGCACATCCAGACTTTCATAATCACCATCATCATCCTCATACTCTCCCTCCTCCTCCTCCGGTTCATAAAATTCTTCTGAAGTGTAATCCAGAACCGGGGAACTGACCGAACCGAGCTCCTGCCAGATGGTGCCGGTTCGGCGGGCTCAATTAGCGGTGCACTATTCTTATCGCTTTGGCTATGTCATCAGCGGTCGGAGTATGAATTTCTGGATCGAACCGGACGATTTATCTTTTCTCTTCCTTTTAACGGAACCGACTCCTCAGAATCGGCTCTCCTCTTGCCGAAGAAAGTCTAGCCCTGGTCAGAAGGCACTCTTTTGGTTCGGTCGGAACCAAACCGGGCTAACCATCCTGGGTCAGCGGACTTCTCGGCCTCCCTTTCCCTCAGTCTACCTACTCTCTCTTATCCAGGGTAGCTTTGGGAAAATTCTTACAAATTTGGCAGTCTGAATCGAGGTGGTCAAACCCCAGACAATAAACACAGGAGGTGTGGGGATCAGCCTTAGCAAAGGCTTCCCCACACACACTGCAGTGTTGAAACCAGTGTGCCCAGTTTTTCTTGGGTTTCTCAGACATGGCCAATCCTATCCAAAACTTACCCTTTTTCAGCAATCCACCAGGCAAGACTTCCCTATCGGTTCCTGACCATGATACGGGTCTTGGAAAAACGAATAACATCCATTTTTTAGAACCGATACGGACCGTTACCACACTCTAATTAAATTCACAAACTTTTTCAAACTAAACTGATCGGTTCAGCGGAAGTGATCCAAATTTACAAGTTCCACACAGAAACCAAATGTAAAACCTATCTAGTACTCATGGTACCACAGACAGAGACTTAAACCGACAGATTCGGTAGCAGAAGTTTGGTAGAAACCAAGCGAAGACACTTTAACCGACTTTTTTGAACCGAGCAAGGAGAACTCTCGGAGCTACTGTTCAGTGAAGCGGAGTAAAGAATCTGACGTTGGAGTTTAAACAACAGCAGACAGGGCTTCAACAAGCTTGTGGTAAGACATTCTATGCTGGCCATGGGAAGTTTAACTCTTTGTTCTCGGGGCAGTTGAAGGCAGGACCTAACTGCAATAGTCAGAATACAGCAAGACTTCATGTTGTTTGAAAGAACAGTTACATAGAACTGCCCGTAACAGCAGATCTTCAAGGGATCTCAGTTATCAGGTCACATGGTATGAACTTCACTGTCGGTGAAGCAGGATCCACATGGAAGATTTTCAGCAGTACAACTGGGGCCATGCGCCATCGGCGTCTGTCGGCGTCATCAACTCTATAAAGGTGTGAGCAACCCGTTCCCTCCTCAGGTCTTTCCCCCCAGAGACAAAGGGGCATAGCTCTAACCATAGGGTACTGAGGAGAGAGAGAGAGAGAGAGAGATGCCCAGGCCTATATGAAAGGCTGGGTACACCAGACAGCCAGTTTCAAGACAAGAGCACTAAGAAGGATGGTGGTAGGGAAAGCAGACCTGATGACGGAGATCCTCTGAAAGACCTACTGTTATTGTAAGTTCTTATGTTACTGTTCTGTCTTCGTCAGGGTTATCTCAGTCTTCAGGTCACACCGTAGGAAGCGAGTCGAGCAGTTACAGGTGTAAACAGTCTGGGAGGAAGGCCAACCATAAAACTTAAGACAGGAGGCTCTGCAGAACAGCCCTGCCAAAACCAGCACAGGCTCTTGAGGCAATGTCCAGACTGTAGTGCTTGGTGAAAGTATGAATGGTACACCAGGTGGCAGCCGCTCAGATGTCTCTGGCTGAGACCCCTCAGAAACAAGCCACAAAGGTAGTCATGCCTCTTATGGAGTGAACTTAACAGCTCCAGGCAATTCTTTGCATTGATTTGCTGTAGCAGACACACACGCAGTTTGCCAACCATATGGATACAAATTGTTTAGAAACTGAAGCGCCTCTACCTGGGGCAAAATAAACAAACAAGTGCTTTGACTTTCTACAATCCATGGTGCAAAGCAGGTAGTGCTTTAAAGTTCTGTGTGCATTTAAAGTATGGAGCAGTGCTTCCCTGGATTGGCTGCGCTTGGGAAAAAAAAAGAAAGGTGGCTAGACTGGTTGGTGTAAACTCAGATATCATCTTAGGATTTGTGTGCAAAGGCACCCTGTCTTTGTGAAAAATCAAATAAGGCACCTCACACCAAGGGCCTGAAGCTCTGAAATTCTTGAGCAGAAATAATGGCAACTAAAAATAATGCTTTCTAAGAGAAAGTAGTTACATGAAGTTGCGACTGGCTCAAAGAGGAAAGGGTCAATTTTTCCAAAACAAAATTCAAATCCCAAGCTGAGACAGGAGAGAGCAGATTGGGAGTTTCAGATGCAGGATGCCTTAAAAATGCAGGAGACATCCAGCTGAGCAATTGTGCAGTCACCCACAAGCTCATAAAAAGGCAGAAATAGCCGTAAGGTGCCCTTGAGGGAAGAGTACTAGAGACCTGGAGTCAGACAGAGAGATCAGGTAGTTTGGAACATAGCTCATCGGACAGGTGAAAGGGTCCAGATTATGTCTGTCGGCCTAGATGGCAAACCGTTTCCACTTCATGGCATATGTGGCTTGAGTGGAAGGCTTCTGAGTGGCCATCAGGACAATCGCCACTCTGCTGGAAACGCCAAACCTGGCAATAGCTATGTCCTCAGGAGCCAAGCATGCAGATGAAGGAATCTGAGGTTAGGATGGACTAGGGTCCCCTGAGTGTGGGTCAGCAGATTCCTGCAGAGGGAGAGAGAACCGGAGGTTCTCCGCTAGCTGCTGAAGTAATGGAAACCATATCTGCTGAGGACAGAATGGAGCTACCAGAATCATGCTGGCCCCTTCGACCTGCAGTATAATTAGCATCCTCTGAATCAGAGGAAATGGGCGAAGATATAAAGAAACCTCCCGCTCCATAGAGAGGACAACACGTCTAACCAGAAAACTTTCAGGCCCCGGATCAAGCGAGAAAAATTGGGCAGTTTTGCATTGGAAGGGACGCAAAATGGTCTGACTCTAGATGACCCCATCTGTCAAACAACTCTTCTATCATGGATGAGAGAAGCTCCCACTCGTGCATGCGGACTGAGTCTGTCCATTAGAGTGTTCAGCTCACCTGGCATGTTGACTGCTAGGTGACAGACCAACACTATCATGGCCTCCCTAAACATGGGGGTATGAATGGGTCCCCGTTTGTTGATGCAGTACACTACACTGAGACTCTCTAACTGCACCAGCAGCTGACCCAGAGCAAGGTGGTTCTGAAAGGCCAGCATGGCGCAGAGCACTGCCCTCATTCTCCGGGATGCTGATGCAGGAGGCTTCCATCTGGGACCAAGAGCCCTGGTTTGGAAGGGCCACAAGTCCCCAGCCCAGACTGGGGCGTCCGTGGTGAGGATCTTCTGTGGGAGAGATCTGGAATGGGATACGTTGTAGCAGATTCAAGGGGTCCATCCACCACTGCAGCACCTTGCAGACTGAGGAAGAAATCATGGCTAGGTGATCTAACTAGTCCGTGCGCTGGTCCCACAGTACCCTGAGGGTCCACTGGAAGATGAGCATATGGAGCCTGGCCAGTGGAACAAGGGTATGGCTGCCACCATCAGACCCAGCACCCTCACATACACCCCTAGCAGGAACATAGCGGCTTTGAGAGACTTCGTGAGCTTGGCTGTCAGGCACTCTGCCCTGTTCTGTGGCAGGAAGGCCTTCCCCTGTGCTGAGTCTAGAACCACCTCTATATACTGCAGCCTTTGGGATGGCACTAGAACCAACTTGGGCAGTTTGACCATAATGGCCAGGAGAGAAACAGCTGGAGAGTTCTCTCCAGAGTCAGCAGGAGCTGTTCCCTGGACAGGGCCTTTAGGAACCAATCGTCCAGATAAGGGAAAATGTACAATTCCTCCCTTCTGAGAGCTGCTGCTACTGCAGCTAAGCACTAGTAAAGACCGTGGCACAGTGGACAAGCAAAGGCAGCACTTTGAACTAATAATGCTCGCCAAGAAGCAAAATAGAGAAACCTCTTGTGTGTGTGGGGGAGAGACCAATATGTGCAGGTAGGTGTCCCGCATGTCAGCGAACATAGCTAATCGCTGCTGTCTTGAGGAGACGCTGCAGGCCTGGTAAAGTTACCATATAGAACTTTTGTATTGAACATATAAAACTGAGATCCTTTAGATCCAGAATGGGCCCCAAATCTCCAGTCTTTTGGGAGACCAGGAAAAACTTGGAATAAAACCCTTTGTTTCTCTGGCACCTGGGTACTAACTCAATGGCCTGCATGCATAAAGGGACTGTACTCCTCCCGGAGAACAGACAAGTGAACTGGTGGAAAACTGGAGGGTGGGGAGGGTTGTCTGGTGGTTCCTCAGTAAGCTCCAGTATGTGACCCCTTTCTATGATCTGTAGAATTCAGGCATCCGAAGTTATGGTTCTCCATTAATTTAGATGGAAGGAGAACTGACCTCCGACCACCACCTCTTGGTCAGGGGCCGAAAAAGTGGAGTCTAGCAGAGTCAAGCAGAGGCAGATGCCGCCGTGGTGGCTGGTCCCTCACTTCTGGGACACCTGGCTGCAGTTCCAGCATTGGAGGGGTGGGCAAGGCAACAGAAGCTCTGTGCTTCCTTGGGATGAGAGGCTGCACTGGGTCTGTTTGCCTTGCGAAAGTAGGCATGTCTACCTCTTCGACTGAGTATGGTAGAGAAGTGGACAGACTTGACAGCCCTGCCAGAGGCCTGCAGATCGTTGATAATATCCTGGATTCCAGGAGCGAACAAGCCTAATGCCATTAAAGGGTGCATTAAGCACTTTTGCTGAGCAGCAGCAAAACCAGAAACCCTCAACCAGGACTGCCTATGTAGGCATATGCCTATAGCAGCAGCCCTGACAACAGTGTCAGCCATGTAATAGAGGACCCTGAGGAGGTGTTTGCTGACATCCTCAGCTGTCTGCAGGCACTTAAGAAGTTCCTGCTTCTGTGTGCCATCTGGGAGGCCTGAGTGGCACCTTGCCCTTCTTCCAGTTAGAATTCTGATACGTGACCATATGAGACAGGCAGTTTGCAATCCTCTCAGCCCAAGGGTGGAGGAGGCATAAACCCCTACCCCACAGGCTAATTCAGTGGGACTCTTTATACCTGAGGAGGGAGCCAAGGTGCTTAGGTGCCTTAGACCTCTAGTGGGCTCCCTTAATGACCACTGAGTCTGTTTGGGCTGGGCAGCATAGCAGGGGAACCACTGGGGGCATGTCTAGCCTATGCCAGGCTGCCGTGGCCCATTCCTCAAGGCAGGCAAGATGGGAGGAACAATTTTGGAAGGAGACTCTGGAATCGCAAGAAGTCCACCAGCTTTCCTGGTGACATCCTCCTCCTTAGTGTAGAAGCCCTTGGTTGAGGACAATTGCTTCATCACATTGAAAATGTAGGGTCCTCAGGAGGAGACCTAGGAGTATGTTTAATAAAATCCTCACTGACAGAGGAAGCTGTGGACCTGTCAGAGACCAGGACATCTTCCTCATCTTCATCAGGAAGTATAATGTCTGGATGGTACACCTCTTAGCGTCAACCTCTTGTAAATCCAGGTCTGACACTGGGCACCAACGGTGGCCTGTGGGGAGCCTCATGACCCGGTAGGAGTCGACGACACAGTTGATGTGGGCCTGAGTGCTTGCACAATCATTGAAGTGAATTTAGTTGGATTTCATTCAGGTAGACAATCAAAGACTGCGTTGATGGGGGTTGATGGAACAGGGGTTAGGCGACCCACCTGATGGGCCTAGTGAACCCGAAGAGCCTGTAGCCCTGGAAGAAGATGGGTCAGGCCTCGGCTGAGAGAGCCATCGGCGACAAGCCCCTTGTTGATGATGTAGGGGCTGCGACCTGGAGATCGATGACCGACCGCCCTGAGAATCGGGTGGGTGCACTGTCGGCATGGGACTGGAGGGCCCAGAGACCTGGACAGTGACTCTGTGCAGTCGCAGCCGACAAGAATTCCCAGAACGAAGGAGAAGAGGCTATTGGGGAGGCGAGATCGCTGCAGGGGAAGCGGTTGTGATCTTGGTCTTTTATGACTTTTCCATGAGTACTTGTCTCTGGCATTAAAGGCCTGGTAGCTCAATGACCCTATCGGCGACTGAGCAGTTGGGACCCCAGAGGACCCCTGCCTGGAACTAGCTACCTGTTGATCCATCAGGAAATTTTTGAGTGCCTTTGCGTTGCCTGAGGTAGTTTGGTTAAACTTCTGGCAAGGCTCACAGTCAGAAACTTTGTGGTCAGGCCCAAGATAGTAGACACATTGAGTGTTCATCTGTGTAGGCAATCTTCTTTCCACAGCAGCAGCGACGGAAGAGATCAAAGGATTAACTCTCTACATAAAATAATCTGTTTAATAAAAGAGACTCTGAGAAATTACACAGAAAAAGCGGTAGGCGAAAAATGGCAGGAGTACTGTGCTGGAGCTTCATGGTGACCACGTGATCAGTCGACAGCTGAAAAGAACTGATGAGGGTAGGGCTGCTCATGCCTTTATAGGGTTGATGATGTCGATGGTGTGGGCAGCCCCAGTTGTACTGCTGAAAATCTTCCACGTGGATCCTGCTTCACCGATGGAGAAGTTCTTACGGTGTCCTGTATCTTATTAAAAATGTACTCGCCCTACCTTCCACACTACAATTCCATAGAGAGGCCCACTGCGCTTTGACACCACGGCCAAATAGATCAAAAGCCAGACCTGGGTCTAGCGGTCTCAAGTTTGCCTGCTTTAACGAGCAAGGAATTTATTCTCCACACGGCAGGGCAAAGAAGACAGTCACCCATAACTCTGGCAGGCTCTTATTCAATCATGATTACCCGACAGAAATAGCTCATAAAACAGCTGAGTACTCACCAATTCTGAAGGTTCTGAGGGGCATGGGGTCCGCTTTCAAACACCGTATCCAGCAAAGGTGCGCATCTTTTGGAAGTCTGGCACTAAAACCTCGACACTCCAGCACAAACAACACAGGAAGTAAAAGTAAGAGGTTGGGATTGCTGCCCAGAGCGTCTGCAGAAACAAGTCCTGCCCCCTCAATCCCAATGGCAGCAACAATGTGGGAGAAGAGATCGCGGGCTGGCTTATTCAAGTCTCTACAGGATGTGAAAGAGGCACTGTGAGGAACTGAGCCAGAGAATCCACTGAGAGAGACTACACAGGGCTCGGTGAACACTTGAAGAGACGATCTGTTATATGATGGGTAACTCTGTTTGCTTTATCACCTCTTGAGGTGGAAGGGGACTGTAAACTGCATGGGCCCCTACCTCCGGACCGACTGAGCCCCCATGGGAAATCGATTTTAGTTATGAACTCAGCTAATATGTACAGAAAGTGTTTCTGATTGTGAGGGCATGACAAATAACAAAATAGACATGAAATGGAACTGCAAAACTACTTGAAAGTTAAGGGAGGACATTAATAATATAACGTCTGTATTATGATGCAACTATACCAGCTTTCTTATTATGAAGCGGCCAGTCATTAATCCATTCTGAAATTAAGGATGCAAATGAAACAAGGGTTAGGCTTTTACCCTATTTTTCTTTTGTTTTACTATGTAAACAAGTAGGAGCAGAGGGTAAAGAACAAGAAGCAGCTGAGGAGTCAATACTGTTTTTCTTTTTTCAGGGGTGATGACATGTTTATCAATGCTAAAGCATCTGATCCGAAATAGGTCGGGATTTGGGAAGCCTAGCTTCAGGTGAGGTCTACAAACCTCCTAAGAGGTGAAGATCAACCCCTATCCATAAAGGGTGAATACTAGAACCCTCCTACCTAGGAATTACATTTGTAAATATGTTGCGTTTATTGTGTGTTAATCCCGTTAATGTATAAATAGTTACTCAAATGACAGTGATGCTCAAAAATGTTATTTTGCTCAGGAATGAAGAACAGAAGAAAGATATTAATGCCTGCATGACAATGTCAGCTGGGTATACCTGAAAAGGAGACCGAGGGGAACTACAACCGGATACAGCCAGACAATACCTAAAGATTAGTCTTGGGTCCTAAACCCAACACAGAGAATTGAAGCAATTAGAATGGTGATCCTGCCAAGGTTATTATATCTAGTACAGATTATCCCAATACAGGCCCCAGAAGGATATAGAATTCTAAATAAAAAATCTCGAATTTTA
This sequence comes from Neoceratodus forsteri, assembly GCA_016271365.2. Lineage (NCBI taxonomy): Eukaryota > Metazoa > Chordata > Ceratodontiformes > Ceratodontidae > Neoceratodus > Neoceratodus forsteri. Next base: position 325,849,279 of record CM028137.1, read on the forward strand.
TATGGCTCATAAAAAGCCACAAATTAGATATTCCATATTACAACTTCCCAAAAACAAGGAGGACTGGCCCTACCACGCTTAAAACATTACTGCCTTGCAGCCCACTGTATTATACTGGCTGCATCATGACCTAAGTGGCTAAGTGGAAAGATCTAGAACGAGCATTTGTCAATGCTGAATGTTTGCTTGCTGGCTATGGCACTGGTAGTGTAGGAGTTAGAGGCATAATAGGAATGTCAGTGAAGTACTGAACTGAAGCCAACCCCGCCACCACCCTGCTGAGACTGACAGGCACTGGGGTGTGCCTTTGGGTCATCAGGCATACGGCCATGCCATTTCTCCACACCCTACCCTGCAGACACCGACAAGTGTCACAGTGTGCCTTAGAGTATTTGGGCCTTATGTCACCCCATTCCATCAGGAAATACGGTGAGATGGGTCCTGTATAGGAGAATGGGGTGAACTTTGGGCCGAAGAGTCCAAGGCAAACCTTGATGCCTGTCACTGGCTGCAGGGTGTGGAGGGGTGGAATGGCAGGAGTGTTAAGGTGACAATCCCAAATCACACCCCTCATGCTTGTCAGTCTCTACAGGTGGGGCGTTATGGTGGAAACCCTAATGTCCCAGGCGTTCATTAGTATTTTCACTCCAAATTTTAAACATGGGTTTTGTGACCCCACCCCATGAACAGTGGCAATATCAGTTTGATAGCGGAAAGCTGATTTTGCACAGCGACTCGTCATTTGGCATCACTGGTGTGAAAACACATTTCAAACAGGATGTGAAAAATGACAGCTGTACTGTTCATGGGAGAGTGTAAAAATAGCAATGTTGAAAATCTGCAGTGAAATATAAAAAAAACTAGTGAAGACATGGCGTGCATAGAAAATCTGCATAGCGCACACCCACAATGCAATTAGTTTGGGGATTTTTACAGCAGATTGTCAACACAGGCATTTTGGAACCTCCACTCATGAACAGTGTCACTGTGATTTTCTTAATCTGTCCCGAACAGTGATTTCCCACAGCAACCACGCATTTCTGCGCTGGAAATCTGAAAACACATTTGGCCATGGTGTGAAAAATGACAGCTGTACTGTTCATAAGGAAATATAGAAAAATGCAAGTGGTGAAAATCTGGACTGAAAATATTAGAAATCCATGAACTTACGAGGATACGTGGAAACTGTGTAATATTATTCGTAACACTGTCATTTATGGACTTTTTCACCAAATTTTTAACATAGCCTTTGTAACACCTCTGCTCATGAACAGTGTCACTGTGATTTTCTTAATCTGTCTCGAACATTGATTTCGCATACCGACTCTTGGGAAACACGTTTTAGGCGAGATGTGAAAAATGGCGGCTGTACTTCTCATAAGGTGGTGTGGTAAAATGGCAATGTTGAAAATCTTGAGTGAAAATAGTGAAAATCGTGAACTTACGAGTGCGTAGAAACAAGCGCAATGCATGTTAAGTAAAACAGTCATTTTGGGAATTTTTCACCAAATTTTAACATAGCCATTTTAGCACCTCTGCTCATGAAAAGTGTCACTATGATTTTTTTTAATCTGTCCCGAACATTGATTTTACACACTGACTGCGCCATTATGCTACTAATGCGTGGAAACACATTTGGGCAAAATGTCAAAATGAAAGCTGTACTGCCCAGAAGGAGGTGTGGTAAAATGGCAATGTTGAAAATCTGGAGTGAAAATATAGAAAATTTGTGAACTTACGAGCATGCGTGGGGACAGCATAGCGCATGCTTCGTAAAACAATCATTTTGGAATTTTTCACCAAATTGTCAACATAGTGTTTTGGGCCTACCTCATGAACTGTGACACTGTCATTTTAAGTCATCGGTCCCGGAAGGTGGTTCCATGCAGTGACAGCGAAATCAACTTTTAGGGCGATTAACAAAATGACAGTGACAGAATTCAAGGGTGGGGTACAAAAACCCATGTTGAAAATTTGGTGAAAAAATCCCAAAAATACCTGAGATATCATCAAAGTTGGAAAAAACCTATTTATTACATTATACAGCTTACGGCATTTTCCTCAGTTCGCGGTCGGCTTTGAAAGTGCAGGCGTTGTTCCTGGTCCACCAAAGATCATTGCGCTGAGCTCCGGAAGTAAGTATGGGATGGGATGAGGTGGGGAGGTGGATCGCAGAGGGTGGGTGCGGGTGGGGGCCGGGGTCAGGACAGTCAGCAAGGGAAGGTTTTTCTTGCAGGTTTTTTCTTTGGACTGACGTGGGACTTGTGCCACACTGGGGTGGAGCTCCCAGTGTAGCAGCTGGAAGACTATTTGGGGGCAGTGGAGCCGTGAGAGATTGGGCACCCGTCAGCCACTCTGAACTGTTGCCACACTGGGTTGGGCTCCCAGCGTGGCACCCAGTTGTTCTGTTGGGGGGGACATTGGGCCGACGGGGGACTGGGCACCCCATCTGCTATATGGACTGTTGCCACGCTGGGGTGGGCTCCCAGCGTGGCACCTGAAACTCTGCTGGGGGAGCACAGCACAGCCGACAGGGGATTGGCACCCCGTCGGCCATACAGTGTGTTCATGGGTAGGCGCATTAGCACACAATATGCGTGCATGTGTGTGTGTGTGGCGGGGCGCTGTCTGCGCACACAGTAACTTCTCACTGCTCACTGAAGCGTACCTCTGCCTTTGAACTGGATGGGACTGCATTTTCAACTGCTGTCATAGACAGCTGCAGCATTCATTGGCGGTGTGCACGCTGCAAACACATTGACTGCATTGGAAGGCGGGTGCCACACCTCCGAAACTTGGATGATGGCACTATGTTTCTTTCACATGCGTGCAAGCAAACATAAAATGGGAGGAGGACATATGGGACACGAATAAGATACTGCTGTCCTACCCACCTAAAACAAAAATAGATGACATTGCCAATCCTTTACCTGCACCAGCTTGCAGTGCTGGCAGCAAACCATTTCTCTGCGGCTATGGAGGAGTGAGATCATTAGTTCTCTCTGCCCACACAGAGCAATTTCTACCTGCAAAGATGGATGTAGGGTTTGCAGATGGGAGCGCTCTGGATTACACCTATTGACTCAGTTTGTAAACAAGGCACAATTATACCACAAGCAGAATTAGAACAACAGTATAGATCCTCCCTCAGGATAGACTTAGGTATTTCCTGGTTCGAGTTTTATAAAATCCAGGGCAAGAGACAGCTGGAAGGAGGCCCGGCTCCCCTGCTAGTGGAGATCATTAGCCATGTAATTATGGGAAAGGATCACTGGAACACATAATTTCAATCCTTTATATGGCATTAAGGAATTTAACCAAAGAATCCCATGAATTAACCCGTCAAGCATGGGAGAAGGACTTTAACTCTGGAATAAACATTTAAATAAAATTCACTGGGGTTTGACCTCCAAAACATGGAAGGAGTTTTATGGAAACTCACTACTAGATATTTTAGACCACCTGCAGTCCAAGGTAAATACCTTAAACAAATAGGAACGGTCTGCTGGAGGGTGTGTGTGTATGCACTTGCTTCACATGCTCACGTCTTCTGGCACTGCCTGAAAATTGCTCCTTTCATAGTGGAACTGCAGGATGCATTGGGAAAAAGTTTGGCCCCACCGCTGAGGTTGACACCACTGATGTACTTCTTTCTTGATCTTCCCGAGATTAAAACCCTCAGACGAAAACATTTCTAAAGATGGCTATTTTGGCAGCAAAAAGACCATTACTAGGCTGTGGCTGACACCTGTTATCCCTGCCCTGCACCAGTGGCAGGATATAATGATTAACATAATAAAATGGAAAGAATTACAGCTTGGCTTAATAAAGCACAAGACCAATTTGAAATATTCTGGAGAAGATGGGTGATATACATATCCCTCTCAGGCCAGATTTTATCCGTGAGGATTCATATCCCTGACAAGTATAAACACAAGAGATGGAACATTCAATAGGCCTAAAACCTTTATAAATGAGGTACATCAATGGTAGAAACATTAGCATTATATTCCCTGAAATCAACTGTATCTTCATGGGTAAATGTTTTCTGAGTATTCAAAGTGACTATACGATATCAGATGTGACCCAATTTCAATGAATTAATTTACTATATATTTTTAGAACTTAAGTTATAACAGATGATATAATGTATTACTGTCATATTTTGTTATTTATCTTTTAAAGAAACAGTTGAAAACTGAAAATAAAGAAAGTTAAAAACAAACAAACAAAAAAACAAAAACTGACTGCCCTACCATTTCAGCTGTCATTCCTAGCATGGCCTCCACCAAAATGCAACCATGCCTTTCCCTTGCTACCCCACCTGACACCTCTTAGTATTGAATCACCTAATATTAAGATTCCTCCCTTACTTCCATCTGCCTGCTTCCCTGCCTGTCCAACTCCTCCTCCTGTACAATATTCCCCTCCCATCCCTGCTGCAATTTCTCCATCAATATTTCCTGCCTCTGCCACCCTCCCTGCCTCACTGACTCCTCCTCCTGCAATATTCCCTCCTTCAGTCCCTGTTGCAATTTCCCCATCAGCATTTTCTCCTCTCCATTTTCATTCCCTCCTTCGGCCTGTTGCAATTTCTCTGTCAGCATTTTCTCCCTTTCCATTTTCGTTAGGTTACCCACTGTACATCCTTTCCCCACAATTTTGAATTTGTTGCCTGAAGACCCTACTCCTACCTATTCCTCTTCTACCTTCCCTTCCAGTCCTCCCATTCCAACTACCTGTCCTGTGCCTCTTCCTCTTTTTCCACCTAACCCTGCTTTATCCTTCCCCATCATCTGCCCCCCACTAGAGTTTGTCTTACTCAGTGCCCCTAGGCCAGTACCTCTAGCTCGTAGCCCCTCTGCTAACCTGTAACTTCCCCTGCCTGACTGCACCAATTGACCCTCCTCCCTTGCATCCCTCCCACCTCCTCTCCCTGTTGAACCATAACCACCTATAACCTTTCCTACCGATCTCATCTTCTCCTGTGAGCCTGGGTCTCCCTGGTCCTACCCCCTGACTGCATTAGTTGACCCCCTCCTTTGCCCTCCTTCCTCCTCTCCCTGCGAGTCGACAGCGAGAAAAGAACTGAGGTAGGTGTGGGGACTGCCCTTTATAGGCTAGGTGGATGTCAGTGTCTAATGTCAGCAGAGGCGGTCCCCATGATGAACTGCTAGCTAGGATGTTTCAGTGTGGTCCCTCGTGCCTGGCGGCTTCAGTCCTACCAGTGTTGCCTGCTGCAAGACCCCTCAAAGTAAGATCCATAGTACCCAAATGATCATGGCACTGACTGGATGCTACAACCACAGCCACTATGTATACTGCTTGGAGACAACGATCAGGAGGCTTACCTGAGATAGTTTCAATCTCATTTATTGTGCAGCAGAAAACAGAATAGGATAACAAAATTAGTAAGTACAAAGTGCAGAAAGTAACTGGTGGCAAACAATCAGGTGCTAAACATAAAATAAAACACCGCTGACACCATACTAGGTGTTCGTCATGGTCACTGGAGGCCTGCTGACAGTGTGCGTCTATGAAACTTCACGCACTATGTGCCGGACGTTTCTACAGAATCACCTTCCTTGGATCTAACTGGCTCACAAGAGCTGATGACATAAATACTCAAAATCATGACTATTCATGTGCTCCTTTGATGCTTGGCTGTAAAAGACTCGCTCCCTAGCTGAACACTGTAGCACCATAACTCAAATAAAACAGTACATAGTAACTAACACTAACAAACAGCTAAAAAATTTATTTCACAATAAATAATCACTCAGAAACAAGACACTGTAAAAATGAGAGAAAGAGCAGATTTAAGTGTTACAGAAAGGTCTGTCTTTTGCTCCACCTACATCTGTAAATCCTTCCAACTAAGAGTTGATCTGTTCAAATTTTACAGACAACTACATTTAAAATCTTTTTCTGCTTGGCCCCTCAATGAACATTGGGTGAATGACACAAACAATGAGAATGACACCAACACTGGATTGACTGATACTTCTATGCCATCCTATTTTAGGACTGATAAGACTGCAATTTCTTAGAAACATTCCACCTTTTGCCCTCCCACTCTATGCAATTTGGCAATCAATACATTCTCAGCTCGTGTAGATAGAGATGTTGAAAAACTTCTAAAATTCACAAACACAAAAACTCAGCCCTCTTATTTAGCTATGAGAGAGCACAGAGATTATTCAAATTACAGGAAGATCCTTTCACAGTTATAAAACTTGCAGACAAAGGAGGTGCTATTGTCATTTGGGAACTTGGGATACCAAAATGTATGAAGCTGAAACAGACAGATAACTTCAAAATACAGCATATTATCAAAGAATTCCTAATGACCTCACAGAAACAATTAAAACCAGAGCCATATCTTTATTTAACAAGGAACTTGAGGGCCAGCTTACAGATCAAGAATGTGAGTATTTGAAAGTGGACGGCCTAGTGAAACCCTTTCCATCTATTTACCACCAAAATTCATAAAAAATACAGTCACACCACCAGGACAACTGACTGTTTCGAGTACAGGCTCATCCATGGAACCATTTTCGTAATTTGCTGATTGGACAATAATGGTGACTATGGATACTGAAAATTTGTATTCTAACATACCATATGATGGTGGGCTGGAGGCAATTAGATATTATTTCAATATTAGAGACCATCCACCTACACCTAGCACTTAGTTTCTGGTAGAAATGGCAGATATGGTACTTTGTTCGAATTATTTTCTTTTCTTTTCTATTTATTCTTTATGGACCCATCCTACTGCCAGGCATCCACCGTCACGGACCCCTCGGCTGTGGCTCCCCCACATCAACCGCCCTCCCGGGACCCCTGGATTGCTCCCAGGGCGAGGTCGCACCTGGCCCAAGGTGCCCTGAATGACGGGATGGGTGGAATCAGCCTGGAGGAGCCTATTGCAGCCAGGGGGGGCTTCATAGAGGCAGTAGGCAGGGTATTTTATTTCCCTGTTTGTGGGGGTGGGAGCGTGCAATGGCACCAGCGTCCATCCGCCCCTTGGATCCTTGCTGGCGCCATCTGCTGTGGAACCCTGGTCTCCACCAGTGGTCCCCATGCACCGGCAACACCCACACCCTTCCCCGGAGAGAGCAGTCCGTGGGCCTCGATCCATCTCCCCAGCCGGCCCTCCGACCTTGGGTCCGTTCCCGAACCTGGAGTCGTAGGCGTCGTGAGCGGAAATCCAACCACTGCACCGACGGCCGGCACTGTTAAAATTATTTTCTGTAGAAGAACAGGTTTTATATGCAGTGCAAAGGCATTGTGATGAGGACTACATTTGCAACAAGCTCGGCCAATCTGTAGGTTGGCAGATGCTAGAAAGGTTTGTGTACAATATTCAATTTCAGCAAAATGCATTGTTGTGGCATTGCTACACAGATGACTGCCTTATGCTGTGGGAGGGCACGACTGATTACCTTGAGCTTTTATTCAATATTTAAACAGCACTGATAAGAACTTTAAATTTATGGCTGTAAATGATACTATGCTGACTGACTTTCTGGATTTGAGTATTTTGGGGACAGATTGGAGACCATGATATTTTGAAAACCTATGGAGAGAATAGCATGTTACACTACACTAGTGGTCACCAAGAGCTTTTGTTGAAATCTACCTGTTGGCCAGATGCTGAGAGCCAAAGGAATATGCAACAATGAAGCTGAATATAGAAAACAGTCCAATATTGTGACAAAAAGTCTTTTAAAAGTTGATATACACCTGACAGTATAAACAGAGGTCTAAAATGAACCGAGAATACAGACAGACAGGTGCTTTTAACTCCCAAAATACATACCAATATGGAATATTCCAGAACCTTTGTGAGGACACACTGCAATGAAGTGAACAAAATTTCAGAGATTATACAAAAACATCGCACGTAGTAAGTAAGGATCCAGCATTTAGTGGTACTCCCTATGAACATTTGAGAATTACGTACAGAAGAGGGAGAAATATTAAAGACAAAATAGTACATAGTTTTATAAGATGCCAACGATGAATCGTATGTGGCTCCCCCAATGGCAACTACAGATGTGGACACTGTGCTCACTGCAACAACACTAGTGATTCAAAAGATTTTAAACATCCAAGGACGAGCAAAAGATTTGCAATTACATCATTTATAAATTGCTATTGCACTGTCTCTGTGATTTATATAACATACCCATGCAGTCTTGCATATGTAAGCCAAACAAAACGTCCCTGAAACACCACATCTGTGAACATAAATCTGCCATAAGGAACAATCCTATGACGAATTCTATGGCCACACATTTTTGTTAATTTATATTAGTTTAAAAGCAATCTTATACATAGTGCTCTGAACACCAACCATTCAGACTTGTCATTAAAACAGTGAGGACGCCACCCTGCTTAATACACGTGGTATAAACATTTAGATCAGTGCAATATAGATGCATCTTTAGGAGGAAAATATGATGTACTTCCTGTACAATGTTTATTTTAAAAGCCATTTTGCTGTGTAGTTTGGCCCATGATTAGCATGATGTAGTATCCTGAAAGTCAAAATCTTAAAGTCCCAAAATTCTCCACGTCATAACCACAGGGATGGGAGACAAACACTCATGCTTTTAACAAGTCTGTGGCACTTAAAATACCTAACCTTATAAATGAAACAAAGCAGCTAAACCTATTATACGAAGTCAGTTAAGACTTTTGCAAGAAAATTTCATACATGTGCTGAACATTAAACTGGGTAAAATTTAACAATAACATTTGTGTGTGTGTGTGTGTGTGTGTGTGTGGTGTGTGTGTGCGTGTGTGTGTGGTGGCTGGCCCTGCCCCTCTAAGGTACTCTAACATATTCAGAGTATCCACCTCCATTTTAAATAATTCCAAGGTACCTTACCTGGGGTTGGCCTATTTATCCACCACATACTCTCAAACTTGTAGAAACAACATTAAAATGCTTTTAAGAGTCAACTGGGCACGAGCCCAGTGGCACTGAGGTGGAGGTGCTGGGCGTCACACCTGCGCACACACAGCGACGGGTTCAGGAATGAGCCTGGGTCGTCGAGGGCTAGATGAGGAAGGACTGGGATAGAGTGTCCGTTGACTGCTCTCTAGTCCTGGGGTGGGTCGAGAACAACACCATTGTCTGGCAGCGACCCTGGGGATGCCGGAGGTGCTAGCAAGCTGGTGGCAGTGGGGAGGGGAGAGTGCAGCAGACATCGTCATACAGTGCCTGATGTCATTGCACGTCCACATTCCCGTGGGTGAAAAATCAGAGGAAAAGGCTGTGTGCGACCGGCAGCTTGATGGCCGTGCCCTGCGCTGCTCGGAGGACTTGCAAGAAGTGCCGTCAGAGAGGATCCGGGCTGTCCTGGCTGGAAGTGGCAGAGGGGCCTCCAGCAAGATGGCATGATGGCCGTCCCAGACCCTCCTGGGTGCAGTATGAGCCACCCAGCTCTCCAGGTGGGCAGCGGGGAGGCTGGATGCCCAAGCCGGTCACACTGCAGAGGAGATAAAGCAGCTGTGATTAAAAAAAAGAGTCAGTAGGGATCTTCCTCCCTGTCTGACGATGATTCATGTTTGTTTGCCGGTTCCACTGGCGCAGAGGTGTTTCTTTGGGCCCATTTCAAAGCCTCAGAGGGGTCCGTAAAATAGACACCTTCCTCGATAAACAACCCCCATCCAGGCCAGGAATACTATGCCATGTGGGATCTTAGCTTCCTGCAGCATCGCACGAACTCCATCAAAATGTTTCTTGCACTGTCGGGCACATAACTTAAATCAGGGTACATTCCTACCATCTGGCCCTCCCACAATAAAGGCTCCTTTCAATGCGCCATGTGTAACAGGAAATTTCTTCTTTCCACGCTTGTCCACAATCATGACAATACCTCCCAGTGCCTCTGGATTATCTGGACTACCACGTGATACTACCTGATATGTTTTCTGGATGCGTATCAGATGTGACTCAAGTTCTTCTCTGAATTGCTGCTTCATCTAGTCCATTAGGAACAGCGAGAGATGATCAACCTCGCTATTTTCTGGCACCCGATGATCTGAATATTTGAGGATCGGGCCTGATTTTGAAAGATTCAAGCCAGCACCGCAGGTGGGTATTCTCTTTGATTTAAGTTGCTGTTGTACCTATCACTGCGCTGTCATCGTGCTTACTAGCTTTCACCACTGAGGTGTGCTATGGCTTTGGTCTGCGCCTCTAAGACTACAACTCAAAGCAGTGAGGGAGTCAAACTTTTCAGCAAGTCCTGTAACCAACTGTATCAATCGGTGGCTCTTAATACCCAGTAATCATAGAGTTTCCACCTCAGCCGTCTCTGGACTTCTGCCCTTTAACCTGAGCCAATCTCATGATGGAGCTTCCTACAAGTGTTTTTGGCTTTGTGCCCTGGGCTGAACCTATAATCTTTGCCCATTCTGTTCAGTGGATTCTCCTATGTAGTTCTGATTTTGTTCAGCACTTTCCATCATTAAACTTCACTTTTATATCTTTTCTTGCCGCCTCTGTACAGAGCTCTAAAGTCCAGCTGCCATCTTGCACGGGCTCCACAGCTCTCGGTCAGACATTCTTCGAAAGGAACCATGGATCTCCAGCTAATTTAAAGTTTACTGCCACTGAAAAGCTCACCTGGAGACCTCGTGGTGAAGATTTAGCAGAAAACGTTATCACAGGGAGAACGCTTTTTGATTTATACCCTTCAGACCATGAGTCCGTTTGGTCTGAATGAGGATCTACCTCTGAACTGTTTTCTCTAATCAGTTTCAAAATATGAAGTATTTAATATATATAATTTTAAGATATTGCTGATACAGGTATGTGTGCATGTATGTAGTTTTGCAAAACTGCATTAATGCAACAGTTAGAGGTAACTTAATGTTACATAAGTAGGGAACTGTGCGGGGTTTCCACCCTAACACTCCCACCCCAGCCCCACCCCTGCAGCAAAAGGAAAAACATTAGGATTTTGGGTCCCGAGTCTTGGCGAATCAGTGGTGGGGTCTTCCTTGGGGTTGTCAACCCTAATACTCACCACATTCTGTGAGCAAACAACGCTCACACATGATCTCCTTTTTCACGCGAGGGCCCACAGGGGCAGCATTAGGCGACAACCCCAAGGAAGATTCTACCACTGATTGAGTCAGGACTCTGGAGACCCAAAACCTGACATTTTTCCTTTTGCTGCTGGGGGTTAGGGCATTAGGTGAGAAACCCTAACACATTTCCCTACCTTTGTAGTGTTAAGTTACCCTAACTTGTGCATTAACACAGTTTTTGTAAAGAATTCCATAATCAAATCCTCATTTGCCTGTGGGAGCACAGGGCTTCCCAGGACCTGCACTCCCATCCCTCCATAGATGTGTACAGGGCCCGTGCTTGCATTTCAGCCAAAACACCAACCAAATAGTCAATATAGCCTTGTTATTATCTACCTCATGAATGCCATGCTGAGAATTTTCAAATCCTCCAAAACGCCATTCTGCGCCATAGGTGGAAAACACATTTTGGCCAGACTTTAAAAATTACAGCTGTCACATTCATGATGTGGTGTGAAGAAGAGCCATGTTGAACATTAGGTCAAAATATTTAAAATTCCCAAATTACGAGCAAGTGTAGTAAAATTTCAATACATGCACATAACTTTGCCATTTTCAACATAGTCTGCTTATGACCCCACCTCATGATCAAGGGCAGTGAAAATGTTCAAATCCTGCCTGAAGGCGATTTCATAGCGACTGTGAAATTGCCTTTTGGCTGGATTTTCGAATTCCACTGCCTTTGTTCATGAGTAGGGTCCCCAAAAGGCACCGAAAATCGGTGTCAAAATAAGCACAAATGGCAAAGTTATGCATTAAGTTGAAAACCCCATTGAAATCCATTGAACCACACTTACTTTAGTTTCTCACATTGCAGCTGCTGGTTCCACAGCAAGATGCGCCTTTGATCGGAGAGTGGATCTTCACCTGGGACCTGTTCAGGTGTCTGAGGTGTGTTGGGGTGTAAGCGGTGTGGGTGCTCAGTGGGAGGTCTTTTTTTTTTTTTTTTAACAGGTTTAAAAGACATCGAGGGGCAGTTTTCTTTATTACAGGGTACTGAAATATGGGGACGCAATTGAGGGGGGTACCACTAGACACCAGAGATAATGAACAAAATACAGGGACGATCAGAAGGGGCACTGACACCAGAAACAAACAAATATGGAGATACTGATCGGAAGTTACCTAGACAGAGGAATATTGAACAAAGTATGGGGATGGCGATTGGGGGCCACTAGACACCAGGAAAACAAACAAATATGAGGATGGCGATCGGGGTGGGATGTACCACTAAACACCAGGGCTACCGAACAAAATATGAGGACGGTGATTGGGGGTGCCACTAGACACCAGGGATGCTGAACAAAATACAAGGACAACAATCGGAGGTGGGGGGTGCCACTAGCCACCAGACAAAATCACACACATAAAGGGATGGCAATAGTGGGAGGGGGCACTAGATACCAGGGAAATGGCGGCTCACAGCTCATGCTGCAGCCCACAGCACGAGTTCCAGCTGTGGCTGCAGAACTCAAGAAAGTCCCACTGTTCTCATAGAGAGAACACGGGTAAACAGCTCCTTCTAAGCTGGGCACCCTGGATTTTGGAAGTCTAGGAAATCTATTTATGGCAACTTTTAAACAAAGTTGCACAAGAAACTAGCTAAGCAGATGCTGTTTAGCTATGTTCAGGTGGGTTTATTTTAAATACATAATTTAATTGCACTTTTGGTGTTTTAAAGTTGAAACCAGTAGAAATAAAATGGCTGCCATCTTGAATGTTTTTCCCCACGGCTAGTAAATCAGGCAAATAACCACCCGCAGTGTGTGTTTTTTACCTTCATGCTTGATTTTCCTCATACACAAACAGTACATTATGACCTGTTAACACTTGTGAATGTTTTTATCAATCACACTTTTTATTGATTAAAGTTGAACATTGTCCCAAAAACCTTCATAATTCAAAACTGTATACTTTATTTCACTAAACCATCCAAAGGCACATCCTCACAGGCTCCATCATCCTTGACAAATCTATGGATAAATTTCACGCCATCTAGAGTTGTACGTGACAAGCAAAAATACCCACTGTTAAGTATAGGGGAAAAGTAAAATTTTTTCACTTTTTGACCCTCCGTGTCTCAAAACCATACAAGATGCTGTCACAAACCTGTTCACCTCCTGAGACTCTGACAGCATATACTAATTTTTGTGCCATTTATTCAAACAATGGCAAAGTGATTAAGGTGCAAAAATTGTTTAACATGAACTGCCGACTCAACCCTAACTACAGGGTGCTACCATGACCCTATATAAATATATTACATATATATATATATATATATATATCAAGTATATATCGTCCTTTTGGAGTGTGTGCTTGGTTCCTTTTGTTTCCTCTCCTTCGACGTTTCTGGTGGCCTCAACATTTCCTCCTCCTTTTCCCCATATTCCGAGTGTCTTGCTGTCTGATTATTTATTGTGAAATGTTTTAATGTATTAAGTGTTTTAGATATTTGTCAGTGTTAGTTATATATATACTGTTTATATGAATTATGGCCCTACACAGTGTTCAGCTAGGGAGCGAGTCTTCTGACAGCCAAGCACCACAGGTGCACATGAATATTCATGATTTAGAGTATTTTGTCATCAGCTCAAGCCAATTAGCTCAAGGGCGATTCTGCAAAACATCACCACATAGTGTACCACGTTTCATGTGTATGCGCTGTCTGCTGGCCGTCAGTAGCTGCGATAGAACACCTAGTATGGTGTCGGTGGGTAGTTTATGGGGTTGCGGCTCCAGAGGTAATGTAAGGAAGTATTTTTCACAGAAGAGTTGTGGATGCATGGAAGCGGCCTTCGGAGGAAGGTTGTGGAATCAAAAACAGTGGTTGAATCAAGCATGCATGTGACAGTCATAAGGCAATTCTAGGAGGTGGGGTAGAAAAGAAGTAGGCTGCTGGTTAACTAGGATCTGCAGCTTATCCATTAGGTAGGGAAATAGATAGACTGGGTGGGACAAGCGGTCCTTATCTGCCATCAAATTCTATGTTTTATGTAACCGTCGACTGCTGCTGAATGCACTCTGCACTTCATGCTTCGCTAATTTTGTGTCCTACACTGTTTACTGCTGCACAATAAACAAGATTGAAACAGTCTCAAGTAAGCCTTCTGATCATTGTTTCCAAGCAGTATACATAGTGGCTGTGGTTGTAGCGTCCAGTCAGTGGAACAAACCTTTGGGTACTATGGTTCCCATTCCTTGCACTGCATCTCTCTAAATATTGTATGCACAAGTCATAGTAGGGTTAGTGAAGCCCCAAGCCCCTCCACTTTGTTCATGTTCCAATTTACTGGAGGCCAGTAAACCCTCCTACAGTGAGTTCCCTCATGAGGCAACTCACTTCTAATACTGGAGACCAGACCCAGTCCACCCCCAGAGCTTGACCCTCCTCCCACCCCTTCAAATAGAACAGGAGGTAAACACAGTGTTGGGGGAGCATGGTTATGGAGGTCATTACTGACCCTCCTCCAGGGATATTAGCACCATAGGAGACCCTAAATGACCCTATAAAGGCCATGCCTCCCTGGGACCTCCTGAGCAAGGTACGACAATGGCATCCAGATTCAGAACCCATCGCATGGTGCAGCCTAAAACTATGCTGCTTAAAGAGATTTCTCCCAGTTAGTGACTCAAAACAGATATGAACCATTAATAAACACAGTTCAGTGGGGTAATACAGGGAGCGAAGGGTGAAGACTGGGAAGCCTCGGTCGTCTCCTCACAGAAGGAAGGTCATTCTGACATGGATGGATATTGGTCTGAATCACTGGGTACCAGGAAAGGTATAAGGTCCAGTTCCCACCTTAACAGCAGTAAAAAAAAACGATGACTGGAATTTGGGGTGTTCTTTTCCTTGCAGTTCTTTTGTCGGTACTCAGTTGGGCCTCTTAAGTGCCCATATGCAGTGTAAATAGTGTAAAAAATCTTACTTGCAGAATGACAACCTTAGCCATTTTACAGGAAGTCTCTGCAGATATTTCTGCTTGCAAGAACAAGGTTGGGATCCATACTACATTGTATACATATAGAGATCTTGCCCTGGGGCCTCTTTGGTCCATGGGAGGATCTTTGCTCAGGGGTGGGGTTTTATTTAGAGCCAGAGTTTTCAGTGACTAGGTTGATTGATGTATTTAAGGAAGTGTTTCTCTTTAGATTTCACCTGGAAAACTTAATCCTTCCAGCCAGTTACAATGTATGCCACACAAACTAAGGCTATAAGGGTTGACTGCTTCAAATTCATCCAACCATACCTGCACTCAAGTCAATTTGTCATGCTGTGTAGATCTTAACTGTAGTCTGTCTCTATAGGACAAAGCAGGTAAAACAAAACAAAAAAAGGTTTTGTAATGCTACCTTTTGCAGTCTATGATAGATACGGCAGGCCTAATAGATACTTATAGGTCTCTGCATGCCAAATGGGACACACTTTCCACAAAGGTGCACACTCCTCCTGCATCGACTTTGTTTTTCATTCTGGAATCTAGCTGTACAAAGTGGATGTCATGCTGGTAGAAACTACAGATCATCAGATGGTGCATTGGAAATTTTAACAGATCAATCCCTAAAAACAGGAAATGGAAGTGGAGACTTAAGGCTCAGCTGCTGGAAGATACTGATATGTGGATGCTTGCAGTGACTTGTTCTATGCTACACAAGCCACACATTTTCTATGATAGCTTATCTCACTGGTGGAAGGACACCAAACACAGTGTGAAGCCATTTTTTAATCATAAATGGAAAACATATATCCAGACAACAACGCCTTACCTATTCGGACCTCAGATCACAATTGGGTAAATTAATCTCAAAGCAAAATATTGCCATAGGGATGTTTGCTGAGGACAGTAAGAATCAAGGGACCCCTGCTGCACACATGCCCATATATAGTTATGTTCTGGAATCTTCTGGCACAGATTTTGGGGAACCAGTTTCAATACAGTTCGGTATGAGAACTTAGTTTTCAGTATACATATGCAATCCTTGGTAAAACACCATAATAGCACACTACAGGTTATATTTTCAGTTTTAAAATATCAGATCTGTCATCATCAGTGTTTATGGCTCCTGCAGCAAAAACATACTGTACAAATTGAATTAATTAATGAAGTTACCAATTCCTTTCGCTCTTTACAAATCTGAACTAGGGTCTTTTTAGAATCCGCAAGTAGACGTTATGGAGGAATGCGGACTGGGTGTGTGTAAGTACTACTTTTTACATGTTTAAAATTGATGCTTTACCTCTGAAGAGTCTCTATAATTATTTAGTGGGAATGTATACATTTTTTCACTAATAGTCATATCAGATTGAATATTCAATTTGGTATATGTTTTGGTTTATTTTTCATTCTGTTGTAACTGCATTTTGTTCCTTTACTTTGTTTTGTTTGTTATGTTGTCTTTTAATAAAAAATCTCTACTCCTAAGATAAATGACATGGGATCTTATTTCCATCTGAACAGCAACTTGAGATGGGCAGAAGTGACTCGATTTAATGTCTCATCAAAAGAATGGCACCTCAAAGTGCAGCACACCCTCAAGAGCTGCACTATACAGTATAAGTGTTAGCTCAAGTTTTGGTGCGAGACTTGAGCTTGTGATCTTCAATCATTCAGTCCCGCAGGGGTTGAACATTTTGGGGGATACGTAAGTCCAGGACTTCTATTATATATTTAGGATTAGTCCATAGCAGGAGTCAGTAAGTCAGCTTTTTTCATGGGCGCACTGTATTATTAGCAGACTCTCATAGGCCTGATTTCAGCCCAGAAATGAGTACTTAGTTCTCTGTCTCAACAAATAAATTTGTGACTCTTGATATATTATATATTTTATATATATATATATATATATATATATATAATCGGACTGTCACTGGCTTGAGGCAGAAATATTTATTAATGAGTACTTATTTCTCTGTCTCAAACAAATAATGATAATATTGGGCCGGATATTTTAGCCCAGAAATGTGTTGCCTGAGTACTTATTTCTCAATCTCAAACAAATAAAATAAAACTGTGAATGTCAGACTGGCTTGGTTTCTGGAATAAAACTGTCTGTCATGCAGGCTAGATTTCAGCCAGAAATATTACCGAGCAAGTACAGTAGTTCTGACTCACATTAACAAATAAAATATGTGACTGTCACTGGCTTGGATGATCTGACTTGCAGCCCAAAGACACCTGTCCCCTTTAGCTGCTAGTCATGCAGCTGCTCTCCAAATAGTTATATCAGAAGGATGAAAATATTGTATCCCCCCAAGTCTGCTGAGAGGGTCTCACATTAATGTCCCCTGTGCACAGAGGGTCGGTGTGCCCAGCAGTACTATTAGACTGCTTAATTTCCAAAACAGGCAGTATTTCTGAGCAGCCCCAAAAACGAAATATGTCAGCAAAACATGTATGTGTCCCAAAACATATTCCCCAAGTACTGCTCTGCTGCACTAGGGTCGGTATCTAGACTATCTTAACTCATAGAATGGATGCAGCAGCCCCAGTGGAAATCTGTCTCCCCTCCCCTCAGTCATTCTGTTTCAACTTGCCCTGGCTCCCCAATAAAACTATCCCACAAACTTAATTTTCAGGTGCAGTTTTAAGTAATCCCTAACCAAGGGCCAAAATGTAAGTTTCAGCGCTAAGTGCTGTGGAAGATCTTACTTTTCAGCCGTGGTTATAGAGGCGAGAACACACATGTTCCACATTCAGCCCAAGAGTTATGGCGACAAAATTACCCCTCATCGCAGATCAGCCACCGATCACCTAATCACTCTGTTTGTGGCTCATTTTGTGAAGTGCATCACTCCTGCGATTCTTCCTGCATGCTGGGCACAGTCAGATCTTGAGCCACCTGAACACTGGCGGAAGTCCCGAAAGGCAGAGCCACACCCTGTGGTCTGAGCGGAGCTCCAGTGGTCCTGTTGAGCTTTCCCACCCCTCATGCATTTCTGATGAATAATGAGGTAAGGGGCTCGGTGGGGAGGTGCCTCAAGGAAGCCTGCCAGCCATATACTGAACTGCACAGCCAAGTCTGTCGGACTGAATCAGGCTGTGCAGTTTAAGTCCTTACACAGTTTTGTGCATCCTGGACCTCGGACTTGGGGATTTTCATCCCTGCTCCGAGACAAGCATGGAACCTACTAAGCCACCGACACTGACCATCTCACCTTTCATTTTTTATTTTTTTTTATTTGCTTCACTTTATCTGACAGACTGGCTCCCACTGGCCCTGCCCTGTGTCAGCCCTGTCATCCACCAACCTAGGAGTTACCCACCTAGTTAACAGCCCTGGATTGCCCCCAGGGAGGGGCCCTTCCCAGGGGTGCCACATAACTAATAGTGCATGACCTGCACTGTGAGGTGGGTGGCCTCCTGTTCGACCGAGTTTTCCATGTTCTCCCAGAAGGAGTGATGTGCAATGATGTCAGGGTGCATGTGCTAACATTTGCCCCATCCCAGTAGCTACTAGCACCGGCTGTCAGACCCTGACCTCCACCAGGGTTGGATGAGTGCCAGGAGCATCCCAATCGGAGAGCAGTCCATAGGACGCCAATCCTCCTCCCACTGGCCAACCCTCCGACACTCCAGGCTCACTACCAAACCAAGGTCGTCAGATGGTAAGTGGGCAAGCAGTAGCACTACTGCTGCACTGGTGGCTGGCCCCTCACATTTCATTTAAAAGACACCGATTTTTTCAAGTTTTGTTTCCACCCATTATCCTTGGTGCAGATGATCTATGTGTGAACAGGAACAGTTATAAACTGTAGTCAGGAGATATCAAGAAAAACTCAGCGGTAGAAATGATAACATAAAATATGACTCTACATTTTCTGTTTTAATTCTGTTTTCGCTCCACATTTCCCCTTCCCTTATTCTGATGACTTGGGATGCCATGGCTGCACCTTTCCTCTGGCTGAAAGAGTAGGAAATATCTGCCTTCACAGCTGTCACAAATGCAGCTCCTTGGTCGGGCAAAATGGGAATGCAAACAATGTCCTCTCCCTGACAGCCAATGTTTTACATCTACCATATATCGGCCCTCTGCCAGCCTCAGTGTACGATCTGGGAATCTCATGCATCCTCTGGAGGCTGCTCACTGTGCTGCCACTACTTCACTACACCAGAGTATTGCTCCCACTTCTCATTTTACATATGTAATGTACGTATACATTTAAGGAGGAAATAAGACCAGCAGTCCATTGAGTTTCTCCTTTCACCAACTCTGTGGGAATATTCTATCACCCTTTTTCTTCAAAGTACGTATCAAGATTGAGCATGTTGCTGGCCTGCTGAGGCAGGGTAGCACTGCCACTGCGATGCTGATGACCTTGGTTAGAAAAGCGTGCCCAGCAACAGAGGGCTGGCCACGGAGGAGGGCAGTGTCCACTGACTGCTCTCCTCCTCGAGAGAGGTGTGGGTGAAGTGCCCGGCAACATGCTGATTCCTAGCAGAGGCTTGGAGTACAGGGCAAGGGACTACAAGACTTGGGAGGAGGTGACCTTGGGCGTCTGTGTGCAGTGCGTGACAGTGTGCACAGCTGCGCAGGACACCAATGCATGTGCACACCTCTGTGGTGGAAACAACAACAAAAATCTCTGAAGCGAGCAATATGAAACCTGGATCTCACCACTACCCCACAGTCTGAATGACACCAAGACTGCTGTGCAACCACATCCAGGAGACAGTAACTGCAAACAGGGTACAGGGAACACAGTAGGGTTTACAGCACCAAGGGAGGAATACCAGTGAGGAGGAAAGTAAAGGTATAAGCACAAACCAGGAGGGAAGAAAGCGTGAAAAGCAAAAGGACAGTAGAAGAGTTAGAGCAAGGTTCAAGTGGAGGGGTTATGCCTTAAGGCCAGGAACCTAGGCAACAAACCCAGCAAGCTCCAGGTGCTGATGGCAGACACTGAAATGGACCTGGTGGTCATCACGGAACGTGGGCACAGATAAAAATTACTGGAGATGAAGGTCCCTTGGTATTCACTATTCAGAAGGGATGCAAGAACTGGTGGGGGGGGTTGCCCTTTTGTCAAGGAGGCGCTGAAGTGGCAGAAGATGGAAGTATTAGGGTAGCAGTGGGTGGCTGAATCAGTATGGGTGCAACTCATGGCAGCCTCAAGCAGGAAAGTGCACTTAGGGGTGAGCTACAGACCTCCGGCAAGGGAGGAAAGGGACAGGGAACTCGAGGAAGAACCTAAGAGGGGCAGCAAAGGGGAAGCAGTTGTGGTCGGGATGACCTGAACCTGCCTCACATGGACTGAGAGGTCCCAGTGGCCAAGACTGCCAGGAGTCAGACATTACTGGATGCCTTCCAAGACTGTCTACTGGTGCAGCTTGTTAATGAACCTATCAGGTAGAATGTAATCCTTGATGTGGTGCTCACCAACTCAGAGATGGAGGTGCTGTGGGAGTAGGGGACCTGCTAGGAGCGGTGACCACAACTCCGTGTGGTTTGAACTGGCCTCAGGGCCAGCAACCCCTAATCAAGAACCCAAATCCCTGACTTCAGAAGGCGGACTTACATTGGTTGAGGGAACTGGTTGGAGATAAGTTAGTAGGGATGGAGGACATAAGGGGGGTAGAGAGATGGGGAGGCAATAATGGGAGCCATCCTCGAAGCATCAAAGGCAAGCATTTGTTCGCTTGTTTTATTTTTATACTGAGTGGCCAGTGAGCAAAAATATTTATTTTCACTGGTGTTCAGTTACAAAAGCATAATATACTTATACAAGAACATAACAATAATACAGCACAAACATCAGTTAACACATTCCCAATCAGAGTTAAAGAGAAAGTAATTCTTAAGTGCAATCTTGAAAGAAGAGATATTAGGACAATTTATAACAGAAATCGGTAGAGCATTATAAAGTTTAGTAGCTGTAAATGTGTAGAATTTTGAGCCATGGCCATATGAAAAATGGAGCCTGAAAGGAAAATCTATTTTGTGACCTAGTAGAAATAACACTGCACATTTTGAAAAGAGTTCAACAACGGCATCCGGAGAAAGTCCCAAATGAATCTTATCTAAAAATTAATAACCTAAAACACAGGTCACTCACCTGTAACAGTAGTTCTAGGAGTGGCATATGTTGTTCATCCACTTTCTGGCATGTCCTTTCCCTTTAAGAATCTTGCCAGAAGATCTAAAAGCTGGCTCCTCCCACTCACCCAGGTGGTATAATCTCGGCTTTGCCCCTTGACGCGAGATGTTGCCCACTGGAAGAGTGGCTATGCGTCGAAGCCGGGAGGTTGGGTGAGTCAGTGTGGATAATAACATATATCACCTAGAACTACTGTTACAGGTGAGTAAACCTGTGATTCTAGGATGTGGATATGTTGTTCTTATACAAACCTTCTGGCAGACTCCTAGCATTTCTCCAGGAGGAGGGAGGCAAGTCGCACACCCTACTCAGGGAAGAGAGACTGGAGAACTGAGGCCCCAAAACCAGCATCCCGGCATGATTCTAGGTCAATGTGGTAATGGGACATGAAGGTGTTTGCTGACTTCCAGGTAGCAGCCCTGCAGATTTCCTGGATGGGGACGCCCCTAGAAGCAGCCACCAACGCAGTGGTATGGCGGGTGGGAATAAGCCCTTAGCCCTATGGGAGGCTCCCTACCTGCCAACCTATAGCACAGATCGATGCAAGATGTAATCCCATCTGCCAATCATCTGCTTGGCTGCAGGTCTGCCAGGTGCGGCTTCAAGCGTAGGGTGACAAACAGATGGCAAGCCTCTCCTAAACTCTGGCCATGTGCTCTTTATAATAAGAGAGTGCTCATCTCGGGTCCAAAATATGGAGCCTGTATTCAGCCTCCGAGTGTGACTGGAGTAGTACACCGGCAGAGTCATCACCTGGTTCAGGGTGAAACTGACGAGTGATCGTTACAGACAGGCGGCATCCCAGTACAATTATTCTCCCATAATGTCAGCTCCCTATATCATTGTTCAGTTATACTGAAAAAGATCCCTCTCAGCTAATTAGAACACAGTTACCTGTCCAGTTATTTTGTAATAATCGGATAGTATTTATTTTATTTTTATTTTAATCTTTGCAACTGGTAATTTGGTACTAGGCACACGTGCTCTGTTTCAGGGGCGGTTCAAGCACTGGGTGGTTAAGTGACTTGCTCAGAGTCACACAGTATGCAAGTGGAGGTTGTGAGAATCAAACTCAAGTCTGGTCTACTGGATGTACCAAGCTCGTTCACACCTCGCTCCTCTAACCTCTAGGCTATACTGCCAGCCCAGAGACTGTATGCTATACCCTGTGTTCAGACCGTCTAAAACTAATGCTAGTGTGCGCCTGCAAAAACTACCTAACATTTCAAGGTTTCTTACAGATGCACTGCGTGCACATTGGTGTGATCTATTTTGGCACCATTTTACAAAACCTTTTTTGCTTTTTTTTAGTTTGGATTTTTTCAGAATAATAGCAATAACATATATAGTTGTCAGGAGCTTTACTTGGTAATAACCAAAACAGCGGGTTAATAAACATTTTGGCCTACGACCTTGGTGCTCATTACCCTCTGGTCTGGTTACCTTGTAAACCCGACCACAGTACTGTTATCTGTTAATTATGACTGTTTTCGTATCCTGTAACCAGTTATGAACCTATTTCATTAAACAACCACCCTTCAGTTATATGTAGGTTTTCCAGCGTCCAGATATATAGCTAAAGGATTTTCCACATCTAATTCCTTAGTAATATTTTCAAGAAAGGCAATACAGTTGTTTGGGCGTGAGTTCCACTTACAGAATCTATACAGGGCTATTAAGCCCAAGTTGTTTTTGTAAGCATTCAACAATTTTGGATCTTACAACTGTTTCTAGCAGCTTCCCTGCTACTGATGTCAAGTTGACTGGCCACCAGTTCCTTGGTTCTGCCCTGGTAGTGCCTTTTTAAATACTGGTATAACAGAGGCCATTCTCCAGTCATTGGGCATAGACATAAACAGATGCTGATGGACTTGTTGAATGTAACGGTCAGTGGTACAGATAGTTCCTTATCTTAGTTCCTTCAGGATTTTTGGATGCATTTCATCACATCCCATTGCCTTGTTTGCATTTACCATCTTTAGCATGTTCTTAGTTTCTTCAGGTATTACATGTAGCGTCCAGCAGTGTGTCCTTCATTCCCAAACACCTGAATAACATTTCAGTGCTTTGTTGCAACAAACTTGTACATATACTCCTACTGCCTGGAAAATCACAATGTGAGTAACAGAATAATGTCTTCTAAGCCTTCCCACCACAACATGAAAATATAAAATCATTTAAACTTCCAATATGGTGGTACGGCTGTAGTGCTACTGTTTGCCACACTGGTAACCCAGGTCTGGAAATGATAATTTGATTTCAGCTTAGAAGAGGGGATGGAGTGTCCTAAGAACAGCTCTCCTCTCTTTGGGAGGCCCAGCATCCTGCTCTTGGTCTGCCACCTGAAGGAGGTCAGTGGTAATGCAGCTAGATAGCCTCAGGTAGTGGAAGGCCACCTCAGATGCTGGTGGTGCGTAGCGCATGCAGAAACACACATGCATGAGGCACATCACTACACAATGGTGGCCTAGGGAAAATGCCAGAGGAAAACCCCAACTTGTTTGATGACTGCCTGGCCTCTGCAGGCTTTCACATCACAGATAAGGCAGGGCTTCGGGTGTGTGTGCTGGGGAACAGCTCTCACCTCCTGTCCCTCTGTAGGGGCAATTTGTGGAGGACTCAATGGAGCCAGGTAAGCCCCAGAGATGGAGGTGATGAGGCTGGGGGTCCAGGGATGATGGGGGGCGTGGGCAGAAAGGAAGTAAATAAAGGCTCAAAAAACATATGTTAAAAAGAAAGCTGCAGTCTTTTTAGTTTAAAGTTTGTCACATATAAGAAAACTTTTAAAGACATATTTAGACCCAGTTTAGATCAGTGACAGCACTGGGGCTTAAAACATGGGTCGAACTGGACCACTAATATAAAAATGTGGGTCTAAAGAGTAACTTACTGGGTCAAAACATAATCAGTGGCCAGTTCTTAACAGTTCACGCTCCTTGCTTTAGACATTGTTATAGAGTAGGTGCATCAATTTGGACCCCTGGCAGAGGAAGAGGGGTCATTTTCCAGGTAGGATACAACTTTTGCCCTTTTGGTATGCTAGCGTGACCCAGGTTTAGATTAAGCTACTGGTCAATGCATCCAAAATTAAGGCTATGCTATTGGCTCAAACCCAAACTCTCTACCCTTGGCCACTCTGGCTGCCTTCTCACCGTCCCACTCCCGGATGGATCTCTCCTCAACACTGTTCACTCTCACTCATTCAATCCTAGACCTGTCCCTTACCTACTCTGATCACATTGCTTCCCTGATACATCACATAAACCAGAAGCTGGGTCTCTGCTACTGCCTAATTGACCATCTCACCACAGAAGCTCACCTTGCTGTAGCCTGCAGCAACCTCCTCCCACTGAACTATGGGTGTCCAGTATACTCCTTACCTCCACTGCTAACCAGTACCAGCTGGATACAACTTACAATCTGATTTGCCGCTTTGTCCTTCACGCTCTCTCTCCACCGGTCCCTAAACTAGCTGCCCCTTAAGCCTGATGTTCATATCTGCTGGCCTGGCCAGCCCGTCGGCGCAGCGGTGGGATCATTATGGACGCTCGGCGCACTGGAACGGATCCGGGGTCACGGGAGGGTCGGGCCGGGGAGAGTAGGATCGAGTCCGATGGGCAGCTCTCCTACTCCGGGAGGGCTGGCAGCACTCAGTGCGATAGGGACCCCTGGTGGAGACCGGGAGTTCCACGCAACCGACGCCAACGTGGGAGGTTGGGTGGACGCTATGCCATTGCACGCCCCCGCCCGGGAGAGAAAATCTGGTGGAAAAGAAGGCGGGCAGGACCACCGATCTATGAAGCCCTCCCTGGAGAGCCTCACATTGCCGCCTCGCTATGGGACCCCGACCAGTTACAGTTCCTGGTCACTGTAAGGTGGCTCCGCGCCCCACCCTCCAGGGGGCAAGCCGGGGTGACCTGTGGGTCCCCAGCAGCAATTGACGGAGGTAGAGGTTCTCGGGGCCATGACCAGGCGGATGGCCCAGTGGTCCTGCCAGGAAAAGGGCAAATTAAAAAAAAAATATATATATCTGCTGGCCTGGACCGTCGAGGATGCCATCCATAGCCCCTCTTTCTCTTCTCTATCTCTTCTGCTTGCCCCAAGACTTATACGCAATCTCCATCAGCCGCCTCACCACCAACTCGTCCGTCCAAACATGACAGCCAGGATGGATCAAAGAGCCTTCTTCACTGCTGACCCTCTCTATAGAACAACCTCCCCACCTCAGTGCGTCTCCTTCGACCCACTACTAAATTTAAATACCCTCCTAAGAACCCACTTCCTGTCCTCCTCGATTTGTGACTGTCTTCAGGCCTCTAGCACTGCTGTGCCTTCTATGTAGCCCCTGGGCTCCACCCCCGTTAGTTGCCTTTCTCCTACCTTGAAACTGGCTCAAGGGCCATCTTATCCTGATGACAGCTGCGTTTCCACCAGTAAACTTAATTTTGTAATCTGTGTTTTTTTTTTGATGCTACTGACTCTGCAGTTGTACTTCACATCTTGAGTAGAGGCTGTTAATAGCTAAACACTGTGTGTGTGTGTGTGTGTGTGCATATATATATATTAATATTACAGTGGTGCGGTAGCACCACTATAGTTAGGGCTGAGTAGGTAGTGTAATGTTAAACCTCAAATTCTGCACTTTCATAACTTTGCAACCGCTCAACGGATTTGCATGAAATTCGCATGTGCAGTCTCCTGGGGTAGATCCCTTGACGTGCAATTAGTGTGTTAGTCGGATTTTGTGCTGTGCATACTGAAAAAAAGTTAAAATTCGCTTTTTTCACAGTTTTTTTTTTGTCATCACATTGCATCCAAAGGGTTTGGAATTGTGGTCTGAGATTTCAGAGTAGAAAGTGCTTGTCCCACAGAGCACGCCTGCATCGGTTTGGTGAAAAATATTAATCTGTTCCAAAGTAATTTTAATATTTTGGGTTCTGAGCATGCTCAGTTCAGTCTTTGGATAGCAGAATGGAACTAAAATAGATTTTGCTCTGATGAACAAGGATCCTTTTTCTTGAGGGACCAATCTTTGTACTCTTTTCATGAGCAGCCATCTTGTTTTTTTTTTTGTCCCTAAATAACTGTCATAACTCTGCCCAGGGATGTTTGTTTGAGACATTAAAGTATGGGTTTTGCTCATTGGGAGTTGGTGCTTTATGGTTTCTGACGTTCATATGCCCTAAAGTTTTTTTTTTTTTTTAAAGTTTAAATCCTTTTTAGCCATTGCTAAATTCCCTTTCTGCTATTCCTTTTTTTTTGTTCGTAAAAGGAAACTGACAGACAAACAAGGATTTACACTTTTGATGACAGACAGGGAATCCTTGTTTGGCAGTCAATTTCCTTTTTGCCATGATGAAAAGTATGGCGAAAAAGGAATCCCTGTGGCTAAAAGGATTCCCGGGTCTGGCCATCTGGTCGCCAGTATAACTTGCTCGCCAGCTTATTTCCTTTTGCCATGATGAAGTGGGATGGCTTAAAAAGAAATCAGTTGGTGAACAAGGATTTGGTCATGGCCATATGGTCGTGAGAACTATAGCCACCTGGTTAGAAAGGGATCTTTTTTCGCTAGATGGAATCCTTTTCCACCACCACAGCAAAGGACTGGTGGAAAAGGATTCGCCTAGCAAAAAATTATCCTTTTTTTTTGTATATATTTTTAGGTTTCTATTACTTTTTTTTATGTGACACCCCCAACCAACGGAAAATTCCTGGTGTCTAGTGGCACCCCCACGCTGTATTATATATACATTTTTTTTATATGATGTATTTATTTTATTTACTGAAATGTTTTACCTTGACCCGCTTTTTTTGGTGGGGTCACAATGCTCTTAATTTTTTTCCCTGGTGTCTAGTGGTACCCCCCACCCTCCAATGCCCCTGTTGTCACTGGTGGCAGTGGTACCCCCACTTACAGTCCCTTTTTGAATTTTTCTTCTTCCTGAAGAGAAAAATGTCCATCGATGTCTTTTGCTATTTCTTTACCTGTAAAAAAAGGCCATCGCCCATCACGCCCATACCCCCACCTGACCTCCCACTGTGCACCCTCCTCCCCACACCCTCCGTGACATCCCCACAGACCCTCACCCACCTTAGAAGGTCCCGGGTTCAAGACCCGCTCTGCCAGTGGAGACACATCTTGCTGCTGGAACTGGCGATTGCAATATGCACCAGAGTAAATGCGCTTCACTGTACTTCAAGGGCAGAGGCACAACTTTTAGCCATAACTCAGCCATTTTTTGTTGAGTTTTTGTCTTCAATCTTAGAACAACAGGACTGTCGTTAGTCAAGTCCCACGCTGGAAAGCCAATTTTGTGGTCGGTTACTAAATTACCTTTTCAATGGGATTTGGGTAACAGTCATATTGTTCATGAGGTGGGGTCATAGAAAGGTTGTGCTGAAAATTTGGGGTCAAAATTTCAAAAAATGGCTGCATTATGGGCATTCATTGCAATCTTACTAAGCACACTCGTAACTTTGAAATTTTCAATATTTTCACCCAAATTTTCAACATAGTCTTCGTATTACCCCACCTCATATACGTCACAGCTGTCATTTTCAAATCCTGGCCAAAACGTATTTTCACACAGGTGGCGAGAATGGTGTTGCAGTTGCACAGAATTATGTTTTGTGGGGATCTGACAATTTTCTACACTGGTCACTGTGGTGAGTTTGAAAGAAGGCTATGTTGAAAACTTGGAGTCAAAATTTAAGAAAAATGGGACTGTTATGACCATTTGTCATAATTTTGCTATGCATGCTTGTAACTTTGTGAATTTCAAATATTTTCAAGCCCAAAATTTCAACACAGGCTTCCTACTACTCCACCCATGTATGTCACAGCTGTCATTTTTCAAATCTTGGCCAGAATGTGTTTTACACCTGAGCTATGGATTGGCGCTGCGCTGCGCGGAGTTACTTTGACAGGGATTGAAACATTTTTCTGGACCAGGTATACGAGTGGGGTAATCAACATGGGTATGGTGATAATTTGGTGACCGTTGTCCCATAACTGGACGCCAAGGATGGAAGTCCCTGTAGCTTCCACAACTAGATACATATATGCATCTATGGAGGGATGGGAACACAGAGTCCAAAGGACCCAGCACTCCCACAGTAAAATAAGGACATGATTACACTTTCTCAAAAAGTGAAATAAATTGCAAAAATTTAATTAATGCATAAGCTAGGTTAAAGTGACAAAAATCGAGGAAATGTGGCGTTAAGGTTTCCAACTCTAACACTCCTACCCCACCCTCAGACAGATCCACAGGCGAGGGGGACTGTCTTGAGGCCATGAATCTTAACACTCACCCCATTCTCCTATGCTGTAGCCATGTCAATTCATTTCATAATGGAATGGGATGAGCGTTAGGGTTCACAGCCCTCAGACAGCCCCCCGCCTATGGATCTGGGCAGGTTGGGGAATGGGGTGTTAGGGTTTGAAACCGTAATGCCACATTTCGCATTTATTGTCACTTTAACCCTAACTGATGCATTAATGAAGGTTTTTGCAATTTATATATATAGTGCATACATGTATATATCTACTATGTACACCTTTGTTTGATGTATCTGGCACTGTACCTGTATGTGATTACCACACCACTGTATATTAGATTGACTTGCACTTCATCCAGTTACTGCACATGTCTGTGCACTGTTATCACAGAAACACAAGAGGTTGACGGCAGACAAGGACCGCAAGGCCCATCCAGTCTGCCCATTTTTTTTCTACCTTATAAATGTATCATCGGCTTTTGCTCTGTCAGTGGCCTATCTATTCATACCATTTGTATTGTCCTTATGCCTATCCCATGCCTGTTTGAAGCCCTGCACTGTATTCATAGCCACCACTTCCTGAGGTAGGCCATTCCATGCATCCACCACTATTTCTGTGAAAAGAATTTCCTCACATTCCCCTTAATCGGCCTCCCTCTAATCTCATGCTGTGTCCTCTTGTCCTGCTATTTTTCTTATATTTAAACATGTTAGACTCTTTCACCTTCTTAATGCCCTTAAGGTGTTTGAATGTTTTGATCATATCACCTCTCTCCTTCCTTTGCTCAAGGGTATACATATTGAGCTCCGCTGATCTGTCCTCATATATTTTCTGATGCAGTCCCTGCACCATTTTGGTTGCCTTCTCTGGACTGCCTTAATTTGGTTAATGTCCTTGTGAAGGTGTGGCCTCCAGTACTGCATGCAGTACTCTGATGGGGCCTAACCAGTGTCTTGTAAAGAGGATATTACCTCCCTCTTACGACTTGTGATACCCCTACTAATACACCCTAACATCCCCCTAGCCTTACCTACTGCTTTAGAGGTCTGCTTGGATGATTTCAGATCATCATTAATGATGATGCCCAAGTCTCTTTCTTCCTTTGTGACTGCCAGCAACTCCCTCCCTGCCTATAGGTGGCTTCAGGGTTTCTCTTCCTATGTGCATGATCTTGCACTTCTTTGCATTAAATCCCGTTGCCACTCTTCTGACCATTATGCTAGTTTGTCCAGATCTCTTCTCATTCTGCCCACCCCATCAGGATCATCTACTCTGTTGCAGATCTTGGTGTCATCTGCAAACAGACAAGCCTTACCCTCTAGTCATCTGCAATGTCACTAATGAAGATATTGAAGAGGACTGGCCCCAGGACTAATCCCTGAGGTACCCCACTTGTGACCTGCATCTCTTCTGACTGTATACCATTTACCACCACTCTGTGTTTCTGCCCCAACCAGTTTGCCACCCAGTTGACCAACTTTTGACCCACCCCGAGCCTACCCAACTTATTTATCAATCTTCTATGTGGAACAGTGTCGAAACTTTGCTGAAGTCAAGCTAGGCGACATCAACTGCTCCCCTTGGTCCACCACTCTGATTACCCAGTCAAAGAAATCTATAAGATTAGCTTGACAGGACCTTCCAATTGTAAACCCATGCTGTCTTGGATCCTGTGCCCCTATGGATTCCAGGGTGTTGCACTATCCTTTCCTTAAGGAATGCCTCCATGATCTTGCCCACTACTGAGGTAAGACTGACTGGTCTGTAGTTCCCTGCCTCCTCCCTGCTACCACTCTTGTGCAGTGGGATCACATGAGCCCTTCTCCAGTCTTCTGGGACCTCTCTTGTGCTCAGAGACTCACTAAACAATTCTGCTAATGGCTCTGCTAGTTCCACCCTTAGCTCCTTAAGTACTCTGGGATGTGTGCCATCAGGTCCCATTGCCTTGTCCACCCTGAGCTTAGCGAGCTCTTGTTGGACCCTTTCTTTGTGAAGGGAGTAGTGCTCACCTCCCCCATGTCCATGGTGCTGAGCTGTGGGCCCTGCCCTACCTTCTCTTCAGTAAATACTGAGCAAAAGTATCTATTTAGGATAGGGTCCTCCTCCTCACATGTGTGTCCTTGCTGTATCACCCAATGTCTGTGCCAGTTTCTGGCCCATGCCGTGCCTGAAAAAGGTCCTTGGATCAGTGCACCACCCGGTTAACAAATAAATGAATGAATAAATAAACAAATATGTTTTATGTATACAGTGCTATACCAGCAGTGAATAAATGGGGAAATCAAGTTATTTTGGGGCTAAATACTTATTTTTACTTAGAACACATGTTATTACACACGTTATTTCCATTCAGAATCAGGAAACAGAACACACAGAAAATATGCTCAGACAGCGTTAAATGGAAAGGTAGTTTTACACTAAAACAAGGTAAAACAATAATAAATGAATTAAAAATGGTGTGGTACATATCAAATACATAATGGTCTGTAGTAAAATAACATACAGCCAATGATTTTCCATTTCCAAAATGGCAAATTCCGCTTGTCAAAACGTTTAACCAAAATTGAGGGCAAATCTGCATGTTTCATACATAAATTTGACTCAGAATGGAGAGATTTGTTCCAAAAGCTGCTGCAAAGTGGGGTTTTCATAACAAAATGGACTCAAGTGCTGGTTTGAAAATGGCAAATTACATCTTTTATTAGTGTTTTTCCATTAAAATGGAAAATCATTGGCCTAATAACATTATATATTTACCATAAATGTTGATCTTTATGAGTATCTTCACAGCTCATTACCACGTGTGGGTCAGGCCAGAGGCACTAAGACTCCACAGGAGCAAAGCTTTGGCAAGAGGGCCTGCAACAGCTACTGGCTTGGTGCCTGCACACCCCTCACGTGGTGTTGCATGCTAGCCAATAACATTTGCTGGCTCCCCCACCAACCTCAGTTCTGTTTGCCAGAAGAGAAACAAAGTGGGAAAAATAAGAGAGGACAAAAGAGATTTCCTATCTCAAAAGGATAGGGAAAGCTTATAGGAAGATAAACACCACAATAAAACACATCTCCCAACCTTTAGAAAGAGAGAAGGGCACACTAGGTGACACAAGGACGTAGCTGAGCATGGAACTAGCATCTCAACACCACTTGCCAGATGGTAGGCGCAGTAGTGATCCTAAGGCAGCAACCCTAAAGCATGCGACTCCGCAGATAAGAGGTATATGCTCAAAAAGTTGGTACCTCTAGCACTGAGATGGCACCAATGTGTCCAAGGCAGAAATGAACCACACAGATGCCTAAAAGGCAACCTCATGCCACCAGATGGAGACCGACTGAAAAAAATCAGTTAAGTTATGACATTTTTCCAAGAGAAAACTGGGAATCAATTCTAGAGCACATGGAATTGCCAAAGGGAGTCAAGATGTGTCTAACTCTCCAGTTACCCTTGAAGATAGTGGGCTAACAGCACAGGTGGCATTGGAAGAGAAAATACATATCAACCAACAGAAGAATAACCTGGCATACCCAGAAGAGAGAACCATCAAAAGAAAGGGACTTGCTTCTCCTGCAACAGGGATGTACCCTATGTAAGGGCTCGTAACTGTCCAGTCCGGTGCACAGCAGTCCTCTACAACCAGTGCTGCTGTCAAGTGGAGTTAGATATGGATAGTGCCCAAAGGCACAGGCTGCATTTAGCAACTAACAGGACTATACCACATAGAAGTGGATATAATTCACGAGGAAGGTGGACAAGAAAAGAAAAGGAGGGGAGCTACCTCCTAATTTTTGGGGAAAGGTGGTATGGGAGCCCTGGAAAGAGACCCTCACCCCAGGTTTTGCAGTTTTTTGTGGGTGGGAACCCAAAATGGATCTCAAGCCCCTTCTTTTTCTTTTTAACAAGCTACCCCATTGGGGAAGCAACAGGGAATAGAAATGTGGCACTAGATGGCACCAGCCAACACAAACAGGGTGAGCTGCCAGAGGCCTGGCTCTGCTAGAGTGGGGGACAGTGGGTGGGTGTGGTAATCAATGGTGAAGATATTCTAAGTGATCAACAGTTAAAGTAAGTATGTAACTTAAGGAGGCAGTATAGCGCGGTGCTTTAAGGTTCTGAGCTGCAAACCTGCAGAACTGGGTTTGAATCCCACAGCCCTCATTTGCATACTGTGTGACCTGAGCAAGTCGCAATTTCCTTGTGCTCCACCTGTAAACAAGCTTTCGGCTGAGTGTGACTTATGGGTCAGAGTACCAGCTTTCCCTCTTGCTGAGGGATAGCTGAGCTCACCGGTAAACAATATCCTCACACCTCTGTGTGGGGTAGAACACCTGAAGGCAGGGGCTGCTGCTTAAGGCAGGCATACTGTGGAGGATTTTACCCACTGCCCAGAAGGAGTCGACTGTCCACCAGATCCATCCACAGCACAGAGACACTGAAAGAGAACTCCGTGCTTCTGTGGAACCAGAAGTCCCACAAAGAGGCCAGGGGAAAAGGCCTAAAGACCTGGTCTTGGAGCGCACACATGTGAGATCTTCCTCCGAAGGTGAGGATCGGGCAAACTCACTTATTTTTTTTTTTGAAATTGTACTTTTCCCCCTCCTACTGCCTGTCAGCCCCGACCCTTCAGGGTCATCCAAGGTCATCCTCTACCACCTGCTCACTGATACTTGCTCCCAATCCCCATGTAGCTTGACTTGCCTCCCGAGCAGGGGCGAGTGGGGCGGACCCCGTAATTCTACCTTTGTCGGGTCTGGAGGTAGTCAGCGAGCAGTGGTAAATCGGAGGCATGCCCCAGAAAGCCCGTCCTCCCGGAGCCGACACGAGTTTTCCACTTTTCTCTTCCCCCAAGCAGTGTTAGCCCCAGGCGTCAAGGCGCTAGATACCCGGCGTCTACTGTGTGCGTGGGCGCCCATCTCTCTTCTATTGGGAGCTTGCATTCCCCAAGCCTCCGCCCAGAGTCGTGCAAGAGCGGTGGGCATCGATCCTCCACCCGACCCTCCTGGAAGGCGGGCGGGCTGTAGTGGGACGCTCAAGCCATGCCCCCCGGCTGACCCAACAGCGATCCGAGTCCGCTCCTGAACCCGGGTGGCGGCGTGGGCGAGGTGGTATCCAGCCAACCTCAGCGCCACCGGCAGGCCCGCAAACTCACTTAATGTGCAGTTCTCTAGGTACTGTGGTCCACTGGAAAGCAGGTATCACACACATTCACAGAGACACAGAATTTGACAACAGAAAAGGACTGCTTGCCCTCCTAGTCTGCTAGATGTTCCTCACCTCTTATCTCTGCAGACTCTGTCTGGTCTCTGTCGACCCTCCCACCTCCCTGCCTCCTAATATATCTCTACATCTATCACATGCACGCTTGAAGCGCCCACTGTTCTAGCCTCCATCACTTCTGCTGTCAGTCTATTCCAGGCATCCACAACCCTCTAAGTGGAGAAATATTTCCTCACATCACTCCTGAATCCCCCACCAGTTTCACTGCATGCCCCATGGTCCTGTTGCTTGTTCTCTTTGAAACAGAATACCCAACTGTACTCTATTCATCCCTTAGAGGTACTTGTGGGTCTCATTCACGTCTTCTCTCTCTCTTCCAGGGAGTACATGTTGAGATCATGCAATCTCTCCTTGTGTGGCTTCTCATGCATACAATGCACCATTTTAGGTGCCCTCATCTGGATTGCCTCTACTATGTCTATGTCATTTCTGAGGTACAGTCTCCAAAACTGAACACAGTACTTGCAGTGTGGCTATATCAAAGAGCAATATAATGGTAATACAGTCTCCCTCCTCTTGCTGGAGATACCCTCCCTATGCAACCCAGCATTCCACTAATCCTACCCACTGCCTTGTCACACTGCTGTGCCACTCTGACATCTTCAGAGAAGGTAACCCTGAGGTCCTTTTTCTGTCTAACGACTGTTGGTACCACCACCCCCATCCTATATGCAGTGTCGGGGCTTCTATGCCCTAGGTGCATTATTTTGCACTCTTTGGCATTGAGTCCCAACTGTCATACTTTTGACCATTCCCAAGATCCCTGCACATTTTTCTACACTTTCCCTAGTGTCCACCCTATTGTAGCTTTTGGTGTCATCTGCAAAAGGCATTCCTTCCTTTCCAGCTGTTTTGCAATGTCCCCTACAAGATATTGAAAAGGACTGTCTCAGTACCGAGCGCAGTGGTACCCACTTGTCACACTCTTCTCTGTAGAATGAGTGCTGTTAACCACCACCTCTGTCTCCAATCTTTTAACCAGTTTCTAACCCAATTTACCACTATGGATCCCACTCCTAAGCTTGTCAACTTCCTAATCAGTCTTCTATGCAGCTCTGTGTCGAAGGCCTTGCTAAAGTCCAAACAGGCCATGTCCACTAGCCATACCCACTGCCTTGTCACACTATACTGCCACCTTGGCGTCCTCAGGAAGGTAACCCTGAAGTTCCTTTTTGTCTCATGACTGTTAGTACCCCATCCTATACTTAGTGAAGGGGTTTCAATGCCCTAGGTGCATTATTTTGCACTTTTGGCATCGAGTACCAAGTGTCATGCTTTTGACCATTCCAAGAGTTTCCCAAGATCTCCTCACAGCTTTTCAACCCCTTCCTGAGTGTCCACCCTATTGCAGCTCTTGGTGTCATCTGCAAAATGCATACCTCCCTTCCAGCTGTTCTGCAATGTCCCTACAAAGATATTTAAAAGGACTGTCTCAGGACCAAGCTCAGTGGTACCCCACTTGTCACTCCCTCTCTGTAGAATGAGTGCTGTTAACCACCACCCTCTGTCTCCAATCCTTTAACCAGTTTCTAACACAACTTCCTCTATGGATCCACTCCTAAGCAGGTCAACTTCCAAACAGCCTTCTATGTAGCACTGTGTGGAGCAGTATAGCGCAGTGTGTTAAGGCTCTGAACTGCAGATCTAGAGAACTGGTTTGAATCCCACAGCCACCTAGGTGCATACTGTGTGAGATCCTGAGCAAGTCATTTAACTTCCTTGTGCTCCCGGTCGTATGTGGAAACAAGCTTCAGCTTAGTGTGCTACTCCTGGTTAAACAATGTTCCCTGTGTTGAAGGCCCTACTAAAGTCCAAACAGGCCATGTCCACTGCTCTCCCTGATCAATTTACACTGTCACCCAGGCAAAGAAAACTATTTAATTTGTTTGTCATCCCCCTCCCCCGTGAGTCTATGTTGCCTCTGGTCTTGCAGCTCATTAGATTCAAAATACTCTTATCGGTCTTTCTTTCAGTAGTGCTTCCATTAATTTCCCACCACTGAAATGAGACTGACTAGCCTATAGCTGTTTGTCTCCTCCCGCTGCCACTCTTGTGCAGAGGGAGAAATTCAGCCCTTCCTGAACCAATCCATGTAGCATTCTGGTCCAAGACAGGCCATACAGGACTCATGCCAGTCCATAACAGCCTTGGTTTTCCACAGGGGCAATGAGTTGACAACGCATGATGGGTGGCTGTCAGACTTTCTTTTTCATGACACAGCCTCTTTTCTACCAGATTTTGACACGGGTAAAAATAACAAACATAAGTGGCATGCATGCAGCCAAGAGTACAGCAGTGACAAGGTGAACTGAGGTGCCACGCTCCCACAGTATGCACTCGATGGGGGAACACAGCTGAGGTTAGCGAAGGGCCGGCAACAGTTACTGGCTAATGTAACATCACATGAGGAGTGCAGGCACCAAGCCCAGTAGCTGTTGTCGGCTCCCTGGCCAAAAGCCTTGCTCCCACAGGGTCCTAGTGCCTCCAGTCCAGACTCATAAATGGGAATTAATAGTGAAGATTGATTCTTAGAAAAGCACATTTATTTCCATGAGTGACAAATCCTGTGTAACTAATTCTTGCATAGCCACTTGCCGTTAAATCCTACCACTCATACCACTATAGAGTTGGTGGTACTATACTATGTATACAGTTATTTGAGCACAAAATATACAGGTTACTCACCTGTAACAGGAGTTCTAGGAGTGGTATATGTTGTTCATCCACACTTACTGGCAGGTTCCTTGCCGCTTTAAAATCTTGCGGAAAGTCTTCAAGCTGGCTCTCCATCCACCGGGTGGAAAAACTCGGCCCGCCCCATGATTCCAGATCTAGCCGCTGGAAGCCAGGCTGCGCACCAAAGCCAGGGAGGTCGGTGGGTTAGGGATGAACAACATATACCACTCCTAGAACTCCTGTTACAGGTGAGTAACCTGTATTTAGGGACGTGGATATGTTGTTCAATCCACACTACTGGCAGAATCCTAGCAGTTCTCCGGGAGGACGGAGGCACAGACCCCCCACTTGGCAAATAGGGACTGGAGAACCGAGGTCCCAAAACCAGCATTCGGTGTGACTCAAGGTCGATGTGGTAGCGGTTATGAAGGTGTGTGCTGACTTCCAGGTAGCAGCCCTGCAGATTTCCTGGATAGGGGCGTCCCTGGAAGCAGCCACGAAGCAGCGGTATGGCGGGTAGAATGAGCTCTTATCCTCTGAGAGGCTCCATGCCTGCCAACCTATAGCAGAGATCTATGCAGGAGGTGACCCACCTGCCTATCGTCCGCTTGGCTGCAGGTCGGCCAGGTGCGGCTTCAGTGTAGATGACAAACAGCTGGCGAACCTCTCCTGAACTTCAGCCATCCGCTCCTTATAATAAGAGAGCGCTCTTCTAGGGTCCAAAGTATGGAGCTTATATTCGGCCTCCGAGGTGTGACTGGGGTAGAACACGGCAGAGTCAGCACCTGGTTAAGGTGACACTCCGACACCACCTTGAAGGAATTTCGGATGAGGCGCAGGATAACCTTGTGCCTGTGGAAGACCAGATAAGGAGACTCGATGGAAAAGCGCCTGGAGCTCTCCCATCCTTCTGGCTGGCGTAACAGCCACCAAGAAGACGGTCTTCCACGACAGGTGGGAGATGTCGCACCTGTGCATCGATTCCGAATAGCTTGCCCATGAGCTTAGCCATACCAGCAGTAGATCCCACGGAGGTGGAGGTCCTCGCACCAGAGGGGATATGTGATCAAGGCCTTGAAAAGCACCGACTACCTTTTCCTGCGCCACCAACTGCTTTCTGGACCGCTACCGTAAGCAGAGATGGCTGCCAGGTGCACCTTAAGGGTCATCGAACGAAGCCCTAGCTGAGAAAGGGACCATAGATAGTCCAGAATGCTGGCCAAGGAACAGGAGGAAGGGTCCAACCCCTTATCCTGACACCAAATGGAGAATCTCTTCCATTTGAAGGCATAGCATTTTCTGGTCGACTCTTACTGGATGCCTCAACAACGTTGAGGACCTCGTCGGAAAGACCCAAGGCCTGGAACTCTAGCCACTCAGGAACCAGGCCGTCAGGTACAGGGACTGAAGGTCTGGATGGAGTACCTTCCCCAGGCTGACTGAGATCAGGTCCGGGCAGGCTGGAAGCCCGCTCAGGAGCCTGGAGCTGAGGCTGAGGAGATCTGGATACCAGAACTGGACGGGCAGTCTGGGGCTACCAGAATCACCTGTGCCTTGTCCCTCCTTGCCTTGAGAAGCACCTTGTGGATCAAGAGAAATGGGGGAAAGGCGAGAAAAGGCACGGGGTCCAGGGCTTGAGAAGGCATCCCCTGCAGCGAGCCCTGCTGAGGGGGCAGCATGAAACAGCCTCAGCTTTGCATTCTCCCTGGAGGCAAACAGGTCCACCTGAGGTGTGCCCCAGTGGGAGAACAGCTCGGTACTACCTCCGCAGGGAGACCACTCGTGAGATGCAGCACCTATCTGGCTTAGGGCATCGGCCAGAGTGTTGGAGGCTCCCGCCACATGAATGGCTAGAGATCCGCCTCCAGTCTGCCCACAAGAGACCAAGTGCGGAGAGCTTCCTTGCACAGAGGCAAGGAGCATGTCCCTGCCCAGGCGGTTCAGGTAATACATGGTCGTGGTGTTGTCTGTCTGGACTTGGACCACTTGACCCCATATAAACGGAGGCAAGGCGGTGAGGGCTAGTCGGACCGCTCAAAGCTCCAGCAGGTTGATGTGGAATCAAGACTCCTGAGGGGACCAGAGGCCGTGGCTCTGAGCTCCCCAGATGTGCACCCAACCCATCAGAGGCGTCGGTCGTTAGAGTGACCGTCGGCTCTGGCGGACAAACAGGATACCCTCCTGCAGATGAGCTGAACGATCCACCACTGGAGAGTGTTCCCCATCTGTTGGGTCACTATCACTGGCTAGTCCAGAGGACTGGAGCGCTGAGACCATTGGCGGGCCAGTCCCCACTGACAGGGGCGCATGTGCCAGCAGGCCCAACGACCACGCTGCTGCAGGCCGTCATGAGGCCCAGGAGATGCAGAAAGTCCTGGGCAGGGCGCAACTGCCCAACCAGAAATGATTGGGCAAAGGAGGAAAGAACCTCGGCCCTGTCCGCGGGAGTCGTGCTCTGGCTCAAGAGAGTCGAGCTCTGCCCCGATGAACTGAATCACCTGCTTGGCACGAGTTCCGATTTTGCCTTGTTGATGAGGAGGCCAATCTGAGAGCAGACCTGGAGGGCCAGATCCCTGGACCGCCACCTCCAGCTTGGAGGAGGCTGCAATCAGCCAGTCGCCCAGGTAAGGGTACACCGACCCTTTGGTGCCGTGAGGAATGCTGTCACCACTGCCATGCATTAGGTGAAGACCCTGGGAACTGGAGAGAGGCTAACAGCATGACCCGAACTCGAAAGGGATCCCTCTGCCCTGAAGCGGAGGAATCCAGGGACGGACGGATTGGGATGTGAAAGAACGATCCTGAAGGTCCAGAGAACAGAACCACATGCCCTCGCTCCAAGGATGGGATGATCTGAGCTACAGTGACCATCCTGAAGGTTCAAACCTTAGGAACTTGTTCAGGTCGTAGGTCTAGAATGGGGTGCCAGCCCCTGTCCGCTTTAGGACCAGGAAGTACCTGGACACAAACCCTGAGTCTGATGGATAATCCATCACCTCCCTGATCACCTCCTTCTGGAGGAGCAGGGCAATGTCGGCTCGATGGGCCGACAGAGAGGTTGTGGACCCGTGAGCCCCGTGGGGCTATGGCTCAATAGGGTGGGGACTGCTTGAATTCCAGAGGCAGACCTTTCCTACCACTTCCAGCACCCAGCAGTCCGTGGTGATATCGGACCAGGCAGAAAGGAAGTGATGGAGTCACCTCCCCAATGGGGAACCTGGAGGAGTGAAGAGGTTGAGGCGACACCCCTCAACCTGTCACTGGGTAGGCTTGGAAGAAGGACCAGCCGAGGAGCATCCTGGACCTTTCCTCCTGGTTTCCTGTTGGAGGAAGCAGCAGGCTTTGCTTTGGGGTGCCAAGTGCGAGGCCTGCTGGCCTAATGCTGGTGTTGCTGGGCCG
This sequence comes from Neoceratodus forsteri, assembly GCA_016271365.2. Classification (NCBI taxonomy): domain Eukaryota; kingdom Metazoa; phylum Chordata; order Ceratodontiformes; family Ceratodontidae; genus Neoceratodus; species Neoceratodus forsteri. Next base: position 325,889,119 of record CM028137.1, read on the forward strand.
GACGTGCCGCAGGGGCTGAAGGATGAAAGGGCTTGCTGCTGCTGGCAGCCTTTGTCCTTCTGGGCAGACGTGACCGAGTCCAAGGTGGCACTGGACTTCTCGATCCACTGAAGATGCCCCTCAACCCTGGATCAAACAAGTCGGTACCAGGAAGGGAACATCTGCCAGCTTGTGCTGGATATCTGCCGTGAAGGTGGAGATCCACAGCCAAGCTCTGCGGCACATGGCCACTCGGCCACTACTGACCGGGCACACAAGTCAGCGATGTCCAGGGAAGTCTGGAGCTGCTGTTTGGCCACCGCCTTCCCTGATCCCGCACCTGCTTGACCATAGTTTGAGGTCAGCTGGGAGATGAGGAATCACCTCATCCAGGGAGCCCAAAAGTCATGTGAAAAGTGTGCCATCAGCCGAGCTGGCCTGATGAAGGCCTAGGGAGGAAGCCGACACTTTCCGCCTGGAGTAGTCCAACTTCTTGGACTCCTTTGTCGGAGGCTTCTCCACATCCGAGCATTCCCGGAACACCGAAAACGCTGTCGCTCACGAGCCTCTGCAGAGCGGTGCTCGAGAAACTGGAGAGTGAACTGGTGGGAACAGCATACTTCCGAGCCATCCTGGCAAGGTGCTGGACAAGAAGCTGGCTGCTGCCATAGCTCCAGGGCCAGGCCAACAATGGCTTTGGCCACCAGGAAGGCCTCCATGAGGAATGCCCTTGGTCCACTATCTCCGTGAGGGGATACTTGTCCCGCTTTGAACGGGTTCAAGCTTCATCCCAGTGGACTCTGAGATGAGCCAAAGCATTCCCAGAAACGAGGATGGGCCTCGTCCACCGACTAACCCCAGTGGACTCCAAGTCAAGTGGCCTGGAGAACAAGGAGTCATTGTCATCGGACTCCGAGGAGTCTGTGAACAGCTGCCGAGCGCCTGAGCCACCCTCCACCTGCTGAGGTCGATCGGGAGTGAGGTGACTGACAACCTATGTGGCAAACCCTGATCCGACCAAGAATCCTTGGTCAGGGCCCCAGTCTTGGTTGTGGGGGCAGAGGTTCCACCACAGTGAGTGGCGCGCCAGTTTCGGCCAAACAACGGTGCCGGCTTTGGCTCTCGACCACTACGAGGGTTGTTTCGGCTGCTCGGTGACAGCCACTTAATGGCCTGGGAAGGCGACGGAGTCGCCTTTACCTGGTCAAAAGGAGCTGCTGCCACATTAGATCCTCGTAGCGCAGACGCAATTTGGCGCTAAAGCCTACCCTCCAAGAGGACGAAGACTAAGGATGAGCGGCACCATCGATTTCCATGGTGCCGAGACCGCTGATGTTGGCGGGATCGGCTGGACCGGAAGAGGTCCGAGACCGACCTTCGGTGTTTCCGGGGTGGGTCTGAGAGGGGTTGGGAAACCCGCCTCCTCCCTCGGTTCAGGGACCTTAACCGGGACTCCGCACAGGCAAGTCCTTGGTTTCCACCGAGGGAACCGTGAAGAAGGGTTGTCGGCTTCTCCGGTCAACAGCCCGTCCAATGGGTCGAGAAAATCCTCGACTGCATCAACTTAGTATCTCGGCCGGCTGACTTGACGGGACACCGTGAAGCCAGCGCCTTAGCCGCAATCTCGACTCAAAGTCGGTGTTGACTAAACGAGGAAGGGACCTCTCCTGCTCCCACGAACGTCGATGGTGGGACTTACCCTTGGGGTCCTTCTTTTGGACCGAGAGGAATGTCCCAAGGCCCTTCTCCTTGGTGGAGACGGATTGGCAAAGCTCCTTAAAAGAAGCTGTGTAGCAGGATTCCAAGGAGAGCGGATAAATGCCATGATCGAGGATGATGATGATGCGCCTGGCCGCCTCCTCCTCGAGGACGCATCATCTGCTCCAGCTGTTAGGCCGAGCATGCAGTCGCGGACACCACCAGCAGGCCTCCTAGACTTAACCGAGGATAACGCTTTCGGATTGCCCCAACAGTAATCGGGCAGCGGTACTCCAAGACCGAGCCAAAAGGATTTGCACAACTCACAAGCCTGTGAGTCATGGCTGAGTCCAAGGCAATAAACACACGTGGCATGCGGATCGTCTGGGACATCTTTTGACCAAGAGGCACCGACAAAATCCGGGAGTCGATTTGTCCATCACAGCCATGAGGGAAGATAAAGACCAAGTCTTGTAAATTTTAAAATAAGTTTCGGATTAACCAAAGAGTTTGGATCCAGGTCTGAAAGCAGACCGCGAAATAGGGAACCCGAGCTTCAAGTGGTAAGGAAGATCTGGCGTCATGGGCGGAGCCGAGTTTTACCACCGGGTGGGTGGGAGGAGCCAACTGGAGACCTTCTGGCAAGATTTAAAGCGGCAAGGAACCTGCCCGTAAGTGTGGACTAAACAACATATCCGCGTCCTAGAACAGTTGATTTTCCTCTCATTTTCAGACAAAGGACTTCTGGTAAGTATTTTTTTTAACTCTTCACAAATGGATGCCGCTCAAAAGTGCTTCTAAGGAAAGTAAAATTGCCGAGGAGTGAGGGGACAACAGAAATGGCAGGATCAACCAGATAAGTCATTAAAACAGGAGTACTACTAAAAAATAAACTGCGCTTTTTGACAGTTTATTCCTGTGCCTTGCTAATTATATACCTGGTACTCTTTCTTGCCAGCACTGTGCTATCGCTGAGTAATTTGCTCAGTTATTCTCTTCTTTAGTTTACATTTCTGCCACTAAGCATGTTGCACTGGAACCCCTATGCTGCAACTGCACATATGTATAACTCAGGGACATCGAATGGTCAGCAGAGAGCCCCTCTGCTGTTATCAAAAGACGTGATGTGACCTGTAGAAAAGCGCAGGTGAAAATTAGTCAGCCGCCATATTTGTTGTAGCGCCACAACAATTCAAATAAATTACAAATATCTAAAAACTAAAGATGACTGGAAAAACATTTACAGGTATGGAAACTGGAACTTTGGTTGCATGCTTACAGCCAAAGAAAAATTACTCACCTTAGTAATGTTGTTTCTTCTATTGAGTCTTGCTATATTATGACATATGCAGTGAGTCCCAACCTTCAAACTGCTCTGGAGGTGAAAGAGTTAACTTTCCATGCCAGGCATGGAACGCTGAGCTTGAGCTCGTTGAAAACTCTGTCTGTTGTTCTTCAAACTCAAACCGTCATATCTTTACGAGCTAAACTCATTGAGGTCCTGTGTGGAAGCTGTAAACCTACATTAGCCAACTGGCTACTAATATAATAACACATTTTTGGTCCCAAAACAAAGACTCAAGTCAGGAGACCCAAAAATGAAAAACACAACACCAAGTCACCCCAAAAAGGAGGTGAAAAACAACAAGGTGGGCACCTACTAAGTGCCAACACTGCACTGCCCACCCCATCCCAAAAACAGAGGTTCTGAGAGGGGCAGGCGGGAGGAGGTCATAATATAGCAAGACTCCAATAGAAGAAACAACATTACTAAGGTGAGTAATTTTTCTTCAAACAACATGAAGTCTTGCTATATTATGACATGCTCTGAACCTAAGCAGTACCTCCATGGAGGAGGGACAGAACCTACTTGGGAAATGGGCTCTGAAGCACAGCCGTGCTAAACTGGGCATCACTCCTAGCCTGGATATCCAGGAGTAATGCTTGCTAAAAGTATGAACTGTTTTCCAGGTAGCTGCTTGACATATCTCTAGAATAGGATGTCCCTGGCAGCAGCCAGGAAGCAGCAGTACCTCTGGTAGAGTGAGCCCTCAGGCCTGAGGGTGGAACCTTACCCAGTTTTTCATAACAAAATTGGATACAAGAGACAATCCACCTGGCAATGGATCTTTTAGTGGCAGGTTTCTCTTACCAACCTCGCCATAAGTAAGGAACAGTTGGAAGGAGTCAAACCTGTGACCCTTGGTACGCCTATGTAGTAGCTAAGGGCTCTTTTGACATCTAAACTGTGCAGCCTCATCTCGGCCAGAGGAGGAATGGTCAGTGAAGCACAGGAAGAGACATAGACTGGTTAAGGTGGAAATCTGAAACCACCCTAGGCAAGAACTTCCTGTTAGTCTTGAGGACCACCTTATCTCTATGAAAGGAGATAAAATCAGGCTCCACTGACAAAGCTTGTAATTCACTTATGCGTCTGGCAGAAGTGATGGCTACCAGAAACACAGTTTTCCAAGTCAAGTACTTAAGCTCTGCTGAAGACAAAGGCTCAAAAGGGTTGTATAAGCTAAGCAATGCAAACATTAAGGTCCCAAGCAGGGGCAGGGTCCCTGAATGGAGGGTTGGTGTGAAGCAATCCCTTGAAAACTTAGAGAATACAGGGTGAGCTGAAAGAGAAGAGGGCTTACCTGCTGAAATAAAGGCAGACACAGCTGCCAGATGCACTTTAGGGTAGCTGGTCTCAGCCCCAAGGTATTTAGATGGACCATGTAATCCAGGACTGTGGGTAAATCACCAGATTCTGGGAAATATGCTTACCAGAGCACCATATGGAAAATCTCTTCCATTGGGAATTATAAGTAGCCCTGGTAGAAGGTTTTCTAGAAGCCTTCAGGATATCCATTACACCTTGGGAGAGGTAAATCAGCAAACTCTAACTCTCCAAGAGCCAGGCCTTGAGATTGAGAGATTTGAGGTTCAGGTACCAAACCCTCCCTGAGCACAGGTTAACAGTTTGTGATTCCTGGGAAGACAGAGGGGAAGATGGACTGCTAAGGACAGCAGGAGTGGATACCAGGGTTGTCTGGGCCAATCTGGAGCAATCAGGATCATCTTGCAGGGTTGAGATCTGATTTTGACTAGCACTTTGAACAGCAGAGGGAAGGGGAAAGCATGAGAAACTTCCTTCCCAACTGAGGACTAAGGCATCCAGAGGACTGAACCCAACACTGGGGCCTGCAGCAAAAAAGGAAGTTGGTGATTGTCTGGGGCTGCAAAAGATCTATCTGTGAGGTGCCCCATCTGGCAAATACCACCTCCAGGACTAGGGGTCCAGTGACCATTCGTGATGGCCCTGGGAAATCCTGCTGAGAGCATCTGCCAGGACATTGTCCTTGCCTGGGAGGTGAACTGCCGAAGGGAGGTGTTCAGGAGTAAGCCAGAGACCACAACTTCATTGCTTCGGGTGCACAAGGCAGAGGACCGAGTGCCCCCTTGTTGCTGGGATGTACCGCATTATGTGGTGTTGTCTGTTCTGACCTGTACAACTTTGTTCTGAACAGATTTGGAAAAAGCTTGAAGTGCTAGAAAAACTGCTCTGAGTTCCAACAGATTGATGTGGAGCAGAGATTCCTGAGGGGACCACAACCCTGGGTAGTGAGGTCGCCCATGTGAGCTCCCATCCCAAGAGGGATGCATCTGTAGTAAGGACTAAGGAGTGAGACTGAGTGACAAAAGGAACCCCTTGTCTGAGATTGCTCTGATTCTGCCACCACTGTAGGGCCTGGATCAGGGTTCGAGACACTGGGATCAATTTGGTTAGAGGGTCTTTCCTTTGAGACCAAAAGGCTCTCAAATGGAACTGAATGTCCTCATCTGAAATCTTGCTCCATGCACCACTGCTGTAGAAGCAGCCATGTGCCCCAGGAGCTGTAAAAAATGCCTTGCTGGTCAAGACACCTGCAGGGTGAATGAAGAGGCCAGAGAGACCAGGGTCCTTGCCCTGTCCAAAGGGAGGAAGGCTCTGGCTTTCTCTGTGTTCAGTTCTGCGCCTATGAAGGTGAGGAGCTGGACAGGCTCTAGAACTGACTTTGAAAGATTCAGAAGGAAACCTAGAGAGGTGAGCAGCTGCTGAGTTATCTGTAGGTGTAACTTGATTTGGTCTGGGACTGGCTACTATGAGCCAGTCGTCCAGGTAAGGAAGATGGCAATTTTGCCTTCTTAGAAGCAACTGCTACTGCCAGGCATTTTGTGAATACCCTTGGAGCAGAGGTGAGGCCAAGGGCATTACTCTGAACTGGTAATGATAGCCTGAGGCAGCTCGAACTTGAGGTACTTTCGATGGGAACTTCTGATGAAAATATGGAAGTAGGCATCCTTGAGGTCCAGGGCGCTAGCCAGTCCCCTGGCCTTAAAGAGGGTAGAATGATTCCCAGAGTCACCATTTTGAATTTTGGTTTTAAAAGGTGCTTGTTTAAGTATCTGAGATCCAGGATGGGCCGCCATTCTCCTGTCTTTTTCGGTAAGGAAGTACCTGAGTACAACCCTTTGCCCTGGTGTAGGGGTGGAACCTTTCCACAGCTCTGAGAGCCAGGAGGAAGAAACCTCTGCCTCTAGGGCAAGTGCCTCTGGAGGATTTGCAGGTGGAAAGGATCTGGTTCTCATCTTTGGAAAATTTTGAAGCTGAGAACCAGTCCTGGCTTACTACTTCCAGGACCCACTTGTCTGATGTCAGAGACTCCCAGTCCTGGACAAAGTAAGCTAGCCTGCCCCCACAGGTAGTTGAGAATCGGCCCTGGCAACCCATAAGGGTGCCTGCTTGGCAGGGGCTTTGGGCTAAAGGAGGAAGCAGGCCTGCTTGCACCCCGCCTGCCTCTCCCTCTAAAGAACCCTCTGGGCAAAAGCAGAGGAGGCCTGGCTTGGTAAAAGGCTCATGAAAAGGCCTGCCCCTGCCCCTGGGAAGCTGCCTTTGAGGAGTGGCCTGCCTTCCTTGGCCTGTGCACTCCTATAGGTGGTCCTATACTCATCCATTTTCTTCATATAATTCTCTGTCTGCTCCCAAACAGGAATTACCCACAACAGGAAAATCCATGGCCTTAGTCTGGGTATCCTGTGACAGGCCAGTACATCTGAGCCAAGCCATCCTGCAAGTGCCAGAGATGTAGCCATGACTCTTGATGACACATCATTAGAGTCCACTGCAGTATGGAATTGCACCTTGATGCCTCAATACCATCAACAGCCACCTGCTCCAGCTCCTTGGCAAGCTGGTCAGGGACCTGTTTTGCTAGAGCCATAACAGTATCCCATCTGGATTTCTGATATCTAGCAAACATGCCATATAATTTGCCTGTCTGAGTCCCAAGGATGCTGCCATGTACTGTTTCTTTGCCATGGCATCAATCTTCCTGGAGTCCTTGTCCGGGGGTGTGAGGCCAAGGGATATTTGCCTTGTCACAGGCTGCAACCTGCACTACCCCAACATGGCTGCACTGTTGTGTAAGGAACTCCATATCAGAGCCTGACAATGTGTACCTCGCCCATTCTCTTATCCACAGGAGGTATAGTGTGAGGAGTTTTAGAATTTTAAAAGTCTGTTTCCCAAAAGATTTATGCAAGGAATAGACAGTCTCCTAGACTCTGGGATATTCATCATTTCTACATAGTCAGGCTCCTCTTAATCATCCACAGCTTCCTCCATAGGGAGCTGGAGGTTTCAGCCACTTTTATAGAAAATAAAATGAGAAGGGACTCAGAAAGCCTAGGGAGGGACACTCCTGAAGGTCTGTCTGGGAGATGTCCGGGTCGATGGGCACATCCAGACTTTCAAATCCACATTCACTCTCCTCATACTCCTTCCTCCTCCGGTTCATAATATTCCTCTAAATCATAGTCTCGAACCGTGGAACCGGCAACCGGCGCTTACCTGATGGCACCGGTTCGGTTGGAACCGAGAAAGCAACTGACAATTTGAATCGCTTGCTATCTCTTCAGCGGTTGGAGAGGAAAGTTTGGCCCACACCAGCTGATTTTCTAGTCCTTTTGTGGAACCCACCCCTCAGAGTCGGCTCTCCTTTGCCCAGGAAGTCTCGCCTGGTCAGAGGGCACTCTCTGGTTCGGATGGAACCGAACTGGGCTAGCCATCGGGTCAGCGGACTTCTTGGCCTCCTGCTCCTGAGCCTACCGACTCTTTTCCAGAGTAGCTGCAGGAAATTTTTACAAATCTGGCAGTCTGCATTGAGGTGGTCAAACCCCAGACAATAACACAGGTGGTGTGGGGTCAGCCTTGGCAAAGGCTTCCCACACACATGCAGTGTTGAAACCCAGTGGGCCCGGTTTTCTTTTGGTTTCTCAGACATAGTGCCAGTCCTAACCAAACTTACCTGTTTATGGCAATCCGCCAGCAAGACCCTCCTATCGGTTCACAACCGTGTCACGGTCGTGGAAAAACCGTAAGAAATTCCGCTTTTTCAGAACCGATAAGAACCGTAACCACACTCTAAATGATAGAATAAAATATTTCAAACAACCCGACCGGTTCAAAAGCTAACCAATAAACAGTTTACAAGTTCCACACAGAAGAGAAATAATGTAAACCTATCTAGTACTCACAAATACCACAGACAGAGCTGGAACCGACGTTGCAGTTTAAATTCGTCAAAAACGAAAATAATACTTTAACCGACAAAATGAACCGAGCAGAAGGAGAAATCTCGGAGCGACTGTTCAGTGAGGCAGAATAAAGAATCTGATGGTTTGAGTTTGAAGAACAACAGACAGAGTTTTCAACCGAGCTCGAGCTCAGCGTTCCATGCCTGGCATGGAAAGTTAACTCTTTCACCTCCGGAACGGTTCGAGGTTGGGACTCACTGCATATGTCATAATATAGCAAGACTTCATGTTTGAAAGCAGAATTTTGATAGATCACTTCCTGATTCGGTAGTACTGCTGCTTTAAATTAATAAACAACACAAAATGACAAATTTATAGTAACCCACATAAAAACACTACTTTTTAATAAAAGCTCTAATAACAAACATGCACCACTTTTTCACCCCCACCAAAAAAATTGGACATTTTATAAGACAGATTAACAGGTTACTCGCCTGTAGCAGCAGTTCTAGGACTGGGTATATGGTGTACATCCAGACTTCTGGCAGTGTTCCTTTTCCCCTTTAAAACCCCACCGAATGTCTTCAAGCTGGCTCCTCCCACCCACCCAGGTGGTAACTCTCCTAGCACTGCCCCGTGATGTCAGATTTTGCTCACTGGAAGCAAGACTGGTGTGCCCACTTGCCGAGGGAGGTCAGGTGGGTCAGTGTGGATGTACACAATATACCTCCTCAGAAGTACAGTTACATAAAACTTACCGTAATAGTAGATCTTTGAGGAGTGTCTCTGCAGTAGGTAATACTTTTGGGTATCCAGCAGAGGTCGCTGTGGCACATGGCAACTCTTCTAGCAGTTTTTCACCAGGGACTGCCCACACATGACATCAGCTTCCTGTTTCCTATAGAACTGTGTGCGGTCCCAAAGCGAGGACCTAGGGGAAGTCAGAGTACCAAAGGAGTCCCAACCCAGTCACTGGACCAGAATTTGCTCTCCTAGAGAAGGAGTGGGACGGAGGGCAGGAACAAACCTACTTCAAGAGACACTCCTCAACGATCTACTGTTACAGTAAGTTTTACATAACTGTACTATTTTCCATGTAGTGGTCTCCTGCAGTAGGTAATACTTTTGGGATGAATCCCAAGCAGTAATGCCCACGTGGGAGGACAGTTATGATAGAAGACCTTGTAGGACAGCACACCAAAGGCTGCCCTACGTCGTGAGGCAAGATCCAGATTGTAGTGCCTTGTAAATGTATGAATCGTGGACCAGGGAGCTGCATTACAGATATCTGAACTGGAGGCTCTTTTAAAGCAAGCCGCAGACGTGGCCATAGCTCTAGTGGAGTGGGCTTGGACAGGTCCAGGTAAAGGCTTGTTGTATTTTTGTAACAAAATATAATACAATTTGCCAACCATGATGAAAGAGTACGTTTAGCAGCCGGGAGGCCATCGTGACCTGAGACAAAAGAGATGAAGAGTTGAGACATCTGTCTAATAGATTTTGTCTGGATTAGTATAGTAGAGTAATATACGATGGACATCTAAAGTATGTAGTAGATGTTCACCCTGACTGGAGTAGTCAGGATAGTAGACCGAAGCTCCAAGGACTGATTTAAAGTATGTTTGGAGACTACTTTAGGAAGGAGCGAGGGTTGGTATCGAAGAACCACCTGCCTTTGCGGAAAATCAAGTAAGGTTCCCTACACCTGAGGGCATGAAGCTCGGAACACGTTGAGCGGAAGTGACAGCCACCAGAAATAGGGTTTTCCATGAAAGAAACGGTTCACAAGTGGCTGCTGGTTCAAAAGGTTCAAGGGTCAATTTTGCAATCATAAAATGGAGAACCCACTGAGGAGTGGTCTTCTAATAGGAGGTTTAATATGTACATTCCTTTCAAAACACTTAGCTAGATGATGTTGGTACAGAACCTGCCATCCTGAGGTTCATGGGAAGCCAAGATGGCGCTATGTGGACTCTGATGGAAGAGTAACTAAACCGAACTCAGATAGTGAGTCCAGGTAGTCCAGAACCTTCATCAGTGGACAAGAGTAAGGGTCCAAAGATCGAGAGGCTGACCATATGGGAAAGTTTCCATTTGGAATTATATGTTGCTGGCTTACAGGAGGCGAAGAGATCATTGGCAACAGGAGAGGACACTTGTAATCTAGTTATGAAAGTGTCCTCGGAAATGGCGTGAAGGTGTAAAGCCTTCAGGCTGGGATGCAGGGAGACCCTTGACACCGAGTTAAAAGGTCTGATCTGATTGGCAACGGAACGACATGTACAGACAGTTGTGGGGAACCCACATCTGGTGAGGCCACACATTGGGGCTATGAGTATCATTGTGGCTGGTTCTAGTTGTAGTTTCAGTACAGTCTGTTGCAGGAGAGGGACGGGGTTGGGGTGCATATAAGAAGAGTCCTGTCCACAGTTGGGACAGGGCATCTATAAACCATCCCTTTTGTTTGGGATAATGGAAAAATACCTGGGAAGACGGTAATTCACTGGGGAGACAAACAGATCCAGCTGTGGAGTGCCCTACAGGTTGAAGATTTCTTGGTCGTGAAGTGTCCATTCATGAGTGGGAGACTGGCAACTCAGCCGGTCTGCTAACTGATTGCAATGTCCCGTTAAGTGGACAGCTGTTAGCATTAGTTGTTGCTGAATAGCGTCTTGTCAAACTGCAAGGGTCTCTGTGCATAGGGCACGAGATTTCATACCCTTGCTCTGGGATTCAGTTCATTTATTTTCAGTGGAAGTCTAATACTTCCATTAATCAAAATCTGGAAGTCATTCCAATTTTTGGAAGTCAAGATACTTCCAGATCCCACAATTTGTAAGCCAGTATTCTAGGAAGGATCAATTTAGGGCTGTTAATATAAATATTAGTGGCAAAATGCAATTTATTTAAAAAATCCATCATTTATTTGCTTCGTACCTTCAATTTTGGAAGTCATCCAATTTTGTTTTTACATTTGAAGTCAATGACTCTTCCTTTTATTTTGGAAGTTTTTGCCTAATTTATGGAAGTCAAATATTCCCAAAATTGAGTTAACTGAAGCCCTACCCTTGCTTGTTGAGGTAGAACACTACTGCAGTGTTGCCTGATTGGATCAGTAACGATCCTGGGCGGTAGGGCGGAGCAGCCAGAAGGGCTAGACGGACGCTGTCATCTCTAGGAGACTGATATGAAACTGATGGGAAGGCGAACCACCGGCCTTGGTCTGATAAGGACCGAGGTCGCGCCCATCCCTGTAGGGAAGCATCCGTGGTTAATGTTTGCATGGGAGGGAGACCGGAAAGGCATTCCTTGATTCTGATTGTCCACCACGTCAGGGTTGACTTCAGAGAGTGTGACCCTGATTTGATCTTTGAACAGTCCTGTTTTTGGGACCACTGATTCTAGAGGGTCCACTGGACAGGTCTCATGTGGAGAGCAGCAAATGCCACCATAGGGATGGCAGCAGACATGTGACCCAGAAGGTGCAGCATTTGTCTGGCTGTAACTATTTTCTGAGTCTGTGTGTGGACACCAGGGACATAAGCGTGTCTGCCGGGCAGGCGGAGGTAAGCTCTGGCGAATTGTATTTAGGACAGCTCCAATGTATTGGAGAGACTGTGTCGGATTTGGACTGGACTTTGACCAACTGACTGTGATTCCCAGATCTGTGAACATTTTCAGGGTAGCATCTAGGGAGGCAAGCAGAGCTGCTCTGGAGTCTGCTTTTATTAGATGCGTCTAGATATGTAAAGATGAAGTGCTCTTTTCTTCAGTAAGGCTGCTGCCACCACTACTACACTTGGTGGATACTCTGAGGGCTGATGAGAGGCCGAAAGGAGTGTTTGAAACTGGTAATTTGACCTAGTAGGTGGACCGGCACAAAAATTTGCCGTGGGCAGGGTGGATGGGGATATGTAAGTAGGCATCCTTTATGTCTAGGGCATAAAGCCAGTCACCGTTCAGGATCGGCATGATGGCAGGTAGGGTGATCATGCACAAATGTTGTACTGAGCGTAAAGATTCAGTTGTCTGAGATCCAGTATTGGTCTGAGGTCTCCGCTCGCTTGGACACCAGAAAGAAGGGAGTAAAACTCTGTTTGACGTTCCAGAAGGGCACTGGTACAACGGCTTTTTTGGTCAAAAGGGCCTCAATTCCTCCTGTAAGGTGGGTATATGATCTGGAGGATAATGAATCTTCCGTGGAGGGCAAGGAGGCGTGGGGTGGAGGAACTTCAGAGCATGACCCTTCTGTATATCTGAAGCACCCATTTGTCTGGCGGATGGTTTGCCAGGCCTCCAAATGGAGTACAAAACACCCCCACAGCCTCCAAGGCCTGGTCGAGGAGGCAGGGGAAAGCCCTAGTGCATCACTGGAGGCGGGCTGTGCAGCTCCACCTGAAGAGCGGGAGTGGCGCCTCGGGCGGCAGAGGCATTGCCTCTGGTGGGCTGAGCATGACCTCTGGCGCCTTTATTCTTACCTCTGTATCTTCCACTTTTGGTACAAGAGGCATGTTGAGTACGGTAGTTTGTAGATGGAGTATGACACATGCCATGGACCATATGGAGGGTTCTACCTGATGCCTGTAAGTCATCCAGTAAAGTTTGAGTACCTGACCCAAATAGCTTGGACCCATTAAAAGGGGCATTAGCTACTTTATGTTGTATATCCGGTGCAAAGCCTGAAAGCGAAGCCAGGCATGGAGACGCAAAGTGATACCAATGGCTAATAGTCGGGCTGAGGTATCTACGGCATCATATCCCAACCTGAGAAAGTGACGGAGATGGAATTACTAGTTGTCACTGTAGCCAATAATTTATCCCTGTCCTGTGAGGGAGGGAGTTTGGTGAAGCTTAATGGCAGAGGACCCAAGGTACGCTGATATTTAATCATATGACCATATAGTTCAAGATTCTGATATTCATAGCACCTGAGGAAAATACCTTTTTCTCCAGATAGTCAGTTCTTTGGGATTCCTTATCAAGGGTAAGGTGCTGATGTGCTTGGGTTTTTGGTACAGTCATCAGCGGCAGTAATGACCACAGAATCTGCCTCTGGAATACTAGACAGAAAGGGGCAGTCAGAGGAGCCTGATATAGATGATCCGCCTCACAGGGAACAGCTGTAATAGCAGAAGGCTGATGCAAGCAGCCATCATAGCATTCTGATAGGTTGGTATTAGTGGAGGAACCACTAAAATGGGCTCGCCAGGTAATTCAAAGTATTCTGCCATATCCTTATATTGTTTGTCATGTTCAGTAGTGGAGAATCCCATTACCTTTGTAAATGAGCCATAATTTCACTAAAGGCCTGGTCGCCTGATGAGAGGTCAAGGTACAGGTAGATCCTCATCCAGAGAAGAGATTTCTGAATAAGGGATTCAGGATTGGGAAAATCCAAATCTTGAAACTCTTCATCCTCAAGATCACCAGTGAAGTCAGGTGATAATTCTTGTTCATCTGACAAATAGTCCTCTATGAGAGAGGAGGAGGAGAAGGAGACCAGGGTGGCATGGAATCCCTAGTCACTATGGAATCTTTTAGGCGGAGGGGGAATCGGGAGGATCACCCAGCTCTTCAAGGGCTGAGAATGCCGCATGGCACATAGGACCTGTCGGACTACACTGGTGATGTCCCTTTCTTGGGATGGGGGGGGAGAAGGGGTCATGCTGGGAAACCAGAGGGGTGATAATAGGGATGGGACGCGTAGTATGAGCAGGTTGTGCCCTGGGTGGTAAAGACCAGGGTCCTGATCTCTGTCAGCCTGACCCTATAGGAAGCCACCTGTAAGGTGGAGGGCAGTTGATAAGGCATAAGCCATAAGTTTCCCTTGAGGAATGTGGGGTCTCGTCAATGGACCCGCATGGGAAAGAAAGAGTTATTTTCACTTAAATTGTCAGATGCCATCAACAGGAGAGGAGCCCCCATCGACGGAGCAGCAGTATATTTAGCTGCATGTAAGCGCTGGAAAGCATCGTCAGTGTATAAGCCTCCAGTGAAGAAGCAGTTACCATCTGAACTGCATTTAAAGCACTGGAAAGCGCCGCCGGCGAGAGGGTATGAGCCCTGCCGATAGAGAGAAGTGTTTAAAGGACATGCCGCGACAGAGGGACACCTGGAACAGTGGCCACCGACAGGCTATAAGTCAGGAGTGTGAGGATGGTTTTTCCTTCTCCTTTTCTGCCTGGAACGAGAACCAGTAGAGGGGTTCCTTTGGAAGGAGCCCCTGGTTTTCCCAAGAGAGGCATTTTCGTCTGTCAAAAGATGTTGAATTTCAAGCAACCGTCATCAAGTTGTCTGATTAAATTCCTGACATAAACTGTAAGAATTGGTGTCACGTGTAGGTCCAGACACCTTACACAAAGTGTGGTATATCTTCCTACTATAACGGCAGGAACAAAATAATGCTTGTTTCTTTGAAGAATCTGTAGACATGCATTGCTTAGTTCCAAAGTTGTCATCGATGACTGCTACACAGAAGTTGCACTAGCTGCTGCGTGAGCTGAAGACCGGTGAAATGAATTGAGTATACCAGGGACCCCACACTTATATAGGAAACAGGAAGCTGATGTCATATGTGGGTGGTCCCTGGTGAAAAACTGCTAGAAGAGCTGCCGCAGCTACAGCTACCTCTGCTGGATACCCAAAGTATTACCCACTGCAAGAGACAACTCTGTAGAAGATCTACTGTTACAGGTGAGTAGCCTGTTTTCTAGGGATGTGGATACTATCCACACTTCTGGCAGACTCCTAGCAGTTCTCTCGGGAGGAGGGGCAAGGCACACACCCCTATTTAGGAAATAGAGACTGAGAACTGAGTCCCCCAAACCAGTATCTCAGCATGACTCAAGGCTGATGTGGTAGTGGAAATAAAGATGTGCTGACTTCCAGGTAGCAGCCCTGCAGATTTCCTGGATAGGGACATCCTGGAAGCAGCCACTGAGGCAAGCATAATGGTGGTGGCGTGGCCCTTAGCCTTATGGGAGGCTCCTACCTGCCAACATATAGCAGAGGTCGATGCAGAATACAACCATCTGCCAATGTGCCTGCTTAGCTGCTGGTCTGCCAGGTGCAGCTTGTGCATAGTGACAACAGCTGGCTAACCTCTTCCCAAACTCCAGCCGTGCTCTATATAGTAGGCTATGCTTGCCGAGGTCCACGTATGGAGCCTGTGCTCAGTCTCCAAGGTGTGGCTGGTGAAGTACTCTGGGAGACTGATCACCGGTTAAGGTGAAAATCTGACACAACCTTCAGAAGGAACTTCAGGTTGGGGTGAAGGACAACCTTGTCCCTGTGGAACACAAGGAGACTCCACTAAGAGTGCCTGGAGGTCACTGATCCTTCTGGCTGATGTGATAGCCACCAAGAAGGTGGTCTTCCACGACAGGTGAGACATTTCACACCTGTGTATCGATTTGAATGGCTTACCCATGAGCTTTGCCAACACCAGCAACAAATCCCATGGTGGTGGTGGTTCATGCACCGGAGGGAAATGTGGTCAATGCCTTTGAAAAGTGCCAGACCACCTTCTCCTGTGCCACTTACTGAGTACCGCCCGCACCCAGTAAGCAGAGCTGGCTGCCAGATACATCTTGAGGGTCGCCAACCAAGGCCTGACTGACAGAAGGACCAAAGTTAGTCAAGAATGCTAGCCACCGGCAAGGTAAGGGTCCAGACCCTGCCCTGGCACCAAATGGAGAACGCCTTCCATTTGAAGGCATAGCATTTTGGGTCGACTCCTTCTGAGAAGCTTCAACCACAGTGAGGACATCTTTGAGAGACCCAAAAGCCTGGAACTCTAACCGCCTCAGGAACCAGGCTGTCGAGTTGCAGGATTAAAGGTCTGGGTGAGTACTTTCCTGATTGCAGAGACAAGGTCCAGGCATAGAGGGAGATGCCTTGGGAGCCTGTTGCTGAGGCTGATAAGACTGGGTCCCAAAACTGCCGGGGGCCAGTCTGGAGCCACCAGGATCATCCATGCCTTATCCTTCCTGGCCTTCAGCAACACAGGAAGGTGTAAAGAGGCCCGGGGTCCAGGGCCTGGAGAAAGGCATCCCCTACAGAGTTCCCTGCTGAGGGGTGGGCACAGTACAGCCTCAGCTTGGCTCTCCCTAGAAGCAAACAGGTCCACCAAAGGGGTGCTCCAGTGGGAGAACAGGCTGTGTACTGTCTCCAGATGAGAGACCACTCATGAGATGCCTCGCCCACCTGGCTAAGTGTGTCCGCCAGCTGGCTGGAGATGCCGCCACATGGACGGCCAGAGAGCCAGCCCAGGCTGAGCAAAGGTCTAGATACAGAGAGCTTCCCTGCACAGCAGAAGGGAGGTGGATCCGCCTCTTTGTTGAGGTAATACATGATTGTGGTGTTGTCCGTCGAACCTGAAACGACCTGAGCCCAAACATGCGAGCAAAGGCTGTTAGTACCAGCCAAACCGCCTGAAGTTCCAACAGGCTGATAAGGCATTAGGGACTCCTTGGGGTCCAGAGCCCATGGACTCTGTGGTCCCCAGATCCAGGGGCAACCCCAACCCATCAGGGAGGCATCAGTTGTGATGGTGACCGCTGGCCAGGGTGGACAAATGGGATCCCATCCTGCAGATGTGCCGAGACTAGTCACCACTGGAGGGCATCCCACATAAACTGGGTCACAGTGACTAGTTAGTCAGTGGCCCATGCGCCGAGAACACTGGCGGGCAAACTCCCATTGCAGAGGGCATTCCCATCAGGCCCAATGGACCACGCTTGTGTATGCCGCCATGAAAGAAATCCTGAGCAGGGCGCAACTGCCCAACCTGAAATGAACAGGCAAAAGAGGACATAGCCTCTGTCCTGTCCACTGGAAGCCGAGCCCTGGCTCTGCAAGAGTTGATCTCTGCCCCAATGAAGTGAATCACCTCTGAGAGCACAAGTTCAGACTTGGCCTCATTGACCAGGAGGCCAAGGGAGGCACAGGTCGTGGCCAGATCCCTGGATTGCTCCACCTCTGCCCTGGAGGGACCTGCATTAGCCAGTCATCCAGGTAGGGATATACTAGACCCCTTGGCACCGAAGAGGTAAGCTGCCACCACTGCTATGCATTTGGTGAAGACTCTGGGAGCAGAGGACAGGCCAAATGGCATGGTCCGAAGTCATAGAGGACCCTCCCGCACGGACCTGAAGGAAACGGCGGTGGGACCGGATGGATTGGGACATGGTGGAACACATCCTGAAGATACAGAGAGAAAACCACATGTTCTGCTCAGACATGGTATGATCTTGAGACAGAGTGACCATCCTGAAAGTGTATGTCCGGAGAAACTTGTTCAGGTCATGCAGATCTAAGATGGGACACCAGCCTCCATCTGTTTTGCAACAAGGAAGTGCCTGGACACAAACCTTGGGTGTTCTGGATGGTCCAGGACTGGAAACACAACCTCCTTGAGGAGGAGTTGGGCGTCGTCCCAAAGGGCCGACTAAAAATGTCCACAGACAGTATGTCCTCCCGTGGGGTCAGGGCTCTGCAAGGAGGGTTAGCCTCGGACTCCAGAGGCAGACTCTGGCCAACCACTTCCAGAATCCACCCGTCCATGGTGACAGTGGACCAGGCAGAAAGGAAGTGGAAGAGCTGGACCCCACGGGAAGGCCCAGGGAGACAGGACAGGCACGGGAGAGGCACCCTCCATCCCATCACTGGGCAGGCCTGAGGCGGAGGAAGCACTGGCCGAGGAGCCACTGGGACCTCAACCTCCTGACTTCTGAACAACCGACGAAAAGACTTTGGCTGGGGACGCCAGGCCTAAGTTCACTGACCAGCCTGAGGCTGGGCCGGCCTGACTGCAGGGGCAGAGAGAGAGGCTGAAAGGGTTTCTTCTTCTGAGATTTGGAACCCTTGGGATCCCTCTGGTCGGAGGTCACAGAGTCCAAGGAGACGAGGACTTCTCAGTATGGGTGAGGTGCCCTTAACACCAGGCCCAACAAGTCAGTGCCCAAGAAGGGACATCCACCAGTTTGTGCTGGGTATCCGCCAAAGATTGGAGATCCCTGGCAAGCCCTGCAGCACATGGCAACCTACAGCCACCACGTCTGGGTGTAAGAGTCTCCAACATCCATGGCAGTCTGGAGCTGTTGCTTAGCAACTGCTTGGCCATGATCACGGACCTGCTTGACCGCAGTCTGCATATCGGCTGGGAGATGAGGAAGCACCTCATCAAGCATGCCCAAAAGTCCGAGGGTGAAGTGGGCCATAAGAAGAGCCAAACTCACCTGCCGAAGGCCGAGAGATGAGGCAGCATAAACTTTCTTGGCCATGTGGTCCAATTTCTTGGACTTCTTGTCGGGGACTTGTCCAAGTCCTGACATTGCCTGTGTGCCGGAATACTGAGTCGGCCATTAGACCCTCAGCCAAGGGGTGCTCAGTAAAACCGACAGGAACCGATAGGGCTATATACTTAAGGGCCATCCGGTCAAGGTGCAGGACAAGAGGCTGATGCTGCCAGAGCTCCAGGGCAGGACCAAGAATGGCCTCTGCAACCAGTAAGGCTTTCTCCAAGGGAGTCACCCTGGTCCAGTATCTCAGTAAGCTAGTACCGAGCCCATTTTTGGATGGTCTCCATTGGAAGACCCATGGACTTGAGATAAGACAGAGGAGACCCATGAAGGAGGTGGGACCCTGCTCCGCTGACAAATCCTCTGTTAACCCTCATCCACCAAGCAGGAGTGCAAGGAGAAGCCCTCGATTCGAGGATTCGTGAACAACTGTCGCCTGCCTGAATCCCCCGTGACCCCAAGTGAGGTTGGTTGGGAGTGACGGTGACTGAAAGTCAATGGTGAAGCCCGATGCAGAATGGGCATCCTTAGGAGGAAGGCCATACTGGTGTTTCACGGTGGCTCCACCAAGATAGGTGGAGAAGCTGGGGAGGCTGAACTGTTCTAGCCGAGCCGGCGGCTGCCAGGTTGGGGAGAGGTGAGGCCCTGTGGCGAGAGAAATGTGGTAGCTGGGGTAGAGGGTAGAATCAATTTCACCCCCGTGGACATGAGCTGGTGCCACATAAGATTTTCATAGCACCGAACATATCTTGCAGCAAAGCCTTTCCTCGTCCAACAACGAAGAACAGGGCGACACCACTTGCCCAAGGGTCAGAGAGCAAGATCATGATATCAACGCAGGTTGTTCGACCCAAGACTGCAGGATCGGGACCGCACCTCAACCGTTAAGGTCGCCGACAGTGGGTCACAGAAGGAGCCAGTGAAGCCAAGGCTCCTTCGGGTCTACAGAATCCTGAGGAAGAGGTGGTAGATCAGCGGACTGATCTGTCCCTACTTGAGAAGTCACAGGTAGGACTGGAGTCCTAGAAGGAGAGTGCTCGGCCTCATCTGGCGACAACAGGTGGACTGGTTAGAAAATCTCGACAGGAAGGTCGACCTGCATCTCTATCAACTGGCCGATGGGAGACCATGGAGCCAGCATCCTGGACCTAAGGATCAACTGTGGTCGAAAACGTCCATAGAAGCTGGAAATCTGAGGCCCAAGAGCACCTCACAATCCCATGATCAATGGTGAGACTTTTCTTAGCCTCTTTCTTTTGGATTTAGTGCTCTAAAGACGGTCCCTGCCCAAGAGTGGGAAGGGCCTGGCACAGGTCTCTGAACACCCCTGAAAAGGAGGCACCCAAAGAGAGTGGAAAAGGCCAAAGTCAAGGAAGCTTGAGCCACGGCATGAGCCCCAGCTTTCTTGAATGCTGCAAGCTGTTCAAGCGGATCCCGCAGCCACGGAGACCACATGATGGCGCCCTTAGGTTTCATGGGAGAATCCTGAAATTCACACATAAGCCCGGTCCTTCAAGGTAGGAAGGATGCAGATGCAACAGAGGCTGCAGGTTTGGGGAATCATATTCGTGACCCAGGCAGTAGACACACATGGTGCGGATCCCATCACATTTTCTGCTCGCCCGCAGGCATATTTTGAAACCGCACCAACTTTGCATCGCCCATCACAGATGAGGTGAAGGAGTCGCTGAAGACAAATGAGATGTAAGTCAGAGTTTTAATATAAAGCAAAGGGCATTCTTAGTGCGAGAGCAATAAGGAGGAAACCTTCTTCTTCCAGCAGAAAGGAAGATCTGGCATCACAGGGCAGTAAGCAGGAAGTTACCACCGGTGGGTGAGAGAAGCCAGCTTGAAGACATTCCAGTGGGATTTAAAGGAAAGAAACAATGCAAGAAGTGTGCTAGTATAACCTATATCCACGTCCCTAGAAAATGCACTTACAGGGTGTGTGGTGCGCTATGATATATGCACCTTTAGGCTGCTGAATGAACTCAGTCTACAGTCTCATGCCTCGAGTGCAAGCAAAGTGTATATATCAGAGCATGACTTCATGCCCTATAGTATATTATCTGTTTGATCCCTAGATTTTATTCTTCTCCTGATGTCAGTGCTACTCCAAGTCCTTTCCCTGGTAATCTCTCAGACTAGACAAGTGCTAGTGCCCAGTTCAGTTAGCAGAGTTCGGGCCGAGAGTACCACAGCAGTTATCCTACAGCTGGTGCTGTTCCTCTTTCCTATATCTGCACATGGCACATCATCCTAGGGGAGGGGGGATTACTTGTAATGTCAGACCCCTTCCTTTGCCAAATTAAGGAAGCATTGTTGCAGTGAGGTGGGCAGCACCTCCCCACCTAGTCCACCCAGTGCTGCTAGGGCTGGGCTCATAGAAACCTGAGTTGCTCGCAGGGTAGTACAACAGGCCTTGCAGTTTGTTCATTTTTTTTTTATTTATTTTATTATGTTTTTGACATAGGGACAGGAGAAACACAGACTTTCATTATGGTTACAAGTGCATGTACACAGTCCACATTTAACAAAGAAAAAGAGTACCTTTGTATGAACATTAGTGACATCTACCATAAATCTCAGGCCTACAGTCCTCCCCCTCTTTCCCCACCCCTGGAACTGTTAGTTCATATATTTAGGGACAAAAGTCTCGATCTACTGCCATTTGTTGAATAACCCTATTTTGCCATCTAGGACGAAACTGCTGTTCTTTATCCTTCATTTTGGATATTAAACTTTCCATTTTATAAATGTTCACCAGGATCCCTCTATGTTCCTGTATCGAGGGAACCCTTTGAGTCATCCAGCCTTGTAATGGCTTTTTTGCTGCTAATAGGTAGATCGAGCAATGTTCTAGTCCAGGGTAGGGTATGTTCAGGATATATATGTAGTAAGAACAATTCCACTGTGAGATCAACTGATTCCCCTAAACAATCTGATATATCTTTTGTAAACACATCCAAAATGGCATGAGGATAGGGCATTCCCACATAATGTGGCCTAGATCAGCCAAAGAGCACCTGCAACCCCTCCAGCACTTCATAACTCTCTGGCAGGTATTTGGTTAACCTAGCAAGTGATCTAAAATATCTATAGCGGCACTTGCAAGAAAATTCCTCCATACATTTGCAGAGGTAATCTTTACCACTCATTCAACATGAACTCAGAAACCACCTTTGGCAAAAAACTTAGGATTTGTACTAGACCCACCTGGTCTCTGTGGAAAATCAAATAATGCTCCTCACACATCAGGGTCTGAAGCTCGGAAATCCTTTGAACAGATGTAATAGTAACTAAAAAAAAGTGCTTTCCACGAAAGGTAATGCATGTCACAACTCACAGCCGGTTCAAAGGGAGGCAGAATGAGTTTCTCAAGAATAAAATTCAGATCCCAGGGAGGAGCAGGGATCCTGACTGGGGTTTCAAATGGAGGATCCCTTTCAGGAAGTTTTGGATACCTCCAACTGTGCCACTAGTTTTGCATTCCACTGGAGGTGGTAGGAGAAATGGCAGATAAGTGAACCTTGAGTACAGTAACTTAGCCCAAGGTCGGAAAGGTGCAGCATGTTCTTCAGGACCTGCAGTACAGGGCATGAGAAAGGGTCCCAAGCCTTGATGTGGCCCAGATGGAAAACCTCTTCCATTTTGTAGCATAGGTAGATCTCATAGACGGCTTTCTAACCTCCATCAGTATCTGAGACACTCTGGAGGAGACTTGAAACACAAAGCAGCTATGTCAGCCGTGCCACGCTAGAAGGACTTGAGGCCTGGATGAACCAGGATGCCCAGTTACTGAGTTAGAAGATCCTGGCAGATGGGCAGGGGAACCGGAGGTACCATTGTCAACTGCTGAAGCGAGAGAACCAAATTTGTGTGGTCAGGATCATGTGCCCCTCCGCCTGCAGTTTCAGCAGTACTCTCTGCAACAGTGGAAAGAGAGGTACAGCGTATAAGAACCTTCCTGTCCTACAAAGAGATAGCATGTCTACGCCAGAAGGTACCACACCCTGGAACAAGCGAGCAGAAACTGGGTAGTTCTGTGCTGGATGGGGATCAGAACAGATCGAAGTCTGGCGGCCCCAAAGATTGAAGATCTATTTTACCAATTACTGTCTCACTTCCCACTCATAAGCCTTGGCTTGGGTGTGGTTGAGGCTATCCACCAGGACGTTTGGACCCCGGATGTGCACTGCCAAGAGATGAAGGCCATGCTGGACTGCCCAGAACCATACATGCATCGCTTCCCAACATAGGGGATATGGAGCGTGCCTCCATGTTTGTTCAGGTACCAGACAACGCACATGTTGTCCGTCTGGATCAGGAGAGATCCTGGTCTGAGGAGGGGCTGGAAGGCCTGTAAGATATACAGCACTGTTCTCATCTCTAGCACACTGATGTGTAGAAAGTTCTCTCGAGACCAGGACCCCTACGTCCTGTGATCTCCCAAATGGGCTCCCCAACCCAATCCCAAAGTGTCTGTCATCAGTGTTTGGGTGAGGAGGGAGGTTGAAACGGTACACCTCTGCTGAGGCTGTCCAGGTTCTGCCACCATAGGAGATCTCAAGCCATAGGACTGAGACCAAGATCATGTGATCCAGATCATCTGACCTCTGATCCCATGTATCTGAAGTGTCCACTGCATGACCGCATGTGGAGTCTGGCCAGGTGAACAGTCGAGACGGCTGCTGCCATGAGACCCAGAAGATGTAGGACCGATCTTGCTGTAGTTAGGCGTTGGGAGGCAACAAATACGGCTCGCCTTTGCAGAGTTTTTGCTCTGTCCGTGGGGAAGCTCTTCCCTGGACCGTATCCAACACTGCTCCAATGAACTGCAGGCACTGTGATGGTGATATGTGGGACCTGGGGTAATTCACCGTGATGCCCACTTGGTTGAAAAGGTCCAGGGTAGAGGACAGGAGGCTACGAGACTGTCCCTTGACAGGGCTGACAGGAGTCAGTCTGAGAATGTGAACACATGGATGCCCTGCCAGCGTAACACCGCAACCCGCCACACGCTAGGCATTTCTGTGAACACTGGGTGCTGACGAAAAGGCCAAAAGGAGAGCTTTGAACAGAAAGTGCTCCCTTGAATGTAAACCTGAGGAAGGATGGTGGGATGGAAAACTGGGATATCTAGGTAGGCATCCGGCATATCCAGGGCACAAAGCCAGTGTCCCTGATGTAGCAAAGGAAGGAGGCCTGAAAGGGTCAGCATGCGGAACCATTTGTACTCCATGTACAGGTTCAGGTTGCTCAGGTCCAAGATCAGTTGGAGGTCGCCCGTCTTTTTGGGCACCAGGAAGAAGTGAGAGTAATATCCCCTGCCCGCCTGGTTCTGAGGAACGAGCTCTTTGGCTGCTTTTCTTAGTAGAATTTCAATTTCTCTCTGACGAGATGAATGTCCCAGAGGATAATGAGAGGGACCTGGAGAGTTTTCTGGAGGTCTCTCTAGAAATTCTATTGTATGACCTTGAGCTATGAGCTGAAGTATCTATGAGTCTGATGTGATCGCCTCCAACTCAGTAGGTGGTTTGCAAACCTGCCCCTACTGGTTCTGCTTGAACTGTCGATGGAGGCTGGAGGGCCTGTCGTGAGTTAGAAGGCAGTAAGGAGATCAGAAGATGCTGCCCGAGGCTCTCTGGGACTTGGTCGGGGGCTGTACCGCCGAGGAGCCTAACATTTGTTCTGACATTGGTTGGTTGTTGTTTTTGTTGACGCCTTTGTTACATAGATAAATAGAAATTGTTGGAGATGATAACCGTTAGGCCCATCTAGTTGCCCATAAGCCCTAAACTTGTATGCAGTCACTGACCCTAAGTGATTGATGGCTTTTCATCACTCCTGCCCACCCAATGTTCCCTTGTGCCTGTCCCAGGCATGTTTTAACCCTCCACTGTTCTTGCTCCCACCATTTCTTGAGGTAGACTGTTCCAGTGACTGTTGCCTCCAAATGGCTGCTTAGGCTTGTAAGGAGGCTTGTACATGAATTGGACAAAGCATAATGCTTTGCACATGTCTTGTAAGTCAATGTTAATGTCTTTGACATCACCCCAAAGAGACAGGTCCCTGAACAGGCGTCTTGAATGGCAGACTGAACTTCAGGTGCCAGGCCACAAATTCTCAGCCATAAGTGTCTGCGTGGGCTCATGGCGGTAGCCATACTGCAGGCTGAAGCATCCACTGCATCACAGGTGGCTCTCAGGACATGACAGCAGATCTGGCAATTCTGACCGCTTGTGCAATGTCTGTTTTCAGGTCAGAGTCAAGTAGAGCCTTGAATCTGGATTCTAACTGGCCCAGAATGGACTTGGTAGACCACTATATGAGCCACATAGTCATACCTCTCAAGTGTCCCTGATTTTCAGGGACGTCCCTGATTTTGCCCCAGAATTTACTCTGACCCCCTAAAATTTTATGCTTTTTGTGGTGAAACAGTGGGGACATCAAGCACAAAATAATGTCAAGCATTAAAGTTACAGACTTGTTATTCTTTAGAGAATGCATTTTCACTAAGCCCCATATTCTACCAGCTTTCTGGGTGGATATCTCTAATTTTGAAGATGTGCCTAATTTTGGTCCTTTGTCCCTGATTTTTAAGCCTTGTCCCTGATTTATGAGGCAGGAGGTTGAGAGATATGCACATAGTTAAGGTCTCGAATGGCTAGTGTAAAGGACAAATAAAACTCACATCCAAATTGGTCTAGCTGCCTTGACTCCTTGTCCAGAGGAGAGAGGTGCTCAGGTGTTTAGATTTGGCACAGCAGTCATGAGCCACGCTAATGACTACAGAGTCAGCTTCGGATGGATGCTGAGGTGGTTTTTACCTTCAGGAGTGTGATAAAGTCTGTCAGCCTTTCTGGATATGGCAGCTAGAAAAGAAGGCTGTTTCCAGATAGTGGATGCCAAGTCCTCATGAGGGCCTATCCACGGGGAGAGAGTGATCCATCAAGTCAAGGTGCTCAGCGAGCCTCTGATGTTGAGGATCTTGTTCTTGACCTTCAACTGTATGCCTCCTAAATCTTTCGGAGGAGCTCCATCAGGGAAGGCTCCTCTGGAGGAGACTTGGGAGATTGCTTGATTTTGGTTCCTCCAGAGTAGGGGACTCATAATTCGAACCTGATGGAGAGGAGACTGACTCAATTCCAATGTCAGACTCCTGTCAGATATTCGAGGCTTAGGAAGTGGAATCTCAATGGCCACAGGAGCCCACTGGATTGGCCGGGCAAGGTGATGTCTTGTGAGACCACCGAGGTGATGGGGAGACTCCACCAATGAAAGAGACTCAGTCATTAGTTCTGAGGGACTGTCGAAGGAGTAGTCACCGGCTGATGTCTGTCCAGTTTGGAAACGAACTGCATCTTGGCTTTGTTCCACCAAGAACTGGGCAGTGCCTGCAAGTACACCTATGGCTGGGATGGCAGAGGTGGAGGTGGTTTGAAAAATGAAAGTATACCATGATGGGCTGATACCCAGCACAGGGTTTTGAGGCATCGGGTATACTGGCACTGTGTACCCCACATAGGATATCCTGGTGCCAAATAGCAAAGAAAATGGATAGCCTGGCGCCGGGTAGCCTGGTGACAGATACCCAGGAGAAGGATAATGCGGCGCCGGGTAGCCAGGTGTCAGGTAGCTCAGCGGAGGACCCATTGCAAGAGCCGAGGGACCCAGTTGAGGGCCCGATGGAGGTCCGAGGCTTGGCTGAGGGCCCATCAGAGGGTCCGAGGGGCCTGGTTGAGGACCCAATGGCTTATAGGCAGGACCTGGCAAAGGAAGGTCTGGCGGCCAGACCTCCAGGCAAAGGGTCCACTGTCCGCTCAAGGGCCGGGAAAGTCCCGCCGGATCTGGAGAAGGACCAAAGGGTTCAGACAGAGGGACATCAGGTGTAGTCGCCAGGCCAACAGGAGGCTCTGGCGCCAGGCGATCCAGCATCGGCAGCGAGATGGCGTCGACAGGCGGTCGCACTCTTCTGGCTCTGGGTGTCCAGGGAATCCGGAGGGACCACCACAAGAGGTGGAGAGGAGGCTGCGCATAGGTGGTGGCTGGTCTGAGGCTCAACAACAGGCCTGTTGTTGGGGCCTGACGAGGGTCCGGGCTGGACATTCACCAGTGGAACCAGCGCCTGACTTATCAGCTGTGGCAGGGCGTTCATCGGCACAGCCAGCGCCCAATTATCAGCCGTGCCAGGCGGTCGTCATGTTGAATTTGTCCAGGGCCCCAGGGCCCAGGTCTATACAAGTTTAGTTATATAAAATTGCTGATAACCACCTGTATATATACAGTTGACCATGGCAAGGTGTACAAAGCTTGCATAAAATACAAATAGCCAATGGAATGGGGCCAACATATAAGTTAATATGTTTAGCTATAAGGCTACAAGTGGCTAAGTAAATGAATGATACCATCATGTCAGTTAATATGCATGTGGTGTAAGACTTTAAAAGGTTAATGGTTAAAACTCTGTAAATGTAGAAAATAAAATTATTCAGAAAGCACAAAGCCAAGGTCTAACTTGGAATTACCCTGCTCAGCAGGAAAACACTGTGTACCAAAATATGCCTTTTTAAAGGTTACGGATGAAATAAGAACACAGATGCTAGTAACTGTAGCTGGCCTTAACTACTGAAGTTCCCATTTTGTGATTAAAAATATGTGTTACAAGGAATTGATATAAAAATAATGAGATAATGAATTTGGTCACTGTCTGGTTTCTATCTGTAAGCCAGTTATTTAAAAAAAAAAACAGCCACATCCCTTTGCATGTTTTCTGTATCCTAAAGCCAGTATTTTTGATAAATATAAAATCCCTGATAACTTGTTTTTCCATTTAAGAATGACCGTATGTCTCGGCAAAGTGTCAAAAGTATCTTATGACCAAGGCATCTTACTGCCAATGTATATTTGAACCGAGTCTTATGACTTGTTACATAACACGTTGTCTGGTTTAAATCTGCTGAGGTAGTTTTGGGAAATTCCGATATGCCTTTTAGTGAAAACAGGCTGGGTATAAATATCAGGCCTAATTGTTAGCTCTACTGTCTCTCCGAGAGAAGAAGTCGGTGGTATCTGACTGGCCATAGCGTTGGAGACTCAGAGGAAGTTTAGTATTATTCCATTTTCTCTGAAAAATCTTTAGCCCTGTAATGCAAATATTACTAGCTGTTTAGATTGCATGTTAAAAACACCCCAATGGGATTGCCCCATTGCATTGGTTGTCTTATAACTAAATTGTAACAGGAACACCCAGCTAGTAGTGGGCTACCTGATGTTTAAAAATAATGTTAGTACGTATTCCCTTTGTAAACTAGGATTACTAATTATGACAGGATGCATTCTTATTGTTAAGATACGGGTGTTCTGTTTTTTTTTTCAGGTATTGGGTAAACAACAGTTAATTTTGACCTTAGGTCTACAAATTATGCCAGAGTTTATCTCTTTTGTGTATTGGAACTATTCATCCTGTCAGGGTGTGTTTTATTGTTACAATATGATTTTTCTGGCTAATTTTATTCATACTATCATAATAAAGTACAACTAAACTGGCAAAGAAATAGTGTGTTGGCTTTACTGAATTACTGAGAATTACCAACCAGGAACCTGTATAATTGGGTCCATTTTACAGTCAGAGGAGCAGACAACTGACTCATCTGCCTTGCCACTCACTTTAGACCCAGTGGTTTTGACGACCCAAAAGTGAAGGAGGGTGTCTGCAGCTTCCTGGAGACTCCCACGAACGAGACCAGCTCCATCAGGGAGGCACCAACGGCTGCTCTGCGATGTCAGAAGTAGTCTTGTGGGAGAGGCACTACCCTGTGAGGAAGGCTGCTCGACATCGCAGTTCCAGAGAGAGTCACAAGCGGGAAGGAGACCGGTCCTGGTCCTGATTGTCTCTCCTTGTCCTTCTTCTTGAGATGTCCCTCCGATGGAGAGGAAGAAGTAGTTATGTAAGAACTTACTGGAACAGTAGATTTTCAAGAGGAGCTCCTGCAGGGCTATTACTATTAGGACTACTGCCGGAGGCCTTAGGACCCACCAGAAAAAATTCAGCTAGCAGTACCCAGCGGGACCGCCCAACGCTGTCAAGCCACAAAAGGAATGGAACCTTTCTCCACCTCAGTTCCCTGCCAAGACCCACGAACAGAACTCAGCGAGAAAACCGGGCAAAGCCATCCCTAAATGTCTTCTGAAAAAATTCTCCTGGGGGACAGAGGCGGGAAAGCAGGCGCCTGCTGGAAGAGCTCTCTTGAAGATCTATTGTTATGGTAAGATCTTACGTAATTGTACTATCTTACTTGAGGGAGCTCTTGCAGCAGGCTATTACTATTAGGACAGAATCCCAAGCAGTCCGTGCCAAGGAGGTGACTAGTCCCAGAGGTAGGATGACAGATAGAGTGATAAAGCCTATGGCTGGATTCAGCAAACTAGGACAAGAGTCTGAAGAACTGCCAGGTCGAAACCAGCTCGGCACCTGGAAGCAAGGTCCAGACTGTAATGCCTCCCAAGGTGTGCACTGAATTCAAGTAGAAGCTACACAGATGTCTCGAGAGGAGACATTTTAAAGGAGGCGAAGGAGGTAGAGGCGCCTCAGTGGAATGACCTCTGACCAAGCCCGTGAGGTTTGTTGTACATGACATAGCAGAACACTATAGTGTAAAGCCACTGGAAATGGTTTGCCCAGATGTTGAGGCACAAAGGCCACAAACAATTGTTCGATTCAGTGTGCCACTGTCTGCTTAAGGTAATACTTCAGCGCCCTGTGGACATCCAATGTGAGCAGGAGAGACTCTTCCCAATTAGCAGGGGTAGGAAAATAAACGGAAGGTCAACCGACTGGTTGAGGTCAACTCGAGACCACTTTAGGTAAGAAGAAAAATTACTCACCTTAGTAATTGTGTTTCTTCTAATGGAGTCTTGCTGTATTTTGACATAGTGCAGTGATCCCCAACCTTTCAACTGCCCCGGAGAACAAAGAGTTAACTTTCTATGCAGAGCATAGAATGTTGAGCTCAAGCTCGGTTGAAGTCTCTGTCTGGAGTGTTTCAAACTCAAACCATCAGATTCTTACGAGCCCAACTAACTAAAAAATTCTATCTGGAAATTGTAAAATTCTACTAGCCAACTGACAGAAAAAGTTTTGGATTCCAGAAGACTCAAGTCAGGAAACCCAAAACCAAAAACCAATCTAATACAAATAACAGTAATAAATCAGCACCCAAACAAAAAGGAGGAGGTGTAAACAAAAAACACCCTGGGTGCAACTGCACCTGCCCACCCACTTCCCAAAAACAGGTTCTGAGAGGGAGGCAGGGAGGAGGTCAGAATACAGCAAGACTCCATTAGAAGAAACAGTTACTAAGGTGAGTAATTTTTCTTCAAACAACATGAAGTCTTGCTGTATTCTGACACACTGCAACTACCAAGCAGTACCTCCATGGAGGAGGGACAGAACCTACTTTGGGAATAGGCTCTGAAGTACTGCTGTGCCAAACCGAGCATCACTCCTAGCCTGGATATCCAAAGAGTAATGCTTGGTAAAGGATGGACTGTTTTCCAGGTGACTGCTTGACAAATTTCTAAGAGAGGGATATCCCCTGGCAGCAGCTGTACTTCTGTGGAATGAGCCCTCAGGCCTGAGGGTGGAGTTTTTCAGTTTTTTCATAGCAGAATTGTATACAAGACACAATCCACCTGGCAATAGATCTCTTGGTGGCAGGTTTGCCTTTCCTCTTCTCCATAAGTGAGAAACAACTGGAGGGTCAAACCTGTGACCCTTGGTACGCCTGTGTAGTAACTAAGGGCTCTTTAACATCTAAACTGTGTAGCCTCCTCTCCTGAGGAAGAATGATCAGCGAAGAAAACAGGAAGAGAGACAGACTGGTTTAAATGGAAGTCTGAAACCGCTTTGGGCAAGAACCATCTATTGGTTCTAAGGACCACTTATCCCTGTGAAATGAGATAAAATCAGATTTCACTGACAGGGCTTGCAATTCACTGATCGCCTGGCAGAGGTAATGGCTACCAAGAACACAGTTTTTAGTAAAGTACTTAAGCTCTGCTGAAGACATAGGCTCTAAAGGGGTTGCATAGGTTGAGCAATGCAAACATTCAAATCCCAGGCAGGGCAGGGTCTCTAAAAGGAGGATTGGTGGAAGCAATCCTTTAAAAATGTACAGAACACAGGATGAGAAGACAGTGAGGAAGACTTCCCCACAGACAAAAACGCAGAAACAGCTGACAAGTGCATCTTGAGAGTAGCTGGTCTGAGGCTTAGGCCATTTAGATGGACCATATAATCCAGAACCATAGGCAATCCAGCAGTGTCTGAGAAATATGCTTCTAGAACACCAAATGCTGAATCTCTTCCATTTGGATTTATAAGTCTTTCTGGTGGAGGGCTTTCGAGAAGCCTTGAGGATATCCAGAACCCCTTGGGAAAGATGCAGATCTGCAAACTCTAACTCTTCAAGAGCCATGCCTTGAGATTGAGAGACTGAAGATTGGGGTACCAAATCCTCCCCTGAGAGGATGTTAACAGTTCTAATTCCTGGGAAGAGGGAAGAGACAGGGAAGATGGACTGCTAGGGACAGCAGCAGGGGTACCGGGCTGTCTGGCCCAATCTGGAGCAATCAGAATCACTTTGCAAGGTTGAGACCTTATTTTGACTAAAACTTTGAACAGGAGTGGGAAGGGGGGTACACAGAAACTTCCTTCCCAATTCAGAATCAGGCATCCAGGTGGACTGAGCCCAAGACTGGAGGTCTGCAACAAAAGAGAGGGAGCTGGTGACTGTCTGGGGCTGCAAAGAGATCTATCTCTGGAGTGCCCCACCTTGAAAAATCACTTTCAACACCTGAGGGTCCAGGGACCATTCGTGATGGCCCTGAGAGAGATCCTGCTCAGTGCATCTGCTAGCACATTGTCCTTCCTGGAAGGTGAACTGCTACCAGAGAGGTCTGCAGGGGAATACGCCAGGGACCACAACTTCATGGCTTCTGTACACAAGGCTGTGGACCGAGTGCCTCCCTGCTTGCTGATGTACCACATGGTGGTGGTGGTGTCCGTTCTGACCTGAACCACCTTGTTCTGTACTGACTGAGAAGCTTTTAGGGCCAAAAACTGCCCTGAGCTCTAGGATTGATATGGAGAAGGGATTATTGGGGACCACAGCCCTGGGCAGTGAGGGACCCCAGATGGGCTCCCAGCCCAGAAGAGACGTGCTCGTGATAAGGACCACTGAACAAGGCTGAGTAGCAAAAGGAACACCTTGTCTTAAATTGTCCTGATCCTGCCACCATTGGAGGCTTGGATCAAGGTCAGAGTCACTGGGATCAGTTTGGTAAGGAATCCTTCCTCTGAGACCAAAAGCTCTCAGGTGGAACTGAATATCCCTCATCTGGAATCTTGCCCTTGGACCACTGCTGTTGTAGCTGCCATGTGGCCCAGAGCTGGAGAAATGCCTTGCTGGTAGAGATACCCGAAGGCTGAAGGAAGAGCTAGTTCCATAAGAACCCTTGCCCTTTCTAGAGGAAGAACGGCACTTGCTCTGAGTGTGTCCAGTTCTGCCCCTATAAAGGTAAGTAGTGGACTGGTTAGAGAACTGACTTGGGAAGGTTGAGAAGAAATCCTAGAGAAGTGGAGCACTTGCTGGGTCACTTGCATGTGAGACCTGACTTGGTCTGGAGACTGACCCACTATTAGCCAATCGTCCAGATATGGAAAATGAAATCTTTTGCCTTCTTTAGAAGGCAACTACTACTGCCAGGCACTTTGTGAAAACCCTTGGGGCTGAAGTTAGGCCAAAGGGCATTGCTTTGAACTTATAGTGGCCTTGAGGGCAACTTGAACCTGAGGTACTTTCTGTGGGAGCACCTGATGGGAATGTGAAAATAGGCACCTTTGAGGTCCAGGAGGCTAGCCAGTCCCTGGTCTTAGAGAGGAAGGATTATTCCCAGAGTTACCATCTTGAACTTTGGTTTAAAAGATGTCTGTTTAGAAACCTTAGGTCTAGGATGGGTCACCACTGCCCTGTCTTTTGGAGTCAGGAAGTACCTGGAGTACAGTCCTTTGCCCCAGTGTAGGGTAGGTACTCTCTCTCTATGGCTCTTAAGGCTAGAAGAAACCTCTGCCTCTAGGGCAAGGGTTCTGAGAGATTTGGAGGTGGAAAAGATCTGGCTCTTATCTTTGGAAATTTTCTGAAGCTGAGAACCAGTCCCTGGCTTACTTCCAGGACCCACTTGTCTGATGGTAACAGACATCCAGTCCTGGACAAAGTAAGCCAGCCTGCCCTACTGTAATAGGAGAGTCACTCGGCAGGCCCATCAGGGTGTCTGCTTGGCAGGGCTTAGGCTGAGGAGTGGATGCAGCCCTGCTCACCCCTTCTGCCTCTCCCTCTGAAGAACACCCTCTGAGAAAGGAAGAAGGCCTGACCTCGGTAAAGGCCTTTGAAAGGCCTGCCCCTGCCCCTAGACTGCTGCCTTTGAGGAATTGCCTGCCTCTCCTTGGCCCGAGCACTCCTGTAAGTGGTCCTGTACTATCCATTTTCTTCATGTAACTCATTCTGCTCCCCAAACAGAGAATTACCACTACAGGAAAATCCATGGCCTTAGCCTGGGTGTCCTGTGAGAGGCTAGTACATCTGAGCCAAGCCATCCTCCGAAGAGCCACAGATGTAGCCATGACTCTTGATGACACATCATTAGAGTCCACAGCAGCATGAAACTGAACCTTAGATGCCTCAATCCCATCTGCAGCCACCGCCTCCAGCTCCTTGGCTAGCTGGGGAGGCCTGTTTAGCCAGTGCCAGTACAGTGTCCCACCTGGACTTCTGGTACCTGGCTGTATAGCCATGTAATTAAGCTTGCCTGTGTCCCAAG
Source organism: Neoceratodus forsteri (assembly GCA_016271365.2). Classification (NCBI taxonomy): domain Eukaryota; kingdom Metazoa; phylum Chordata; order Ceratodontiformes; family Ceratodontidae; genus Neoceratodus; species Neoceratodus forsteri. Next base: position 325,922,544 of record CM028137.1, read on the forward strand.
GAAGATGCTATGTACTGTTTCTTTGCCATGGCATCAATCTTCTTGGAGTCCTTGTCTGGGGTGTGAAGCCAAGGAATATTTGCCTTGTCACAGGCAGCAGCTTGCACTACTCCAACATGGCTGCATTGCTGGCATAAGAACTCTGTGTCTGAGCCTGAAAGTGCATACCTCTTATCCATTCTTCTATCCACAAGGAGGTATAGTGTTAGGAGACTTTAGGATTTTTGTGCCTGTTTCCCAAAGTTTGTGGAGGGAATAGACAGTCTCCTGAACTCTGGGATGTCCATCATTTCTACATAATCAGGCTCCTCTTGATCTTCCACAGCATACTCCATAGGAAGCTGGAGGTTTCAGACACCTTTCTGTAGAACATAAAGTGAGAGGGACTCAGAAAGCCTAGGAGGGAACACCTGAAGGTCTGTCTGGGGAGATGTCCGGTTCCACAGGCACATCCAGACCCTCACTTTCACCATCATCATCCTCAAATTCCCTTCCTCTTCAAATTCCGGTTCATAAAATTCTTCAAGGGTATAATCTTGAACGGGGAACCAACGAACTGAACCCCTGCCAGAAGGAGCCGGATCGGTAGGAACCGGCGGAGTGATTCCACAATCTGAATCACTGGCTATCTCTTCGACAGTCGAACATGAACCTCTGGATCCGAACCGGACGATCTGTCTTTCGTTTCTTTTTGTCGGAAACTGATCGCTCGGAATCGGCTCTCCTTTGCCTGGTCAGAGGATACTCCTTCTGGTTCGGTCGAACCGAACCGGGCTGGCCATCTGGGATCAGCGGACTCGGCCTCCTTTCCCTCAGTCTACCTAATCTCTTCTCAAGGGCAGATTTGGGAAAGTTTTACATATTTGGCAGTCTGAATCGAGGTGGTCAAACCCCAGACAAAACACAGGTGGTGTGGGAATCGGCCTTGCAAAGACCTCCCCACTCACTGCAGTGTTGAAACCTAGTGGGCCCTGTTTTTCTTGGTTTCTCCGACATGGCCAACCTAACCAACTTACCCTTTCTATGGCAACCGCCAGGCAAGACTCCCTTATCGGTTCCTAACCGTGTCACGAGTATTGGAAAAAAAGCGTACTAAAACACGGTATATTTTAGAACCGATAAAAACAGTAACCACACACTAAGTAAAAACACAAAATTTCACTATCAAATGGCGGTTCAGCGAACGAGCCACACTTTTACAAGTTCCACAGAGAAAAACAGAACAATTCCTATCTAGTACTCACGGCACCAAACAGAAACCGAACTCGACTATGTGGATAACTTTTCGGTTTAAAAACCGCATCTAAAACTGAAACTTTAACTGACTTTCAAACCGAGCTGAAGGAGAAATCTCTGGAGCAACCGTTCAGTGAGGCAGAGTAAAGAATCTGACTGTTTGAGTTTGAAACACTCCAGACAGAGACTTCAACCGAGCTCGAGCTCAGCATTCTATGCTCTGCATAGAAAGTTAACTCTTTGTTCTCCGGGGCAGTTTAAAGGTCGGGATCACTGCAATATGTCAGAATACAGGAAGACTTCATGTTGTCTGAACTTAGGATTTGTTCTGAGGAACTCTTTCCGATGGCCTGTAGCTCGAAACTCTTGAGCTGAAGTAACAACAACTAAAAAGGAAACATTTCAGGAAACAAAGCAGCTCAAATTGCGCTGCAGGTTCAAAAGGCGGGGGTCAATTTCTCCAGCACAAAAAGGAGATCCCAGGAGGACAGGATCCCTGATGGGAGGTTGTAGGTGTAGAATGCCCTGTAAAAGGTGCGGCACATCCAACTGAGCCAGGTCCTGTCTCCTGAACAAGACATGATAAGCAGAAATGGCCCACATGTGCACCTTTAAGGACAAATAACTCAAGCCTTGTTGATATAAGGAGAGGACATATTGTAATGCTGAGTTCACCAGGCAGGAAAGAGAGATCTACATGGTGGGACGAAGCCCAAAGGCAAGAAACGCTTCACTTCATGGCATAAGTGGAGCAGTTCGAGGCTTCCTCGCAGAAACAAGGATGTCCACCACCTCTTGAGTGACCCCATACCTGGATTTGACTCGTCTGCAGGAGCCAAGCATGAAGATGTAGGGACCTGAGATCTGGATGTACCAGCCTGCCCCAGTCCTGGGATAGCAGTTGCGAGCAAACTGGCAGCCGAATTGAGATTCTGATGACAACCGCTGAAGTAGTGGGAATCAAATCTGCGGGGCCACAGCGGGCAATCAGAATCATCCGAGCCTCAGTCTGTACCTTCAGTAACACTCGCTGAAGGAGAGGGAAGACATAAAGAAATGTCCCTGCCCAGCAAAGGGACAATGCGTGTCTAGGCCAAAAGGACACCAGGCGCCGCTCACGAGCAAAAACTGGCAGTTTGGTTGTGTGGAGACACAAAGAGGTCCAGTTCCAGACAACCCATGTGTCGAACAGCTGGTCCGCTACTGACTGTAGTAGCTCCCACTCGTGCGCCTTGAACAGAAACCTGCTGAGGCTGTCTGCAGTCGCTTTGGGCGCCTGGAACATGGACGCATACAGCAAATGTGATGCTCCAGTGCCCAATACCAGACTCTTATCGCTTCCTGCACAGGGGGAGGAGGAGTTCCCCTGCTTTTGATATGAAAGACAACTGCCATGTTGTCAGTCTGTACAAGAAGAGAGACCTGGCATGAGGTCCTCTTGAAAGGCCCGAGGGGTGTTGAGGACCGCCCGCATTTCCAGAACATTGATGTGTAGGCTGCGCTGCCCGGGTCCAGATCCCTGAGTCTGGTGACCCCGAGATGCACCCCAGCCCAAATCGGAGGCATCTGTTGTCAGAGTCTGGCTTGGGGCTCTTCACAAAGGGAATCCTTTTGTCTAGATTCAAAGGCTCAACCACCAACATAGGGTCCTCCTGACAGGCTCTGAGATCCTGAGAACATGGTCCAGACCGTCAAAGCCTAGTCCCACTACCCTGAGCATCCACTGTGGGAACCTCATATGAAGGCGGATGAAGGGAACTGCGGGATGGCTGCCACCATGTGCCCCAGAAGTCTGGGGAAGGTCCTGGCTGAGACCTGCAGTGTTACTAGGATCGAACTGGCCACCTCTCAGGCAATCTCCTCTTTCTTGAGGAAGGAAAGCCATGCCCTGGGCCAAATCCAGGACCCGAACTATAAAGATGAGTCTTCGGCTGGGGTCTGGGGAAGACTTTGGTAGGTTCAGGGTGACCCAGACCTCTCAGAACAATGTATAAGTATCTCCGAGATCTTGAAGCAGGCGCTCTCTCCATGAGGGCCATTAGTAGCCAGTCATCGAGATAAGGAAAGAGCGTAATGTCCTCTGCACCTTAGAGTCGCAGCTAGAACTGCCAGCCATTTGGTGACGACCAGGGGGCAGAGGAGGCCAAATGGAAGAACCTGGAACTGATAATGTTCCCCCTGGAAGCAGAACCCCAATGTGCATGTAAGCATCTTGCATATCCAGGAACAGAGCCAGTCTCCTGGTGCAGCAGAGGAATGAGACCTGGAAGGGTCACCATCCTGAACCTTCGTATTCTATATAAACATTTAGAGAGCTGCGGTACAGAATGGGCCAAGATCCTGTGTCTTCTTTGAACAAGGGAAAAATGGGAGTACTATCCTTTCCCGCTGCTGAGGGACTGGCTCTATTGCCTTCTTCTGCAAGAGGGACTTGAGTTCTCCTTCTATGAGAGGAATGTGAGTAGGAGGGCATCTTAAGGACTTTGGTGGAGTTTCTCGAGGGATCTGGGTGAACTCCCTAGCATGATCTCTCTCTGTCCAAGACCCACTGGTCTGATGTAATACAGCTCCATCCCTGGAGATGGAGGAGAAGCGACCCCTACTGCTTCCCTGAGGCCTCCCATCGGAGGAGGGGGTCAGTGGCAAGTCATTAGGCAGAGCTGGGAGTGAGGAGAGAGGTGTGGGAGGACTTGGGGCCCCGAGGTGCGCCGCAGCTGCTGTTGCCGACCTTCCTTTGAAGCCACCTCTCTGTTCTGATTGTTGCCACATGCTTGCTGACCTGAGGGTTTATGAAAGGGCCACTTCCAGAAGTATCTTTGGTCCCTTTATACATTTGACGGATGGACCAAATGGACTTGCCCGACTCCTGGACAGGAGAGATCAAACCCTCGGTCTCCTGCCCAAACAGGATGGAACCATGGAAAGGGGGTCCCTGATTCCAGACTGCAGATCGGTCTGAAAGCCGGAGCATCTCAGCCACGTGGGTGGCGAAGGCAGACCCCTGAGGTTGCCGCCTGGCTGCGTATCTGCAGTGTCGTATGAGGCACGTAGAACATGCATGCCTAGGTCCCAGCCGATTTCAACACATCCAGAAGTTCCGTCTTTTGTGTGGAATCTGGCAAGGCACTGACAAGCTCTGTCCCTTCTCCCAGAGCCATTTTGGTACTGGATCATATGCTAAGGAAATTAAGGGAATAGATGGAGCAGGTGGATTCAGAATAAACTTACTTGCCCACCTGGTCCAAGAAACGGGACTCCTGGTCAGGAGGCTGGGAGCTTAGATGCTTTGGCTGCTTTGACTTGTCATGAACAGCCGCGATCACAGTGGAATCTGCCTGAGGGTTTTCCACCAGGAAACGCCATCCTCGGGGCCCTGTATAGCCTGTCCAACTTTCTGGGAACGGTCGGGACTGAGGCTGGATGCTTCCAACTTGTCCTGGTAAGATCTTGGAATGTGTCAACCAGTGGAGTCACCACAAGGTTTTGGGCTCCTTCTGCCTTAGGTAATGAGCCAGTCTCCAGCGATCCGGATCCAGGTCCTCTGTCTCCCACTCATTAGTGGCCTGGATATGCCTCATGGCGTCCATGAAAGTGGGATCGCCTGGAGGCGAATGGGGTAGATCCCTATCGTCAGGAGATCCTCCAGCTCATGGAAAATGAAGAGAAAGAGGAGGAAGATCTGCTCCTGGTCCTCGAGGTGTCCGGCGCCGTCTCCAGGGACTACCCTCTGAAGAGCGCCGTGACTCTGGACCGATGCTGGTCCTGAGACCAACGACGGCTCCCAGACTGACAACGGACTCGGACCAATGCCTGTCCAGGACCGGCGCTGGCTACAGGAGCAAGCCCGCCTAGATGAACACCTACACGAGGCGGCTGCAGGATCTGCTCCTAGGCTTTGACTGACGGCTGACCGAGCCTTGAGTGGTGCCGTCCACGATCTCTGGACTGCAACCCGGAAATGTGGCCTGAGGGGATCAAGGAACGGAGGACATGTGCTGGTCCCCCAGGGTTTTGGCCGGCGAGGCGGCAGGCAACCCCCAGGCTCCTAGTTGTCTGGTTGGTCTGGAACCAGTGCCAGTTCCAGTTGAGGTGTGTCTTTGTGGACCTGGCTCCACCAAAACGAGAAGAGTTCTCCCAGCTCCTCTGTGCTAAAAGAGACAACAACGCCCCTGTGAGGGACTGGAGAATTGGGCAGGGTCCGGAAGGGCTCACGGGAGCAACCAGGATAAGCTTTCAGGAATAGAGGCCCTAGTGGCGGTGTCAGCACCTTGACTGGCACCAGCACAATGGAAGCCCCGTCATCCGCGGGCACTCTGATCGGCACGGTGTCTTAGCCAGGTCGGATTCAGCGTGGCCCGACTTAGGAGGGCAGAACCAGATGGCTTCCCGTGTCCAGTGAAGCCACTGTTGGGGCCTTCTTTGGCAAGGCAGCAGCCTGTGCCAAGAAGAGGTCTTTGCCGACTCCGCTGGAGCAGAGGACACGCCTTGGCACTTGGCCTTCAGTTTGGATGCAAAGGAAATAGCTTCCAATGGGACAGATGTCGGTATTTTGGTGGAAGCTTCAGGCCTCAATTTTTCTCTGTGCCTGGAATGCTTGGAGCGGTCGGACCTGCCCGAGCCGGAGGAAAAGGCCTTCCTGTGGGGAGAACGGAGCAGTGATGTGACCAACTATGGTCCTTGTCACGGGACTTTTGCCACTGTCCCCAGGGGAAGATTGCAGGACATCCATCCTTTCAAGCAGGGGGCTTTCAAGGCCTTCAGGCATCTAATCCTCATCCAGCTAGTAAACCCTTGACAGATGCTGCAGGTCTTGAGGTTGTGGTCTGGTCCCAATAGAAGGCGCACTGGTCATGTCCGCCCTGGACAGAATTTGGTGGCCATAGGCACACTTCGCCTTCTTGGGACCAGAGGAGAAGACGGTGATGACATGCGACGGTGGTGAAGACAAGAGGAGATCGACATCTGAGAAAAGGAACGAATGCGGAGGAAAAACTCTAGAATTCGAGAAAAAACATAAGGTTTTGCTAGAACTGCTGTGAAAAAATCACTAGCTTCCCAATGAGGCGGGTCACGGCGGGAAGGAACTGAGGGAGTCGGGTCCGCTTCTTCTGTAGCATGACCAATGGGGTTAAGCCGGTATCAGGGGGTGGCCCCATTGGGTACTGCTAGCTAAGTTTTTTCAGGGTCCTAAGGCCTGCAGCAATAGTCCTAATAGTAATAGCCTGCTGCAAGAGCCCCCTCGAGTAAGATCTCCTGAGTTTCTGCAGCTCCTTCTCAATGGAAGCTATGGCCATCTTTAGAAACTCAGATCCACAGGAGTCAAACTTGTTTTATCAAGTGGAAGGCACTGGAGGCGAACACACTGCGCATAGAAATACTAACACACTAAGAAATAAAAGAAAAATGAGTAGAAATACTTATCCAAAGTAGTGGTTGACAGTAGCAGCGTTCTCTACGAGGTCCAACGTCATGAATCAACGGCGAGAAGGAACTGGAGGCGAGCATGGGACCGCTCACTATACAGCATCACACTGACATTGGTTACGTGATGTTGGGTGGGTGGTCTCCTGCCAGACACTGCTAGCTAAAGTTTTTCCATGTGGTCGTAGGCATGGCAGCTTAGTCCTAATGGTAATAACTGACTGCAAGAGCCCTCTCAAGTAAGATCAGTTTTCCCTCCTTTGACCCCTCTGTAATATGCAGCTCTGTGTCTGCTTCTGTGTCCTCGACTGCCTTCTTGGCGTCCCTCATTTTACTTGGTATTTATACCATTTCTTATCCCTTGCTTCTCTTTGTATCTGATGAAGGCCCTTTTGTTTTGGCTCTAACTGCCTTGCTGACCTTCTTAGAGAACCAGCTTGGTCAACTGTACCTGTTTTTCCTAGTAATCGTTCTCAAGCATGACTTAAATGCCTCGAAAATGGTCCTCTGATTACTCCCACATTTCCCAACCACCATTTGCTGGACTAGTTCTCTCATCCAGTTAAAATCTGCTCTTTTGAAATCCAGAACCTCAGCCTTTGATGAAGGTATACTGGTATCCAGGGCCAGTTCAAACCATATGGTGTTATGGTCACTGGACCCCAGCAGTTCCCCAACCCACACTCCACCTACCGTTTCGAGTTGGTGAACACCAGGTTGAGAATGTCTGCCTGCCTTGTGGGATCCCTGACCAGCTGTACAGGCAGGCATGCAATATGTCTATGTACAACAGGGCCTGACTTCTGGTGCTCTTAGCTGGAGGAATGTCCCAATCCATGTCTAGTAGGTTGAGATCTTCCACTACTACTACCTCCCCTTTGTGGCCTCCTTCTCTGTTTCTGTCCATAGTTCCCTATAGTCCTCATACCCCTGTCCCAGCAGTCTACTGAATACCCCCATGTGCAACTTCTTACCCGATGATGTAATGAGCTGTTCCCACAGCGAATCTGCTTTTCCATTACCTCCCTGAGGGATCCATCCTCGATCACCTCTATGCCTTGATTAACATAGAGAGATACCCATCCTCCTCCTATTACTTTCCCCCATCCCACCTATGCATAGTAAAGCCTAGTACTGCCAGACATCAGATGTTATATTCTGGTTGCCCACAGTTCCGTAGTGGCTATGAGGTCTAATCCTGTTTCTCCACCATTGCTTGGAGCTCACTAATTTTGCTTCCTAGGCTCCTGACATTTAGGCAGACTGCCTCCAACTTGAGCATAAACCTTCCCCTTGTCAGTTCTTCCTTTTTGCTCTCCCTCCTGCCTTGACTTCCTGGTGGCACCCTTACTGTACTTAACCTAATAAACTTATTATGGACCCCTGCTCTGCTATCATCCACTCTGCCTGTAGTCCCCATTTCTGAGGGACTGTTAGCCAAGTTCCTCTTTGCTCTGTCCCTTGTGATTCCCCAGCCTCAGTCCCCGCTCCACTGTTTGAAGTTAGCAATTGGCTACAATGAATAAATATATTAGCATACCCATCAGGTCTACTTTTCTAGATATCTCCTATGTTACACACCATGAGTTTTATTTTCTCAGTCCTAACTCTTGCCAGATCTACAACGCTATTTCTAAGCAACATGTGGCAGCCTTTTTTATTCTCTTGAGAAAAGCTGAATTAAAACACTTGTAAAATACTCAATTTTGGTGGAACATGAAAATTTCACCACCAAATAAAGTGGATAGCGCCTGGAACTTTTATAGTAAAAAAAGGTAGGTCAAATTACTGTTATTTCCCTGATTCGTTGGGCTTGCTTCTAACACCCAATACTGTCACTTAATGCAGCACTAGGGTGGTGCGGCACTATCCAGGTACCATCTTCTGCCCATTTCTGGTAGCCGTCCAGGCAGAATCTGAAGACTTCATGGCACTTATTGTAAGAATAGTGCATTTGGGCCACCCTGGTAGCCGCAGCACATTATGCTGTTGTGCTGATAATCCGGGTTTGGAAGTGAGCCCAGGAAGTCACATCAAGAAGCAGGCCATGGCGAGACAGCTGCTGCCTGGCAGTGCATCTTGGCCAGGGAGGGTTGGGAGGACTCCGCCCACAGTGACCCCTGCAGGTGGGCCAGGAGCTTGCTCCTACCGCATAGGAAGCTGCAGCTGTGCAAGGCCTACACAGGTATATGTTCCTGCCAAGGAAGGAACAAACTGAGGAGAAAAACCTAGTAGCTGTCTGAATGACGACCTGGTTCGGGCTGACCAGGTATAGTCCTGCAACAACAAAGGTACCGGCCAGGGAGAACAATCTGTATGGTAAAAAGAACAGGGGATTTTCCAGGCCATGTTCTCTCTATAATAAAAAAGTCCATGTAACCGCCCCCACAAGGTGCACTGTGAAATGAGCTGCCACAGCTCTGTGTGCCTTTCTTGGTTAAAATTAACAAATATATAAATAAAGGCATGTTGTGCTGAGACTTGAGAAGTTTCCAGACAGTGAGTCGAGGCATGTTCTTTGGGAGGGTAATGAGTAACCTCATTTCTGACTTGATGAGTGATGGATAGGCAGTCATAAAAGTCTCCCCAACTGCTCACCGGACAGCTGACTTACTAGGAGATGCAGTTTAAGCCTTACTAGGTATAAACATGTTTTCATGTTTTGCGGGACTACCAAGGATGTAGGAGGAAGGCATCTCACTGCACATCTTTGTGTACAGTATTTTAAGTACCTGTCCAAAACCACGTGCCTTTTTTAACCATCATTCTGATTTGGAGCCAACTAAAACATTCTACTGAGACAGTTTAAAGTCCTATTATAACATGGGTACCTGTAAGCGTGACATGTGACTGGAGGAGTCCTCTACAAGGCCATGCATTAAATTCCCTTTTAATGCATGGTTCTGCAGAAGGAACTCAAGTGAATAGCTGTTGGCTGCATTCCTCTCTTCAGAAAGTGAAGAGAGCAAGGCAGCCATGACAGTATGCCTTGAATTGGGCGCTACAGCCAGTGACATGCTGTCGATAGCCATACAGTAAGCTGCAGTGGAGTGGTAGTAGTTGGTTCCCCACTCCATGTCCATGGATGACAAGCCAGAGGATGCAAGTGTCACCCAGATGACACAGCATCGGAGCAGCACTCCTCCCCACTTGTCTATGGCAAAGGTGTGTGTGACCCCAGCACACCAGGTCAGTGACAGTACTGAAGAAGTCAACGGTTGGGTCCCCGGCCCTAAGTGGCGAGTGTGCAGTGAGCTTGGCACAGTCGTGGGTCACAGTGAAGAATGAGTGAGTGGGGCTCGTGGTAAGAGTCCCGTTTGTGACAGTGTCCCATGTCACTGGGTTACTGCTGTGGGTCACTTGATATGAGGTACAGCAAACAGTCATAGGAAGTTATAGAGGAATGCCAATATAGAACAGTTTAAAACCTACAGTGACAAGATGACAGTTAAGGGTACAACAGGGAAATATCAGACAAACTGGTAGCTTTATGGAAAAGCTCACTCTGTCTCTCTGAGCAGTCTCAGCACAGTTGAGCAGATAGAGTAATGTGAGCTGCAGAACATAATTCCTTTGTGTCTCTGTCTGTCTCTGCAGAAGTGCAGTGCAGCTGGTGGTGTTGGCTGGACCCAACAGTGGCAGCAAGCAGCACAGTGTGGAGAGAGTTAAGATACACAGCGGGACACACAGCAGTAGCGAGGGAGGAAGTGACGACAAGGGAGACACCCCGATGGAGGTGGGAGAAGACACACACACACAGAACGCAGAATTGCTGCTCTGTCCTGCAGAAGACCCTAAGAGCACAATCGCTTCTCTCTCACTGATCAAACTGTGTTCATGTCGTACAGAGACCAGCACATAGCATTAGACTGCAGATGTCCTGCAGCGTGCTGCACAGTTGTAACATATCTGTCTACTCACTGTGTATGTGATGGTGGCGGTGGTGTTGGGGGCTCAAGTAAACGTTCTAGGAAAGGCAGCAGACACAGTTATACTCAGGAAATGCCACAAATCGTCTCACAACTGTGTGACATTTCCATGTGCATAACAGGAGAGCAGCATGCATTATTTCTTAGGGACTATTTTGCAAAGTGGCCTGCAGCCTCATGCCTCCAACGTATCCCAGGCGTAGATTAAATGCCTATAACCCACACCCTGTCATGGGTTATTGCTTACTTATGTCATTGATCACTTATGCCTTGCTCTGTATACTCTTCTGTATCTCGCCTGTATTGTTCTCCACTGTCTTGCTTCACAAATATGTTGTCTCCCTCCTGTGACGAGGTACTTTTGTAAATGAGTCTTTGACTCAAAGGTTTGTAAATCCGATTTATTGAAATAAATAAATAAATTTAGATATGGAAATACCTGTAAGTAACCTTATTTTGAGATTAGGAGATATTATTTCATCTTGCAGCCCGTTGAAAAAAAATGAGAACCCCATGTTCTAATAACATTTTAAAATTTATATTTATATTTATTTATTTATAATGCAATCAGTTTACAACCTTGGTGTAAAATGGTGTGTGTGTGGGGGTAAAGCTGAAGGAAGTGTGTAAGAAACTGACATTTCGGACTACACTCTTGGTCCTATAACTCAAACACAACTGACTGATTAACTGAGGTGGTTTGTCTTAGGATGAGCAACAGTTCTGTCTGATTCATGTTGTTGTTGACTGAAAACATGTCTCTGGTATCTCTGAGACAGAAACCAGAAGGTGATACACCAAGTGTCTTGTACAGCTAAATGAGGTCCATGTTAAGAGGTTATCATTTTAGCCACCTTACTTTTGGCTCAATTAATAAACTAAAACCATGTAACAGCACCTGTGAATTTACATGTTTATTTTGTGCCCACCATACTCTCTACTTTCTGCTCCTGTTAAGAGGCTCCTGGTAGGCTGCAGGGCTTTTAACAGTTGACTAAACTGACCTACTGTCACTGACAGAGTTAAGCTTCAGTATAGCCTCATGTATTTATTACCTTACCAAGGATCCAGAACTAGCTCATAGCTGACAGCACCTGACTCACCTCCACACCTCATTTGAGCATAGCAGTCATCTTCATGGAGTAACACAAAGACTAACCCCTTTGCAAGTGACATCCTTAACAGAGATAAGTCCTCTGCCATAAAGAGCAACCAAACACAGAAGCAAAGAATCTGATGGCAGATAAGGACAGTATGGCCCACTCAGTGTTCTTCCATGCCTATACTGTCAAAGCAGACCCCTGCTTCCTACTAAGATTCCTTGTGCCTATCCCATGCATGCTTTAAGTCTACCACTGTTTTCACCCCACCACCTCTGCTGGAAAACTGTTCAAGGCATCCACCACTCTATCAGTGAATAATTACTTCCTCACATCTCTCTTGAATTACCCCTTCCAGTTTCATTGCATGACCCTTTGTTCTTCTGCATGTTTCCTCCAACAAATACTCCCCTCCTGTACCTTATTTACCCCACGAGGTATTTATAAACCTCTATCATATCCCCCTCTGCCTCTTCTCTTCCAATGTGTACATACTGAGGTCCTTCAGCTCTCCTCGAGGGCTTCTGATGCAGACCCTGCACCCTTTATCTGCTCTCCTCTAGACTGCCTCCATGCTACGCCCTTCCTTAGGTGTGGTCTCCAGCACTGGACAGAATACTCCAAGTGGGTCGCAACACCACTTCCTTTCTTCTGCTGGCAATACCCTCCCTATGAACCTCAACATTCCACTGGCTCTACCCACTTCCTTGTCACACTGCATCACCACCTTGAGGTCATGAGATATGATTACTCCCAGATCCCTTTCATGTTTGATGACCGCAATACCGCTTCTCCCATTCTGTATTCTGCCTCTGGGTTTCTGTGCCCTAAGTGCACAATTCTGCACTTTTTGCATTAAAACCAGCTGCCATGCCCCTGACCACTTCTCAGGTTTTCTCAGGTCTCTGCCCATTCTTTCAATCCCATCCTGAGTGTCCACCCTCTTGCATATCTTGGTGTCATCAGCAAAGAGGCAGACCTTCCGTTCTAGCTCATCTTCAATGTCACTTATAAAGACATTAAAGAGGACTGGTCCCAGTATTGAGCCCTGTGGCACCCCTCTGGTCACCCTCCTTCCCTGGCGAACTCCATTTACCACCACCCTCTGTCGCTTATCACTCAACTAGCTTGTTACTCAGCTTACCACCATATAACCCACCCTATGCTGCCCAGTTTCCTTATGAGTCTCCTATGTGGAACGGTGTTGAAAGTCTTACTGAAATCTAAGTAAACCACGCCCACTGCGCCACCCTGTTCTATTTCCCTATCCCTAGTTGCCCAGTCAAGGAACTCTACCAGATTTGTCTGACGTTATCTCCTCCGTGTGAATCCATGTTACGTTAGGTCTTGTAACTTGTTGGCCAAGATACTCCACAATCCTTTCTTTTAACAGTGACTCCATAAGCTTCCCACCACCGATGCCAGGCTAACTGGCATATAGTAGCCAGCCTCCCTCCTCCAGTCCTCTGGAACCACTCCTGTTTCCAGTAAGTTGTTAAAAGGACTGTTAGAGGTGCAGCTAGTACCTCCCTGGGGTCCATCAAACCCTTAGGTGTACTACATCTGACCCTATTGCTTTGTCCACTTTCAGATCTGTGAGTCCCTTAAGGATTCTGTCCTCCATAACGGACTTGTGTTTACCCCGCACCACCAACACCGTATCCCTACTGCGCTTTGGGTTTTTGTAACTCAATTTTACTGAGGTATGGTCAGAAAAATAGATAAATGTGCAATTGTCCTATTGCTTTTATATGGCTCATCCTTTCCTCTGTGAAGACTGAATGAAAGTATTTGTTCAGGATATCTGCTTTTTCCGGATCGTCCTCTGCACAGTCCCCACCTGCCCTTTTAACCTGATAATCCTCTCCCATGTCTTCCTCTTTCTGCTTGTGTACCTAAAACGCCTTAGCCCTTTCATTATCCCTATGTGTCAGCATGGCTCAGTTGGTAGCAACATCAGCCTCTGGCCGCTTTTCCGTGGGTTCCCATCCCACACCCGATCGACTGCACTCTAAAAACGCTGGCAACCTGAGTACACTATTAGGGGGTGCTGTACTGTTGGGGTGTGCCATCCTTCAGATGAGACGTAAACTGAGGTCCCTTCTACCCATCCTGGCATTGTCCACATGGAAGAAAAGAACCAAGGCACTCTTCGCAAAAAGAGTAGGGATTTTCCTGTGTCCTGGCCAATATTCCCTTCCCATGAAACCAGTTCATGCAACTGTCCAGGCTGTGTGTGGTGTTGATGTACTATACGCCAGCCACTACACATTCAGTTACTTCACTACCAGTCTAGCATTGTTTGTAAAGCACTTTGGGATACATTTTGTATGAAAAGTGCTATATAAATGCTGATGATTCTTCTTCCTGGGCTGGCTTTTCCTCAGTTTGTACCTTTGCTCTCTCACGCCTTTCCTGTCTCCCTCTGTTTCTCTTGATAGACCTCCTGTCTTCTTCCCTCTGTCTCTTTATACCTCCTGAAGGCTACTCTTTAAAGGTTAACCTTTTCAGCCACTTCCTCCGAGAACCACAGTGGTCTCTTTTTCTTTTGGTTTTGCTCACTTCCTTTGAGTTGAGGTTTGTTGCCTTCACTATGCCTTCCTTAGTTTAGTTATACATTACATTGAAATAGAAGCATAAAGTAATACAGAAGCTTACAGCAACCCCCCCACACACACACACTTTGTTAGAACAGTGGGTATATGCTCATCCAAACACTGTAAATACATCAACGTTAGAAACATACCAATAAGCTCTCAAGCTGTGGACACTTAGTCAGAAAATCTCAGATTCAAATCTTGTGTTTCAAGTTTTAAAATAAATTTAAAATTAGCACAGTAACACTGCAAAGCAATGCCGTCGCCTGAAGCCAACTCAATACAAACTGGTGTTACATTCAGATGTGATAACATCCACTCCATCTTTATAATTAAAAAAAAAAAAAAAGAAAAAGAAAACTTGTTTAAAGAGATCCACCAAGATATACAGTTGCAGCCTCCTGCACTCGACATAGTGTTTCATTGCAGGGTACATTTCTACAGTGTGAAGATGGCTCCAAATAAACCAGTTTTAAAAATGGTTATGAATCAAATTCAGTAAACCGAAATCCCTAGGACTTCCCGTTGTAAGTGCCACCCACGCTCCTCACTCCCCATGCTTCACGTAATCGATGATGAGATGCTAGGAGAGCGAGGGTGCGCTTCTATTATGTCACTGGGTGGCTATTTTCCAATCAGTTTTATATTATAATAGCCACCTGGTAATGAAACGTGTCAACCAAATGCCATTGTTAGCTGACTGGCGCTCCACGCTTCATTACCAAGGGCCATTATAATATTAAAAACTGATCGGAAAGCCGCCGCCCACTGACAGTAATGGGCGCGCCCCGCCTCCCTAGCATCTCGCCATCACGCTAGTGAGCGAGGGTGGCACTTACAACAGGGAAGTCCTTGGGACTGAGTTTACTGAATTTTCGAGCATAACCATTTTTTTTTCTAAACTGGATTATCTGGAAACATCTTCACACTATCAGAATGCCCTGCAGGTAAGGCACCTATACCTATACGTCAGGTGCAGGGACTGAGACTGGTAGGGCTCTTTAAAGGTTTTGATAAATATTACATCTCTACTTTCAGTTAACATGGTCCCAGATCAGCACTGGGCCCGTTACGAGATTGAGGAAGGTTATAGAATTCTCAGGGAAGTTAAGAGGGTTAAGAAGGAGGTTAAATGACTTGCTCAAGGTCACCAGTAAGTGTTACATTCTAATCTGAGTATCCAGGTACACAACTCAGCACTCTTAAACATAAGGCTATACAATATCATTCTACCCAGGACTTGCTTTATTAAACAGGAGCTTGAACTGAGGTAGATCTTAAACGTCAATCATATTTTCTCAACAGTGCTTAGCAGGCTTAGCCTAAATAAATTATTTCTGATAGGGAGCTTTTGCTTGTCACAGCCAGGCGCCTTACAAAATACAATGATTACAATAGGCGTTTGCCCAATGCACAGTGTCTTCTTATCAGATGCTGTACATATGCAGAAAGTAACTGCACTGTTTCCTTTCGCTTAACTCTGAGAAACATTCATTCTGTAACTAATTGCACCGGTGTAAAATGGTCCAAGATGAATCATTTAGAATAACTTCTTCCTGTCCTCTGTGACTGCCAGCACTGTCACTCTGTAGCCATTTTAAAACCAACTACAGCAAAAGACAAGGCAAAATGGCTTCTGAAAAGAGGATCTCGAGCTTGTTAACCATGTGAAACTATCACTGGACAAAGAGTCAGTTCAAGTGCAGAACTATGAAGGCTAAATACAGTACTTGTTTCCAGAAAACAACAGAAAACCTCAAGGCACACAATACATTTTAAATACTTCTTGTGGAAGTATGCAGGTTGAGCAAAACATTCCACATTCAAAGGTATGTCTAAAACAGTTTATGTGTTACACTGTGCAAGAATGTTAAGCAAAACATATAAAAACTTGTGATGCTTAAAATAAGCTGGATGAAGAGTACTGGTATTACACCTAGAGATAAATTAGCATAACTAAAAGCAAGCTAAATAATCCTTATTTCATTGCATATGCTTCTCTGTTTTTGAAATAAAAGGTCCCCTGGAAGATTTAATTTGGTTGAAAAAGGCTGCTTACTTTGACAGGCATAATAGATGTGGATATATCAAATTAGAATTTCATATAGCGACAGAACACAAGAAACGTTTCCTTCTAAAGCAAATGAGCAATTTAGTAAATTAAGACAAATTCACTTAGTGGGAAAAAGTCAAGGAAGAGGGGTTTTAGCTTAGGGTAGTCAGTGGAACGTGGCAGCACTTGTGTGTAAAAACAGAACTGTGGTGTCGTGTCTTGCTCGGTTTGCACCTGAATCATATAGTGTAAGTTCAGACTAACTGTTGCGGTCGTATTCGCCCATCTCGGAGCTCGTCAGTGTGGCGCAGGTCCGCTTTCGCTAAGGAAAGGTTCTTACGTGTGTGCATTACAGAAATTAAACTGCCATAGAAATAGAGACAAACAGAACAAGGCAGTGTTCTGTGCAAAGTTGGAATCACTGGTAAAGATAAGCACTTTAGTCCTAAAAGCATCCAGTACTGTTCAAAAGGATTTTCTGTTGTTTTAGCTTACTGCCCTCCCCATATCATATATCGAGGCAGCTGTCGTGCAAACAGTCTCAACTCATGTTGATTAGCCCAGCATTGTAGCTATTATAAATATCTTGATGGGGAAAAGAAAGGCGAGAAATAAATCAGCAGAGTGACTGTTGCAAGCTAAAATTATATAAAAATGCAAGGCGAGAAACAAACTGTCAGAGTGACTGTTGTAAGCTAAAATTATAGAAAATGCAAGCGAGAAACAAACTGTCAGAGTGACTGTTGTGGCTCAGAGAAAAGGTACATTTTTACATGGTTAACTATGAGAGCTACTATATGTCACAACACTGCATGGGGGCACAACTGCCCCTAAAAGTTAGAAGTTTATGCAATAGTATTTTGTAAGTCACCCAAGACTGACATTCTTTCAGACTGTAATGTGCTCAGGATAGCTGGGTACTGCAGTCAAGGTAAAGGCTGCATCTATTGGTTCATTAGAGACACTCCTGCGACAAAGCTAAAAACATACACAACTGTCTAAAGGACGTGTCTGCTTCTCTCTAGAGCAAAGAAGTCTGCAAATGTCATTTGCTAGTAGCATATGATGATGGTAACGACTTAAGACCCATCGCTGCCTGCTTTTAGTTGCAGCTTCAGATAGAAATGTCTTTTGTTAGTGGCATAATATGATAGTACCGACATCAAGACCCATCGCTGCCTGCTTTTAGTTGCAGTATCAGATAGAAGACCTCTAGTTAACTGAGAAGAGAATAACAATGTGCTATGCAGAACCCAGCTACCCCAAAAACACATATTAATTCTTGTATTTGGTCACTACATCTTCTTACAGGATTTGGTTGTCATGGAAACATGCCATGGCCTAGCAGTAATTGAAAATCCCATCTGAATTTAATATTTTTATTTTGTTTTTACAGCATTCTGCTAACATAAAATCTTTGGCCTTATTTTAAAATGCTTAAGTTAATTAAAACCAGGTAAAATTAATATGTGGTTAAAAAATAAGTAAAACGTACATACAGGCAGCGCTCTTTGAAAGCAAAAAATTCTAATAGCTTCAAATGTTTTATACCAGTATAAAGAATAGATTTCTGGCATTAAACTGGTATACAGTAAATGCTTCATATATACCAACAGATGCTTATTTTAGTGCAATTTAAAAAAATAACATTTGAAGCGTAACAGCTAAATGTCATTGCCATGTGTCGCCACACCCAAATGTATGTACAAATCATTTCAAACACATAACAAGCTGCAGCTACCTTTCTTTATCAGACAATATCCTAATGACTTGGCTCGATTTTGTTTGCAAAATGCTGTAGGTTTATCAAACCAGTGCCTCTCTTATCTTAATTTATATAAATCCAAGAAGGCAAACAAGTTTTACAGACACTATTTTCATTTCTCAGTAGATGACATCACACAAAATAATATGCTGTATAATAAGCATGAGCAAACATACCTGTAAAAAATCACCTAACGGAACAACAGCAAGGCAAGTGATTCAACTGCGATCTTTTAAAAGCGAAGTATGAGTCAGCGCAACACACACTTCTCAGTCCTCGTGTTTATTTACAAAAATAAATGTTTGGATGCTGTTGTCAAAATCATCTAAGGAAGTATTTTGGAGCCACTGTGTTCACAAGAACTCAGTTCATCACGAAGGAGGCAGGAATGTAACATTTCCTTCTTCAAGCTTCTCGAAGCTGCTTTGCAAAGATTGGTTTCCCTTCTCCTCCCAGGGCTGGAAGCCTGAAGCTGACCACTGCAAAGGCCACTTGTCACATCTGCTGAAAGTCAACCTATTGATATCACTGCTGAAAATATTAGCAAGTGCATCCGATGCACAGCGCACTGCGCCAGAGTTAAAATAGACTTTTGAACCTTTTACTTGCATCTGAAACCTATACATTTTGGCTACTTTACATTACTCCTCACATCATTTGGCAATGTGGTGCGCAATCTTTTTCTAAACTAAGTGCAAGTGGAGAGTGACAGCATCCTGTGCTATAGTCTGTGAATATATTTGTCTCAAAAGGGGAAAAGAAAACTGGGATGAAGCTGTACCGGAATGTAATTAAGAGCAAACAGCTAACTGCACAGCACGTCAAACATCTCACTATTAAGGTGAGGCTAAAATAGCTTGGAATTTAGCATAAAACAGTCTTCCTTCTGCAAGCTGTGGCACACACACACACGCACACACATAGCATTTACATACTCACATTTGAAATACTAGGCAGCATACAATGAATTCAATACACAGCACGCATAGAAGACGCAACATTAATCCTGCCTGCCATTTTAGGCTTGCAGGAGTAGAGGGGCACTGCAGCACAGCTCAAGGAAGAGGGAGGAGGAGGAGGAGGCAAGGGACAGCTCACCTAAATGCAGTGACATCGTGTACTGGCTGCAGAGCTGGATCCACGGGTTAGAAGCAACAGTGAATACTGTCATAAACTGGTGATGTACGATGAGCTCAATCGTTAAAACAGTACAGCTAACCCCATTCGCAGATGATGGGATAGTAGCACTTTACACGCTTATTACAGCTTGCTGCACTGCATCAACTTACACCAACTAAAGAAACCTCTTAATGGATGGATGCTGCTGAAAAGCAGACAGAATTATGTAAAGGCTAAGAAATCCAACACATTCATATAATAAATATGGCCTTGCAAAACTAGAATATCTAGTCACGGAAACTGTCAGACACGCACAGCCATCATACTGTATATAGCTGTTTATTCATGCAAATATACTGCATATAGATATACATACATAAAACTGAAATTTTTTTGTAATCTACATCACGCAGAATCAATTTTAGCATCAACAACTGCAAGGGCACAGGTCTGGTCACATGAACAGCTGTTTGTGTCAGTGCTACATCCATGTAACAAGCAGAAGCAGCAAGGCTGCAATGTCTGATGAAGAGAAAATGCCAAGCCACAGTTTTCAAAGCTCACTATGTCCTTCTCGGGAGACGTAATGATTTTCTTGAAGTACAAACTGCACAGAGGCAAACGCTGTCATCAAGAACTCAAGATGTCCTGATGCTGACCTTCCTTATATGCAGCTGAAGGCTGCAGAGTGCAAAAGCCTTGATAAATATACTGACCTAAATAGCTGCGGGAAGAAGTACTCAGACGCTAAGCACTGTACCCTGCACCAGAGCCAGGAAATGCAACTGTAACAGTTTATAGCCGATTATGTTATGTAAAACATATTTGTTTTTACACGATTCCACAATGCCTTTACATTCACAGCTGCATGCAAAGACTTCATGTCATCAGCTAGGTCAGTGCTTTTAAAGAGGACAGGAAATGATTTCTAATTAGCAGCAGTTTACAATGTTCCTGTCTTCAGAAATGATATTCATATACCTAAAGGATTCATACTAACTGTGCCTGAATAAAAGTGATGTGAAAAACTGTATTTTGAATTGTTTTTTTATGGGCAGTATTCTGTTACAGTTTTCTTCGCAGAACCAGTGATTTGAAATTATAACTATGTCACCGTTTGTGTAGAGAACTCTGAGAATGGTTCTGATAGAACAGCAGCTCATGTTTAGCATTCTGTATACAAACCGTGACATAGTAAAACTCCAAACTACTGTTTCGATGGAGAACTGTAACAGAATGCTGCCTATTAAAAGAAAACAACTGAAAACATAGTTGCTTGCTTCAGAAGTGTTTGTTTAGCTAACTATGGATCATTTATTTATTTATTGAATTTGTTGACCGGTAAGTCCACTGGGCCTAGAAGTCCCTTTTTCAGGGGTGACGGGGGAATTGGAGATATGAATGTCATTTCCGTAAATAGGAACATTACTAACTGCTGCCAATTAGCACAAATTTTTGTCCTCTTTAAAACAGAAGGTACACTGCACATTTTATAGTTTCATTCTTATTTCTCCCTGCCCTGGCTCTGGTCGACCTTTGTCCGCTGCCGTCCATCGCCTCCACTCCTTCAGGCCCTCACCCTGCAACCCCCACGGCTCCCCCGTGACGGGCAGCAGGGACCCACACCCGCCGACCGGATCCAGTTTGGGGTGTTACCTCCGAACAGAGCATCGATGGAATGGCAATCAAGCCGCAACGACCAGCCACCAGGGTTTTTTCTTAATTTTCTTTCCCCTGTGAGCCAGGCATGCAGTGGCGCCTGTGGTAGGCTCCGTGCACACACCTGCATGTGGCCCCTGAAAGCATCTGCCCGTACTCTTCCCTACTTGTCTTATGGCGGTTATTAAATCGACCAAGGGTGCCCCCCTCTCCCGAGATGGAGAGCAGTCCATCGGACACTCGATCCATCTCCTCCCCGCTGACCCCCAGCAGCCCATGCTCATTCCCAAACACGTCATCATGTATTAATGGTATGACGCCCAGCACCTCAACCCTTAGCACCACTGGGCCGATAATATAGTTTCATTTTAAAAGATATTTTCTCTGAATCTTTTTTTTTTCTCCCCTAGTTCTGTTTTCCTCTGGGCACCTCTGGCCAGGAGAGTCTCCAGCCACTGCCAGTACTACCTTGCCATCCTTAAAGACTCCTCCTAATCTGTGTTTTCCGGGACATGTCGGACCACCTGTAACATACTGCTACATTGTTTCCTCAAACTCCAACTAACAGAAGCACTCTGGATGGGGGAGGCGCGATCCCAGTCCTTTCACAGAAGACAGGGTTCTGAAAGAACTCCTAAAACTGAAGGTGGACAAAGCAATGGGGCCAGATGGAATTCACCCCAGAATACTAAAAGAATTAAGCAGAGAACTAGTGACACCACTGACTACCCTTTTAACAAATCATTGGAGGATGGTGTGGAACCTGAGGACTGGAGGAAGGCAGATGTGATTCTCCTTCACAAAAGTGGGACCAAGACAGAGGCAGGAAACTACAGACCTGTCAGTTTGACCTCTGTGGTAGGGAAAGTGACTGAATCACTTCTGAAGGAAAGAATTATTAGTACCTAGTGGCCAGTGGGAAGCAGGACCCAAGGCAGCATGGGTTCACAGCGGAAAGGTCATGTCAGATTAATCTAATTGATTTCTTTGACTGGGTGACCAAAGCAGCAGACCAGGGAGGGGCTGTGGACATGGCCTACCTGACTTTAGCAAGGCATTTGACACAGTCCCACACAAAGATTAACAGTCAAATTAACCAGTCTGGGAGTGGGTCCCAGGGTGGTAGCCTAGGTAAAACACTGGTTGATAACAGGACACAGAAAGTAATTGTAAATGGAGTCCACTCTGAAGAAAGAGGGGTTACTAGTGGGGTACTGCAGGGTTCAGTACTGGGTCCAATCCTTTTAATGTCTTTATAAGTGACATTGCAGAGGGACTGGAAGGAAAAGTATGCTTCTTTGCAGACGACACAAAGATCTGCAACAGGTTTGATACACAAGGAGGCATGGAAAAGATGAGAAGGGACTTGAAGGCTGGAGGAATGGTCAGAAGTATGGCAGCTTGGATTCAATGCAAAGAAATGTAAATAATGCACCTGGGAAACAACAACCCATGGGAAGATTACACGGGGCGGGAGAGAGAGATAGTAACAACAAAATGGAAAGGGACCTGGGGTAATCATATCAGATGACCTTAAGGTTGGTAAGTAATGTAAGAAGGCGGTAGGGAGGCTGGGAATACTGGGATAGGGGAGAGGCATCACCAGCAGAAAACAGGAAGATGTTATCCACCTGTACAGACAGTTGGTGAGACCCCATCTGAATACTCGCGCCAGTTCTGAGACCCCATCTCCGACAAGGACATAGACAGGATGGAGACAGTTCAGAGGAGGGCAACTAAAATGGTGTAGGGTCTGCAAGAGAAGCCATACAATGAGAGACTAAAGGAGCTTAATATGTATACCCTTGAGGAAAGAAAGGGGGGAGAGACATGATAGAAACGCTTTAAGTACCTCAGTGGAATCAACAAAGTCTAAGAGGGCAGCATCTTTCAGAAAAGAGATGTGCAAGAGCAAGGGGACACAATTTGAAGATGGGGATGGCTCAGGGCAATGTGAGGAAGTATTTTTCACAGAGAGGGTGGTGGATGCATGGAACAGCCTTCCTGAGGAGGTTGCGGGTCTAAAACTGTGGGAGAATTCAAGCATGCATGGGACAGACATAAGGCAATTTTGTGGGGGTAGGAAGAAATAGGTTGTTGGTTAAATAGGATCTGCAGCTTATCCTCTAGGTAATGAAATGGGCAGACTAGGTGGGCCAGCGGTCCTTATCTGCCGTCAGTCTATGTTTCTAAACTCAGTCCCCCTAGGCAGGCTCTGCATTCTGTGCCTGGGCAGATCCACCTCCTATATCCAGCCGCCCATGGCTGAGACAAAGCCCCAGTGCTATCCAGGTAACCATGAAAAGAGAGCCCGATGACTGACGTGAGGAATGGGCAGGCATCATCTACCTAGCTGGCTGCTATTTTTCCCTCTGGGGATGCAGCTATGCACAGCTGTACATGCACTGTCGGCACTGGCTGCATTTCATCCCATATCCTGCTGTGTCTCAAGCGATGCCGCCATCTATCCTTCCGCTAGGTGTCATTTTACATCAGGATTCGATCCTCTCCACAGAAGGAGAGCAGTCCCTGGGATGCTCAACCTTTTGTCCCAGCTGACTATCCAGGACTCCAGCTTGCTTCGCACTTCTGGTCCTCATGAAAAGTGGTATTGCTAGTGCTGCATTATTGGGCCGACTCCATTTCTCTGTATCCTTCAATTCTACCTGTAGTGTGCTGAACAGGCCACAGCCATCGTGAGCCACTTTCCGGCAGTGATATCCCTAGCTCTGCATTTGTCAAACTAGGAAGTAATGCATATTTAAGTGTTGCTCAGCAGCCCTTTCAATACTGATTTAAAAAGTATCCATGACACCGATACTACACTCTGAAAGCAACAGTGCTGCAAATTTGATCCAATCATTTTTATGTGTCACTCACTACTGTACTACTTTCACAGTCTGGACCTCGACCTTTCATCCAGCAATGTTCAGTGCCAAACTGCCTCAGTTCTAGCTGGAGAGAACAGGGTCTGGATTAAAAAAAAAGGAAATAGCACACCTGGGACAAAACCTTTGTGAAAGGGAGGCTTATTTAAGTACCCGCCAAGTTGTGCTACACTCTTGCTTGTTTTTCTGTACACGGAGCCTGTGCAACCAGCTCCATGGTTTACAGTTTATTTATTATATTAATAGTGTGTTTTATTGTATGGCGCCTAGAGCCTCCGAGATTGGGTGCCTGGAAAATAAAACTTGCCTTGCCTTACAGCAGCTTTTGTCCATTTTCCATGCACAGCTATGTTGCAATGCTACACCTGGTAGTACCAGCCACAAGGTCCTCCACAACTGCGCCTGACGCCTGCTCCACCACAGTCCAAAACAGGAATGCCCACCAGAGTAGAGATTTTATTTCCCACACTAACAGCCTACAAAACGGGACTTAGTCCCTGTATCAGCCATCTTTGGCCCCAGAGGTCTTCAGCTACTATTAAAAACACTGGCTATTGTAGCTGATAGAACTGTAACACTTTTATTAAAGGTTTTTGCAACTCCCTCGCCCACCACGACAGATGCTTATGCCCTGGTGCGAGTGAGCATGGCCAAGGATAACTCCTGTGTGTAGGGGTATTTAGATGGTGCAGCTCACCTAACCCCCTTGCAAACATTTAGCCTAGCGTCAGTCATTACCCCTTCTCTTCACTTTGGACAGTAATGGTCATGACATTACTAAAGAATCACAGTGCACAGAGTAGTGGTTCACATGCAGTGCTCTTACTGCAGGGAAAGCGCTTCAAATGATAGTACATTAACGCAACTTCAGTTCATTCAAGTACCAGAAGCATGCACTCCAGGCACAGTTCATCGCATTATATCAATTACATGTTACAGTTCTTAAGTTCCCAGGTCCCTTGACCCAGTCTCAGTTACCAGCAGACTGTCCAATCCATAGAAACATAGAAAGTGTCGGCAGAAGGGGCCTTCCATCCATCTAGTCTGCCCGCTGTTTGAATTTAAGCCCTACCACCCCGATTTATCTGATATTGCCATGTACCAGGATTCCTTTGTGTCTGTCCCAAGCTTACTTGAACTCATTTATTGTTTTTGACTTCAACACTTCTTTTGGGAGCTGTTTCCATGGG